>JANBXA010000741.1:50865000-52082500 GCA_030556225.1 Cricetiscus sungorus
GCTTAACCTTTATAAACAGCTTACAGAAAGGCCTGGGTGGCATAAATATTTTGTTAGCTTGAAATAGACCTTTATAACCTTCAATGTTTACCATCATTTAAAGACACATAACCATTTAGAAATATTTGAGACAGTACAGTTGAATTTAAGTTGTATAGAATTAGCTTACATTTACATATAAAGTAAATTTAAATCACATGTACAGATACATTAAACAGGAATGGGTAAAAATGAGAAGAAACAGCATGTAACAGAGTCAGTAAAAAAAAGAAATTAGAGACAAAGAATAAAAGGCAAAAGGTAAATGAATTACAGGTTTCGTTGGCAGCAGAAGCTGGCTAGACTCTCTCTGCCTAGGTGGCTGGTGTAGCAGAGGGGAGAACCATGGGGTGTGAGGCTAGGCCACATGGTCAAGATGGCGGCTGCCATAAACACATTTCCAACAGCTGGCAGAAATCACAAAGTTTTGAGATATAATTTTGTTGGTTTTTTCTCTCCATGAGTGAGGCAGATGGATTTGTGAAACTAACAGGACACTGGAGTCCAAGGGGTACAACTTCCAAAAAGACCACTGTAGGTCTGAGAAATGTACCAGTCTAAGGGCAGTGCTAGGGTATAAAACCTGAGAGACCCCTCGTGGGTCTGAGAAAGGAATGCACCAGTCAGCATGAGTGGTGCTAGGCCCAGCACAAAATCTGAAAACCTCATTGGTGGGGAAAAATGAAAAACTCTCAGAGTATCTTGAGCAGATGCAGCCTCAGCCCAGCCCACTGCCCTGAGACAGGCTGCAGCTGCAGCAGGCAGGAGAGTTTTAGCATGGCGGGAAGAGAGGGAGACTCTCTCAGCCTAGACTCATGGGAGAGGGCCTAGGCCATGCTCCATATGATGTGGCAGACTTTGATGATTCCCCGTGGAAGGTCTCACTATCCTTGGGGAGCAGGTGGGAGGTCAGTTGGGGAGATTGGTAGGGATCATGGGAGGATGGGAGGGAGAGGGAATGGAAGAATGTATATGTAAAATCTTTTTTCTCAATAAAACATAAATAAAAGTGCAAAAAAAAGTCAACTTCGTGATTTATTGAGAATTTCAAGACATCCGATGGAAAATAAATTTGTTGCTAATGCCACATCTCTTCTTACACCAAAATGAACATGTCTTTTGCTTCTATTATAAAATCCCTGTCTACTGGTATACTATTATTTTCTCCTTTCTAAGAATATTACCATATCCTTTTATCCTTTGTGTATCAAAATTACATGGAATGTTCTAGGTTTGGATTACCCACCACCTTCTGTCTTACATAGTCTGAGCAAAACCATTTCACATGTCAAATAGTCCTTTTTCCTTCTCTGTTATTCTATATATCTCACTTTATATTGGCATAAACACCATTTGTTATATTACTTTTTTCGAGATTTTTTTTATTTAGAAATAATCTTATTTTACATATCAATACCAGTTCCCCCTCTTTCCCATCCTCCCATTTCCCCCATGGACCCCACCCATCCTCCATTTACTCCCCCGAGAGGGTGAGGTCATCCATGGGGGAATCATCAAAGATTAGACAGACATTATTTCTTTAATGTTATCTAAATATTGTCAACAAATCTCCCTTTCGGTATGTAGGCATACTGATTGACATATTTTGTCCCACAATTATAATTTCATAAGTTCTTTTCCTAAGTGATTAACTCATGCACCCCACCAGAGTAAGTTCTGTCTTCACACGGAAGGAGTTGGAGATCATCCCTAATGTGCCTTCCAAATTTAGTATAACATGATGGAAACAGTGAGCTGTCCTCTCTTCAAACAAGAGCTGGGTAATAAGATTGCCTCTGAGAGCTAAATCACCACACAATAGATGTAATTAGCCATCTGGTGGGAGTAACTCAAATTGCCTCTAAATGTATTACTGGAAACTTTTGGGATTCCTAAATCTCTTATCGTAGTCACCTATAATCATCTCAGGAGGAAATATGTCGAGGGAAGGCGCTTAAGAAAACCAATGGTCCACATGCATCTATCTCATTCTTGTGATAATCTGCTGTTTAGAAAAAGTAAACTAGAAAAGGTAAATCCTGATGCAGCAATTAGTACTTCTGTATACAAGACCATGTATTTAGCCTACTCCATTAAAGTGGTTAGTAAAACAACAAGTGATTTTTCCCATTATACTTTCCATACTAATTTTTCCATTATACTGTATTTGTATACTGATATCTAATAATGGACTGTTGATCATGAATATGAAAACAATAATGTAAAAGTAAGACATTGGTGGTACAAGCCTTTAAACCCAGCACTTGGGCGGTAGACGGAGGTTGATCTCTGTGAGTTCTAGGCCAGCTTGGTCTACAGAGCTAGTTCTAGGACAGGCTCCAAAGCAATACAGAGAAACCCTGTCTCAAAAATCAAAACAAGCAAAAACAATAATGTATATCTCTTCTGGCAAATTTAGAAAAATATTTAATCATTCTTTGCCTCAGTAATATAAAGATGCCTGTTTGCGGTCTAACACAATAATCTTTGGAAAACATTTCCTATCCTTGTTTACTTGTGTGTGTGTGTGTGTGTGTGTGTGTGTGTGTGTGTGTGTGTAAGGGGATATGTGTTTGTGTGTGTGTGTAAGGGTGTGTGTGTAAGGGTGTTTGTGTAAGGGTGTTGTGTGTGTGTAAGGGGATATGTGTGTTTATGCACTTGTATGTCCTCTCATTCTGGTGTGTGGGTTCTAGGGATTGAATCCAGGTCACATTGTCTGAATTGACACCTAACACCTTTCTCCCCTGATCCATCTTGCCAGCCCCATAATACAGCAGAATAATGTTGAATGTCCAGATATTTGCTTAAGAATTACATTGGAGCTGGAAATACAGTTCAGTTGAAACAGTGTTTATATAGCATGTACAAAACCCTGGATTTAGTCTCCAGAACTGCATAAATCAGTCTCAGTGATACATAATTATTTTTGTAGTTACCACTATCACAAATGCATACCTTGTTTATATTAAAAATATAAAAGTCCAAATTACTTATAACTTCTATTTTTCATAGACTTTCTGAATAGTCCTTACTATAGTCATGGTAAACAAATGTCAAATTTTCCATTTTTAAAGAGTTCACTCTTGGATTCAGAAAATAAAGTATTTTTATTTTTCTTACTATTTTTTCTTTTGTATATATTAGTATTCAATTCTTATATGCATTTACACCACGTAAGGAAATTTCTACTGCAATGCCTCATGGTAAATGTTTTGAGGAAAATCCATTTTCTGCGTACACAACCCGTGTCTACGTGGAGACTTAAGGGGGCTGTTTTAATCCTTGCAGGGATAGAATATGATTGAAAGAATGGAGAGGCAGATGCCGCATTTCGATATGGAACACAGTCAAATATAGAGCTTATCACATATTATTCACCAGTGAATGTTTATGCACAAAATGTCTAAGAAATTCTGATCTCTGGTGGACCAGTCGAAAGAAGTAATAAAGGAAAAGATGCATTGACTAGAAAGAACCAGAAACTACGAACACCAGTTTTCACTATCCAAAGCTAAATGCAAAGGGAAGAGGGAAAGTTAATGAGTAACCCAGATAATCACAAACTGCCTAATGATGGAGTAAGCTGTCAGTCTTGCAACTTAGTATCGATAGTCTAGACAAATAACAAACTAGCAAGCAACAGTTTTACTAAATACGTCTATGGGTGTTCCTTGATTTGAAAGGAAATAGTGTATTAACTAAAACTTGGAAGACTATGTTTTAATAAAACCATACCGAGAAGGAGCATTTCAGAACTCATTCCCATTTTTTTTTCCAGTTCAAAGAAACACAATTTTACCAATGTAAATAATAAATTGTTAATTGTTCAGTCCACATTGCAAAGGTATGTTTGACTCTAAGGAGAAGTGTGGATGCTTGTTATAGAAGTTTATGTGGTTAACAATGAATCGGAAACACCAGCATCAGTGATTTTGGTAGTTGTTCTAATGTACAAGAACAATGATAAAACAATTAAAATTGGTTTATAGATCATAGAAAATACCAGTTAAATAACTAACTTTATTTTTAATCATGATAACTTGTTTTAAAAGGGTCTACACACAGTAAGAAAATGCATAAGCACATTAATCAAGTTAATAAAAATGAGAAGTTAAACGTGGGAATGATTTTTGCAACAGTGTTGTAACTAAACAAATGATCTGTAGTCTGAAATAATTTAGGTAATCGATTTTTATTTTCTTTTTCTCAGATTTTCCATTTAGGTAATATTGTAGATTAAATCCTCTGAATTTGAAAATAGTTTGTCTTAATTGATCAGTACATGCAGCTTTTTGACTTCTATGCATATATACTGTTTTTCTGATTACCTCCATCTGATGTGTTTAAATGTGTAATATTGTTTAAAAGTCTCTGTAATCAATGTGCTAAAGTTCGACTTTCAGATGCACATAACATCTGAGCAGTTGGGGTGCATGCTTCACAAACAAATTCTTCCTACTCATTTTCTTTCTACTTACAGTCCTCAATGCCAACATCTATATAACAGACCACCTCATTTCAGGACTGCTCTCTGATAATTCAAGGTGAAATTAGATTCTTTTTATTCATACAGAAAGTTAGCTTCTTTGAATTCCTACAAAAGCATATTGTCCTTGTGTGATAACATTTACATTTTTAACTCCAATATAGTATAAATTGCTTGAGAGTAAAGACACAGAGTCTTGTTTAGATAGCTTTGATGTTCACACCATGTCCTCTGATATGCTAACAACTGTTCCTGTGTTCTGAGTTCCTAACATTCTGCTTTGGGCAGTTTCAACACTGTGTTCTGTCTGCAGACTTGGGTCACTTACGGTGTGGAGTACTTATTTCTCTCCTCCCACTACACAGTAAATGAAAAAAAGAGAGGGATATGTGAAATTTAGCTTAGTCTATTTTTATATTTTTAGTAGTCTACTCATTAATGTATAGACAGGACTCATGTCTACTCTTCCTACCTAACTGTTTCCTTTAAAATTTCTTTTTCAATAACTTCTAAGGAGCATAAAGCCTTAAACACAGTTTGATTAGGTCAGTGTAGGAGATTTTCTCTCTCTAGGGAGTTTTCTTGCAAACTCTTTTATCTTGTCTACTTGCTTTCCCCCATATATTTTATCCCAGGTGCTTTTACTACACAGAAAATAGAACTCATTCATCATTCTCATACAATAAGATATATATCAGCACATAAAATTTTAATTTTTCCACAGTTATGAATATAATGTATTAGGGGGATATAGCTGCTATTTGCAGCAGGAGAGATGCTACAAGAAGGAAGAGAGTAGGAGCTTAGCAATAGTTAGAAATAAAGCTAAGAAGTTTCTACATTACAAGGAAGGCATTGCAACTGCAAATTGTTAATTTTAATCATCAACTTGATTAGATAAGAAACAGAAGTCGATGAGCTACAGCTGTGGTTGTTACTGAAAATTTCTCCAGAGGGCATCGTCTGAGAGAGGAGTAATGGTCTCAGAGTGGACACCATGGTTTATCATGTTGGAGTTCCACACTGAATAATAAGCAATACATTAGAATGGAAGGCTTACCCTCTGTGAGGCATGCAGAGTAGGTAAAGTGAGGGTAAGATCGGGAAAACAGAAGGAGAGAAGGGAGTAGGAACTGACATTGTTATGTAAAATGAAAAAAATGAAGTTTTAAAATAAAAAGGATTAAAAAAAGAAGAAGAATGTAAGCAAATAGTATGTCTTTTTTTCCATGGTACATAGGATAAACAGCTGAATGAAAACTATCTTTTCTTTCCAGAATAATTTCTAACTTCACAGTTTGTAACAGTAATGGGCAAAATAACTGATGCAAAATAACCACTGTGGTGTGAAACTTAGGGTATATGAGTCTCAGGTCTTCTGAATATTTTTAAGCAGGAATGTTGAAGAATTTGGAGCTGTGGATGAAAGACCCTCTACCATATTAGAAGCAAAGTTTAATGGGTCATTATGGTGGGCTAATGTGATGGTACTTAGGAATATTGAGACAGTGTCAGGAATATGATTGTAATCATAACATTGCAGAAGAGCAGAGGACTTTGTTAAGAACTAGGGTAGAGATCATTCATACTATATTCTTGCAAAGAATATGGCTGCATTCTGCCTGTGCCTTGAAAATTTGAATGAAGATGAATTAAAAAAATGACTAAATTTTAAGACAGCACAGCAGAGAGACATGGTTACTCTTTTCATCCTATTTGTATGCAAGAGAAACTATGAAAACAAATAGTTGGTTAAACAATAGGGCATTACTGCTGTGCAGTCAGGGGCAAGATAAGGACAGATTGTGTGTTCCACTGTTAAATACATCACCAATCAGAGAAATCTCACATTGTGTTGAGACAATAGAAAAGGAACCTTGAGAATAAGAACTAATCTTTTGAAGTCTCCAACTTGTGCAAATGCAAATAGTCTGAGAGAAGAAAATCCTAGATAATGATGCCACAATGGAGCCTTACTGGAATGCTGTCTAGAGGTTTGTTTTACCAAAGTTCAACCACAAAGGTTGTGTGAGATTGCCGCACCTGTGAAATGTGGTAGTAGTATTTTCACCTGGCACAAAAAGTTGGTGTCTTTGTGCATCTAGCATATATATATATATATATATATATATATATATATATATATATATATATATATATATATATATATATATATATATATAGTTTGCATCAAAGTAATGGCATGCCACTGAAGCCAATAATGTGTAAGAAGATCAGGTTGATTCCAGACAGCACCTGAGCCAGCCGTGTATACAAAGGTAAAATCTAAGACTCAAGTATATTTGGGATTCTAGAAATAAGGGATGGTCAACCAAGAAAGCTGCAGTCACTGCAAGGAATAAACCTCATAGAAACCCATAAAATAGTACACAAAACCAGACCTAGGGCAGTGGAGATACTTAAGCCACTTGGAGGTCACATGATAACACGGTTACCTGCAGATTTTGTACATAGAGGCATAGGGATGCTGTTGCCTTGTACTGTGTGCTGTTAGTTTGTGTAAACTTTGAGCAATCATCTACTCATTGCAGGCAGAGCTGATAAGACACCAGACTAAGGATACCATAAAAGCCCAATTTTTGAACCGAAAATGTTTATTTGGCTTGCTTCCAGGAGAATGGGTGTTTAGTTACTTTTAGAAGCAGAAATGACTCAAAGGCAGCTGAATCACCTTAAGTACAGCCTAGCACTGGTGATGGATCATGAAAGCTAGAAATCTGGAGCATACTGTGAAACTTGTAGGCAGCTCAACTGTTTGGAAGGCATCTCTTTCAAGCATCTTTGCGGGATTGGTTCTCTCTAGGCAATTCGGCTGATCTCTGCACTGATCATACCATTCAGCTGGTCTGAGTCTTACCTACGAAGCTTGACTGATGTGACTGTAAGTGTCTCTCAGCAGTCCTATGAACAAGCTTGGGGTGAAGGAGCCTAACCAATATGTTAATTGGTCAACTGCTGGGACTTCCTGAAACTTTTGAGTTGTTTATTTCCTGAGTTTAAAGAGCATCCTTGCAGTATAAAATGTTTCATTTTGGAGGATATTGCTACATCGCACCCTGTGTGTTTAATCTTGCTTTGACTTAAACTTTCCTTCACATCTTATTTTTTGCTGCCTTCCCATTACTTACAGTTAAAACTGGAATCTGTACCTTTTACTTTTTGTCATTATATTTTGCATTTTGGGAATATGTAATCTTATCTGCCTACCCCTGGGAAGTTCATTCTGAAGAATTGCATAGTCTCAGAAAACAGATGTAAAGAACAAACTGTATGGGATAAAATGAATATTTAATTGTTCATTGTTTCTTTGAGAAGAGGGAAGGAAAGATGTACTTTCAAAGTTACCTGTTTGAATGTCAAGTTTCTTTTAAAAATGGACTTGTAATGTTTATTTTTTTATGATAGTTTGATTATATTTAGAAATACCTAGGACATTTCCATGGTGGCTAAGGATGTTGAACAATTTCTTAAGTGCCTTTCAGCCATTTGAGATTCTTTTATTGAGAATTCTCTATTCAAATGTGTACCAGAATTTTCAATTTATTTAGTGTTTTGGTGACTAGCATCTTGAGTTCTTTGTATATTTTGGGATTGGTGATTGTATATGTGGGATTGGTGAAGATCTTTTCTAATTCTGTGGGCTGCTGTTTTGTCTTCTTGACTGTCTTTTGCCTTACAGAAGCCTTTCAATTTCAGGAGGTCCATTTATTAATTGTTGACCTCCGTGTCTATGCTACTGGTGTTATATTCAGAAAGTGGTCTGCTTTGTCAATTTGTTCAAGGGTACTTTCCGCTTTCTCTTGTAAGAGGTTCAGGGTGGCTGGATTTATGTTAGGACACCTTTGAGATAACATTGTATACCTCTCAGAATGGCTAAAATCAAAAACACCAAAGTGAGTTTATGTTGGAGACAATGTGAAGAAAGGGGAACACTCCTCCATTGCTGGTGTGAGTACAAACTTGTACAGCCACTTTGGAAATCAGTATGGTTGTTCCTTCGGAAAATGGGACCAGTCTACCTCAATATCCAGAAATTCTACTCTTAGGCATGTACCAAAAGGTCACACATTCATACGACAAGGGCATTTGTTCAGCTATGTTAATAGCAGCATATTTGTAATAGCCAGAACCTGGAAGCAACCTAGATGCCCCTCAACTGAAGAATGGATGTAGAAAATTTGGTTCACTTACACAATGGATTATTACTCAGAGGAAAAAGAAAATGAAATCTTGAAATGTGCAGGGAAAATGGATGGAACTAAAAGAAACCATCCTGAGTGAGTAACCCAGACACAGAACGATAAACATGGTATGTATTCACTCATAAGTAGATATTAGACCTAGAGCAGAGGATTAGCAGCCACAATCCACAACCCAGAGAATCTAGGAAAGAAGGAACACCCTAAGAGAGATATACATGCACCCCTTGAGAAGGGGAAAGTTACAAGATCTCTGGAGTAAATTGGGAGCATGGGGGCAGGGGGAGTCATAGTAGAAAGAGGCGGAGAGAAGGAGAGGGGAAGGAAAGCATGAGGGATAAGGAAGTTTGAGTTGGGGGAAGAACAGAGGGAGAGCAAGGAAAATGACTGATAGAGGGAGCCATTATGAGCTTAACAAGAAACCTGGCTGTTATGAGTAGATTTTTCCTGCAGTTGGAGCCACAGCCACGTCAGCCCCAACTAACACATAGAGATGCTGTATTAGATATAAAGCTGTTGGTCAGTTACTAGTTTCTTATTGGCTAGCTCTGTCTTAAATATTAACCCACTTCTATTAATCTAAGTATTTCCATGTGGTCTCATCTTACTGGAGTAAGGATCCAGACCTCTGTTCTCTCAAGTCTCTACATGTTGACTCCTCCTTACTACTTCCTCAAATGAATCCTCCTTGTCTCTTAGTCCCGCCTATCTTGCTTTCCTATTGGCCAACTGTGCTTTATTCATTAACCAATAAGAGAAACATATTTACAGAATGATATCTCCCATCACCTGGCACCAGGAAATTCCCAGGAATCCGCAAATATGACCCACAAGTAAGATTCTAAGCAATAGTGGGAAAGGCTTCCTTAAATGTATTTCTCCTTACTGTTGGCTACCTTAAATGCCATCCTAGAACCTTCATCCGGTAGCTTATGGACACAGAAGCAGAGATTCACAGTTAAGCACTGAGCCATATTCCTGGAATCCAGTTGAAGATAGAGAGGAGTGATGAGAAAAGTGGCCAAGACCACGCTGGGGAAACCCACAAAAACAGCTGACCTGAACAAGGGGGAGCTCATGGACTCCAGTGTGACAGCTGGGGAATGTGCGTAAGATTGATCCAGCTCCCTGAATGTTGGTGTCACTTGGGAGGCTTAGTCTGTCTGTGGGGCTGCTGGCAGTGGTAGCAATAATTATCACTAGTGCATCAATGGGCTTTTGTGACTTATTCCCTATGCAGGAATACTCCCTCAGCCAAGATACAGAGGAGAGGTCCCAGTTCCTGCCCCAAACTGGAGTGACAGACTTTGCTGATTTCCCCATGGGAGGCCTCAACCTCCCTGAGGAGAGGGTAGAATGGAATGGGGAGATGGTGGTGGGAATGGGAGGACAGGGAAGAGAGGGAACTGGGATTGGTATGTAAAATAAGATTGTTTTTAATAATGCATAATATTGCCATTTGCAGTAGTAAATATACGATTAATTGGAGAACTCTTTAAAGTAAGTGAACATACATGAAATGTAAAGCCACAGAGGTTGACTCGAGGAAGTATATACTGGATAGTTATTCAGAATTCTTCCTTAACTAACAATGGATACATACCAAGTGTGAACTCTGACTGACTTTGCTTAGTACTGACATCTTTAAAGGTAAGATTATTCTGTTACAGTTGGATTTTAATTAATTTTTAAATTATGAATGTAATTATTTTTCATTGTATGTTTATTACCAATTTAAATAAGCTCCACGTATTAATACTTACTTGCTTTATCTTACCTGTTTGAAGAGCTATTATATTCAGGACACAAACACTGTTATATGTTATAACATATTTTTGTTCAAAAATCTCTAAGATCTTAAATCAAACATTTATTTATTTTTGTTCCATTCAAAGAGAGGCTAGACATTTTGTGTAACACAGATTGAAAGAATGTTCCAGTATAATACCAGAATAATTATACTTTGTACCTGTTTTTATCCGACAGAAATGGTGTGTGTTAAATCAATTTGAGGTAGGATCATTACATCTAAACTTAGAGCCACAGATGAGGTAAAGCATTACACATTTTGACACATAACAAATTCAATTGCACAGGAATCCAGCTGTATGCATTTGGATTTATTAATGGAATACATTTCAATGTCTTACACACCAATATCTTTCTATATAGTCACCTAAGCATAAAGACTGAGTTGTCAGAAGGCAGTTCCTAAACTTAACATATCCACATGAGTATGTTCATACAGAAAACATTTGAAGTGTCGTATTATTTTGGATAATTTTATCACTTGAATAACTTCCAGTAGTTGACTAGTGCCATTTTTAATAAACTTGTTATTTTGTATATTATGGGTTAAAACCATTGTATTAATTTGAAAATATGACCTCTTTAATGTGTAACATAAATTTACACATTGTCAGAAATTTACAATTAATATATTTGGAAATAACCACACTTGCCTTACATGTAATAGATGAAATTTAATATTTGTGTTTATGATGGGAGATGCTATTCTGTAAATATGTTTCTTGTATTGGTTAATGAATAAAACACTGTTGTCCAATAGGAAAGCAAGATAGCCGGGACTAGGAGATAAGAAGGATTCAGGGAGAGGTAGGAGTTTCAGGATGTAGGACCAACAGGGTAGAACTCCATGCCCTCTCTACAGAAAGATAAAACCATGTGGAAATACCTAGATGACTAGAAATGGGTTAATATTTAAGACAGAGCTAGCCAATAAGAAATGCTAGAAACAGGCCAACTGCTTTATAACTAATATAGCACAGCGTCTCTGTGCGTTATTTGGGCTGGCACAGCTCTGGGACCAGGCCAGTGGGAAAACATGCTCATAACGTATTCTTACTTTTTTCTTGCCCTAAGAATTGAACCCAGAGACTTGATTATGCCAGGTAGTTTCTCTACAAAAAACTATATTAATGACCCCATTTAAACTACACTTTTATTTGGTGATGTAGTTGTCCAGATTAACCTTGCAGTTTCTATACATTTCAGGATAATCTAAAACATAAATCCTTTATTCATCATAACAGGCATTTACATCTATTTTTTAAATTTTTTATGTAATTTTATTCTAGAAACACAATATCACAAAGTAATATCTACCAACATAGTCTAGTCTTGAGTATAAGTACAAGGCCGAGAGAGATGACTATATTTTATATCTCTCTGTCTTTCTGTCCCTGTTGTCTTTGTCATTTTCTCTCTCCCCCCCCATTTACAGAGAAGAGAGAGAGAGAGAGAGAGAGAGAGAGAGAGAGAGAGAGAGAGAGAGAGAGAGAATGAAACTGAAGAAAATGATGCTTCATTAGAGTCGGTTTCTAGAAAACAGAAAAAAAATGTATGCAGCTGGGTACAATCGATTGTATATAGATAAGGAGGTGGAACGCTGTATGTAGGAACAGATTTAGATTATTTAGATATAGATGTGGACATAAGGATTTGTGAGAATGACTGTCGGGAAGATATATAATGGTTCAACCACGGACATCTGCACCCTGGATCAGCTGAGGAGATGCTCAATTCATAAAGCTGTATGCCTCAGCAGTTCTATTCTGGTAGTAAAGAAGTGGCATATTCCCATAAGCTTGTTGGGTTTTGGTTTACACCAGAAGGTCAAAGGAGCTGTTTTCCGATATGTCGGAAAAGTGGCAGTAGATGCTACAGTAGCAATAAGAAAGCCAGAGACACTCATCAATGAGCAAGAAGAGAAGGCGAGCAGAGACGTCACATTGCATTTTTTCCAGACTTACATAATTTGCCTGTGGCTACTCCTTCCTGAAAATGAACCCACAAACAGGTCTGTTTCTAATTTGACCAGTATAGTTAAAAAACCAAGATTAGCTTACACAGATAGTAAATCACTAGTAATTTAGTAAAATCTGTTCATTATAGCATCCTTTTAAATATTGGAGATTGATTAATGCATCTAAATTTCTAATTTGAAAATGCAAAAAGCACCTACAACCACCAAAAAATATGTGTATGAATTATTTGCTTTTATTAAAGTGAAGTTTTAAAAAAAGCCTAAACTTCTAATAAAGAAGGTAATCACTATCTTTGAATGAAATTAAAAACACTTGAATATTAAGTAAATATACATGTAAAACAGTAATATTAAAATGAATAAATGTATCCTTGGAATAAGTTAAACTTGAAATTTAGAGTTATTTGTGTGTTTTCATTTTATACATTTTATTTGTTGCTGTGTAAAAATGCAGATACAGTCAGTTCATGTATACAAGTATATATATACACACATTTACACCCACAGAATCTGTCAGAACAAAGAGACTGATAGGTAAAAGTCAGAAACAATAGATAAAAATTAGCTTCTCTGTATCAATGGAGTGTATTAAAAAAACAAAAGTACTTCATTTTATTCTTTGAAATTCATATATCTTTCACATATTGTTAACTATATTTTTTAACATTGTTGACCTAAGTTTTAACATTTTATTCCATTATTAATACCAGTTGCTACAGTTTTAAATATAAAAATTTATATTAACATGTAAAATAATGGATGATATTAAATATCCATGTGTATGTAGAGATCATATATATATATATAGAAATAATTCATGTGCTTATTTGCAATTAAAACCTATACATGTTTATACAAACATATCTAACATTAACAACATTCCTTCTCTATTTTGTAATTCTGACTATTGTATTTTTCTTATATTTGTGAACTACTTACTCTTGCTTATAAACACACAGTAAGTAGGGGAATAGATACAGATGCTAATTTGAGTCCCTTACAGTTACTATTAGAACAACAAGAAGCAATTCTTTTGCAGAGCTCAATTTTTAAAGTTCCACCAGTGTGCTATGTTCTCGTTATTACGTACTTCTAGAAGGCAGATTTCCAACAAATGATGCAGCCCAGAAGCAGAGACCCCTCTCTATGTTCAGTGAACCTTGCAGTGACCTCTTTAACAAAGGCTGAGCCTCAGTCCTAGAGAGGAGTTTTCCTTGGGTGGTTCAGTCCAGTTAGTGCTACTACCTTATTGCTGTTTCCTGTGTCCCTAAAAATCCCCTCACTTCCCCTCTTGGCCAATGTTTATTGCTAGTATTTCACTAATCATTTTTTTATATTAGACTTTCCTCAGTCAAATAACTGTATGGTTGTTTCTCAATGCCTATGCTACTGTTTAATTATATTGACTCAACTATACAGATTAGATATGCTCACAGCACCAATTTTTATTCTGGCTTTTGTTTCCAGTCCTTCCAACATTCACCATGCCACTATCACTTCTTTCCCTCAATGTAAAAATGGGAAAGTTGACCATAGCACCTTCTGAGGTGATAAAATACCTTCAGGCCTGTCGTGAATTCAGAAAAGTCAGGATTTTATTTGAAAAAAACCTAAGAAGAGAAATCTGATTTCTAATATATGAAAGCTTATTCTATGTCTAAAGTGCTAAATTTACTGTATGGTTTTATGAAGGCAAAAAAGAACCTGTTAGACACAAATGCTGCCATTTTAACAATGATGTTACCAGTGACATTTCATATTACACATTAACAATGATGTTAGCAGTGATTTTTATGTTACATGTTAACAATGATGATACCTGTGATTTGTCATGTTACATGTTAACAATGATGTTACCAGTGACTTTTCATGTTACATGCTAACAATGATGTTACTAGTGATTTTTCGTGTCACATGTTAACAATGATGTGTGCCAGTAATTTTTTATGTTAAAGTTGATAATAACTTATCTGCCTATGGAAATGCTTAAAGTAAAAGAAGGTACCATCATCTCTTAAATATTATTTACAGGTGATTTTCATTCTTAAAGTAGATGCCCTTTAACTCACTACAGCCCTAAAAGTGACTCTGACCAATTATGGTTAATAACTATGTCACATGAAATAAGTTATGAAGGATTTAATATTTTTATTTTTAAAGCAATTGTGTATGACTTTTGAATTTTGGTTAACATTTCCATCTGATCATTTTGGTATATGTATGCCAATGAAACAAAATGAGGCAAAAGATAAACACTGTTCATTTTCATGTGTTTTTATAACTGGTCACTTCGCTTGAAATAGACAGGCTTTCAGAAGCAACAATAAAATCAGAGCTGGAGCTCATATAGGATTTAAGAAATAAAAAAGTATCTGTATCTTGAATATTAAAATCTTGGTATAATGTCATATGCAAAATTATTTTCCTTTAATGACTACATTTTTCCTGTAATCTTCATTGGGAATTTGTGCACTGATGGGGCTCATGAGAAACGTGGGCTGCTGCTTATATTAGCTAACAGCTCAAGCACAGTAGAGTTTGAGTAAACTTTAGAAGTAATTTAAGGATACTGAATAAAATGAACTCTACTGGCATCTGTCCCAGGCTCTGGAGTAACATGAGAGCTTCAATGAACAGGATCAGGCTGGAATCTGATTTCACTTTGCAGTCTTGTCATTTTAAATCCCTGTACCATTCTTGGGTATTGGTGCATCTCAACTTTCCCTGGAACCTCAATATCTGATGATTATTAAGCACTGTTATGTACTGCCATCAAATGCTCTCTAAAGCTGTTTCCTAGCATCAAACTTATGAGTTCAGCACTTTTCCATTGTGTATTTGTTTCAAGACTTCTAAAGTAACAGAAAAACTGATGATATACTTATTGTTTTTCCAGTTAACCACTTTAATAAATCTGGGTCTAGAAGTCTTAACCAAATTATGACATATGCATCTATGACATGTCCATACTCAACCTCCATATGATAGCTGTTATAAGTCTAGATAAGGATTGAGTAATACTTCTATAAAAATAATTCTGCATTTTCTCTTAATAGGAAATTGTATCACCTTATAAAATGATGAAATGCAATACAATTTATAGAAAAGGTATGTTTAGTTTAATATAGCTTATGAAAATGCAAATATTTCCAGTGTCAAAATATCATGATAACATTTAAAAATATTTCATATAGGTTTGTTAGTGAAGAATTAGCTTTTAGAGTTCAAATTTGCCCAGTTCAAGATTTCATTTAGTATTAAATGCCTAGAAACTAAGGCATACGGGAAGTGGATAGGGAAAATGAAACTGGAATATTAGGTAGATGTGAGGAAGGAAAGAGCTCCCAACTCTGGATCAAAGATAATGTTATTTTTTTCCACCTCTGTCTTTTTACATGAATCGACCTTTCACTTTCATACAAGTGATGTAAACCCTTGATATCATCTTTGACTCCTTTATCCTTCCTTTAACTTCAAGTGAATCATAGACATAACAAAACAGATGGCATATCTGAAACTGAGTAATATTGAAGTCAATTAAAAAGAGATGATTCAAAGGTGAAGACCAAAGATAGAGACAACCATGGAGACTGTGTTTGTTGTGCTCCAAGACAAGTGAGGTGTAGTCGGAAATATGACAAAGTCCCACTGTGAGGGGCACAGCCAGGCCAGGGATAGAAAATGGCGGAGACAGAACTCAGGCACACTCCTGCCTTTCTAATTGACTGTTAGTTTTGCTGCGTGTCATCCTATTTCTTGAACTGTTAATGGCTGTGTCCATAATAATGTACATGCTAAAAATATGCTCCAAAGTCTCATTGCTTGAAGGACAATTGCTTAGGTCTCCTAAGAAGCTTCATGAATGGCATTGTTGCCTTTACTAAAGTTGACCTTTATCATAGTTCAATACAGGAGTCTAAACTGAATAAAGGATGAACACCACAAAAAAAGGCTCCACTGATTATGATAATTGAACTGTAGTCTAAGGGGAAGACTGGAAGATGACAAATAATATCCAGAGGAAGAACATTCAGTGTTCTGTCCAGTGAATCTGAATTTTAAGTTCAGACAGGAACATAATTCATTCATAGGATTATGGGAAGAAATTGGCAAGTTTAGGTTGACTCATTTTTATCAATTAATTCAAATTGCTTTAAATACATTATTATAGTATATCTAGAAATAAATAAGAAGGACAGCATAGCCTAGCAATATGATTTATTCAAGAAAGATTGATTTGACATATAGAAAAATAATCAAAGTGACTTGTAATTTTGAAAGGAGAAAAACATTGAAAAAAATCTCAGTAGATATGGCATAATAATTTAAAATTTGATATTTATTGATAATAAATATTAAGTTACCTAACTCTAATAGAAAAAAACCTGCAGTTGTTTTTTTATGCTTTTTTCAAACAAATTTTGTTAACTTTTACATGGACAGATATAGTAGTCTTCTGCAGAGCAGTTGACATCCTACCATGGCTGGAACAGAGATTGTCAGGATTGGCAGCAAGGGCTTTCACTGACCCCATCCTCTGTGGTTTTTTTCTTTATAAGCTACAGCAAATTATCTCTCACATAGGTTGACTTTACTAATAACTACACCATTTCTATTTTTAAGTAAGGATGGAGAGAGGCAGACCCACTAAATTGTCAAAGAAAACAAAAGCACATGTATAAAATATGTCATGAGCACCACTGACTACAGATAATAGAGAGTGTAGAAGATTACCCGGAATTAATTTAGTTTGTGTTTGCTGAGCAGTTGTAAATGCCTATGTTGAGTGAGGGTATTTCCATGAGGGGGTCACAGTGTTAGTAAACAATGAAATTAAAATTTATTTCAAGGATCCATGTAGGTAATGACCTTGGCTTGAATATAGGAAGGGGAATAAAACTTTACTTGTTTGCATTTTCAAGACAGATATTGAAATAGAGATGTTTATGCAACATAGAGATGTTATAAGTGATAGCTAGACATGTGCTTCAGAAGCTCAATGTAGGGTCTTGAAGTAAGTTTAAAATTAAAGGTTTTTATTATTATTTTTTTAATTTCAAAAAGGTTGTTTTACACATCAATCCAGTTCCCTCACCCTCTCATCCTCCCTTGTCACCCCACCAAATCCTAGCCCATCCCCTTTTTGCTCCCCAGGGAGGGTGAGGCCATCCATAGGGAGTATTCAAAGTCTGTCATATCATTTGTGGCAGGGCCTAGGCCCTCCCCATGTGTCTAGTGTGAGGGAGCATCTCTCTATGTGGGATGGGCTCCCAAAGTCCATTCGTTACTACAGATAAATACTGATTCCTTAACAAACACCTACATTAAGGAGTCTGGATCAGTCCTATGCTGGTTTCCCAGCTATCAGACTGAAGTGCAAAGCTCCCCCTTATTCAGGTCAGCAGTTTCTGTGGGTTTTCCAAGCCTGGTCTTGATGACACCTTTGCTCATCACTCCTCCCTCTCTGCAACTGGATTCCAGGAGTTTGGCTCAGTGTTTTAGCTGTGAGTATCTGCTTCTGCTTCCATCAGCTAGTAGATGAAGGCTCTAGGATGGCATATAAGGTAGTCATCAATCTCATCATCAGGGAAGGGCATTTAAGGTAGCCTCTCCACTATTGCTTAGATTGTCAGTTGGGTTCATCCTTGTAAATCTCTGGGCATTTCCCTAGTGCCAGATTTCTCCTTAAATCTAGAATTGCTCCCTCTATTATGGTATTTCTTTTCTTGTTTGTCTCTATTCTGTCCCTGTTTCAATCTTCTTGTACCCTCATGCCCACCCCTCCCCTTCTTTTCTCCCATTCTGTTTCTCCTAATTCCCTCTCCCCTCCCTCCTTGTTCTCAGTTTGCTCAGGAGATCTTGACCCTTTCCCCTTCTCCAGGGGTCCATGTTGTCTCTTTTAGGGTCCTTCTTGTTTCCTAGCTTTTCTGGCAGTGCAAATTGTAGGCCTGTAGTCCTTTGCTCTAAGTCTAAAATCCATATATAAGTGGGTACATACCGTGTTTGTCTTTTGTTACTGGGTGACCTCATGCAGGATGGTTTCTTCTAGTTTCATCCATTTCCCTGTAAATATCAGGATTCCATTTTTTTTTTTTTCTGCTGAGTAGTACTCCATTGTGTAAATGCACCACATTTTTCTCCATCCATTCTTCAGTTGAGGGGCATCTAGGTTGCTTCCAGGTTCTGGCTATTACTAAGAAATGGATATGTTCTCTCAGGGAGATCTACTTAAAAGGGAAAGGGTTGGTCACATTTAAACTATACACATTTTCACATTTACTAGATATATGAAGATGTAAATTTTAAAGAAATAATAGATTTAATTATTTTCTTATGGTGGTATTATGCTTGTGGATATTTGAAAATTGGTAGAGAAGAAAAACTGATATTCTCAAATCACAAATAAAGAAAAGAGAAAAACAACCCTACTAGATCTAATAGCTGAACAGATTAATGCATGGGAGTTCTAACCATTTGCACACTGAAATTCAGGTAGGTACATAAAATATGAAACCTATGTTGTTTATGTATAATTCCTCAGAAATATACCCAAACCGGGCTGAGATGATTTTTAAAGTTTCTAGCAAGTGTGAAGTACACTTCAGTCACATATTAAAGGATTCTAAATTATTAAGTGAGCTTAAAATGGTATATAGTCTCAATGTACTTGTTATGTTAATTTTTGTTGTCATTTGGGAGGTTGCAGCAGAAAAGAAGTACACCTTTCATCTAACTTATGAGGCATTTTTCTAGAAGGGCAAATTGGCAGGGATAAGATCCTCTCCCGTGCTAACTGGCAGACAGCATCTCTGACCATGATAAGATCTTTTCCCATGATGATTGACAGAAAGCATCATAAAAAAAAAATCATTAGATTACATTGTAGTTAGTGCAGAAGTGACTAAATGTTTAAATGGGAATTCAAAACACCTAGACAATGCAAAACAATCTCAAAAGAGTAAAATAAAATTGGAAAAATTTCTGATACTAAGTTTTACTATTGTTTTAAAAAGAATATGACAATTGCAGAGATACTAAAATTAGTCATTGAAACTGGAGATGCAGTTTGAAATTCAATCACTATGAAGTAATAATATTGGAAAAAATTTTCTTCAACAAGTGGTCTTGCAATTACCTAAACTGTTTTAAAAATCATGGAAAAATCAAAATATAATTTCTACCTTTTATAATCTTCACAATTTAATGTGGATATAATACCCTGATATTCAAGATGTAAATATTAAAATTGAGTTTCATACTATATATCTTTTAAAGACAGTGATAGGACTTGTCAGCTAACTCTGGTAAAATCACCCAGGAATTGCTCGTTTCATATAATTGTGATTCAAATTATTCTTTACCATATTCCTTTAATTTTTTTTAATTTTTAAAATAATTTTATTTTATGTACTAATCCCAGTTCATTTTCTCTCCCTCCTTCCTGCTCCTTGACCTTCTCCCTCCTCAACTCCTGATCCACTCCTCAAAGAGGGTGAGGCCTCCCATGGGGAATCAACAAAGTCTATCAAGTGATTTGAAGCATGACCAAGCCCACTGCTATACCCTCTCCCCACTTCCCCACCCTACCACTCCCACCTCCACATCAAGATTGAGAAAGGAATGCATCCCTCCATAAGGAATGGTTTCCCAAAAAGCCAGTTCATGTACTAGGGATAAATACTTGTTCACTTCTAGTACTCAACAAACTACCCAAGCCACCCAACTCTCACACCGTATTCGTATATTACTAATGAAAGACTAGAAATAATAATATTTTACAAATTCTGCTTTCTAAATATATTGAGAACTACAAGTTCTTAATACAAGGACTAACAATTTGCAAAAGTCCATAACTAACAATTCACAAACATAGAAAACATTGATGCTCCAATGTCCAATAAAAATCTTGCGGTATAATTAGTTTAGGTTATTTTTAAAACCATAAATAAAACTTAGTAAACCATGCTTAGAGTGACTGATAGAAAACATAGCAAACAATTCAATGTAGCTCAAAGGAGTTGTTTTCAATATTATGCGATATGGAACAAACACTCTAGAAAATGTTGTTTTGCAAAATATTAAAAACATTTCTATAGGACAACATTTCTATTCTTCTATGTTTATTTGAGATTATTGTAGGCATTTGTTAATGAAGTTTTGGAAAACCATTTGTTTTATTTATAATCATTAGAAACTGAAAATATCTCAGATGAAGCAGGAAGAGATATATTGAACAACTTTGTTATACTTACTCAATAAAAATATTCTGAAATTTAAAATAACAGCAGTGCCCTAAACCTACCAAAATCTAGAAAAATATTTGAGAACAAAACATGCAAGATGATATATTTTATCAGGTTTTGCTTACATGATGTTTCAGAAGAGAAAAAATGTGAATGCAGTCAGATAAGTGGTTCCACAGAATGGAGAGTGTGAAGTGACAGAGAAAAACTTTCTAAGGTGACAGAAATAATTTGATGTTTTGATACAGACATAAGTTGTAAATATGCACTAATTTCACAGAATTAGTTGCAATATCTACTAAATATTTATATAGAATCTCATAAAAGCTACAAAACTAAAATCACCTGGATATTATAGATTCTTTTATTTTATTTTTATATAAGCTTTTTCTATTTGTCTCCTTAAAAAAAGCTTACAGCATGTAACAAAAACAACAAAAAATTCCTTCCCCTATTTGTTAGTGATTTATTTTTACTGAAAACAAATGATTTTGGTTAATGCAAAACAGCTGAACATTGTTATGTGAGACGATGATTGGGCAATTTAGGATACATTAAACACTTAATAGTAATTATTGCAATACATGGTGATACTATTCTTTGAAATAATAATTTGATTTTAATTGGGACAAGATGAGATATATAATAATAATCAGTTTTGGTAGGAAATAAGCTAATATTCATACTAAATACTAAAAGAACCCATCAAGATTTGTCAAAAATGTCATCTATCAGTGTTGTATTTTCCAAATGTGATAAAAATATTGTCTGCTGTAGCTATGATTAAACAGTTTATTCAAGGGTAAGTTGGATTCAAACTAGGAAAACATCAAGAAATATGAAGCAACTTATAATTTAAGAAAAGTAGTTGATACACACAATTCCATAGCAATAGATGCTTTACATTAAATTACAAAAAGGAACGACTGAAATTATTCATAATACTTTGAATAAACAGTTTTTTTTCTTGAGATTATCATTAGCTTTGAGGTGAGGCATCATGTTAATTTTAAATAGATTTATTATTATACTCTACTCCTACTCTATCTCTTTTGACATGTTATGTTTTGCTTTTACTTACAAAAGACTGTGGCATAAATATCAAAAACAATTATGTGCTTGTTAAATTGTCCTATCCAGAAGTCAATAACTTTGAGATACAAATATTAATGATAGTGGTAATTCAATTACATAAGAGAGGCAAACATTTGGGTTGCTTTCTGGAATTTAAAGGTCAAGTGACATAACACATGGTGTTAGGACTCATTCTTCCTACTGAGAATGCTATTTGAGAGAAATAAGAGAAAGACATGAATGTTTATGAGTAGCTGTGGAGTTTGTTATCATACGGGAACGTGGCAGACTAAGTACCCAGATACTTGGTCATATCTTCCCCATTGGTGAATGAGAGCTTAAGCAGTTTCAGTTTAACATAAGACTGTCTACTGACTCCATTAGACAGTTTGGGAGGATAATATCCACTCAGGTGAAAATTTAAGAAAAACAAAGATACTGATGCCATTGTGAAGAAGGAATCCTTCCAGCAGATGGATGATTTTGAACTTGGCAAAGTATTAATGTTGTCTTTAGGCTTCATCTGATCCTGGATTTTCCTGTGCTTTTCGTTGGCTTTTATAGCAGAGCTGTACCACTGTGATGGTTCTTGTTTTTAGGTTCTCCTTCTGGGGTTTGAGCTTGTTATTGAACATTTTATGACTCTTCAGCATCCAAGATAAAGTGAGAAAATCCAATATAACAAAATCTCTTGTTATGTTTCTTATATATCTACATCTTTATATATATATATCTACATCATTTTTAATGTTGTGTAATTGTGTGTATGTATGAGTACATGCTGGTGCCACAGATTTCAGCTTCTAGGAGAGGGTGGCCAGCCTAGAGATGGAGGTATAGGCTCTATAGTGTGGATGCCTAGAACTTAACTCAGGTCTTCTGCAAGAGCAGTCTGTGCTCTTAGCTGCGGAGCTATCTCTCTAGCCTGATGGGAGATGTTATTCTGTAAATATGTTTCTTATACTGGTTAATAAATAAAGCACTGTGGCCAATGCGAAAGCAAGATAGATGGGGCTAGGAGACAAGGAAGAAAGAGGAAGTAGTTAGGAGGAGTCAGCATAGAGAGCCTGGAGGAAGCAAGATGCAGGCCTACCACGCTCGGATAAGATGACCACGTGGAAATACTAAGATGAGTAGAAATGGGTTAATCTTTGAGACAAAGCTAGCCGATAAACAGTGGTAATAAGTGGCCAACAGCTTGTATCAAATACAGTCTCTGTGTGTTATTGGGGTGAACGTGGCAGTGGGACCAGGCGGCTGGCGGGGAAAAACAAAGAGTGGGACCAGACCGGCGGCAGGGAAAAATGTGCTTCTAATATAATGGTGTGACAGCTGGAAAAACCTACTCTTAACACTAGCTCATAATTCTGTACCTCTATATACATCCTGTGGTTATATCATTTCTGGAAAATCCTCCTTCACAAAGAGTAGCAGTACTTTGTAATAGCACAATTCTGCTCAAAATGCAAGAGACTAAGGCCAATTAATGTCTATTAGTAAATTAAAAACAGTATTTTCCCCGAAGTTTTCACTTCCAGGTTCTTTGAAAACAATTTGGTCCAGTATATTCCCCAATAGGAAACCTTGAATGAATTTTGATGACAATGGGACAGACAACACATGGGTTAAAATGAATTGGTTATTTGGACAGAAGGACCAATGTTAACTGACACAACCCTGTTCTCTTAAATATACTACTGACAGTTTTATACTTGTGTTGACTCCTACACTCTTCTTTCCTTTACAGTTGGATAACTCTTACGTGAACATCTCTTTTATTTGGAAATTAGTTGTGTATAAAAAAAAATAATAGGAAAAACATGAAGAGTACAAATATATTTCCCAGGTTAACAATTAGTTTATCCAATAATGTTGTATGTAAGCCTTTCCCATTCCATATTATTCCTCTTTTATCCTACAGGGCACAGAGTAATCATTATATGAAATTGGACAAAATTTGTTTACACAGATGTTTCCAAATTTAACTGTGTCTTGCATGTTTTAAATGCTTTGTGCTATTTAATTCTTAAAAAAAAATGAATATCATTTTATAGATGTCCATTTTCCACCAGATTTACTATGGGTGAGAATCCTTCATAATGATACACAGTGATTCATTTCACTTATTTCACGGACCTTCATTTGTACCATACCCAATGGGGATAAGCAGGTGAGCTTTCATGTTGATCATTTTGTCCCCTTTTTGTCTGTTTTGCTTTGGTGAAATTGAAAGTACCCCGATTAGTATTTCAGGCACTTTCTGGGTGACAGCTTTGATGTTGGCAGGAGTTTGTATGCCATGGTTGTATTCTTCTTTCAGAGCTGAGCTGAAGTGTTAATTACTTGTTCCAACTGGCAGTCTTGCAAATTTCAAAATTTCTTTGAAAGCAAAGGCTAAAAATGTAGAAATAGTAGCTATGAAAAGGGAGAAAGACAACACACATTTATATGAAACAAGGTTAAAAACATGGACTAAAGCAATCCTCTAAAACAAACCCTATATCAAGAAAGAAAAAGAAAGGAAAAATATCCATGTATCCCCAAATCACTAGTGTGGTTTAGCTCAAACACATATCAGTTCTGTCATCCACTTCAAATAGAAAGAGGAGACTCTTTGTGGAGCTCAGAGTGTGAGATACTTTGGATCCACTACCAAGGCGTACTGAGCTAAGAATTATTTGTCTCTCGTCTGTGTTTATGTTTTCTGTGCATAGATGGAGTGAGCATCATGATAACATTATTTTAGTAATTACTGTGATCCAACCAGAATTCTACACTCATTATATATAAAGGATTAATTCCTCAAAACAATTTTATAAAATAAAATACATTGCTGAGATTTTTAAATGAGTAATGAGTATAAAAAGATTGGGTGCAATCTTACAATCAGATCCTATCTGTTGATAATCCACAAAGCATATGAATCTCATGTTGTCAGCATGTTACTATGTACAGATCCTCCCAATCTGATAACATATAGGCTGCTTAGATGTTTGAAAGGCCTACTAAATTCTGCCTGACCTGTAAAAACAAACCGAAAGAACTTGAATTTAGGTAGATATTAATAAATTTAAATGTAGATATAATGTTCTTTCTTATTTGTAGCATTGCTTTATTCTAATTGTATTGTTCTTTCTGCAATGTTGTGACAACTAAATTATGTATGAGAACTTACCTTGGACAATTTTCTAGAGTGAGGTGTGAGATCTATTACTAATGACAAGTGTTCAAAGTACCCAATGTTGTGAAGTCTGAGGTATATCAGCTATTAAGAATTGTTTTAAATTACCAAGATTAAAACAATAATCTCAACAGAATTAGATTAAACATCATATTTATCACTATCCAGGTGAATAAAACACAAAAGTCAAAGGGAACTAGAATCAGTCATTAGGTTTATAGCAGTTCACAAAAATCTATATTTTCACTTTTTGTTCTATATAATATATTGAAATATCATGTAAATGCTTTATGAAGTCTGTGATTACCTAGACAAAAAAAACTAGTGTGTATTCATTACTGGATCATTTCATTTTTCACTAAAAACACTGTATTTCCAGAATTTCCAGAGACAGGAAAATATGGAAAGAGTAGACAGGTGTCATTGCCAAGACAAGAGAGGGCAAGCATATGTCCCATTCATGCCTGGTTCTGGAGTATTGCCTTCAGAATTCTGGGCTATATTTTTCCTAGGGACAAATCTGGAATGAGGAGTTACTTTAAACTGATCATTTTTCCTTCCGTGAAATGAATAAGATTTGTTCTGTCTGTGGGCATGTAGTACCGTGTCTGATAACCTAGGATTTGATCTTTGTTACTAGGAAAATATTATACTACTTTATTCCTAGTTATACCAGTGTAATATAAAGCACTAGAGTAAATATTAAGGCAGAGTACAATGGCATACACCTTAAATCCCAGTAGTTGGGAAGCAATAACAGGTAGATGAGAGTGACTCAGAGATGAGCCTAGTCTAGTCACCAAGATCCTGAACAGTTACGGTGAAAGAAAGTAAGACCTTGTCTCTAAAGTAAGTTATTGCAGATCTTTAACAATCAGAAATCAAAATACCATGGAGTAAAGACCCCCTTTCACAACCTACACGGGAAACTAGGCCCCTTGAACATGAGTGCTAGTTAGAAAGACTGGCCACTCCATGGGACCTCTGGTAGTGGATCGGTATTTATCCCTAGTATACAAATGGACTTTGGGTGCCCATTACACATAGGGATAATCTCTCATCCTAGAGTTCCTAGCCCCTGCTCCAAATGATATGACAGACTTTGAAGATTCCACATGGAAGGCTTCACCCTCCCTTGGGAACAGAAAGGTGATGGTATGGAGGTTGGTGGGGGGACAGGGGAGAAGGGGAGGGTGAGGGAACTGGGATTGGTATGTAAAACAAGCTTGTTTCAAATTTAAATAAAAAGTTATCATAAAAAGAAAGCATAAAACATACTCAAAATGAAATTTCATAATGAGGGGAAGAAAAATTGATATATATATGAAAGTGAATGAATCTGGAAATCATTATCTTAAGCAAAATGGGCCAGACTCAGAAGGACAAACACTAGATGTTTTTGCTTCTATGTGAAATCTAGATTTGAATTTGCATATATGTGTATGTATAGGAGGTATTATTTTGTATAGTAATTTAAAAAACAGTACAAATTATGTCTTCTATACTTTTTGAGTTAGAAACAATTGTGTCATTGAAAACAAAAAGACAATGTTGTGATGCTGTTTTGTTTCAATGTAACTGCTTAAGCACCATTTTCAAATTTTCTTCAAGAAAGTGATGGAAAGAGGTTAGTATTTCTTGAAGAAAATTTGAAATAGTCTTTGCCTGAGGGAACAGAATTCCCTCAAATTTGGTTCTTGTGGCCTAGTTGCTGCTGGTAGAGGTGGAGGGGTAGTTGCTGAATAGGATAGTCTTAGAGTAAATGGCAGCATCAACTAAAAAAGAAAAATAACTGGGGTGAAATTATTTATATCAAGCACATGGTAAAATTTGGTATTTCATCATTCTTTATTTCTTCCTTCCTTCCTTCTCTCCCTCCCTTTCTTCCTTCCTTCCCTCCCTCCCTCCCTCCTTCCTTCCTTCCTCTCTTTCTTCCTTCCCTCCCTCCCTCCCTCCCTCCTTCCTTCCTTTTTTCTTTCTTTTCTTCCTTCCTTGCTTCCCCTTCTGTTGTTCTTGCTTTGAATATGACAATATTATCATAACTAAAGAGGGTTATGCTTCCCTTAAGTCAGGAGATATCTGGGTCCTCCGTCCAATTTGAGAGCCTGGAGTATCAGTGAAAACTTTCCAAGTGTGTATTGAAATTCTAAAGTTGTTTAATTGCATTTAATAACATGAATTACTGGAGACAAATTTAGACAGCAGAGAATATGTTGGTGTTGGAGATATTACATGTGAATAGTCCAAATGTTCAAAAAAAAAAAAAAAAAAAAAAGGACAAAGTTGAGCTGTATATCCAGATTTCCACCTAAATTTGGTTGGGAAAACGGTGTATAAGTGTATAGAAATAAAGTCTTGTATGAAGTAAAACAAGTAGTATTTTCTTAAACGGACGGGCCTTACTGGAGGTCAGTGTAGGTACCCTGATACGTTGTGTGCTTTCATATGGCTTGGTATACAAGTGTGACCAATGTATCACTTTGCATTCTTTTATTAGGATACATTAAATAACTTGAAAGTAAAATTAAATGTTTACTGTGAAATCTTGGGGGAATGATATTAGGATTCAGGCATTTTTCTGGCTTGTCCCCTGTTACCTGGCAGAAGGCGCTTAGGCTGGTACCCTGACCAGCCGAGGGTCTATGGCTGCCATAATCACTATTAGTCTGTACTCAGGAACAAAAGGTCCCTTTAAGAGAGAGGCTACCTTAAATGCCTCCCTGACAATGAGACTGATGACTACCTTTATGCCATCTTAGAACCTTCATCCAGTAGCTGTTGGAAGCAAAAGCAGACACCCACAGTTAAAAACACTGAATGAGCAGAACCCCTGGAATCCAGTTACAGACAGGAAGAAGTGATGAGCAAAGAGTTCAAGACCAGGATGGAGAAACCCACAGGGACAGCTGACCTGAGCAAGGGGGGAGCTCATGGACCCTAGTCTGATAACTGGGAAACCATCATAGAACCAAGCTAGAACCCCTGAACATGGGTGTCAGTTAGGAGGCCTGGGCAGTCAATGGGGCCTCTGGTAGTGGATCAGTGTTTGTCCCCAGCATATGAATGGATTTTGAGAGCCCATTCCTTATGGAGTAATACTCCCTCAGTCTAGACACATGGGAGAGGGCCTAGGCCCTGCCCCAAATGATATGGCAGACTTTGATGATCTCCCATGAGAGGTCTCACCCTCCCTAGGGAGCAGAAGGTGGATGGGATGGGGGGTCAGTAAAATTTAATATATATCTATATCTATATTTATATCTAAATTTATATCTATATCTATATCTATATCTATATATATAGAGAGGAGGGACAAGGGGGGAGGCAAGCAAGTCTTTACTTGTCCCCCTTGCCCCCCTCTCTCCCCTCTCCTCTTTCCCTGCCCTGACTCCCTTCCCTTTCCCCTATAAAACCTCCCATGTAAGTCTCTCTGCATGCTGTGTTTGTCCCTCACCCCCTGTGGGGTTTCCTGCCAAGGTCCCTCTCACACCTCCTGCTGTATCTTAGCTATGGAAACATAGAGACTTCATTTCCAAAAGTGAGAAAATATTTTGAAAATAAATTTATTTTGCTCATTGAATTAATATTTTTGCCATCTCCATTAGTGTGGTGATATATAATTTATGATTTAATTAATCATACCAGAGGGTTCAGTATGTAAATGTAGCCACAAGCCATACAAGTAAGTCATTGGTGGAACACACCTTTAATCCCAGGACTCAGAAAATAAGCAGAAGGCTCTCTGTTAGTTCCAGGCCACACTGAACTATACAAAATTGATCCAGTCCTAAAGAGAAAGAGCTCACACTAAGGCGATCTCAGCACTTGAGATCCCATGCCTTTAATCCCAGAACCAGGGAGGTATGAAAGGAAGAAGCAAAGGGTCTTGTGGAAATTTAGTTTTCAGACAGGGAAAGCTATTGTCTCTGAGGGTTCCAGGAAGAGAGAGCATTGTATTCTGAGGATTCATGGAGCCAGGATCTTCCTTTCAGTCTGAGGTAGAGGTAAGAAAGAGTAGTTGGCCATCAACTTGGTGCCCAATATCTACCTCTGGGTTTTTATTTTTTTGTGTTGCACAATAGCTTTTGTGTCACCAAAATGTGTGACAATCTTATTGTGCCACTGTGTTACCTGACATGTAATTGTAATGTTATCACATAAAAATTGATTAGTTGTGGTAAAAGAAATTCCATATTTTTAACCAAGATTAAAGTAAATACTATGTGCCAATCTTCTTATTGGCATTTCATATATATCGATTCATTGCACTGGCCTAATAATGCCATTAGGGAGGAACTCTATGAATATTTTAAATATGAAAAGTTGAATGGATATTTGCTTGGAGGCATATCTAGAAACTTTATATTTTTTGCAAAGATTTGTAAATAGTTAACACTGCATCAATTTAGGCTTTTCATTTATAGGAAAACTGTATCCTCCTTCATTGTTGACTTTCTTCCTAGTCAACTTATTTATAAGCTAACACCTAGGGATTACAGGTCAAAGAGCCAAGAATAGCAGTTTTCATTTCAATTTGAGTAGGCTTTCAATGATGCATTTCTTTTTCCAGAGGTCAAGGAAATTACTGCCACCCACAGTTTCCCCATAGAGGCTTTTCTGTGGAATGTTCCTTCTAATCCTTAGGTGGACTCACTCTGCTACTTCCTATTTCTTGTCTCTATCCCTCAGGTGAAAGAAGAGAGACATTTTTTTTTTTTTTAATGAGAATGACTATCAATAACAAAGAACTAGAGGAAAATGAGCAGATCTTTAATTCTAACTTCTCTGTAGTTTTGTTTGTATTTTCCTGTGACAATTTTGAAGCAAAATAAAAGGAAAGCATACTAAAATGGCATTTGGTTTCACTGAGTACTTAATTTGCACAGATCATCAAACATGTTCTGTATAGAACACACACACAAAAAAATTATTGCATGCTTCTGTGTTCATGAAGACTTTTCTGAATTCTAACATTATTTTTGAATTATTGAAACTGAAAAAAAATATATACTTAGGTGCAAAGAAGGCTGATACTCTAAGTTTTCACACCTGTAATAAACTTTTCACAGAACTGACAATTCTAATTATATATTGTGATTGTTGAATTGAGCTATCTTTTCACTCCCAGAGCAATCCATAGATTAAGAGTATACTATCTGTGAGATACATGTTCATTGTTGAAGACAACGCAGTTCATGAGGCAGATAAACCCTCTGCTGAGATTCTGCTGATGCAGGAATTAAAATAAGAGAGTCTAAAAGTGAATAAAATCTATAAATTTTATTTTTATAAAAAACTGAAGTTGGAGTAAATGAAGGAAGGAATTTGGATAGATTGAACACAAAAAGCAGGTTCTGTTTCATCTGGTGTGGCTATAGCAATCTGCCCCTGAGAACACAGATATAAATGAACTTGTCAGCAGAGCAGAGCAAGGAAAATGTCAATACGTTGGGCCAGGTGTTAGACTAATAGTCTAATAGGAGAGATGGGTAACTCAGGTGCCTCTTAAGGCTGAGTTCCTTTTCTTGAGGTGGTTGGCTGTTTCTATAAGTCAATGTAGACCCATGGAATTTGTGCTCTGTCAATGAAGGAACTCTGTGAAACAATTAACTGTATCAGAATTGAGTTTTAAAAAACAAACAAACAAACAAACAAACAATAAAACAGCCAGGACGTAGTCCTACATCCCTGAAATAGAAGTGATGTTAATGATGTAGGGAGATAGAAACACGTCTAAGCAATTAGCAACTTTTTTATTTGCACTGGCACACTAATGCAAGGGTTAAGGGAAAAAATCCAAGAGAACATGTTATCATAAAAGCAGGAAAGTAGGGTTTGAAAGCATGGAAGGATTTCCTAATGGAAGGAAATCAGACAAATGTAACAAAATATTTTAGTACTAAACACTTTCAGACATAAGCTCCATATATGAGTTGATTTGAATAGTTTTGGCTTATTTTACATGGTCAAATTTTTAACTGCTTTTTAAAAATTTAAAAAGTGAGACATTATTTTGTAGCATAAACTTGACACATAGAGAAACAAGTTACTTATTTTCAGTAACTTTTTTTTCAGAGCCTTAGAAATTGACAGTTTGTAGAAACTCAGAAGCCCATGAAGCTGCATTGATCTACTTTGGATAATTAATTTGTTGTAGCTCATGAAAAATCAATTATTTTCCTGCTCAAATCTTGAAAAAGCCCAAAAATTGTTAAGTGTTAGATGCACACTGGGACTTCTTCCTTTGAATTTATTGACATTTTTGTCATTATGAGCAAAATCACTGCATTTTACTCAAAAAATTGAGGAACTGATTGTTTAACAGAATTATGGCAACACTTAAATGAAAATCATCAACAAAAACAAGAAAAAAGAAACCAACAGAAAAGACTAAACTCAAGATGAGATAATAGAAACAATGTTATATTTTTGACAAGGATAATTGAACTTTTGTTTATGTGGGGTAGGTTTATTTGAAGCACTAAGAGAAAGTTACATTTTTATATTCTGTCTGATGTATTTGTTTATGTAATAAAACCACTTTTTATCCTATTTTCTATTTTCTTTTCATTAGTAAGTGTGAAATGTTGGAAATGCTTGTCTCCTTCTATTGTATCTTCATATTCTTTTTTTCACACAGTGACTACCAGCTGGGTGGCCTTAGAAAACTGGATTATTTCCTAGTAATTTGTAAGAGAACATTTTGCAACTATACCTAACTCTCTCTAGGGAAATTGGCTAGGTGAGCCCAAGAAATTTTGGGGGGTATGTAAAAGTTAAACATAAAAAAGGAAAAAATATAAGGGTGATATTTAACTTTTCAGTATTGGAAGATGGAAGAGAGTATGAGACAAGGGGAACTCTGCTTCTTTCTCTGATAAGGATGGTAATGATATGGGTAACGGGTCAAGACAATCTTCTAAACATAATCAATGAAAAGAAAGCACTTAGCATACATGTTAAAACAATCTTCACCAGCATATTATAATATAGTTAGTATACATAATCCACTTTGTGGGATAAGTGATATGAGGATAGAGAGATGATAGAATTTGTTGTATCCTATTCTATCAAGTGGTGATGTCTTATTACAGTCCCAGACAACTGGATAACTATGATGCTTTAGCCCCTGGATTAAGGAAAGCAAGAAAAGAAAATAATTGTGGTGAAGTAAATGGTATTTACCTCAGGAGATTTTGATACATGTTGGGACTTTCACTGTTTGGATGACTAAATTGCATAGATGTTAGTGGCTAAGATAGGGGTGAAAATTCTTATGTCACACTGGTAAACCAGAGGGAAGACAACAAGAAATACTGTAGTTGATTCTCAGCTCTGTGTGATCTATTGGCCAACTAAAATGGTCAGAAGGAGTGAAAAGAAAAGCATGCAAATATGTTGTTACCAGAATATTGGGCCAAAAGTATGCTTTTCAGAATTTGAGTGGGCTAGCTTGGCCCTCTTTTTGATGTGACAGGCACATAAGGATGGACTGCAAGGAAGGGGAATTAATAATGAACAACAGGAAAGGTGACAAATATTGGTGTCCGTGGGCCCTGAGTTCATATCCTGGGTATTGATCATAGCTTAAATTTAAATAGAAAGAATTGGGAGGTGTGATTAATCAGCGGGGCAAAAGAGTGGTCAAGCTGATCTTAATTTCAGACCTGATTCCACAAGTAACCTAAAAAGTTCTTGTATTTCTGGTTCTCACTGTACGATCACTCCTGAAAACAGCTAGGAGTGGAAGTTTGTGATGTCCTTCCCCAGCAGTAATGGGAGTTTTTAATATTACCAAAGCAAAAGCAGTCCGCATCCCGTTCACTTACTATTTGTATTAAAATGAAAGCTTCATAGCAAGATTAAAGATTTGTGATTATGTGGAAATTAAGCCTATTTTATGAAAATAAGAGCTATTACCAGAATTGCATACTACTGGTTGATTAATCATATTAGAAGAAAAGGAAACCCTGATGAATGAGGAATGGACCCCCAGCTCACTGCTACTTACTTTTCTAATAAAAATGCACAATGAACTGGGATTCTGGGATGGCTATACATGCCATGAAGGATGTACAGAAATAGTAACCAAAATGCAGAACATGATGGTTTAGCTCTCAGTGATGGGCAAAGCCACACTCTGCATAATAGTGGTGCACACTATTTTATTGTTCTATTGAAAGTAGACTGTTTTCATTCAATATATACTCATCATGGTTTTCTCTCCTCATGCTTCTCTCAGATCCTGCTTGCTTCCTTGTACACCCAAATCCACAACCTTCTATTGCTCTCTTCCTCTCTCTCATTAGAAAAATCAGACATCTACAAAGTAATAATAAAAATAAGAGCAAACAAATCAGAACAGGAAAAAGCAAACAAATAAAGAAACAGGGAAACAAGCCAAACTAAAAATCACAAGAAACAACTCTGTGTGTTTTTGTGTAAGGGAAGCTCTGGTTCAGCAATATACCACTGAAACATGTAGGAGAGGGTAGAACTACTTCAATATCATTTATGTGCTCAAGACTGGGCATTTTAAAAGCATAGGGAGAAAATAGGAAGGGGTGGACAGATACTAGGTAGGCAGAGATGTTTAAATAAAACAAAACACAGCCATTTGGTCATTGTAGTGCTGACTAATACTATGTTATTTCAGTTCATATACTTGAGGGTTCTTACCTCCCTGACTGCTCCCAAGAAATTGGGTGGGTTAAGCACTATTGACATGAAATGCACATACAGCTCACGATGACAAACACATGTTGGAAAAACCAGTCATGTTTTAGTAAATCCATAGTATGTCCATTTACAGTTTAAAGCAAACAGTACAATTGGAACAATTTTGAAGCTTATCAGTAAGGAACTTTAATTGGGGGCTAGGGTCATGCCTCAGACCCACTCACTGATATAAATTATAAATATTTTAATACTAATTGAGTAAAATGAATAATGGATGATAGGATGAGGGTGCCCATAAAGATGGCTGCACTCCATTTTGGCACAAGGACACAGAGTTCAAAGCTGTCCTTAGCAAATCATAAAACTTAAATGTCAAAGGTATGGCTAAAGAAGGATGTTTGGCTGTCTTATTCTAAATAATAACAAACCTGAGTGTGAAGTGTGGCTACTCCTGACTGTCAAGGCTAGGGAAGGAGAAGTTGAATCTGAGATGTGGCTACTCCTGACCTCAAAGCTAGGGAACAAGAAGTTGGAGCTAAGGTGTGGTTACTGAACCCCTAGAATAAGTAAGGAAGAAAAGTCTGTTTGTTCTATATACATGATGCTGTGTCCCCCTTTTTGGATATGGGTGGTGAAAAATAAACTCATGGCTTTACACTGTTGACTGATATGCCCTCCTGACTTTATTCTGTCTCTATGTCTTTTCTTTTGTGTCTATAGCCAGCCTTTTCTTCATCCACACTCCCCCACTCAGGTACAGACTTGGGGCGGCTTTGCTGCTCCCATTGCAACCCCACTAAGACCACTCCTGAAAATAGGAGTAAAACTAGTTGTAGATCATGTGTGAGTCACTGGCTTTAATACTGACTGCCAACACACACACACACACACACACACACACACACACACACACACACACACACACACAAATTCTTAGTGGATAGTGGAGTGTATTAGTTGTTCTCACCCTCAGGTGGGAGCTGTCACATTGACTCTTTGGATATTGTTGGAAAATAAATCAAATCCTTAAACTGTGTGCCAGGGCCTCATAGTTGCTATTTAAAGAGATGTTTTCTTGCTTACATCTTTCTCCTTTTTAATGAACAGCTTGTTTCCTAAGTAGACACACACAATTTGGCACCATCTTCTGTGGTTCAGCACAATGTGGTTGAATTGGCAGTTTCTGCTCTGAGGAAGCCATTATTGTTCAGGCTCTGAAACTTCATTAGTCAAATCCCCACAGTATGAGATTTTACAAGGCAGGAATAAGGTTATGGCCTGAGGAGGACTCTGGTATGCTAATCCTTACACTCCTGAGGAAATTTACTGCAGAGAATCTATAGCTAACAAGCTTACGGAGAGGATGGCTCTTATCTGGCCATTCGTAGTGTCCTTTGTTCTCCACCAATTTATTTCAATAATTACAAATAATAAAAGTATTTAATATATGCATATATTAATGTTAAAGATGTTACATAATGATAAATGTAAATGTATTTTGATTATAAATAATATATTTAAAGTATTATGTAAGATAGGGATTCCTAAAGCTGAACGATGTAGACACATTTCCCAGTCCCTAACCCAGAAGCAATCCTCATTTCTAACCACTTTCAAATGAAAATTTTGTTGTCCCAAGGGAGTCTCACTGCTTTGGTTTGGTTTGGTTTGGTTTAATGTATCAAGACAGGGTTTCTCTGTTTAACAGTTCTGACTATCCTGGAACTTGCTTTGTAGACCAGGCTAGCCTCAAATCTCAGAGGCATTCCTGACTCTGCTTCCCAAGTACTGGGGTTACAGGCATGTGCTACCATTGCCTGGCTACAAACTGCTCATTAAAGAATAAAAAATACAAACTTTTTATTGATTCTTTGTGAACTTTACATTATACAGCCCGACTCCACTCATCTCCCTGTCCTTACGTCTCTTCATAGCTATCCTCTGCCATTACAGTACGGCCCGCTCAAGAAAGCCAAGCCAAACCCAAACCATTCCAAAACAAACCAAAACACACCCAAAGAAAAATATTGCCATGGAAGCTACCCTTTTCCCAAAAGAGCTTTACTTGCAAAAGTGCATTGCAGTGAGTTATTGGACTATTTCAAGACCTGTGACTTCTGTTACAGTGTCAATACTGGATCTTCACTGGGACCGGGACGCGTTTTGATGTTGCCCTGAATCATGCAGATCCTGTAGCTTTGGTTCTGGAGGACTGGTCCGTTCAAGAATTCTAGCATAGATGTTGGAGTGGGCCAGCTCAAAGACCTGGGTAGCTGAGTTGGTAACCCTACCCACTCTCCTGCATCCAGCCCACCAAGATCACCTTAGGCCAGGGTGCAGTAAGACTACGTCTGGCTTTGCAGGCCACTGCACTTGGGAGGACCTGTGCTGCCTGTGTCTAGGCATTACAGTAGAACTTGCCCTGGCCCCATGGGCAGTGGAGAGCCATCCTGATGGCAGTACAGCAGGGGATCTGACCCTACCCCTTGCCAGCTCAGGGACTCCACCTCTTGAGTGGGCACTGCTGCAGAGCTGGCCATGATCACATGGGTGAGGGAGAAGTGGTCCAGAAAGTATCAGCACAGGTCCCGCTCCTTGCCAGCTATCACAGGTAGCGTACAAAATACACTCAATGATGGACTGCGTGCCCAGCAGTAGATGGCAAGCAGAAAACGAACACGGGAGGGTCCCTGTCACAATATGTTCTGTCTCAGCTTTCTTCTTCTTCTTCTTCTTCTTCTTCTTCTTCTTCTTCTTCTTCTTCTTCTTCTTCTTCTTCTTCTTCTTCTTCTCTCCTCCTTCCCTTTCCTCCTCCTCCTCCTCCTCCTCCTCCTCCTCCTCCTCCTCCTCCTCCTCCTTCTTCTTCTTCTTCTTCTTCTTTCTGTATATATGATTACTTATCTCTTTATACCCTATTGGTCCTTTGTGTCTATATTGTAGTTGTCACCTTAGCTTTTCTTTGGGATTCCTGAGAGTTGCAAATGAGCAGGGGTCTTGTGTGATTTTCGCTTCTGTTTATTTTGTTTTATTCTCATTTCCTTCTATGTTATTATATTATATGTTATTATTACCCCCAATATGTCTGTTTGTTTTATAATGGGAGACAGAGAGCTCATGGATGAAAATGGGAAGGTAGAGAGAAGCATTGGCAGGGTTAGAGGGAGTGGAAACCATAATCAGGGTATATTATGTAAGAAAATAATCTATTTAAAATAAAAGTAAAAATCCTTGTAAAATCTCAGATAATACAAGTGTACTGTGACCATATATTATGTAAGAAAATAATCTATTTTTAATAAAAGTAAAAATCCTTGTAAAATCTCAGATAATACAAGTGTATTGTGACCGGTAATGGATATAAATCATGTCATATTTAATAGTGGTAAAATATCACTTCATAATTGGTAATTAAATTTTGATTTACATATATTGTGGGATTTTTATATATTTAGTTCCCCAATATTTTCAATAATAACAGAATGTTATTATTTTCTGAGTGTTTTGGTATTTGTAGTATTTAATTTGAAAGCTTTTACATTGTTCTTTACAATTTTTTCATAGATGGTTCGTTGTAACATAATTGCTTGTTTCTCATTGTTTATCTGAAAACTATGATGCACTATTAATTGGGAAGGAATGTTATTTTTGTTTAAATTTGAGTCAACAGAACATGAATAAAGTATGGAGATTCCATTTCTAAAAATACATGTAAAGTCATCCAATTTAATACATGGAATCTAATATCTGGTATTTAGGAGAGTAAGGAAGCATATAAATTTATCAGCATCAACTAGCTTCAGAGACTATTGTGATTAAAATATCAAGGAACTTCACAAGGAAAATATTTCAAGCTTCCATATTCTAAATTATAGCAATGGAATAATTTCCCAGTAGTATTACTTAGTATAAGGGGTCCCTCTAATCATTCCTGACTACTTTGTTGTTAAACAAATTCTGAAAACAGTATTTGCAGTCTGATCTATTCCTCAGATTTTCTGGATGTTCATCTTTTGATTGACCTCTTCCTGTTATGGATGCAATAGCTTCTATACCTCTGAGTGTGTGAAATACCAGATCATGGCTATCAGGAATTACAGAACATACTTCATATAGTATTGTAGTTCCTGAAAGAATAGAAAGGAGTGCCCCACTTGGATAGATAGAAAATTGGAACTTCTTCCCTCCCAAGTGTTCAATTACAGATGTTCCTCATCATGCTCAGCATGGAGACACCTGTATTTATTTTGGTCATTTCTGTCTAGACTGCATGCCTGTTTCCTCCACAGGACAAGATTCACATCACAATTTAAATATTTACCAAGTAATTACTAAATTTAGATTTTTCTGATTAAGATGAGTCTGAAAGAAATGCCACCTCACACAGGAAAATGTTCAAAACATGTTTTTAAATTGTGACTGTCACCAGGTAGTGGAGGGGCACAAATTTAATCTCAGTACTAAGGAGGCAGAGGCAGGTGGAACTCTCAGTTCAATGTCAGCCTGGTGTATAGAATGAGTTCCACAAGGACAGCAGGTAGCCAGGGCTGTTATGTAAAGAACTCCTGTCTTGAAAAACAAAAACAAAACCAAAAAGAATGTGACTGTTGTGTGTCAAGCGATAACAAGTGCTTCACTGTTGATGAAAATGAATAGACCATCTGTTGTGTTCTACCATTTCCTGATATAGCTGCATGGGGAGTACTACCTTAGACAATTGCAATAGAATTTATATTAAAAAATGGCTATGAGAATGATTGTGAAGGTAGTTGGGTTTTGGTTTCTGTCACAGAAGCCTTTAAAGGCGAAGGAAAGTTTTCATAGTTTACATCTGTCAAATAAAACCTTGGTCCAGAAGCCAGAACTTAAATTAGACAATTTTGTGAAGATGCTATCTTTGGTATTGTATCAAAATGATGATGAGAACAGATTCAATGTTTAACTATATTCAGAAAGATCAGTTCCCTGTTGGGAAAATAGCAAGTATATGTGACCAAGGATAGGGATTTTTGTTGGATTTGTTATATTTGCTTAATTCACTAACAGTCTTAGGGTAATAGGTATATGTACAGTCTCATTTTATGCTCTTTTCTCACTTTTAGAGAATAACTTCTGAATGTCTAGAGCTGAGAAAAAGCCATGTCTGAGAGTAGACATCTTCAACGTTCATATTAGTGCTCTTCATGCTTTACCTATCATTGCTTCCTGATTAGTCCATCAGATAAGAACTCAAAATGAACAAAGAAAGGAAATGGCTTTTTCACCAAAGGCATTTCAGAGCACTGCTAAACATTTACCAGAAGAAATAATCTTATGGAAATGAATATGATAGAATGAGAGGGATGCAAATGAACATTAGGGCAGAGAATAGTGAATTTGTATGTAAAACCTATGACTCAGGATTTAACTTCCTGGCAAGGACGTAGGGAACGAAATTTTGAATTGTGGAGATAAAATTCTTTACAGAAAGTGCATGGGCATCTCAGAGTAGCATTGGCACAGTACTGAGAAAGGGATCAGAAGCTTGGATATTGGAATACTAGAGAATACATCTTTCACTTAAGACTACAACACTGTTGATTGTGCTTCTGCTGAAGCTGATCTTCACCATAATTATGAAAAGATTGTTCTCGAGGGATCACTGCTGTGGGCAAGGTCATGGTGGCTGAACACTTCAGTCTAGCTAGGCTGAGCTTGATATGTGATGAAACTGTGCTCATTAGAGGCAAACTTAATAACAGCATTTGAGGAAAGCAAAGGCCAGGCACTAGTATCCTGTGGTGTTATGGTCAAGTTAGGTAGTTTCAATGTGTAGAAGAAGCTAGTAAGAGAATCTGGACTCCTGACCTACCAGGATTTCATAGCATTTCCTTGGAGAGAGTTGTCCTCTTTGTGGCTATGGAGGCAGCCAATTAGTTTTATTCTGTTAATTAAATTGTATAGGCTATGGATATAATTCAGTGGCAGAATACTGACCTTGTGTATATGAGCTCCCAAGTTCTCTCCCTGGCACCATAAAACAAAAGGGTGTTCCTGGGGATGGAACCTGAGATCACATAAATTATAGGTAAGTACTCAAATACTGAAACAAAATTATGGAGCCTATATTTTGTTTATGACAAACATCATTGTTCTCTGAGTGCTAATCACTTAAAATTACACCGATGAGAAATCTTTTTAATTGAAATGAACATATTTATTTGAAAGAGCCGAAAGGCCCCAATTTTTATATGACCAATTTCAAAATGTATATTTAGATCATTTATATAACTGCATAATATCCCAGTAGTTTCACAATACTGAATGTTTGTCAGTCTCTATTGAATTCTGAATTATATTTCATGGTTAAACCTCTACATCCTCAGCCATCAGGGAAATGTAAAATAACTCTGAGATACCATCTTATACCTGTCAGAATGGCTAAGATAAAAAACACTCATGACAGCTTATGCTGGAGAGGATTGGAGTAAGGGGAACACTCCTACGTTGTTAGTGAGAGTACAAACTTGCACACCCAATTTTGAAATTACTAAGGCAATTTCTCGGAAATTTTGGAATTGGTCTACCTTAGGACCCACCAATACCACTCTTGAGCATATTGTGCACATAATACCATAAGGACTTTTAGTCAATATCTTCATAGCAGCATTATTTGTAGTAGCCAGAACCTGGAAACAACCTAGATGCCAGTCAAACTAAGAATGCATAAAGACAATGTGGTACATTTACACGATGGAGTAAAAAAAAAATTGACATCTAGACATTTTCAGGCAAATGGATAGAGCTAGAAAAAACCGTCCTGAGTGATGTAATCCAGACCCAGAAAGACAAACATGGCATGTAATCACTCATATTAAGATATAAGGCAAAGGATAAGCAGGCTACAATCCACAACCCCAGATCCTAAGAGACACATACATAGAGGTCCCCAGGAGGCTAAAATAGTTAAGATTCCCTAGGCCAAATGAGCAGGAAGTAGAAGGGAAGGGGTGGAAACATAAGGAATCATGCACAAAGGCCAAGCTGTGGGAGGGATGGAGGTAGAAAGCAATGAAAGATATCTTGAAAGAAGGAGTCATTATGGGGTTAGGGAGAAACTTGATGCTAGAGAAATTCCCAGGAGTCCATAAGGTTGACCCAACTAAAAATGCTAGCAATAGTGTAGAGGGCATCTGAATGGGCCTTCCCTTTAAACATATTGGTGACTACCCTAATTGTCATCATAGAACCTATATCCATTAACTGATGGAAACAGATGCAGTGACCCACAGCAAAGAGTGGGCTGAGCTCCTAGAGTTCAGTTGAAAAAAGGGTGGAGGAATTGTATGAACAAGGGGGTTCAAGATCATGGTGGAAAAATGTTGTAATCAGTCTTTGTGGGGATTTAGGCTACTCTAGCTTGCCAGATTTGTACCTGAAAAGAGGAGTATGGATTGAAAAACCACAGGTAAAGATGTTAAGGAAAAGACAGAGACACAGAATAGAGTGAGGAGAGCAATCCTATGTATACTTAACACCCCAAGTTTATAGTTCAACATTCTTACATACCCCAATCCAAAAGGGGAACATGGCAAAACACTTCTTTATCAAGATACAAGGAAGAAACAGACATGCTTCCTTAATTCTCCAAACATTTGATAACTACCTAGTGGAATAAATTTCTTGTTATCTGGCCTTGAGTGTTAAGAGTAACGGCACTTCAGCAACAGCAAGTCTATTGTTATTTAGAGTAGACATCCATGACCAAGATTAAACATCATATGGTAGCCATGCATTAGACCTTTTGACATTGGAAGAGTAAGGATAGTTTTGAACTCTCTAACCTTAAGTCAAGATGAAGCAGAGCCCTTTTTTCTGGATCCAGACAGGGAAAACCACAGAGCCAGATGACCCCAGCTAGTGTTAGCTCAGAGATTATGGACTAACAGCTAGTGAGCCTGCATGGGACCAAACTAGGCCTCACCCACTTCGAGGAGTTGATGAGGGAGCAGAAATGGAGGAAAGGGAGGAGAGAGAAGGACAGAGAGGGAACTGAGGTTGGTTATGTAAAATAAAAAAAATTAATTGAAATAAGAACCCCCAAAAGAAAAAAAATAGCCTCTATATTGCATTCAGTTATATTTACAACTCTGTCAAACACACACATGCATGCACGCACGCATGCATGTACACACACACACACACACACACACACACACACAAAACAAAACAAAACAAAAAATCCTCCAGAAACTAAAGCAATCATAAAAGGCACTACTTTCTTGCTTTAAAAACAAAAATCATGTTTGCTCAAGTTAGTGACACTATAGGACATTCTCCTGTGAGTGCAGTTTGGCATTAAGCAGATGGTATTGAAATCACCTCTACTGCTCTCTGGTTTTTTAAATCCTCATATCATTTAAGCCATAAATTTCATCAATTTTCCTACTTTCAAACTGTGTAGGAAGAATTAACACATAGGGGTATTTTGAGACTGTATACCATTATGTATCCTAATGAAATTAGCTATTTAAGAACTGACTTGCCACTGTTACATGATATGGTGAATATTCTTATCATCCAGCATTTTGAATAACTACTGTAATGATAATTTGTGTTGATAATGAAGCTCCCAAAATGTACTCTGAATCATCAAAGAAAGATGAGATTAGGTTCAGAATAGCTTTAGTTCCAAGTGACTCATCTGTCTCATTAATCTACTAAATTAAGCCTCAAAGTCCTTTAGAGAATTTCTTCAGAGAAATACTCTCAGAGTTCCTATTAAATAGGGCTCGAAGAGGCCCCCTTCCCCTCCCTGGCATTTGGTGTCAAAGTGAGCTTGCTGAGATAGAACTTCATATCCAATACTTACTATATGCTAGCTTGTGCACAAAAGACATAACCTCCATAGACATAACCCATCTTTGTCAGTGTCAAAGGTCTGCCAATGCTTAGCAGAAAATATATTTGAAAATAGATATAATTTTCAAAGCTACAAGTTGAAAATGCTTTTACTCTCTAAAATGTCATTACTGTGTTAATTCTTTCTAAGAATTATTTTAATCACATTTCTATTGTTTCCAGAAACAAAAATTATTCTTATGTTCTGTCATTGTTGTGTACCAAATAACTTATCAAAAATGTTCATCTCCAAGAAGCTGAAAGTGCCATATCACTTTTTGTCCTGTGTTCTTCATAACCTGATTGCATTTTATCTACAATATCTTGATTTTATTCACAAAGTTCAGATTTATTGTGATTTTATGTTTATCCCTTTCCTCTTTCCTATATGTGTTTGCCACTTAGTTAATTTTTTTAACTGATATATGAGTGAAACTTTTAATTCTGAGGATCGATTTGTAAAGCTATCTTTGAAAATCATGTAACAAAATTACTAAGAAATAAATTGCATACATTGTTAGAAACAAAGTCTATAAATAAGCCTTTTTAAAATATTAAACTTTTTCCTTTTAAAAGAGTGAAATTTCTATTTCTTCGCTGAATTCTTCTTTATATGAATTTCCACATACACAACGTGTTCCTTTCTTTTCTTTAGTTACTGTGTGTGTTTACATGGGCAAGTTTTGGCCCATGTGTGGTACAGCTCTTATGAAGTAGGAAAACCAGCTCTCCTATCGGTTTTCATCTTCTAGATTTTGTCTGGGACACATTCTCTTTATTTGCTACTGCATTTCCCAGGCTAGGTGGAGTTGGAGCATTTCTGGATTCTTCTTACTCTACCTCTCACTGAGCTGAAGGGTCACAAGGAGTACATATATTGCTTGTCTGACTTAAAGTAGGCACTGAAGAGTTGAACTCTGGACCTCATAGTTGCTTAGCAACCATTTAATATACTAAGCCATATTCCCAACTCCTGCATTTTATGCATCGATCTTTGTTAGTCCCTTTACCTGAGGAAACCCTCATGAGTTTACAAGTGGGACACATATTTGACATGGAAACATTTCAAACTTGTAAGAACAGTATTAGGTTTCATTATGACATTTACAAGAAAAATTGTGTTGATTTTCATTGCCTCTTCTTCTCCATTTTCCTGGCCATCTCTTTCAACCTTTCATGTATCTCCAGTAATCCAATAATCTCATTTCTCCTTTAATGTCTCATGTGTCCTATTAGTTTCCTAATTTTCCTAAATAACCTTTCCCCCATTTTCTGATGTCCTTTCTAATTTCATAAACTAAGTGTAAGAGGAAGAAACATCACTATATTTATGAAGAACAGATAAACTTATAAAATAAAAAATTGAATGTTCATTGTCATGTTTTTATGATATTACTTCAGTATCAAAACCTACAAGGGTTTTTTCTACAGATAAAGTTCTGGACTCTCATTCAACAAATACTCATATATGAACTTTATCCTTATCATTGGAATTTATAGTATAAAATGAATATTGGGATAGCAATGCTAGTGAATAAGGTTCAAAATTACTATGATCTTGAGATGATTAGATTATTGGATGAAGTTATGACGAGATCAGTATTAAGTATGAGCTTCTGTATGAGGAACAGGATTCGTGTGAAATCAACTTCCCATTCAAAGAAAGAGAATATTTGAAACAGCAAGCCCATTGAAAGTGTTTCCTAAGGAAATGTACAACCAACTGCTTATTCTAAATTTTGAGGTGGTTTCTTATGAAACTCTAGGGTTAATCACTTTATAAAAAGCTTGCGTGGCTTAATGTTTTAGGAACTACATGCAGTCATCGTAGTGCTGCTTATAGCACGACACATGGAACTACACAGTGCCATCAAGCAATGGCACTAACCTTTGCAGTAAATCCACACAGTTCCAATTGACCCACAAATACCCACTTGAGAAGGGCAGAAGCACAAGCTGCTGCTCTGTCCTTTTGTCTAACTCTCATGAACTAGAAGAATGGGAGAGAAATATATGGGACGGGGGTTGGAGGAAGGAAAGAGAAATGAGAAAGGTTGAAATTAAAATACAATCTCAAAAATAAACAACAGAACCATATTTACCATCTTGCGATCTCTTGCAATGCTCAGATAGGTCACGCCACTGGAAATGAGTTATGCACAGGTTTAGTAGGAGTGAGTTAAGGGGATGGATGTAAAGAACTCTTGCTGTTCTTCCAGAACAGCTGAGATTGTTTCCCAAAACCCAAGTTGAAATATTTATAACAGTCTCTAATTCCAGCTCCAAGTGATGGAACACTAAGCAGGAACCCACACATTCTCACACACACAGACCCCCCACTCATGCTTGCACACACACACACACACGAACATACACAGGAACACAAGTGGGTTCGTGCCCAGGCACACACGCACACGCTCGCATGCACACATAGGTCAAGCTTTTAAATTCTTGTTCTTCATTTTTAATGAATAAACACATATACTACTTATTCCCTAAAGTATAATCATTTAGTTTTAATTATTTGTATTCCTTTCATCCTCATTAGACTGTAAACAGTATACTTAAGGGCCCTTAACATCCAAAATTTACCCTTGATTTTTCTTCTAATCTTTGACTAAAGTACAATTTCTAAAAGGTATTAAATATACGAACAGATATGCCAGATATTATATGATCATTCAGAAGTCCAGGCTGTATATTGGTAGTGATTGTATGCTTGGGAATATGCCTTATTTTATGGGAAAGGACTGGGAAATTTTCTATAGATCTACCAACAATTGGCTGTTTCTCTTCATAACATTTTTATTTATTGACATGCAAATAACAAAAATTAGTACTTATCTTTATGAGTGCTAATCCATGTCTTCTTCATGTAGTGAAACAAAAATAGAAACAGTATTCTTATGTAAGATGGTGTATAAATTTATCTTGGGGAGATATAGCGTGCACAGATTTCTCCTCCTGGAAGGCTGGGAATATACAGCTGATAAAAGAAACGATTTCAATAAAGTCCACCCTCCTGAAAAAAGACCTTTCTCAGATATCAGTCGTGGGGGGGGGTCTATTAGCTACTTGTTCAGGTCAGCTGTCTCTGTGGGTTTCTGTAGCCTGGTCTTGTTCTCCCTCTCTGCATCTGGATTCCTGTTTGGCTCAGTGTTTAGCTGTGGGTGTCTGCTTCTGTTTCCATCACCTACTAGATGAGGGCTCTATGATGGTGGATACACTGGAAATCCAGCATTGGACCAACGCAGAACCCCTGAACATGGGTCTCAGTTAGAAAGCCTCTGACAGTGGAACCAGGCTATGTCCCTGGTACACAAAAGGACTTTGGGAGCACATCCCCCATGGAGGGATACTTCCTTAACCTAGAGGCAGGAAGGAGGGCCTAGTCCCTACTCCAAATGACTTGATTGATTTAGATGACCCCTCCAGGAAGGTATCACCCTACATGTGGAGTAGGTGGGGGAGGGGAATGGAATGAGAGGGTGGTCCGGGGCATGGGAGAGAGGGAGAGAGGGAGAGAAGGAGGGATGGAGAGGGAACTGGAATCGATATGTAAAAAAAGAAAAATAAAAATAATTAAATAAATAAAAGAACAGAGTTCTCTTTCTTTTGAGTGGGTAGTTGATTTTACAGGTGCTACTTCCATGGTCCTGGAAAGCCATTACTTACAGGAGTAAGGGAGATTCAAATGGAAGCCGCATCAGCAAACATTCTGCCCCAACACGAGCAATGGATAACTCATGGGATGCGCAGGAGCTCCACATCCAACGCCTTCCTCCAGGCAGGCTAGCTGCGTTGTTGCTTCCTCTAGCAGTGTTGTACCGCTCACATAATCTGGGGAGATAGGCTGTCATGAATCTTGAAAGTGCAGCTTTCCCAGACATACGAAGTTTGCATACTTCCTTTATTGCAGGAGATTTTACCTCTACTCCTTGAAAGAAATATATTAATTTAGAGGTGATTGCTATAAAGCAGATGTTTCTTGCAGAAATGTTGCTCAAAAACTGCCAAGGAGTAGTATACTCAAGGGAAGCAAGGCGATGGTGTCAGTGCATGGCATGTCTGTCTTTAGCCTTCAAATTGGGTGCACTGTGGAATCTACTGTCTGTTCTGGAAAATTTATTCACTAGGCAAAGTGAATGAAAGAGGCTACACTTAGTTCCCCAGAGGCTGCGGCAGCCACAGGTACTGGAAATAAAGACGAAAGAGACTGCTAGATTATGTACTACATTGGTTTGGAATGACCAGAGATCCCCATCAATGGAAAGGTTATAAGACACTGCACTAGGTAGGGAAGAGTATACCTCTCACTGAGCAAAAGAATGGCATACAGAAAAAGAGTGGGGACTCCACTAACATTTGCCTGGAACCAAGAGTGGCAGAGACAGATACGGTTTCCATTTCACAGTTATCTATTCATTTTTAAGCTCCTCACATAGAGGATTCCCCCCGACAATAATACATTTAAAGTACCTGTTAAATTATCTTTAAGAACTCCGCCCTTAATATAGATCTTGCATTTGGAAATCCTGGAATGCTCCCAGTGAATAACAGCACATGTTGGGAAAAGTAGCTAAGGTAATGAATCATAAGTGCTCAGAAAGTAGAAATACTACAAGCCAGCCAAAGAAACTTTATTTATTTAATTAAATAGTCAACCAAAGTGTCCAATATGTTCAGTGAATTGCAGCTAATAGAAGTCTCAAATAACTATCTACAAGCTTCGATTCTTCCTGCCATTACTACCTGGAAAAGAACATTGCACTGGAGACAGAAAAAGCAAATTGTGGAAAAAATAATTACAGGATAATAAGGTAGAAAAATGACTAGCTAGCGGAAGTTGGTTCATCAATTGGCACCAAATCCTAAATAGAGGGATTCATTGATTAGATGATGACTATCTCTGATTCAGAGATATGACGTCAGTATTTATTAAGTGGTTAATATGCATATTGTTAGCATTAAAAGTATACTATCTAAAAATAATCAATGTAATTTTGAACATGTTCTAAAACTAGTGACATTTTCCTTTGTCTGTTTTGAAATTTAATATGAATAAGACTGATGCAGAAGTATAACAAAATGAATAGAAATAGAAATATGGCTTCATGTTGGTTGATAATAAAATACAACCTGGGAAACACAGCTACTTTGGAATAAGGACCCAACAGCTAAATCTGTTCCCAAACATCCTACAAACAGGGATGAATAAAATGTGAAGGTGTAAGATTTCAACTCACAACCTTTTATTCTTTACAAAGCAGGAGAAATGACTGTATTGTAAGTTTTCTAAACGGAAACCTCTATAACTAGATTATTTTCATGTGATGTGAGGAAGCAGAGATGTTTGGAATCAATTCTCTGCAAATTGAGGGAATAATGTGCATTAAGCAAACACTTACCTTGTTTCAACCCTTCATAATGATGGCAAATCAAGAAAACTATTCAATATCACATATTCATCTAGAATAGAAGAAAATAATGATAAAAACCATTGTAATTTTTTTCTGGAAGCTTTGTCCAACCAGCATCTACGAGATGAATGGTTTTGGCTAAAAATAATGCTACAATTTTCTTGAAATGTTTACTACTCACCCTGTTAAGTTTGACTAGAAAGCATGCTAAAAATTATACTGGTAATCACCACTCTGTAAAATATGAACTATAAACAGCTTAAAATTGCTTGCAATTGAATAAAAGGGAGGGTTCAATGCTGTATTTGTTTGTTTTCTTGCTTTGAAATGTTTTTGGCTAAGATTATTTCTTCTTTAGAGTTAGTTAGGAGTTGAATATTTTGGGAGAAAATGAACGAGACAGTAAACACTAAAACATTCTGTGAACTTAATATTAAACTTGTGGGTTTTTTTTTTTTATTTCACCTACTGGTAAAATTGGAGAGGCGGAGTACTGACTGCAAGGACTCACTGGTAATGAGCACTATTGCTACCAGGTTATACAGCAATGTAAATGGAAATAGAGACATGTAAATGGAAATGAAATGAGAATTTTTCATTTTGAGACAGGTTCTTACAGTTCACCTCCAGTTGACTTGGATCTCACTATATAGACCTGGCTGGCCTCAGATTTACTGAGATCTCCCTGCTTTTGCCTCCCATGTGCTGAGATTAAAGGTGTCTGCTGCTATGCTATGCCACAAAAACAAACAAACAAACAAACAAACAAAAAGCACATATAAGCTACAATGACATGTCTAGGACCATGTCCTGTGTGTAGATTTGATTGTTGTTGGTTTGGTTAGGTGTTCCTCTGCTAAAAATAAAGAAGAAATTATAAACAGATAGTTTGATAATTCTTTAAAACTGCCATGCAGTGACTCAAAGATGGTCGGTATTTACTTCTCAGATAATGGATTAGTTTGTTGATTGTGATGATAGCCAGGTCTATCCATTTTGATGAAATTAACACATTTTTGTTTTTCTCCATGGCTAACTTGTACTCCATTGTCCATTATCATGTTTTCTTTATGCATTCTTTCACTAATGGGTATCTAGGCTGATTCCATAATTTAGACAAATTGTAAAGAGTCTCATTTTGTATCTATTAAATCAAAATTGATTTTTTCCATTATTTTCATATTTTGATGATCAATTATAGTGATTTAACATATCTTTCACCTTTGTGATAAGTGGTAACCCTTTAGTAAGTAGATTCATATATGCACACTTATATATGTGTACATATGATTGATATACACATAGGAATACATGCATTTGTGTTTTGCTAAGGGTCTGCAAAACACAGGTGGGAGGGATTTCAGATGAATACATCGCATCAATGGGAAAGTCTCAGTTGTTTTCCAGTGTTTTAAAAATTGACAGTACTTTACAGAACTGTCTTGGACTGAATGGAAGTGACATTTGACATTCATGGGAGAACCACTTGACACCTTCTTTTATTTGGTTTGAAATTAAGCGACAGATAATAAGTCAATGCTTGGGAAAGTGGAATTATTTGGGAGGCTTTATGCATTCTGATCATCCCGGATGTCTTAAACGGTCTCAGGACAATTATTTATGAATCTTCAAGCTTCACATGAATTGCATAAGACTAGGTCACTCTGTTCTCCCTGAACCAAGAGCCCTGAATAAGTCATCAAGCTTCACTTAAACAGATGTACCTTTAGATTTTGCTCCCATTAACTGTGCACCCATTTTTATTTTGTCACTGATCATGATACCAAGTAGGAAGAGGGGGCAAGCTCGTGGAAGATGCTCTTGAGGTCTCCAGTCTTGCTTTGTTCCATGGTGCTCTTTCTCAGGAGACACAGTTGTAATTGCACCCAAGACAAAAGTAATTGACAAACAGGACCAAAGTACTGTGCTCAGAAACATTTAATTTCTTGTTACCAAAGTAGAACTTTGCTTCCTTTTACATAGGAGTAAGAGAAAATTTTGTGAAGTCATATAAAACTGCTTATTTGTTTTGAAATTCTGAGATGAATGTTTATAAAGCAGAGTAGTTTACATTTAATTTGCTATAGAAAGACTTTCATTACTCAGCTTAAATAAACATAATTTTATTTCTTTTTTTTTAATTTACTGAAACTAGACTCTTCTCTCATATAATACAACATGGTGACCACAGCTACCCCTCCCTCACTCCCTCCAGTTGCTCCTTCTTCCCCTTTCCCCAGAATCACTCCCCCTCTGTTTCCCTTCAGAAAGGAGCAGGCCTCCAACAAACCACCAAATAAATAAATATAAATAAATAAATACAAATCAATGAAAAATAAAAAACAAACGAAAACAAAATAACAACAACAATAAACAAATATACAATAAGACAAGGTGAAATCCCTCACACTGAGGCTGGACAAGGCAACCAAACTAGAGGAGAAGTATCCAAAGAGTTAGAAAGAGTCAAGACACACCCAATCCTGATTAGGAGTCCCAGTAAAACAGAGAGCTAACAGCCACAAGAGCACCTGGTAGGGATGTACCCCTGTGAGCCCTTGCTTGCCATTTCAGTCTCCGTGAGTCTTAATGTTCCCTGCTTAGTTGATTGAGTAGACCATGATCTGTTTTTGTTGTTTTGTTTTGTCGTTGTTTGTTTGTTCATTTTGTTTTTGGTATTGTTGAGAGACTTTTAGTGACTGCTTCTACTTCATTCACTAGGGGCTAATAGGTCTATTTCAATTGTTTATCTGATCTTGATTTAAATTTGGTAAGGGGCATCTGTCAAGAAACTTACGCATTTAGTTTAGGTATTTTGTTCCCAATGTGTCTTTGTGACCCTCTGAATCCTCAGTGTCCATTGATTGTTATGCCTCACATTTCCTTCATGATTTAATTAATTTGAATGCTTAGTTTTTCTCAGCCTTTTAATTAGCTTGAATAAGGGTTTACCTATCTAGTTGATTTTCTCGGGGAGCCAACCCTTTGTTTCATTGACTCTTCATATTGTTCTGTTTCTATTTTATTGATCTCAGCCCTCATTTTGACGGTATCTTGCCATCTTCTCCTCTTAAGTATGCTTCCTTTTTGTTCTAGAGCTTCGGGTGTGCTTTTAAATTGAAAGCATGAGATCTATCTCGTGCTGGCACTTAGTACTATAAAATTCCCTCTTAGCACCACTTTCATTGTTTCCCATTAGTTTGGATATGTTGTCATCTCATTAACAATAAATTATAGAAAATCTGTTTGTCTTTCTTTATTTCTGTGTTGACACACTTTACATTTAGTGTTTGAGACTTGTTTTGTGTCCAAGTATGTGGTGAATTTTGGAGAAAGTTACATTACATATTGAGAAGAAGATACATTCTTTTGTGTTTAGGTGAAATGTTCTCTAATTGATTTGTTAAAGTCATTTGGTTTGTAAGAGCTATTAGTATTACTTAGTTTAGTTTTTATATAAATGAACTCTCAGTTGGTGAAATTTGAGTCTTGAAGTCCCTACTATCAGTATCTGAGGGTCAATGTGTGATTTAAACTATAGTGGCAGTAGTAACACTTGCTTTACAAATTTGGGTATCCTTTCATTCAGGCCATAGACGTTAAGAACTGCAATGTCATCTTGGTGAATTTTTCCTTTGATGAGTTTGTGTTGTCCTTCCCCACCACTTTTGATTAATGTTAGCTTGTGTTCTGTTTTTATTAGATATTATCGTGACTACAGCAGCTTCTTTCATTGGTCCACTGTCTTGGGATAGGTTTTTCCTATGCTTTACTCTGAGGTAATGTCTATGCTTGATCTTAAGGTGTGCTTCACTATATATATATATATATATATATATATATATACATATATATATACATATGTATATATAATATACATATACATCATATACATATAATTATATATATTTATATATGTATATATATATAATTTTATACATATAATTTAAAACAAGAATGTTTTATGTTTCAATCCCAGTTTCTATACCTTCCTATCCTCCCCTGTTCCTCCCAGAAAATCCCATACCATCCCCTTTCTGCTTCCCAGGGAGAGTGAAGCTTTTCAAGGGGAGTCCTCAATATCTGTCATAATATGTGGAGCAGGGCCTAGGCTCTCCCCCATGTGTTTAGGCTGAGAAAGTATCCCTCTATGTGGAATGGGCTTTCAAAGTCCATTCACATACTAGGGATAAATAGACTGCCAAGTCCTCCTAATTAATACCACGTTCAAGGAACCTGGGTCAGTCCTATAATGATTTCCCAGCTATCAGAATAGAGTCCATGAGCTCCCCCTTGTTCAGGTCATCTGTCTCTGTGGATTTCTCCAGCCTGGTCTTGTTCTCTTTGCTCATCAATCCTCTCTGCACCTGAGTTCCAGGAGTTTGGTAAATTGTTTAGCTGTGAGTGTCTGCTTTTGATTTCATCAGCTACTAGATGAAGGCTCTAGGATGGCATATAAAGAAAGTCATCAATTTCATCATCAGGGAAGGGAATTTAAGGTAGCCTCTTCACTATTGCTTAGATTGTCTATTGGGGTCTTCATTGTAAGTCTCTGGACATGTCCCCAGTGCCAGATTTCTCTTAAAACCTATAATGGCTCCCTATATTATGGTATCTCTTTTCTTGCTCTCCTCTATTCTTTCCCTGACTCAATCTTCTTGCTCCGTAATACCCACCTCTCCCGTCCACTCCATGCTACCAATTTTCTTGGGAGATCTTCCCCTTTTCCCTTCTCGAGGAGACCATGTTTGTCTCTCTTAGGGTCCTCCTTGTTTCCTAGCTTTTCAGGCAGTGTGGATTGTAGGCTGATAATCATTTGCTCTATGTCTAAAATCCATATATGAGTGAGTACATACCATGTTTGTCTTTTTGTGACTGAGTGACCTCACTCAGGATGGTTTCTTCTAGTTCCATCCATTTGCCTGCGAATTTCAAGAGTCCTCTTTTTCTTTTTCCTGCTGAATAGTACTCCATTGTGTAAATGTACCGTGTTTTCTTCATCCATTCATCAGTGAGGGGTACTTAAGTTGCTTCCAGGTTCTGGCTATTACAGGGTTTTTCCCTCAATATATGACTCAAGTTTTTATTGATATTAGAGTGACTTAGATAAACACATCAATCACTCGATTCAATTCCCTAATAAAATAACACAGACTAAAAGAGTTAATAAGAAGAGAAGATCCATACTTTTGCTGCATAGATTTCTAGTGAGGCAGAGGAACCATTAGCTGACCCTAACCCTCCAGGCCTCTCAGGTTTAAAGGGCCTGTATTCTCTTTCAGCACCTCCCTTTATCTTCTTGTTCTCCAGTGTCTGGGTCCTCCAAAGCCTCTATGGCTAAATCTAGTCAGCTAATTCCTGACTCTGCCATTTGATTCAAGGTAAACTTTACTAGCAGTCTTGGAGCATAGATGCAGAAAATTTTCCTGAAGAAAATTGAGAGCTATCAATGACCAACATTTTTTAATTCCTGTTATTTTGTTATTGGTGGTGGTGACGTGTGTGTGTTACCTTTCATTTGGTTTTGATAGTATGATAGTCTTTATTTCCTGGTTTTTTTTTTTCACCCCATGGGTGTAGTTAACCTTATATTGAAGCACTTTCTAGCACTTTCTGTAGGGCTGTGTTTGTAGATGCTGTTAACATTTGAATGTAACATGGAATACCTTATTTTCTCCATCTATGGTGCTTGAGAGAATTGATGGGTGTGGTAGGACTGGAATCTGTGGTTTCTTAGAAACTGCTGCACATCTGTCTAAGTCCTTCTTACTTTTAGAGTCTCCATTGTGAGACATAATTGTAATAGATATGCCTTTATATGTTTCTTGGTTATTTTCTCCTTGCAGATTTTTAATATTCTTTCTTGCTCTGTATGTTTGGTGTTTTGATTATTATGTGGCAAATGGACTTTTCTTTATTTTCCTTCATTGGCACTTCCTACTTTAGGTTAGGAAAGATTTCTAATATTCTCATATGATTTTGTTGAAAATATTTTCTAGGCCTTTGAACTGGGATTTTTCTCATTCCTCTATTTCTAGTATTCTTTAATTTGTATTTTTCTAGTGTCCCAGATTTTCTGGATATTTGTGTCTGAATGTATTTACATTTAACATATTATTGGACTGATACACCCATTTCTCTATTCTTCAATGCCTGATATACTCTCTTCCATTTTTTTTGTATTCTACTGTTGAAGTGTGGTGCTATATTGTTTATGATTTATTAAAACCACTGGAGATCAAAATAGCAAAGCATTTTGCTAGTTACCCATAGAAGACAGCTATACAGTTTTAATCCCAGGACTCAGGATTAAGAGATAGATGGATCTCTGACTCGAAGATCACCCTCAGGTACCAGAGAATGAATCATACATAGCTCACACCTTTAATCCCAAGATTTGAACTGTATAAAAGCTAGAGGCATTCAGTCTGAGAATTGGTTTTAGGCACATTGAGGAAAGTATAGCTGAGTGAGTCTAGGGAGCAGTGAAGTAGGGAGCAGTCTGAGGATCATTTCTTTTGTCTAAGCTAAATTAGAGGTGAGAGCTAGTGGATGGCTGTTTTGCTTTCCTAATCTTCAGCTTCAAGCTTGAACCCCAAGGGTCTTTTATTCATCCTATTACAGTGAAGGTTTCCTTTGTAGTTCATATTTACATTCCTAAATTTTTCACTTTTAAATCCCTCAGTTTGTCTTTTCTATTGTTTCTTTTTTTATTTTCAGGTATTGAAAATTTTTACTCATTTCCTTCAAATGCTTGGTTTTCTTTAAGGAGTTTATCCATTGATTCCAAATGCTTGTTTGTGTTTTTGTGGCTTTCTTTAAGTTGTGTATTCATTGCTGTTAGTATTTAGTCATTTGTACTAGCCTGCTTTTGGAGTACTAGCAAGATAATCCCTCAGCTGCAGTCACTAAGAGAACCACCTGTGCCTATTTACCATGTTCCCTTTTGAAAGTGTCCTGCCAAACTCCCACCCTCTTTTTTCTCTTCCTCTCTCTCCATCTCTCCATCTCTCTCTCTCTCTCTCTCTCTTTCTCTCTGTCTCTCTGTCTGTCTCTGTCTCTGTCTCTCTTCCCCCTCTCTCTCTCTCTTCCCCCCCCCTCTCTCTCTCCCTGTCTCCCCTTCACTCCTGCTGTTCCTGTTCACAGAAGCTGGTCGCCCTCCTCTGCTTTCCCGTATTTATTAATTCTTTCCCCTAAATAAAAACCAGTCTTCTTGTGCTCAATGTTGCATGCAGTCTTTTTCTCTTTCTATTTCTAGTGCTGTTTATTTATTTTTAATATTATTTTACAACAATTACTAACTTAGGGACCTATATCATCTTCATATAGTTGGTTTTAAGGCCTTTTTCTTGTGCTTCAGCTATGCTGGAATGTTTAAGTCCTCCTGTGGTACGAAAATATTGCCTTGGCTATAATTGGTTTATTTTTATGTTACACCTAGGTTTGAGGTGATTATAGATGTATATTCTGATTTCTGGGTTGGTCTTTGCTGGGTAGGTGCTTTGTTCCGTGGTTTTTGTTTCCTTTCTGTTTTTTCATAGGGTGTTAGTTAATTGTTGCATGTTTTACTGACCTTCTCAGCAGATGTGCTCATGGGGAATACTCACTGATATTGGAGTTTGGGTTGCTTGTTATCAGATTCTTGATCTCACATGTAAAAATATAGACTTAATTCACATGCAATGGCATTTCCAGTTTATAATACAAGCTAATTATAATCAAGTAGTTTGATAAGCTTATTGATAACTATACTTGTATTTCAATATTTTCAGACCATTCCACTAGGGTTATATTAATGGTTTTAAACAGATCACTACTTCTGGGTGAATTGCAACTGCTTTTGCTCCTCAGACCATGTAGTCACAGGGAAACTAATTTTTAATCAGAGTTCAATAAAAGCTAGCTAATTAAAAATAAGTAGCTTTTAAACAATGTTTTAATAAGATCTGGTTTGATCAGTGTTTTTAATCTACATTAAGTTGGTCTCATTAGAATGTCATATTATAAAGCTTTGAAAATTTTTTGCCATCTTGTTTATTTTTAAAAAGACTATTTTTTAAATGTTTTTTGATCATTCTAACCACCCTTACCATCGACAATTGCTATCAGATACCATAATCCAAAGTCTCACAACTGGGGACAATTAGATCTTCAAAAGTGAAGTTGTTTCCTGCTCATAATGAATATGTCCTAAGTTTTCAACCTCCACAAATTTGAAAGGATAAGGCATATCCTAAAGAAACTCATTTTCAGCTAACTTACAGAATTGATGGTATATTTAACTATTTCACTGAGAGAAAGGAGAAATATCACCAAGATAAGATATGCGCTTTGACTTGAAATGCCATATAATGAAGTAAACAAAAAACACAGCCAGTTAAGTAAGAATTTGACGCGTTTTCCCATCAAACCAACAGATAAGTTTTTGGTTCATTTCTGCTTCTTTCTTCCACTTGTTCTTATAGTTGGCAGCTACAATGTGTAAGTCAAGCAATAACTGGATTATGAATGTCTGCCAATTGCTTGCTCTCTTTACTAGCAAAACAATTTTTTTTTTTTTTTCATTCTTGGCTCAGTCAAGAAATTCCTGAATCGAATGAAAAAAAAATAACTTATGCCAATTTAATTAAAAGAATAAATTAAGCTACATAATACTGGACACTTTTTGAATTGATTTGTTCTTTGATGTAAGAGGGTAAGATCGGAGTTAAAGAAAGAATCCTTAAAATTAAAAGCTGTCTTCATCTCTTTACACAGCTACAGCAAAAACATGGTAAGCACAGTTTTTAATGAGCAGAAGTTTGCTCTTCTCTGTTCTAGAGTCCGTGTATTTCATGATCAGAGCATCTCACCCCATGCTGTGTGGAAGGACTGAACTCTTCAAGATGTTTTATCATGGTGATTTCATTTGTACCCTTATGTGGAACAAATGTCAGCCTAGCTCCGTGCCTCCTCCTAATGGCTTACTTCCCAAATTTACTACATTGGGGTTAATATTTCAATTCCTATTTGTGGAAATCAAACATTCATATCAGGCACCATATAAACATTGTATGTTTATTTTTATCAATAAACATATATTGATGTTTGTATGTTTACATTCACCAATAATCTGTATTAATAACAATCCCCCTGCATTAACAGTTTCAATAAATTGACATTTTACTTTCCTTGCTGTGTGCATCTAGAAAAATATTCCATCAGAATTTTAATAACACTTGACCATCTGATACTTTCTGAGTTGGTTTGACTTTAATGCTGGTGTAAAATGCAATGAACTGTGAGATAATTCATAATTAGGCTCATCTTGCTTTGTTAGTAACTAAGTGTTTAAGGTGGTACAAGAAATAATTGCCTATACAGAATGATTTTCTTCGTGAAAATGCCACAAGCAATTTCTTCTAAAAGTAGTTTTGCTAAAGCAAACAAATCCTTGTGTTTCCTAATACTAATATTAATTATGCTCTATTGTATAAAATATATGTAAATCTATTGACTGAAGAACACTGACCTACTTTTTAAAACAATGGCTCCTTAAATAAAGTCACAATATCCTTAATTGAACTAACATATAACCGGATTCTTAAAAACAAAAAACAGTTCATGAATGTAAATTAGCATTATTGGCATTCACAGAAGAAAACATATATTTGAACTAATTATTTGGGAAATTTTACTATGGTCAAGATGATAACTATATTTGATGGATTTGCTTTGTTTATTTCATAAATGCAAATGGCAGTATTTGTTATTAGGTTATAGTGCTGTCAAATGAGCTGAGTGGCTATAAGGAGGACAGGGAGCATACATTTACTTAATGTTTACATTAGAAAACTCATTGCCCTCAAGGCTGGAGGGATTGAAAATTAGTCTGCTATTAAAGAGCTCGTTATAACCTAAGTTCATTGTTTCCACCTCCATAAAGGCTAAGATCAAAAGGGAGATCTTGTCCTCAGTGGGACAGCAGACTAACTCCTTTCTCCTCCTGTCTTATGTTCCTCTCTAGTGCGGGTTGTTCAGTTTATAAAAAGATACTGGTCAGACTGCTGAGTAAAATTCTTGTAGAAATTATGAATATCATCTTAGAAACAAGGAATCTCGAACCCAGGCACCAGGTCTAGATGTTTCAATCTAGCTGCTGCAGAATAGCAGATGGAAGACATGAGCTGAAGAGTACGATAAGATATTTTCTCTCTGTGTGTTTATGACGGTAGGAATTATTATATATATATATATATGTATATATATATATATGTATATATATATATTTATAAACTGAAGTCAAGTACCAAAAACAAATAACAACCTAATCAAAAAATGGGAGCATGAATAGAATATATACTTCTAAAGCGAAGAATGTATTGCTTAAAGAATTCATAAAAGTACTAAATATTTTACTTGTGTGGGAGATACAAATCAAAACACTCATGAGACTTCATCTTAACCCAACCAGAGTGAAAACATGAAGGAAACAGGAACCAGCGAATACAGTGGTTACAGCCATTGGTTGTGGAGGACAGTATCCAGTTGTGGAGATTGGTCCAACCACTATGGAATTCAGTGATGAATGTTATTACGATATAAAAAAATTAAATTATTATTTGAATCAACTCTGCCAGTCCTAAGTTCATACTCAAAGTGCTTTAAATTAGTCTACTATGGCAATAATAAACTTATGCATTTATCATGGCACTGTTCATAACTACCAAGTTATGGAATGAATCTAGGTGTTCAGGATGAGATAAACAGACAAATAAATTATAGTATATGTGAATGGAGATATAAAATTAATTGAATTGCATCATTCTCAAGAGAATAAATGAAGTTGGGAGTATACTGGTGATCAAATTAAGCCAACCACTGTGACAAGTCTTGTAGGTTTTCTCTTACATGTTCTTTCAGAGGGGGAAATGCACATTAAAATAGAAGGCAGACTATTTTAGCAAATGGGTGGGGTGAAATGGAAGAGGAAGATGGAGGATGGGAAGGTAAAAGAAGATGCCTGACGTTGTCCACAAAGTGCATAGTTTTATATGATTCATGTTTCCTAATAACCAGCAAATATATCTAACAGACACTATTTCACTCATAAAAAATAAAATAAACACTAACTATGCTTAGTATTTGATGTTACATAAATGAATAGAGTTACAGAACACAATGTTGGGGCACACTCAAATCCAACATGCTAGTATCAGCACATTGAAGAACGGTTTAAAGGAGTGTCTAATTTGCAGCAGCTATGTTCACCAAGCAAACAGTAAAGCAGTAGTCATTCCTCTCTTTAGCTTGGCGCAAAGAATACCTCATCATTATGTGGTTACCTGTGTGTTTGTTTTCATCACTTTTGTATATAAAATACTCTGTTAATGCCTTATCCCATCATAATCACAGGCAGGCCATGGTTTGTACCGGTTTTCTGTGGAAATATTATTTTCAGCAGAGAACAATTCAGCCTACGGAACAAGCACAAGATTAGATACAGATGTCAGCTGCCAAGTGTACATGGCTTTCTCATCTCCACAAGACAGCACTTATATGCCAAGATCTGTTTTTATATGCAGAGTGAAGATAATTTAGTGTTTACAATTATCAAGTCACTAATTGAAATAGATGCTCAAAACAGTGGAAAGTGAAAATAAAGGTGAATGTGATAATAGCTTTGAATCAAAATAAGTGAGCAAATGAATATTTCAAAAATCTGCAAAACATGTAAGAGAGGTAATCAAATTGATAATAATTTGTAGGATATGCTGCAATTATTTTATGGAAGGCTATTTCATATTTCAAATAAACTGATATGTGTTATTTGAGGATGAAAAATGTGATTTTAAAATCCTTCAAGTCACTGAAGAATTTTCAGTGTGAAAGTAGCAAATAAAGTCATCCACTTTCTTATACCATATCCAGTACTGTCTTAATTTCTTTGAAGTATGAAAAACATATTTATGAAAACATTGTGAGATCACTGGATATGCAGGATGTGTGCATGATTCTATGACACAGATTGTATGATCTTGACTTCAGGACCATGACAAAGCTAACAAAATACTTGCTAAAAATTGGGGAAGGAGCTGGGAAGATTTAATGTGTAAAATGCTTGCTCAAGCATAGGGGCCTTAGTTTAATTTCCATATTTGTGTATAGGTGGTTGTTTCTCAGTAACTAAAATAATAGAAACAGTCAGATCACAGGGGCTAACTAACTAGCCTCCCTTCAAAATGGGCCAGTTCCTGATGCATTGAGGTATGCTGTCTCAATAAGTAAGATAAGGAATTTGAGGATGAACCTGTCCTCAACCTCTGGTGATACCAGCATGTGCAAGTACTTGTGCACACAAATGTATATTAAACCCATGAACATGTACACACTCAAGAAAGTGTAGAATAGTATAATGTAGTATTTCACAAAACTGAATCAATTATCGCTCTACAAAGTTTATAAAAGTTTTATTCCTTATAAATGAAGCCTGATATTCTTCATATTTTTGACAAAAGGCAAAACAATCAGGTAACAACCTATTTTTGATTAAAGTAATAGATTATGAGAAACCATTCTGAGTGAGTTACCCCAGACACAGAAAGACAAACATGATATGTATGCACTCATAAGTGTATATGGAATATAGAGCAAATGATGAGCAGCCTACAATTCACAACTTTGGAGGGAACTGGGATTGATAAATAAAATGAGATTTTTTAATTTAAATAAAAATTAATTAAAAAAGAGGTAGTAGATCATGGAAGCTTATTTATCAGAAATAATACTGAATTGTATCATGATTATCTAACGTACACCTTTACCGCTTTAATGGAACATCAACAGATTTTAAACACCACATAATAAATGCAACGTATGTATGTCATCACAAACATATACACTCACATGTCACAGACACACACAAGGAATTTTCCCCAGTTTATTTTTTCACTTTGGTAATTGTACTTCCATTCATGGAATGCACTCTCATGTGAATTCTTGGGTCGTATTTTCCTCTGCTGCACAGGCAAATTTGGCAGTTTTAAAGCCAGTGTCTTGTCATAGTTTCTGGAGCTGTGTAATAAAGAACACGCTCCACTCCCTCACTGTGGAAAATGCATGATATAGGTAGATAAAAAGCATGACCATGTGTAGCTAGTTGTTTTCCTACAGCCCGCCATGCCAGCCCCCAATAACATGCAGAGACTCTGTATTTGATACAATCCTGTTGACCAGTTACTATCATTGTTTATCGGCTAGCTCTGTCTTAATGATTAACCCATTTCTACTATTCTAAGTATTTCCACATGGCTCATCTTACCGGCCAGAGTGGCACTGGTGTTTTATCTCTCTGCGCTCCATGCTGACTCCTCCTTATTACTTCCTCTTTCCTCCTTGTCTCCTAGCCCACCTATCTTGCTTTTCTATTGGCCCACAGGGCTTTATTCATTAACCAGTGTGAGAAACATATTTACAGAATAACATCTCCCATCAACCATGGATCAGTAGCTTCACTATGGTACATATATGAGGGTTTATTTTAGGTCTGGGGTCATTCAAGATATGATTGACACTCAATACACACTACATAACCCTCACTGTCCCTCTGAAAAACTGCAACCTTATTCCTTGGTAACTTCTGTCTCTAAGTCAACATGCCAGGACCTTCTTTTGTATTTAGATTTCTCTATTTTCTGTATTAATTATAATTGCTTTTAGACAGTTTAACAAATATAATACAATGCATATCACCCTTTCATCTCCCACTTTGCCACCACCTGATGGGAGATGTTATTCTGTAAATATGTTTCTAATACTGGTTAATAAATAAAGCCCTGTTTGCCAATAGGAAAGCAAGACAGGCGGGACTAAGAGACTAGGAGGAGGAAAGAGGAAGGTGTGAGGAGGAGTGAACATGGAGAGCCCTGAGAGGTAGGATGCCAGTGCTGCTCTGGCCAATAAGATGAGCCACGTGGAAATACTAGAATAGTAGAAATATGTTAATCATTAAGACAGAGCTAGCCCATAAACAATAATAGTAACTGGCCAACAGGACTCTGTATCAAATACAGAGTCTCTGGGTGTTATTGGGGACTGGCGTGGTAGCAGGACCAGACTGGCGGTGGGGAAAAATCTACTCATAACTACCACCTGTCTATAAGTTTCAACCCTACAAATCTCTTCAGTCTCATGTCTGTCCATTACTTTTCTTTTGTGACACACTGAGGTTAACCAGGGCTATATGTTTGTCAGTGTGTTAGTTATCCATCAGAACCTGGTAATGTCACCACTGTGTACACAGTTGAAGACCTTGGCACCTTCCCTCCCAGATTCTATTAATAGACAGAAGCGCAGAAAAAAGAGTAATATATACAATGATTATAATCAATGATGGGTACCTGGACATTGAGTATGGTGGTTTAAATCAGAATGCCCCCCCCATAGGCAATGTTTAGTCACCATTCAGTGGAACTACTTGAAAGGATTAAAATATTAGAAAGTTGTGGCCTTGTTGGAGGAAGTATGTCATTGGGAGTGGGCTTTGAACTTGCAGAAGCACAAGGCGGTCTTTGTAGGTCCCAGCTACTGCTCTAGTTTGCCCACCTGCATGCTGGTATTATCTTCATCATGATTATAATGAACTAAAATTCTGAAACGGAAAGGAAGCCTCCAATAAAGTCCTTTGTTTCATAAAAGCTGTGTTCGTCATAGTGTCTCTTCATTGCAATAGAACTGTGGCTAAGGTATTGAGATAACAGACTTAATTGAAAGTTAAAAAGGGAAAAGAAATCAACAACCGTGGTTTAATTATTCACAAGTACACATTTCAGATTTTAAGGGCAAATCTCAGTTTTCCAAACAACCTATATTTTTATGAGTGTTGTAGTTCATTTGTGACACTTAGAATGCTTTCTTCAGCACAAGAGCAGTTTCCTGAATTGTCACTTCTTAGAGAGCTTTATCGCATTTCAGTTGTAAATTCATCCTCTATTCCACTAAGATGTAAAAGTTCAACTATGTCCTTGCCTTTTTTTTTAATTACTCAGCTTTTTCTTTATAGATGTTGCTACATTTCAGGTCAAACAAGAAAGTGACCCTATCTTGCTGTTTCTGTAGGTGAGTAGGAGACATCTCAATTGTCAAATGAGAATAGCAAATCATGCTCTAACCAGCCTGCCTCCAAATTCCACAAATATTGTGTTCACCATCTAACCTTGGTGCTTTAATATCTCCTCCTGTGGGTCCATAAAATGCAATCGTTCTCTTTGCAATAGCCTCGACCTGTACTGACAGTATATTTAACAAAGTATTTCTTGTCATACTTCTGTATGAGTTTTGGTTCTCTTTTCTTTTCTTTTTTTTAATGTTTGTGTTCTTCTATTACATTTGAAAATGAGAGGGAATGATCACTAAATAAATCCATCTCCTTCAATGATGTAACTTGTGGTCTATTTGTTTGACACCAATAGACACTGCATGTTTAAATTTCAGTTTGTGTATTATTTCCTTAGATCAAGAATGACAATTTTATTTTATTTTTTTTTTTTTTGTAATTTGACAACAATTGTCACATAGGGTTATTCCTGTATATCAAGGTATTAGGACAACCATATGTTTGTTACTCTTTAAGGTTAAATGGGTTAAATGAACATCAAAGGTATTAGTGCAGCCACACGATACATGAGTTAGACATAATGACACATTTCTCTGCAATGACTTTTTATTTAAGACAAGACACTAAGAGCTTTTGAGTGGACTGCAATACTAAACTCTTTCTTGAGACTGTCCAGCACTTATATGGTATTCTATCTATGGAAGACCAAATGTTGGGATAGGATATACTTATAAAAATACAATTAAATGCTATGCAAAATATTAAAATATTACAGATTATAGGAATATTATCCCAAGTCTATATTTAAATCTACTTTTATTATTTCTCAACATGAATTGTTTTTCATTATTTCTGGGATGAATCTGTGCTATAGACAAGACTTAGCTAATGTAATGTGTTTAAGTACATAGTTACATCTGATAGCGAGCACCTTTGCTCACTTACATATTGCATAATATTCATAAAATTATCAAAGACAAAGTATCATTTTACATTTTGGTTATGGTAGGCCTGACAACTCAGTATGGCTTTTGCTGATAAGCTAATCCTTCAGGAGCTTATCAATCCTGTACTGTAATACCATTGAAGAGAGAAATACTCTAGTCAAAGAGATGAAAAGCAAGCTATAAATACTATGCATGTAAAGTAGCTGTGATAACAGCAGCTCTTGTTTTACTGCAGCTAGATTTATATAGAATACTTTTCTTCCTTGCCAAAGTACATAGCTTTTCAATTTAAATATAAGGCATATGACACTAATATTCAGTGGATAACGACTTTTAAATAATTTGTTCTCCACTTAAACAAGAGGAAACATGCACAGGTAGTCTCTTTTTACCAAAAATTGTCATTGTGATTCTGTTTATAAATTTAAGAAAGCCCTCTTTTATACAACAAAGACTTGGATCTTTATTGATCTTTATTTTCTCAACATTCATCTTAATTCAGATTTCAGATAAATAAGTCAGTATCATGTCAGATACACATTTTAGACACATCAGCTCAACATAACTGTATTATGACTCTGACTTTATGGATCAGTAATAACAAAGTCCTCTTTTATTATTCTTTTTTGTAGGTGAAATGATAATTCAAAACCAGGTGGATTCATCTTGTAGAAATCTCAGGTTTTATCTTAAGAGATAATTTCTCATCTGAGAATTATGTGTAGATTTCATTTAAATATCAGTATTATATTTTATACTAGTGCAGGTCAATGACAGGGTACAACTGAAGGATTTTCCCACTAAAGTTAGCACTTGTTCCATACTAGGAATTCACTTTAGAGATCAGTGAATTCCAAACTGCTACTGGTTTATGATAAGAGTTTATTTACACTGTTTTATGTTTTATTATAAATCATCTTATTTTACATAACAGATCCAGTTCCCTCTCCCTCCCATTCCCCACACCGACACCCCATCCCATCCCCCATCCACTCCCCAGGGAGGGTGAGGCTTTCTATAGACTGCACAGTACTCCTTGCTAACACCCCCATTCCTGAGCTCTCTACAGCAAATATAAATGGAAATAAATTACTGATCACCACACCTCACTCATTCCATAACAAATATTGTCCTCTTGGTGCAACATGCTATTCCAAAACATAAGTCAAGGTATTCAAGATAAATTCTAAGTTTAAAACTGATTATACGTTTCAAAATGTGAACCACCATTTCTTCTGTATTCTCATTTGTTACATATATGGTATTTGGACCATGTTTACCAGAAAATAAGTCTTTTGGACTTTTATATTTTATATCCACGCTAGTTTTTAAGTTTGTGGTGACTACAAATTTTCCAAGGCACATAGTATATGATTTATAGAAAGCTTATAACATTAATTAAAATTATTTTAGAGAGCAAAGGTAATGCTACTTTTTTATTACTAATGTGCTTATATGTAAGAAATAACTCATTTCTAGTAGAGGTTAACAAAAGTGAATTTTTCATACTTTCTACTTAAGTTAATAAATTCTGAATTCTATTCAGAGGTGTTGTGGGGGTCAGTCAACTTGTGAAAATATTTTATTTTTTCCTATTACAAATGTTATAATTACTATCATGAGATTAATTCAGTTGTTAAAATAAATGCTATATCATTTTATTCTGTGCCTTTTGTTCATATCCTGAGTGCTTCTGAAGATTCAAAGGAAAATCAATGTTTGCTATTTGTTACCTGCCTGTAACTAGGAAAGATGTTTTCTTTTGAAATAGCTTCTTCATAAACTAACTACAAAATTATTCCCTTGTATTTCTTTCCTCCAATCTATTCTATGTATTCCCCTTGCTCTGTTTCAAATGTATGGCCTCTTTTTAAAAATTATTCACACACATACACACACACAATTTCCGTGTGTGTGTGTGTGTGTGTGTGTGTGTGTGTGTGTGTGTGTTTGTGTGTGTGTGTGTTTTCAGAGCTCATCAAAACTTATAAGAAGAGCAGAAGTAATAAATATAAACACCTCATGTTCTATCTGGCAATTTTGTTTTAGAGAAACCATGGTCATGATACAATGATCTTCTAAAAATATTATTTTCTTGATGTGTGTTCACTCACAACTAAGGTATTGCAAAATCTGTGTAGACTGAAGACACAGAAGACAGAAATGGAATTTAATGACAGTCTTTGTGGAAGGAAAAGAGTTGATTTAAACAAAAATATGTGGTGTTGTTTTTAGTAAATGACCTTCAAGATACATGGGTGTAATTAAGACCAGAAGACACAGCCAGGATTACTATAATAGAATACCATATATTATAATATTATAATACTATAATATAATACAGGGAAGGGCATGTGCAATGAGAACTAAGTCACATAGCTTCTCAGTTTCAATAGCTAGGAGTTACCCTGTGACTTAATGTTCAGAACTAAAGGCATATTTGCAGAAGATTCTTAGCATATATTCTGACTTTTGAATTAATGTAACAATTATAATATAGTTAATATTAGCTAGGATATTAGTAGTGAATATTTTATGCAGCACTTCTGCTTATGACATGATTCTTTGTTTTTATAAGGTTGCAATTATCACACATATGAGACAGATGCAAGTTTGTTTCTTCTCTGGTACGCTAACAGAATGTCAGACACTAGGTTATTTAAAGAAATAGATATTATTTAGTGTCTCACATTTCTGGAAGCTAAATGTTCATGGTAAAGATTTATGCATCTAATGGATAATTCATATGTGTTCACGGAATGTATGACTGAAAGGCAAAAGAGAAATAGCCTTTTTCAAGCCCTATTATAGACTTCAAATCCATTTGGTCATTCACAACGAGGTCGCCCAACAGTTGTACCATCTTTGAAAGGTTCAACTTCTTCATAAAATTAATTAACTTAACATTATATTTCAATTAAAATTCCTGTCCCTCCTCTCAGTCCCTACCATGTCCATTACTTCCACCCTTTTCCATATACTTCCACAGTGAATGTCACACTGATAAAAGCTAATTTTCATAGAGATGCTCACACAATGGAAGATAACATTAACATCCCAATTTTAAGTAGAAGTACTGTGATGCATGGGTGAATTGCTTGAAATAATTTTATGGAACATAACAAGAAGTATTGCAGTCACTGAAAAAAAGTCAGGTTTAGTTCAGAAGCAATAATATAAAGCAATTCCGTAACTATCATTTATATATTTTAGTACCCAAATCATATAACCTCAGGATAATGGTGGCCATGAATGTCTGTTAAAACTATGAACTGTTTAAAAACTGAACTCTGCCATTCAGTTGACTGCATTTTATTGATGTAATTTAAATGTAAAAATAGAGCTTAAAGTGAAAGAGACAGTAAGGAAAGTAATATTTAAAGTTGCACAGAAGTATACAAACTTACTTTTAAGCTTGTGTGTGATTTGATTCAGGTACCCATGTCTAAACAGATTAAAAGTCAAGCAAAGCATGAGATTTGAGAACATATGGAGCATTTGTCAACAGTGACAGGACCGATGATAGGAATAATTCATGAGCTCTTCTGAAGTTTTAACATTTGCTCTATTTTCTAAAGCATTACTATTAACATAAATAAAATCTAAAGACAGCATCCCATAATTAAACACTCAGTGGATTAAATATGAGGATGTTGATATCATTTGCATTTTTGTCTAGGAACACCTGCATTTATTTCTAGGATCTTTTGGTGACAGAGAAACACAGCTGGCAATGTTATGACTAATGAAAGCCATGAAGTTAGTGTCATGAAGAAATAGCAACATTAAGTATTCCTACCACCTTAAATATTAATATAAATCAAAGGACCTAAATTAGACCCAATGATATATAATGCATGTTTTATTACTAATTTTGAGGTAAACACAATAATGAAAATTTCAGAATGCTGGTAGGTAAGTAAAATAATAGTGATGAAAAATATAAATTGCATGTAATGGATGTAACTTCAATAATTCTCAGCATATTGTGACATTTAAGCACAAAAGCTAACACATACTTGCTTAGGTACAGAAACATAAATAAATGATTGATAGATTGAACATATGATCTTAGCAAATGGAAGGAAGAAACCTTAACCATATGCTTTTACCATCAAATTTTTGAAGTATTTACAAGAAAATTGATTTGTTTAAAATGTTTTAATAGAAAGAACATATATAGTGCATCACTCATATATTATGTATGTAATTAATGAGACATGATCTTAGCAAATAGGGCAAGAATTGCTTGCATATGTATAATTAAAATAAGCATTGAAATAATCCTGTATCATTCATAACATTTGAAAGTTCAGGCATGTTTCTTTTATGACAAATAAAATTGAATTAAGAAAAATAGTAAGTGATTTTCAACCCTGACCCAGAGGTTGTGCAGGGTTCAAAGGTGTGATATGCAGGAGAGATGCCAGAGATGAAATTAAAAATCATCTGCCAGCTCTCAAAAATTAGATACCTTCCTCCTAATGTCTCATTTTGCACTTAGATCAAATTATTCTATTATTATTTTAACACAATAGCTGAAGTTCAATAAGATATTATTTTGCATGGAGCATACATTTACATTAACTCATAAATTTATAGCCTTAAATTTTCATTTAGGTTCATTATTCTTTTCAAAACATGTCTTTTAATAGTTTTATTATGTACATCTATGATGAATATGTGATTTCATAACTCATGATCTTGAAATATTATTTAAGTAATAATTTTAGAAATATTCATTTGCAATTATCTGGTAAATTTCATTTTATTATTTTTTCAGATAGCAGTTATTATCATATTATTATTCCAAATAACAATCCATCCATCAGAGACAACCATTTGTGCACTGACAAGCAACTTATCACATTATCAAATTGAACTATTTTTTTATTAGTAATTTACAGATTGTTCTATCTTTGCGTTCCTTGCAATGTTTAATATTTTGTATTCTTACCGTCCCATAACTACATGTAACCACTACATCTTTGAATTTGTGGTATTTATTATAAATGGATTTTTTTGGGGTCACCAGCTTACAAAAAATTGACACAGAACTTATTATTAATTTTGAAAGTTCAGTATTAGCTTAGGCTTTTTTCTAACTAGTTGTTGTGACTCCATTTAATATATATATATATATATATATATATATATATATATATATATATATTGCCATATGGCTCCTTGTTTTTTCCTTCTTCTGCATGTCCTGCTTCATTTCTCTCTCTGCTGAATCTCCCTGTACCTAAATTCATCTTCTCCCCTTCTTTTCCTGTCCAAAAGTCCTGCCTAACATTTACTTACTTAGCTTTTGACCATTTAGCTGTCTATTAAAGCAATAAGAATGTACCTTTGCAAAAGCACATCATCACAGCATACACAAGGATTATTCCATGACATTCCCTTCATTTTGTCTGAATAAAAAAGAATAAATAGAGGTTTCACCCTCCCTAGGGAGTAGGAAGGGGTTGGGATGAGAGTTGGTGGGAGGAAAAGGGGAGGACAGGAAGGTGTTGAAACTGGGATTGACACTTAAAACAAGCTTGTTTCAAAATTTGAAAACAATTATCAAAGCAATAAAAAGAATTAATAGTAAGACCAATTATCAGGTAGTAATTGTGTTCACAATGTTCTGCCATATTTGTCATTCTTGGGGAAAATACTGTTTATCTATATTGATGAATTTAAAATTTTATACCTATGCCATTTTTATTATACTTTCCTTTCTACCTTAAAACTATCTTTTTAACCTCAAAATATTCTTAAACTATTTAAGCCTTTATGTCTCTCAGATTTATACATTTTACAACTTTCTTGAATTTTTTATCAAATAAACATGTAACTATGGCTGTCTTGTCTTCAAATCTACCAGGATGCCAATAAGGCTGCAGTATTACTTGAGAAAGCAGTAAGTGCAGATCAAGTAACTTCCAAAACTGTAGAAATGACAGAAGCAGCTGGTGGCCTGAAGAGTCACCCAAGATTCCTCTGCAATGTTGGGATTCACCTTTGACTTCAGGCCTAAACATCTGACAGATTTTTTTCTGAAGCATATATTTTGAAGGACTGTCCTAACTGGTCTTGAGAACTTTGGCAGTCACTTTCTTTTTTGTCCTGCTTGTCCAATTTGAATGGCATACTGTCAGCAGTTGAAACAAGAGCAGTTTGTTATCCAGTTGATAACTTTTGTCACAAGAAATGAACTCTATATGAAGGTTATTTGATACCCATCATCCTCTTTTGTAATATATTGTTATTGCCAGGAGAAGACATGTCTCACTGTTGAAAAAAGCCTTATGTAATTGAATCATTTTAAATGCCATATTCTGGAGGTCTTTGAAGTGTCCAAAGATCATCTATCTATCTATCTATCTATCTATCTATCTATCTATCTATCTATCTAGAATAACATCGCTATATTATGTTGAAGGCATAACTAACATAACTATATGTTTGATTTTTATGAATGACTATTAACTTGTATTTCTATATTATCCTAAATAATTTCAAGGACTACAACTTTACATTTTTAAATGAGCTGAATAGTTTCAATATCTTAAACAAAAATAACCTTAAATTCATATCAACCTACAAAATTCCACAGCAACATAAACTATATAAAACTAGTGGTTGTTTAAAAGTATACTCAATAATCTACCTTTTAATCTATCATTTCTATAGAATATCCCACTTCTTTCCCTTCAGAAAGAGATCTATGAAGCTTACATCCTGTGTTCTCCTTTTTTCCTGACCATGACCACTAACAACTTGTAATCAGTCCCCATAAATGATGACAAACACCCATAACCCATCAAATGACCATAATCCACTAACTTTACTTCTTGGGAACGTGGATTGCTTACTTGTGTCTGAGACTGACATCATCTTTAGGGAACCTTTGGAAATTTTGATAATGGTCAAGTCCTGGGAAAACTAACCTTAACATTTGTTGTTCAGTTTCTATGCAATGTGAAAGTATAAGCCTATCTGTATTCTTGGCTATGAGGCTGGATCTTATCACCAAGCAGCCTTGAAATGATTTGGATGTAGAACTCTGAGAAATCTGCAACAGAGGCACTCTAAGAGGCTGTATCAATGGGCCACCCATTTTTATTAGTGTCTGTAACTTTGCTCTGAAAACATACACACTTTCAAAGGATACCTGTGGCTTAGGTCATGCCCATTGGGGCGGAGACAGGGCCGTATGTGAGCTGGGAAAAGTCTGGGAAAGCGTCGGGTGGCTCATTTTGGTGGTGGACACTGGAAGGCTTAGCGGTGGAACCCGCCACGTTCATCTGCCTAGGTTGTGAGTTATTTCTCCCTTAACAAACATCTATTCAGCCTAATTGTTTATTCTGATCCTTATTAAATCACAATAAAGTTAGTAATGTATCCACATTAACACAAGTATGGAACATGCATTGTACACATGCCATCCAATGGTGATTTTTTTCTCTTTGTTTGTTCTATGTGTTAGCAGGTAAAATAGATGTAATCTGTTTTGTAGTTTTTCTAGGTTCATTTCTTTATGTTTCTACCCAGAATTTTTAGGGGGTCTCTCTCAATTAGACCTGGTGTCTATTAACCTTGAATGAATTCATAGCATTCAGTTTCTGTGGAAACAAAATCATAAACTCTTCCCCAAAGCAATACATTTTCTGACTTTCATCTTAATGTTAAAGCATCCCTAAATAGCCTTTGCAAGTTTAATTCAGCAGCTCCTCTTACAATCTTATGTATCTCAGCAGCTGCTATTTACTCATCAACAATAAAAAAATATTTCAAGTTCAACAAGGTACTATATGGGACCCAGACTCCCTGTGTATTTTTTCATCTTTACATGACTTATAGCTTGTATAATATTTTATTCTCTCCTAAAGACTTTATTATTTATACATCATTTTTTCTATGACAGCTTATACCCATTATCCTTTTTATATATGCCTATACACTCAAAAAAAAAATACACTGTAACCTGTTTGGAGGGTTATTTCCCCATTTGGATCTGTCTTTACTGAAATCTACAATGTTCTGAGACTACAGAGGACAAGTCTTAAACTGTTATGTCAGTCATCATGTGTCTTGACCTAGCATAAGGTGCTGGTGCTAGTGGCTGGCCCCCCGCCTGTAGGCAGACAACAGTAGAGGAACCTCTGTATGCTAAGCACTAGCCAATCCAAGAGCCTGTAGACTACACTGCCACATCCAGCTTCTTGTTCAGAAGGTTTCTTAGCTTTTCCTGGCCCTATAGTTTGGATATTTGAGCACCCATGAAGGATGCCATATGTACAAAGATTTTCCTTTGGGCTGACAGCATATAAAACTTACATGGAATTTATTATTAATCATGAAAGGCTTGTTTAAAATAATTCTGACAACTTTAATTAACCCATTATATTAATCTACTTGGTGCCTTGTGGCTTTTGGCTTTTACCTCTTTTCCTGCCTCTCTTGCTTCCTCTCCCCCTCCTCTGGCATCTCCCTGTACCTAGATTCATCTCCTCTCCTTCTCGGAAATCCCTCCTAATGTCTTCCTGCCTAGCTATTGGTCATTCAGCCCTTTATTAAACCAGTCAGAAGGTGCCTTGGCAAAGAAACATTGTCACAGTGTACAAAAAGTTAGTTCCACAGCAAATTATAATTGCCTCATTGTCAAAATTAAGTATAATGGATCCTAACGTTTTACATTGGCAGGATATTGATGTTTCTAAGTATATTAAAATGATATTTTCTTTCTATCAAGTTTTGTTCTAATTTCTGAATTACATTTATATTCTGGTTCATTTTTGTTCTATGAGTCTTGGCTATGGTATATTGTTTTGGACCTGTTGTTTTCTATTTAAATGTGATTTTATAACTATTGAAACTTTATTTAACGAAAACTTATTTGGTTTATATTTTTACCTCTTCATTCATATTGTAAACTTGACAAACACCAAATAAATTTTACAGTTTATCAAATGGATTTTCCTAACCTACCTATGAAACATTTAAGAAAATTGAAAATTATATTCTGTACCTTACTTTTTTAATGGGTATAGCTAGCTTGAATTTTTGGACTTGATGACTATTATTCATTTTTTAAATATTTATTTATTTTTCTTTTACATATCTATCCCAGTTCTCTTTCCCTCCATCCCTTCCTCCCTCCTTCCCTCTTTCCCTCTCTCTCTCCTCACATGCACCATGACCATCCTTCCCTTCCCATGGGCCCTCCACTCCACATGTAGGGTTATGCTATCCAAGTGGGGTCATGTAAATTATGTCAATCATTTGAAGTAGGGACTAGGACTTCTCTCCTGTGTCTAGGTTAAGGGGGTATCCCTCCATGGGGAGATGTACGTGCAAGGTCCTTATATACACCAGGAATACATCCTGGTCCACTGTCTGAGGTCCCTTAGACTGCTCAGGCATTCCAGCTGAGACCCATGTTCAGGGGGTCTGAATCAGTTCCATGCTTGATTCCCAGCTATCAGTCTGGAGGCCTATTAGCTCCTCCTTGTTCAGGTCAGCTGTTCCTATGTGTTTCTTCAGCGTGGTCTTGTCCGCTCTCTTTGCATCTGGATTCTAGTTTGACTCAGTGTTTGGTTATGGGTGTTTGCTTCTGTTTCTGACAGGTATTAGACGAGGGCTCCATGATGGTGGATAAGTTAGTTGTTGATCTCATTATCAGGGAAGGGCATTTATGGTAGCCTTTCCACTGTTGCTCAAATTGTTAGTTGGACCAGTCAGAAACTTAACAACGAAACAAAAGAACTAACAGAAGTTATGTCTCAATTGGGTTTAGTAGACATCTATAGAGCATCCCATCCAAACACAAAGAATATACCTTTTTCTCTGTTCCACATGTAACCTTCTTTAGAATTGATCACATATTAGGCAACATAACAAACCTCAACAGATACAATAAAAAACAAACAAAAAAAAAAACCAATTGGAATAGCCCCCTGTATCTTATCAGACAACAATGCTTTAAAATTGGAATTCAACAACAACACAAATCGTAGTAACCCTACAAAATCATGGAATCTGAACAATGCACAATTGCACCATACTTCGGTCAAAGATGAAATAAAGAAAGAAATTAAGGACTTCATAAAATTCAATGAAAATGAGTACACAACATACCCAAACTCATCGGACACCTTGAAAGCAGTCTTACGAGGGAAGTTCATTGAAAACATAGCATAATCACATTAGAGAATTAACAGCACAATTCAAAGCCTTACATCAAAAAGAAGCAAACTCACACGGGAGGAGTAGATTCCAGGAAATAATCAATTTGAGGCCCGAAATCAATAAAATAGAAACTAGGAAACAATACAAAAAACAAAAAAAAACAAAAAAAAAACCAATGCAACAAAGAGTTGGTTTTTCGAGAAAATCAACAAGATAGATAAAATTTTATCCAAATTAACAACAACAACAACAACAAAAACAGAGAAAGAACATGCAAATTAGCAAAATCAGAAACAAAAAGGGGGACATAACAATGGACACAGAGGAAGTCCAGACAATTTTCAGGCAACATTTTTAAAACCTGTACTCCACAAAATTTGAAAATTCTAAGAAATGGACAAATTTCTGGGTAACCATCATTTATCAAAATGAAATCAAGAACAAACAACTTAAATAGACCTATAACCCCCAACAAAATTGATACAGTCATTAAAAGCCTTCCAACCCCCCCAAAAAAAAAAAAAAAGCCCAGGGCCAGATGGCTTCACTGCAGAATTCTACCAGAAATTCAAGGAAGAGCTACTTCCAATCTTCCAATACTAATCAAATTGTTCCACACAATAGAAACAGAAGGTTCATTATCTTTATTTTCTTTTATATGACTTTATGTTTTATGTGTTTACTTTGTATCACATTATCTAAAAATACAGCTTCTAGGAGACTTTCTATTAAATAGGAAATGTACTTTTTAAAGTGGGTCAAATCACTTATGCCTTTAACTTTGTCATTCATTGAAAAGCAGGCTTGCTGTCAGTTCACCTCCCATGATCTTGCAGAATTTGTTTCCTTTAATCGTTTTTTGTTTGTTCATTAAGCCAGGTATACATTTTAAATTAATTTCATACTTTCCTGTAGAGCAATATGTTTTTAAAATAGAAACTATTCAAAGTATTTACAAGGGTAAATTTCCTGTTTATTAAATTTGTTTCACAATCATTGTAAACATCTTAGTTCACTTGCCCATGTGATGAGTGCACGTGGCAATGAATGTCACAGGTATCGAATTCTCTGGAGTTGAAGTTGCTTTTGGAGCACCTAGTATGGGTGCTCTGAATCAAATTCAGTTCGTATTCAAGTCCTTTCTAGCAGATGAGCCATCTCTCCAGTCCCACAATTACTCACATGAAATTAAAAAAATTAGTGACACTTTGAGTCCTCATATTGTTTGAAATCTTTTATGGTCTCTGCTTTAGTCAGAATTACATTCTTAATGAAGGCATGCAGATGTCCTACATGAATAGAAGAAAATGTTCAAGATGACTAATCATTAGAAAATGCAAATTAGGGCTGCTTGCACAGTCATATTTTTATAGTAAGGATGCCAGTAACCAACAACATAAAAGGTAAGAAAATTTTGAGAAAGGTTTGGGGAGAAGAGACAGTTTGCAAAGTGTTAGTAAGTTAAAATTTGTATAAAGTTCATGGAAAACATTAGATAGCTTCCCACTATATATTCATAATGCATGCCTTTGACCTCAATACTCTGAAGGCATAGGAAAAAGATCTTTGAGTGTGAAAGCAGCATGGTCTACAAAATGAGTTCAAGGACAGCCAGAGCTACACAGAGAAACCTTGTATCAAAAACTAATTAATTAATTGAAAAGTAAAATAAACCCAGTTTGTTTAAATAATCCCACAACTTAGAATATATTAAAAGGAAATGAATCAGTATGGTAGAAGGACATGTACACTTTGACATTTTCTGTAGTGGTGTTCTCAATAGCAAAACAGGCAAACAACCTAAACATCCAACAACTGATTGTAGAATAAGAAAACACTGTCCACATTCCCATACAATTGCCAGCCATGAAACAATGGAATCCTGTCATTTGCAACATGGATATATCTGGAAACCATTAAGGTGAGATTGGACAGGAAGAATGAAAAATTCTCTGCAATACTAGAGTTAGATAATTTGGAAGTTGACCTCATGAGTGGTTCCAAGCAGAACTTGGGGACAGCAAAATATGAGAAGGGATAAAGAATTTTAATGGGTTCTAAATTACACATTATGAGAAGGTTAGTATCTCTTTATACAGGAGTTGACTAGATAAAAATAAAGTACCATATTTTAAAAATGTTATAAACAAATAATCACTGTGTGAAAAGAAAAAGATGAGTCCTGCCAGCCCACTGCTCTAGGTGTGCCTAGGGTCAGAGTACAGGTCCAACACCAAAACCTCCTATCCACTTGGGATCAACTTGAGGCTGTACTCATCTGAACTTTGGACCCCATCACTTGCCATCTATTGGAGGAGAGACCAAAAAGAACATGGATCAGCCAGCATTGCAAATATCAAACTCCTGACCCACCTACACCCACAAGGAGAGCAGGGTAGATAGAGAGAGACACCACCTGCACCCACTGTAAGAAGTGAAGGGAAGATAGAAACACAAGAAAACACCCAACAATAGAAAGACCATTATGACACCACCAGAGTCGAGGGACTCTACACCAACTAGAACTGAACACATCAAAGCAGACAAAGCAAAGGAGAACGACTTAAAAAAAAATAACTCCATAAAAATGATAGAGGCTCTCAAAGGCGATATGAGAAACACCATTAAAGAAATGGAAGAAAAAACAAAAACAAACAAATAAAGAGAGGAAGAAATAGAGGAAAAGACCGAGCCAAAAGTGCAAGAAATGAACAATTCTCTTAAAGAAAGTAAGGAAAGCCAAGAAAAAGCAACCAAGCAGATGAAGGAAACAATTCAAACAGTTCGAGACCTGAATACTGAAATAGAGACAATAAAGAAAACACAAACTGAGAGAATTCTGCAAATAGAAAAACTGGGCAAACAATCAGGAACTGCAGACGCAAGCATAAGCAACAGAATACAAGAGATCGAAGATAAACTAGAGGAAATGGATTCATCAACCAAAGGAAATCTTAAATCTAAGAAATCCTTAACACAAAACATCCAGGAAATGTGAGACACCATGAAAAGGCCAAACATAAGAATAACAGGCATAGAAGAAGTTGAAGAAGCCCAGCTCAAAGGTGCAGAAAATATATTCAACAAAATCATTGAAGAAAATTTCCCCAATCTGAAGAAGGACATGTCTATGAAAGTACAAGAAGCATAACGGACACCAAATAGACTGGGCCAAAAAAGTCCTTTAGCCACACAGTAATCAAAACATCTAACACACAAAATAAAGAAAGAATATTAAGGGCAGCGAAAGAGAAAGGCCAGGTAACAAATAAAAGCAGACCTATAAAAATTACATCTGACTTCTTCACAGAAACTCTTAGCCAGAAGGTCCTGGATAGATGTTCTAAAAATACTAAGAGCCCACAGATACCTGCCCAGGCTACTATACCCCACATAACTGTCAATCATTATAGACGGAGAAAACAAGATATCCTTTCAGAGCTTTAAAAATGTTTTAAATTTATTCTATATAATTTATTTAATTTTATTCTCTCATTTTACCTGACAGGGCATTTGCATACATATCTTGACTTCCAGTTTGGTTCTTCTATTTGGATTCCCGAGTTTGTGCGTGAGTTGGTCTCTGCATCTCTTCTTGTTTCTCCTGCCATTTGGGGGATCATTTCTGTCTGTTTGTTTATTTTGTCCTATCCTAATAGATTTCTTTTTGTTTTACACATTTTTAAACTATTACTATCATTAAGAAGCCTGTGCCCTGTTTATAATTTTATCCATTCATTTATTTATTTTTTCTTATGACAGGCAGAATGGAATGGGTCCAGAGGGGATGGAAAAGTCAGGAGAAACTGGAAGTAGTAGTAGTAGAAGAAGAAACTGTAATCAAGTATGTTATGTGATGAAATAAAATGTGCTCTTGTAAAAGAAAAATAAAACCAATAAACATGATAATTTTTTTTTAATTTAGAGAAGAGTCTCTAAAGGTATTATTATAGCATTTTTTATTTTTCTGTTTACCTTAGGATATATTTTCTAAAGTATTGATTCAATCATATGTAAGTAGAACAGATTTATCATTATAAAAATAGTCTTTCATATCAAGATGTGAACTCCCAGGAACCCATAAGGATGACCCCAGATAAGACTCATAGTAATCATGGAGAGTGTGACTAAACTGGCCTTCTGTAAACAGACAGGTAACTACCGTAACTGTCGCCATAGTGCTTTAATCCAGTACCTGATGAAAGCAGGTCAGAGATTCACAGCCAAACACTAGGCTGAGTTCCAGGAGTCCCATTGAAGAGAAGGTGGAGGGCTTGCATAAGCATGGTGGAGGGGTGGCTCAACATCCTGGTTCCACTATCTGAGGTCCTTTAGAATGCCCAGGCTTTCTTTCTAACTGAGACTGAAGTACAGGGGGTGAGTCGGTCCAATGCTGGTTTCCCAACCATCAGTCTCGGATCCCATTAGCTCCCCCTTGTTCAGGTCAGCTGTCTTTGTGGGTTTCTGTAACCTGGTCTTGTCCTCCCTCTCTGCATCTGGATTCTAGTTAGGCTTAGTGTTTAGCTTGGGTGTTTGCTTCTGTTTTCATCAGCTACTAGATGAAGGCTCTATGATGGTGGATAGTTAGCTATCAATCTCATTATCAGGGAAGGGCATTTATGGTAGCCTTTCCACTATTCTCAAATTGTTAGCCGGGGTCAGACTTGTAGGTCTCTGGACATTTCTCTAGAGTCAGTTTTCTCTTCAACCCTATAATGGCTCTCTCTCTCTCTCTCTCTCTCTCTCTCTCTCTCTCTCTCTCTCTCTCTCTCTCTCTCTCTCTCTCTCTGCTCTATTCCTTCCCTGACTCGATCTTCCTAGTCCCATATGTTTTCCTCTCCTCCCCTTCTCTTTCTACTAGCTTCCCTCCACTCACTGCCCCCACCAACACTCTGAATATGCTCACTACATCTTGTTCCTTTCCCCTTCTGTGAGGACCTTGTATGAATCTCTTAGATCCTCCTTATACCCACACTGAACCTCTTAGAAGAGAAAGTGGGAGGTACCCTTGAAGAAATTGGTACAGGAGACTGCTCCCTGAACATAACTCCATAGCACAGACACTGAGATGGACAATTAATAAATATGACCTCCTCAAACTGAGAAGCTTCTGTATGGCAAAGGACACAGCTGACAAAACCAAATGGCATCCCACAGACTGGGAAAAGATCTTTACCAACCCCTACATATGATAGAGGGCTGATCTCCAAAATATACAAAAAACTCAACAAACTAGCCAACAAAACACCAAATACCCCTATTAAAAACTGGGGTACAGAAATGAAGAAAAAAATTCTCAATAGAGGAAATCAAAAAGGCTGAAAGACACTTAAAGTATTCGACATTCTTAGCTGTCAGGGAAATGCAAATCAAAACAATTTTGAGATACCATCTTACTCCTGTCAGAATGGCTAAAATTAGAAACATCAATGACAACTTATGCTGGAGAGGATGTGGAGAAAGGGGAATACTCCTCCACTGCTGGTGGGAGTGCAAACTCATACAGCCATTTTGGAGATCAGTATGAAAGATCCTCAGGAAATTGGGAATCAGTCTACCATAGGACCAGACAATATCCCTCTTAGGCATATACACAAATGATCCACATCCATGCAACAAAGACCATGTTCAACTATGTTCATAGTGACATTATTTATAATAACAGAAACCTGTAAGCAAACTAGATACCCCTCAACTGAAGAATGGATAAAGAAGATGTGGCACATTTACACAATGGAATACTACTCTGTAAAGGAAAACAAACAAACAAACACAAAAACTAAAACAAAATACAACGAAATTTGCAGAAAAATGGATGGAACTTGAAGAAACCTTCCTGAATGAGGTAAATGAATCACAAAAAAAGGAACATGGTATGTACTCACTGTTATATGGATTTTAGACAGAGCAAAGGATCACGAGCCTATAATTTACACTGCCAGAGAAACTAGGATTCACTTAATTTTGGATAAAACCCAGATAGAGTTTAATAATAAACTTAAACTTAATGTCTATTTTTTAAAAAAAATTATTATGAACTAAACAAATTCAGCAAAGATGATTTGATCATATATGTGTCAAAATACAATACTTGTTATATTTGAAAATGGTGTTATAAGCCAGAGAATTTCATAAATGTATTCATAGGTTAATTTTATGCAGTAGATATCTTGGATAGCCGATAATGATGATTTTAATACTTTATTACTTCATTTTATATTCTATATTTACATAAAAACAAATTGGGAGTATAAAACAACTCCATGAATGTATATGTAATACATTATGCTAATATAAAGCCATTCAAATCTACAAATCTAATATATCTTACCATATATAATGGTAATAGATAAACTAAATTTCAGGTTTATTTAAACTTGAACAATGACTTCAGAGTTAAGTATCATGTACATGTAATATGAATTTAATATAAGAAATGTCTGAAATCTGAAAAGGAGTAGAAAGTTATTTATCATTAAAAAGACTAGCATTTAAAGTGAGAAGTACTTTTGCTATATTTTTTTTTGAGGTCATATCAATCTTATTGATTTGATATTAGAACAATATAAAGCATATATTTTACTCCCACTAAATCCTTAAAATTATCTTGAGCTTTGAGAGATGTTTCCATATATATATATGCATATACATATATATATATATGATATATGTATATAAATATAACTCTGCTCTGCTACAAATTATAGCTGAGTTGCATTAATTGACGCAATTTTGAGGTCTCCTTGATAAATGAAATGAAGATAATCAAATGCTTAGGCTAAAGGTACTTTAAACTAAAATTTGTATGCATGTGCTTGATTTCCACTTCAAGGCCTCCTTGACAGATTTTGTATTAACAGACTAACCTAGTAATAACCCTGTTCAAATGTGCCTTTGAAATTAATCACAGAAGTGCTGAATTCCGACGTCTAAACCCAGCATAGTGTAACTGTCCTTGGACAGCAGCTTTAAATAAAGAACTGGTTTATTTCTGGATTGCAGAGTAAGAGAGCGCTCTCCTCTTTTAAAATCAGTTTTTGATTTTGGTATAAGCTTCATTAAATTGCTACCTTTTGATATGCTCCCTTTACTTTTTTCTGATGATATTCACACATGTGTATTCTGTTTCTCTAGTATGCTAACACATGGCCAGCTACACTGTGGCTCAGCACGAGTTTTCTTCATAAAAGCTTAGTGTATCACATTATATTCCCAGCACATTCTAATTAAATTCCTTTTCATTTCAGTCTGTCTCAGAGGGTTAGAGATCCTCAAGAATATTTAACAAAATTCAACAAAGCAACCACCTGAAGTTGATGCATTAACCTTGGCATCAAGTCTTACTCTACTCAGGGCACGTACGCCAGCAACACCATTCCACAATGACCTAAAAATGGCATTATTTCACTCTAACTAGAGAGTCTGTAAATGAATAATGATCATTTCTGACTCATTATATGTATTATGTATTTCACCCTGGGAAATTTTAAGGAAAAAATTTGCAACAGCAGAAGTCTCTCTTTGACTGCTAGTAAATAATAAAATATACAAATTATTTATTTATTCATGATAAAGAGAATGGACTTTGATCTTTTATGTGAAATAATTTATATTAAAATATGACCTACCAGTTAAATTCTATACTGGACACCAGCATCCATTCACTGAGTTTAATACAGCAAATAATTTTAGAGGAGATACTCTTTCTTTTATAAAATTGACTTAGTGGAGATATATTCTGAATATTCCCAGTAAGTCTAGTATTAAATAAACCATATATATATATATATATATATAATAAAAATATAAATATAATGTATATATATATATATATATATATATGGCTGTGTTTATTTACCTGTTTATGTATCTTAAAGTTCACTTAAAGTTCAGGATGTTTTCTTTGGTTGACAAAACACCTGGAAATTTATGAATATTTTGTGTCTGATTATTTTGTGCCAGAGGCTGACACAGATGGCCTAGATATAAATTTGTATGTTTGGAGTTAAATTGTCTCTCTTGCTTTTTCTTCTCTCCTCTCTTCTCATCTCTTCTCCTCTCTTTTCCTCTCTTCTCCTCTCCTCTCCTCCCTTCCCCTCTTCTCTCCTCTCCTCTCCTTTCTTTTCTTTCCTCTTCTTTTCTGAAAATTCCCCAGCTGTCTGAATATCAGCAGGGCTGTGTTTCCAATCCCAGCTTTTACGTGGATTGAAAAGTGGTTTACTGAAGGCTGGATTACCCCTACATTTTTTTTACAGTTTCACATATTTGAGGAAGAGACATTAAACACCATAAATGAGTTATTAATCAGCACATAATCTTAAAATTTAATTTCTATTGTGTGAAAATTATTCTATAAGCAATTTGAAAGGCTAGAACATACAACTATAATAAATTCAAAAGACAGGGTAATACCAAGATGCATACCAGCTTATGTAATATACAATATTTGGTGTTTTTGTGTTTTTATTACTCAAAGCAGTAATAAAAGTCACCTGGCCACAGCTGATGAAATTAGGGCAGAAAACATGAAGTCTTTTCTTCTAGAAGTAGAAGGACATAGGTAAAAATTTAGGGATGAAGAAATTACAAAAGATAATCTTTATTTTGTTCCCAGTTATACTTGTTGTCAGATATTACAACAATCTGTATTTGGAACCATCTGCATAACAGGAGCAGAGAAATGAAGTCAACCATTGCAGAGTTCAGAATGGACAGAGATGGACAGATAAGAGAGCACAAATACATTGGAAGTGAAAGCATGGATTACTGAAAAGTCATGCAAACAGAAAACAAAAGCCATTATGAGCTTTGGGGAAACAGATGACATGGCTTATTTTTACAGTGCTATGCTCATTACTTAACCTTTACAATTTCCTTCATTGTGCTTTATTCAATTACTTATATAAATATTATGAACCAGCTGAAGTGTTTTGTGCTATCTCTGCACACATAAAATTTTGATATGTATTATGTATCAGTACTTTATATGGGCTTTATAAGAATATGAGTATGAAGTCTGAGTTATAGGCAGTGGTTAGAACAGATAGCTTAAAGTATATCATAAAAGTGAATCAACAACAGTATCAGTATTGCATGCTGATGAATTGGCAGAAAATCATAAGACAAGAGCGAGCACAAAAACTCCATCTTTCCCTACAAAACAGATCCTTGGGATACCACTACAAATATAATCTGGGAAGAAAGAGATAGAACTGATTAGATAGGGTTACATGTAGTTAAGGGAACCTGATGGATAGTGTTGGAGGAATCGGGGGAAATGTTGAGGTGAACTGGTTGTGAATAATTGGGGATGTAGTAAAACTAGTACCTGTCCTTTTCAATCCAACACACGTATTCATACACCCTGCACTGTAGGGCTGCATATCAGCGCACACTCAATGGGATATGTAGCTTATACTTCAGAGAAGGCATAATTATTAATAATGACAGATGGGTACTAGGATGGTTCACTTGAGGATTTTGAACTGTTGGCAGAGTAATGGAGTTGCATAATAGTGTTCATAGTCATGTGATTTTCCAGTGTTCAGTGGTATCTATGTACCTGTAACAGTACACCCAATTACAGTGAAGTGAAATGTACCAAAAAACCCACTAACTAACCAATTCAAGTATGAAACTCTCATATCTGTTTAGACTACAATCTCAAGCAGGATGTAACCACTTTGAGTTTCAAATTTCACTCAGTCCACACCCTCTGTAATGGTGTTGTTATCTTCTCTGAGTAACTCCATTATAGTCACATAGTTTCTATATCTATATTCTACTCTGTGAGTTCACACTGAAGCATGAAGCTTATAATGTGCTTTGCTAATTGTATAAATTATGAGTCATTTGCTGCCATTTACAGACCCTCCTGCCAGTTGAATAATGCATGGCTACCTTTTCCATACATCATTCTATTGTTGAGCATAACACAGAAAAAACGTTGTGATTATTAGCTGTACACACTTCACTCAAGACCTGGAGTCTATAAAAGAGACATTTGAGATTGAGTTATGATGGGAATACATCACATACTATGATAAAGAGAGGAGGCAGCATAGATGGCAGAATGTGTTTTGATAGAAAGAAATGTATGGAAATGTCCCAGCACAGTTCCTGATATTAAATGAGTAAATGGAGCAGATTGCAGGTCATGAAAGTTTTGATATGATAGATCAGTTATAGTTGATATTGATGTAGAATAATTTCAACTACCCAAACTCTATGAGCAAGAGACTGGTTAGATATTTCCATTCAGATTTTATATTTTCTACTCATATTTGAAATGTCTGCTTTAAAACATAATACCATTAGTGACACATTGTTTTCATGTTTTTTTTTCATTTCATTTTATAATTGGTACATTTTACCTACCACACATTTACTCATAAGAAGTTGAAATAATTTTACAATATACTTGCCAGTGGAAGTAACTCGATATTAAACATCAAGTGATTTTACTCATTTATTTATTTCGGTCATTTCTTTTTGAATCTATTCCTTCCTCCCTGGGCTACATCTCGACTCCTCCCTACTACTTCCTCTTTCCTCCTCCTAGTCTCCTAGCCCCGCCTATCTTGTTTCCTATTGGCCACAGAGCTTTATTAACCAGTATGAGAAACATATATACAGAATAACATCTCCCATCACCAACTGTCTTCCATTTGTTTTCTGGCCTCCAGTCTAGGAGATGTATTATAATTTTTTTTTAATCTACTGAGGCTTGCATTTTGTATTTTGGTTTTCAATAATGGTTTCTTCTTGGAACAGAAATTATATACTGGTTAATTAGAGTGGAAGAAATAGCTTTCATTTAAGATCTAGGACCTGAATAGACACATGTAGAATGCTGTGTTTACAATTAAACACAACTAGACAGCTGCTGTTTACTTCTAACGCAGTAGGGCCACAATCACCCTTTTAGGGAGAACTTAGCATGCTGGTAACATCTGTGATTTATAGTCATGGTTGTTAGCTAGGACTATCGGTTGGTTTTCTACCTTAGCAACTTGCACAGTGTCTTCTAGCACTATGACAGCTACCTCTCAGGGAGGAAGATTTTGGGTCTAGCTTAAATCATCTGAGTGCATGGTATCTTCAGCAATACAGACTTACCTTCAACTTCTGGGAAGCAATCAAGGCAATAACAACATTCTGTCTTGCTTCAAGAGTATCTTGGACTTCACTGGCCAAGAGCACAAGAGGAGGTTTCTTGTATAAAGTACTGAGATGTTTTATTAGATAGTCTATGGCCAATAGGGAGGTTGTTATCACCTCAAATGCTATCACATTCTTTGTAATGTAATTTTACCTAAGTAGAAAATAGCAATTCCATCTCTTTTCTCAAGCATTCTTATATTCTTCACCACCCCCTTTTCCTGTATTGTCCTGCCTAACCTTGTCACCAACGAACATTCCCTTACAGATCTTCCCTTCATATTACCTTCATCCTGCTTCTTCTGTTTCAAGAACTCCCTCCCTCTAAAACACATGAGATTTTTTATGTTTCTTGTCTAGCACATACAAATGTTTATGCAACTTAAACTATTTTTATTCCTTCTTGGAATTTTTTCTACATGTACACAATATATATTTACCATACCCTTCTGTTGACCTTCTTCTGGCTTACCACAGAATAGTCTACCATATGTCCTTCCTAACTGCTTGTTTTCCTTTGAAAATATCTATTTACTCATTTTCAACTGACTGAGTTCACTTGTTGCAATGGGTAGGAGTTAATGCAGAAGCCCATGGCTGGTCATAGTACGGAGAAACAAGAGACTGAATCTTCAGCCATAGATGGATTACATGTAGCAACCTTCACCATCTTAGTGGCTCAAATAGAATCACACGCACACACACACACAACACACACACACACACACACACACACAGATAGATATGATTCAATAGTCAGGGGATGGGAGTGGGCAGTTGTGAAGTGCTGACTTCTGTGCAAGACACACCATCTCACAGTGGTTTTGAATGACTGTAGAAAACCTGTCCCTGATCAAGCTAGTCAAAATTGCAGCACTGTTAGCAGAGGGCCCTCCCCAGATCTGAGTATCTCTTGGCACTGGTTGTGTGTGAAGGAAGAGGAGTCAATTTCCTTCTTTGGCATTGTGATTGGTATGTATCCATTCTCCAGTGTACGGCCTCATCACTATTCATGCATATTCAACACTAACTGGACACAAAGGGCCAGTTATCATATGTGATTATCAGATGTGATTATGATAATAATCACAGAAAGAAGGGACATCATGTCAAGAATGAGCGGTAATGATGATTTCAGTGGAAAACTACAAAAGAGTAGTAAGGTAGAGGAAAGATTGAAATGCTTTGTGTGTATAGAAATTTACAAAATTATAGTATTATTATTTTTTAAAAATTTCTCTTCAGTTACAATCTCAAACAATTGCTTTAATTGAGTTTGAGGAAGAGAGGGAGCAGGAACTGGGGTTGGTATGTAAAATAAGAAAAAAGATTGTTTTAAAATAAAAAAGTTAAAACAATTCATCAATAGAAAAAAACCCACCAAAGAAGAGTTGAATGCCACCCAAGTCTATAGTTGTAAAGAAAGGTTTAAACAAATTAAATGACCATCATTTACTTAGTTATTGTAAGCACACATGTATACATGTAGGTAAGGCCTTTCCATGATGATATTTACTGGGGTCATTTCTTTTCTTTTAATTCATGTGTCTGAAGGGTAACTCATCAGATTTGGTAGCAAGCATGTTTTTAAACTGAGAATTTACAATGCCCTATATAATTCTAATTTATGCCACAATTCTTTATTGATTCTTAGGAAATTTAATATCATACACTCTAATCCTGCTTATTGCCATTTTGGCCCCTCACCCCTCCAGCATCTTCCCAAAGTACCATTCCTAAAAATTAAAAACAAAACAAAATAAATGTCACCTCATTCCTCTGTCTTTCCCACCTTTCTAAAAGGTCTTCATTTGTCATGATAGCATTAGGGGCTGTTTCAAGCAGTATATCCTGTTGTCCAATCATACCTACCTGAAAATGTTCATTTCAAGAGTCATTGGTCTGCTTTAGGGCCTCTGGTACATCATCTTCATTGGACCCTTACTGTAGCTTCTGTTGGATATCCTGCTATTTCCCCTAGTCATAGAGATCCTGCAACTATAATTCCACAGGACCCAGTCCTATCACAGCTCTAGCAGGTCATACATAGATTGGGTACATGTTAGGGTGGGGCAATCCAAATCCCAGAATGTGGGGCTGGGTAGTATCTGAGTTTGTCAGGCTGGGATGCTGAGACCATGCCCCTCAGGTGAAGAGTGGAGCCAGCTCTCATATAGCTGTGGTGAGAGGTAAGTTTGGCAAGGAGATCTCTCCCATGAAGGGCAGAGCCAGTCGTTATGCTGCAATGTTTAGCAAACATTGCAGGGCCAGCTATCTCAAGGACAGCAAAGGCAGGGCCTACTTAGCATAGCCATCCATTTCAACAGGTTTGGTTTTCATGGATTCTGGGGAAACAAGGACAGGGAATATTAACACAAACCCAAGCTTCAGGAGGACCAAAGACCCAGACGTGGTCCTTGCTGGCAGACCAGGTCCAGGTGTTCCATGGCATCAGTGACATCTAAGGCCACCCAAATCAGTGTGGCACAGGCAGGACTATTGCTCTAGAATACCAACATGGTCTCAGGTGGCTGACCAGACCCTGGGCATCCTCAAGGCTCTTGGGTGTAAAGGGAGTCACTGTTATCTCCTCAGACTCTGGGTGCTGAATTGCCATGGCCCCAGGTTACAATACAGGCCACTCAGACATAATAAACAAGGCCACCAGTGGCATTCTAAATCCTGAGCATCCTTCAGACTTTTGGTGGCAACATGGGTCATGGATGTCATCACATATCATGAACTGCAGTAGGACCATGGATGTGGACAAGGCACTTGGCAGCAGCCTGGACCTGACATCATCCTGGCACCAGATGATAAACAGGCTACCAGAAGCATCTTGCTCCTCATGACCTTCACTTCTTCAGTTATGCACCCTTTCCACAGCACATGGACCCTTCCATGACTCTCTCTCCCATTTTCCACCATATATTTCCTCACCAGAATGGCACCCATCAGTCCCACACAGGAGAGTGCTGGTACAGGGCTGTGGATGCCTTCAGCTAGCCTAGACAGTGAGGCTAGTCGCTGGGTATCTTTCATCAGGCTTGGCGGAGTCACCCTATATAATTCGGAACAAAATAAACTTTAATTAGCCACTGTCTCAAGGTCATTATTTTAGTGTGATTCATATTTGTTAATAATTATTAACCACTTCATATTTTATTACTGATTCAGTATTTATTTGTACTCAATACCTACCTGTATGTACAACTTCTGGAGCGATATTGTTGTAAATAAAATTGAAGAATGATATTAAAAGGCTATGTCTGATCTTTTGTTGTTAATTAACACTCTGAATGTAAATTCATGTTCAATTATTAGAATTATTTTTTTCTAAGCTCAAATGTAACTTATTAATAATATTTATGGTAGTCGCAAATAACTATTTTTATTGTTACTTCTGAATGCAGTGAAGCTCATATAATTTTGTTGTTGTTGTAGTTGTTTGTTTGCTTTTCATCTTGAGTTTCTTATTGTAGTCCTGGCTGTTCTGGAACTCACTGTGTTGTTGACCAGGATGGCTTTGAATTCAGAAATCTGCCTGTGTCTGCCTCCCAAGTGTTGGGATTAAAGCTGTGTGCCACTACCTCATTGCTCACATAATGTTTTAATTGGACAAAATGAGAAAGGAATTTGTGCAAGTATGTGGAAATATTTAAAAGTGAAGAAGTTTTGTTAAGAGATGTGTTTTCACAAATGTCTTGAGGGCGGAGATATAAAAGGGGAAGAAGAAAGAGAGAATTAGCCCCAAGAAGTTCAGTAATAGTGACAGCAGAGCAGCAAGTAAAGATAAAGGTAAAGAAATGATGAAGCTGATTCCATGATGTCTCTGGTTAAAAAGTCAGTCCTATACATGTCCCCATACATTTGTTGTAGATTTATCTGGGTAGTTTCTACTTTGAGACCTATATATGATGTATGTGAATAAAAATTCTGACATTGATGCACATTGAAAAGACAAAATACAAATGATTAATCAACACTGAAAATAAATACACTAGTTTTTAAAAATGTATTAAGTCTTTGTGTTATAAATAACTATGTTATTTAAGTTAAAAAAGGAAACAAATGTTACAGGCATACTGAGATGTTTCCACTGGCAAAAACTGAGAACATGGCTACTATCCCTGCAGTTGCAAGGCAGGAGAGAAGACTGACTCCTGCAAATTTATCTCTGATGGACACATGCCAAATTCCATGCCATGGGCATCTTGCTTCATCTATACATAGGAGAAAATGAAGAAATATTTTAAAAAGGAAAGAAAAACAGTGTAATTCAACATATAAATAAGAGTTTTTGTGGAATAATTGCATTTTGTATATGTTTTCATGAGAGGTTGCTGAAAGTTAAAATCCCCTTTCATCTCACTTCATGTGAACTGGGATTAAATCTTATTAATGTTGGAAGTAAGTAGCTCTTCCTTATGATGTAGAAAGCCAGCTCATCCTTTAATCAATATAATCAACACTGACTTCATTAAAATATGATTTATTAAATAATCTGCCTTAGAAACAAAATGAAAAATATATACCTGCATTAATCTGTTGCTTAATCATAGTCTTTGTGTAGAAAATAAAATGTATAATCAAATGAGCAAACTAGAGATGAATGTTTTGTAAATGCAAAAGAGTTTGTATTGTAGCATCAATACTTAGTTGATGGTATAAGTAAGGTTCTATGACTTCAACCACTTGTTTCTTCTACAGAATTTACTTGCATTTAAGGATACATTTTAGAAGGTATGGATGAAGTTTCCATGCAGACACCAGGTCTCCTCTCTACATTCAGAGAGCCATGTGATGTTTTTCTAGGCAATGGGGCCCCACTGACAGTTTTCAGAGAGCTACCCTTTGCCCCAACATAAGCCTGGGCTGTTTAGGTATCTTGACAGGAACCCCTTGGCCAACAACTCTAAATGTAACCCAGTTTCTCCACAGCAAGGTTTTCCTGACTACAGAACATGCCCAGTTCAGACTCTCTATCCTCAGTTAGCAGCCCTCACTAGGGTGACTCTCATAGATGCCTGGAATATTCCATTGTACTAGGTTTCCAAAGGGCCCCTCAAGTTCCTCTGAATTTCAGTTGTCTCTCCCACCATCCCTTCCCCACTACAGGATCCCTCCTGCTCCTAACAGGATCCATCACAGTGAGATCCATGTCTTCCCCCTAGAGCTCTCTTCTTTGCTGAATGAATCCCTCTGGGTCTGTGGACTGAATCTTGGTTATCACTTACTTAACAGATGATATCCACTTGTAAATGAATACATACCATATTTGTCCTTGTGGGTATGGGTTATCTCACTCAGGATGATTTTTGTTTTCTAGTTGCATCCATTTGCATATAAATTTCATGATGTCATTTTTTAACAGCTGAATAATGTTCAATTGCATAAATGTATCCTATTTTCTTTATCCATTATTCAGTTGAGGGGTATATTCTCTTTGATGTGAGAATATACACTGAAGGTCATGGAAAGAGAAAAGTGGATATCAATCCAGTGAGAAAATCTTCCACTTACACTCTGTCTTACCTGTTAGATGTTCTAAGGCAAGGCAATGGTGGCTTAGACTTTGTGGCAGTAGCCAACCAATGTTTGCTTTAACTTGAGGCCCATACCACCAAAGGAAACTCATGCCCTTCACTCCCTGGGTGGCAAAATCAGTATCTCTGTGTGAGTTGATGAATCGTTTATTTAATTAAATATTTCTATTTAATAACGGGGTCTACATGGGTCCGTACCAGGTTCTTTGCATGTTCATGATGGATGGATGGCATTTTGTGGGAATTCTATCTTTGAGAGTGTGTTGTCTCTGACTCTTTTTGTCTGCTCTTAAGACTCTTTTCTTTTACTGGGTAACATTGTCCAGCCTTGCTATGAGGGTTTTTCCTTTGAAATTTTGTACAATGTTATATCCTGTTTGGCTCTTAGTTCTTCCAGGCCTGTTCTTTTCTGATGGGAAATGTAACTGGAGTGTGTCTAGAAAAGAGTGGAGTTGGGAAATAAAGGAGAGGAGAGAAGGGAGGGGAAACTGTGCATGTATGAAAAGATTCTATTTTCAATTAAAAGCCTAAACTACAGCAAAAATTGTGTATAATACATTAAATATTTTTATAAATATTTGTAATTCACCCTTATCTTTGAAAAATCCAAATAATATTGGGTACGGAAGTCAATATATATTTTAATTATCATTAAGAACATTTTAACACATTTTATTATTCAATCAATTTCAGTATGATTTGTAATTTTTTCTTAAGTAATCATAAATGGAAAATAATAATTTTTCATGTTAAAATACTTCATAAACTTTTCTTTGAATAAGTGTTTCACTAACTCACTCGAGATACTGAGTTTGCTTTCTTGTCTTGTGTCTCTGATTTCTACCTTGGAAATAAATATAAAGTTACAAATTCAAATTGAACCAGTTTGGCAATGTTCATGGAGACAAAGGAAAAGAATGCAAGAAGTCCTGATTGTAGAGAAACTATTGGCAAACCATGATATAGATTCATGAGACAGTTTAGAGAAACATGCTCTGTTGACTGGCAGATGCTGACAGCTGATGAAATAGCTGTGGTACAGTTTGTCCATCAGAGTTCTTGAAGTCAAGAAGAGAAAGATAAAGAATTACACATATTGTTTAACACCATCTGAGATTATGATTGTAGTTATTCCCCCTTCTCAACAGTCTAGGAAGAATAAAGCCTTTGCTTAGTTACAGTAACTCCAGGACCATGTCCCATCTAGAATCCTGTGCAAATCACTTCTTTCTTGTTTGCTTCAGACTCATGTCTACGAGGGAGTTTAAGCTGAAATTAATTGACTGACAAAAGTAAAGCATTCAGCGTAAGGTTTGGCCATAGTAAGCACCGTGGACACACATTAAAGTGCCGGCATTTATTAGTGATATCTCAAACATTCGAGAGATTCATTACCTCTGCAAAAGCCTGATAATAAGTTATACGAAATTGAAACATTCATAAGGCATTTCTACAAAAAGAGAAAATCACTAAGGTATTTTTTGATAATATAATACAAGCAGGAAAAGAAATTATTTTGATAAGAAAACGGGCAAAAGAACTCTTCAGTGCTAAGTTTAAGAATATAGTTTTCTCTGATTTCGAGTTGTACACTCATAGTTTTGCCATCCTGGATTAAACGACAGAAGTCGGAAAAATCCATAATAAAGATAGAATATTATCATCTGTGCAAACCTTCTGTGTTAAAGAGCTGCAGATTACATTTTGACCTTCAGCACTGCTAGAAGAGTATAAAAGTTCTTCTGTGAGGTATACAGACATTCTAGCTTCTAAAGATTTACTACACTTAGGGGAGAATGAAGGAGGCAATGACAATACATTTGAAATGAATAAATAAACAACAGCTGGGAAAATGGGGAATGTGATGTTATTGATGAAGAACACCGTAGAATGTTTTAATGTCTTGGTGATTAATTACTATAGGTTCCAATGTGGAGAAGCATAGAACTTTTACCTGCAACTCACATACTCTGAGGGTAGTAGATTTTATCTCAAGAAATTAAAAAAAAAATTCCCAGATGATTCATTTTTATTATTAATTCTTATTTTACAAACTGATCCCAGTTCCCACTTCCTCCCTCCCTCCTATGCCCCCTGACACCCTCCCATACCATGCTCTTCACCGCCCCACTTCACATGGAGGGTGATGCCTTCCAGAAGGGATCACCAAAATCTGTCAAGTCATTTGGAGTAGGGAATAGGCCCTCCCTACTGCCTCTATGTTAAGGGCCTATCCCTCAATGGGGAGTGTTCTCCCAAAGTCCCTTTGTGGATACATCCTGATTCCACTGTCAGAGGTCCATTAGACTGCCCAGGCCTTCTAACTGAGACAAATGTTCAGGGACTCTGAGTTCATCCAATGCTGATTTTCCAGCTATCAGTCTCGGGGTCCATGAGCTCCCCCTTGTTCAGGTCAGCTGTCTCAATAGTCTAGTCTTGCCCCCATTTTCTTATCATTTCTCCCTCTCTGCATCTGGATTCCCAGGAGTTCGGCTCAGTGTTTAGCAGTGGATGTCTGCTTCTGTTTCCATCAGCTACCAGACGAGGGCTCTATGATGGCAGATAAGTTAATCATCAATCTCATCATCAGGGAAGGGCATTTAAGGTATCCTTGCCACTATTTCTCAGATTATTAGTTGGGATCATCTTTGTAGGTCTCTGAACATTTTTCTAGAGTCAGTTTTCTGGGCTGGAGAGATGGCTCAGCCGTTAAAGTATAGGCTCACATCCCCAGATGATTTTAAACAGTTGAGGACATTTGGACAAATAGACACATGTGCATAAATGAATATGTCAGGTACAAATTTTGTTACATAATATGGCTCAAAAATCATTATTAGATTGTATTTGGTATTATAGTGGTAGACACTGGCCTGAATTTAATTTCATCATAAATCTATGCTTGCCTCAACCTATCCATGTCCTCATTCACCTTGTTCTCAAAACTTAATCAAGAATTTAGTTTTAAGGAAAAATGATATTTTGAAACTTCCTTATCTGTGATATCAAAGGAAATGCCATTGCTGTAGGCAATAGTGAGTCTTGAAGTTCAAAAGATGTCATCTGTTTTCTGCTTCTTTCCTGTTCACTTTGATCCATTTTATATCTTCTTAAAACTTAATTCTCCTGCAGGGTTTCTTCATGTGCCCGTCTTAATATATTAAAAACCCAAGAATCACCTGCTTCTCACTGACAACTCAAAAGACTTACATTTCTCTCTAGAATAAACACTAATATTTCAAAAATATTATATTTATATAACCATTAATCTGATTATAGGTATCAAAGTGAAATGGAACAGATTGAATTTGGGCTTTTTAAAAAATATTGTGTATTAGTAATTATACTACTCTACTAAGCATTAATTGACAAGAACTATGGTACTGTCTTCTCTTCTTTAATATCTTTGTGGTTAGACTCAAAGGAGCCAAGTTTAATTTCTCATCTTCATAGATGGATACATTTACACTGTAGAAAACAATGTGAGCAGAAAATTATGATTGTCTTAAGCATTAATTTGCAGATGGGTATTAAGGTAATTATATTTTCTGAATATTGTGCAAAGGGCACCTTTAAACTTAAAATGACAAGCACATCTGTAGTTGGATAGAGTTGTTTGGGTAAATGTTTAGGTCGGTTTTTGCTTAAGACACCTCTAGTCTTTTAAGGAATTTCTACAATAATTTCCAGGTTCTCTCTGTGATAGATTTGCAGCTAATTATTATTTTAGTTGTCATAATTATTAATGCTGATGTGTCTGTTCTCACAACTCTTTATAAACAGTAAGTATTCTATTATATGTTGATTACTGACAAATATCACAATAGAGTTTCCTGTCTGTCTTTAAAGGACAGCTATTTACAAAGATCTTATGCAGTGTGATTAGACAAAGTCCCACATCTGTAAATGGGACTAATGCCAAGTTTGTAAACATTTACAAATGCAAAGTTCCTCTAGACTGATTTTTCAGAAGGAAACTGTAATATGTAAAAAATTCACTAAAATTTATAGTCCCTTATTATGTCTATTATTAATGTTTCTGTCATATGATAATATATAATACATTTCACTGATTCAATATCTGCCATTACTTAAAGAAAGCAAATGAATATGTCTTTGGCTTCTAAGTTTGCAGTGTTTGTCATTTTTGCTTCTATTGTTCCAACAACCTTTACAATCTAAAAGAAAGAAGATAAAGTAAACACACTGTTTAGCCATGTTTAAAATCTATAAATATCAAAGGTCAAGGAAATGCTTGACATTTTAAAAGAAATATTTCATTTAACATTCAAAACTAAGAATCTTTGTCTTTCTATACTGTATTCACCAAGTTTAGCTACAATGATCCAAGTGTTGTCCTGTGTAACCTAAGTATGCTTCCTACAATTTTGGAAATGTCTAGAAATTATTATCCTAAGACATTTATTAAAGAGTATTTCCAACTGTAGAAGCATTGTTTTCCAATTCCTATTATACATCATATAGAAGATCACAAAATACATTATAAGAAATTTTCAAAAGTAAACATTTAAATAAAAATATAAATGAAATCTGTAGTAATTCAGAAGATATAGAAGATGTTATTATAATATGATTATTGGTAAAATATAAGATGCAAAAATCATACCTGGATGTCATTGAATATATATATATATATATATATATATATATATATATATATATATATGTATATATGCACTCAGATGAATTATTTCTTATTTCCAGTAGTGTATTTGAATAGCTCTGATCTGGAAGAAAGGATCTATATTGAAATGAAAGGCACCATAACTTCAAATATGAAAACAAAGATAATCTAATTTCTTGTCTACTTAAACTCATAATAACTTTATCTATATCCTACACACACACACACACACACACACACACACACACACACACACACACACACACACACACACACCACACAGTACTGTCCCATTGAAGAACATCTCTCTTGTACTATTGAAGCAAAAAGTCTTTACAAAGTCAGTCAGTACTGGTCCATAGATCTTTTGTGCTTAAGCTCTAGGCATTTTATTTTCATGCTCATTAATTCTGATATGTCACAAATGGAGGAGATATTTTTGAAAGGTTATGATATTCAAGGCTTGTTCCTATGATTCATATCCACTTAAAGTTTATTCCATTGAGTGTTTTAAGTGGAGAATAAGGCATGGATGGAAATGCTCAACCAAGGATGTGCAATATGAGGCAATCTTTCAGGAAATTCACCCAGAGACATTACAGTTTTACTTACAAAACATAGGAGAACTTCCAAAAATTATAATATCAGCTGTGAATTAATCACAATTATCTTTAAAACTGAGGCAAAAATAGTTACAATATATTTAAATAATTTAAACCTCATTACATAGGCATTATCACAAATGTGGACAGAGATTCTTTGAATGATTTGACAAAGGAAAAGAAAAGTCGCTGCCCTAGTTTACATCACTAATTCCCCTTCCTTTCTTCTCTTTCCTCTCTACACACCAGTTACCTCATCTTGGTTTGTTTTGTTCTGTGAAAAGTGCCAATCACATCACTCATGAACTAATCTGCCACAGTCACTGAAGAAAAATGCTTCACTCTGTTCAGAGATAGATGATGTTCAGATATTTGTATATTAATGAAATGTTTTCACTGTTCATATTCTTAAAATTAATGGTGAGGATAGGTAAATATTCTACTTTGTACAATGGTCACATACTTCATGTGGAGTGGCCTTACCGCATGTCTTCGTCTGGAGCGTTTATCAAGACGTGGTATTAATCGAGAAGGGAAAGGTCAGAAGTAGGTCAGAAGCTGAATGTTTCTTTATATCATATTTTAAAATGATACCAAAGAAATAAATGATGATAAGAAAATATGACTGTTCATGTTTTTCTAAAACTTATCTTTTTATCAATAGGTATTCTAAAAAAGCCAAGTTAACTCATGAAAAATATTCATTTATTTAGTAAAGAAAAAACATAGCTCAAGTGTTTTTTCACTTTCTGCAGTAACAGTGTTCTGTTCAGAAAGTCTTCTCCAGTGCCAATATATTCAAGGCTACTTCTTTCTCTTCTATCATGTTTACTGTATCTGGTTTTATGTTGAAGTCCTTGATCTATTTGGAGTTGAGATCTGTGTAGTATGGTAAGTATGGATATATATTCATTGTTCTACATGAAACCATTCAGTTTGATCAACATCATTTGCTGAAGATGTTTTCTTTTTCCTACTGCTTATTTTGTGCCCTCTTTCTAAAACAATCAGGTGTCTGTAGGTATTTATGGGTTTATGACTGGGTCTTCAATTTGATTCCATTGATCAATGTTTCTGTTTGAACAGGGAATTCTCAATAGAAGAAACTCTAGTGGCTGAGAAACACTTAAAGAAATGTTCAACATCCTTAGCAATTAGAGAAATGCAAATCAGAGCTACTTTAAAATTCTATCTTAAAACTGTCAAATGTCTAAGATTAATTACACAGTGATGGCTCAAGCTGGTGAGGATGAGGAATAAGAGGAACACTCATCTATGACTGGTGGGAGTATAATCATGTACAGCCATATAAAATTCAAGAATCAGAAATTAGATAGCCAAAAGATTTTGAGTATAACCCAATACTAATGGTTATAAAAAATAAAATGACCCATAATAATATTCTGTTATTTTCATAGGTAAGTGCCTTATAACCCATCGTCAGAGAAACTTCCTCCTAGAGGAAATCTGAACAAATACAGAGACCCACAAGCTAAACATTACCCAGAGATAAAGACCTTTGGACATATTTTTCTAAATGGGATGCATCTGTCAAATCCATCACTTTGGAGCTTAGGAAGTCACATGGAAGAGGTGGCAGAAAAAAAGTGTAAGAATCAGACTGAATGGAACACTCCAGAAGAACAAGACCCTCTGGCTCAATTGAGCAAGGCTCATATGAGCTCACAGAGACTGAAGAGGCAACACAGGGCCTACATGAGTCTGAACAAAGTTTCACCCAATATATATATATATATATATATATATATATATATATATATATATATATATATATATATATATATATATATGCTTTCTCTTAGTGCTCCTTTCTTTCTGTTGGGTTGCCTTGTCCAACTTGATGTGATGAGTCTTGTTTTATTTTATATACTTTGTTGTGTTTGGTTGTTATCTTTTAGAAGCCTGTTCCTTTCATATCAGAGACAGAATGGGATGGCTCCAGAAGGAAAGGGAGGTGGGGAGGATCTGGGAAGTGGAAACAGTAATCAATATATTGTATGACGAACGAATCTATTTTTAATAAAAGGGGAAATGAATAAATAAATAAAATACATGTCTTCTTTTTGGACATAGAAAATCTGAACTTGTAAATATTCCAGTGGGAAAAGTATAAAGAATTAACTTACAACTACCTGAAAATTGGGAGAGAAGCAGGTCACGTTGTCTTTTATCAACCCTAAAGCTGATTTCAAATCCCAGTTTATTAATTGTATTTAACATGTCAACCCTAAAGATGCTGAAGCAGGAGAGTGAGTTTCAGGACAACTAAAAACTAAAAACCAACAAATACAGTCTACCTTGAAATGTAAATGCCATGCAACCATAGACATGTATGAGAACTGTGAGCACTGATCAGTCCTAATGTCCCCTCTCCCGTTTATGGCTGGCATGGAGGTCATCCTTTATGTCGTGCTTGCCACTTTCCTACATCTGTTGGCTTCCAGCCTTTCACTCCTCTAGGTTTTGCAATGTTAGCATCTTCAAAGAAAAGGATGACCTCAACAGAGAGCAAAACCGCCAACATATTTACCTTAAATGACGTGGTCTGCAGGGATGAGAGCTGACAGATTTACTTGGTTTATTGCCAATTTGTCATAATTTTTCCAACAAAGAATCACTGGGAACCGAAACTGCTCCCAAGAGCAAAGTGTGAGGTGCTCTAGCCGGGTTCTGTTACAGCACTCCATCATGAACTGAAGCACAGAGCAGATCGGAATCATCAGATTCCTTACCTGGAAGAGAACAGGATTTAGACCTTAATCTCAGAACGTCTCCATTGTCATGAAGTGATCTGGTTCTTATAAGTCGTTGCTTAATTGCACTTCGGGTTTTGCATTTGGCTGGTCAGTTTCTGAAATATTAAGGCAATTTTAAATAAAGGTAATAAAACAATGAGAATGTTAAAGATCCAAAGACACCTAGTAACACGAGTTATTTATTTTTATTCTTAACATAATTTGCTAAACTTACTAAGGAGAATGAAATGTCCCTGAAAGTGACAAAAGTCTGTAGAGAAAACAGATGCTTGGAAGAGAAATGTTGGCTGGGTACCACTTTGCTTGTGCCAGGAACTGTGCACTGTTAAGTTTCAGTCACACAGCTTTGAAAACATGAATGTATATTTCCCTCAATCTTGATACCTGGATGCTCACAGCCTCACACAGAAGCTATTTCCTTTGCTTACCAATAATATTGAATACATACAGAAGAGTTTCTTTTGTGATGCCTTGGTACATCAGGGTGTCACTACTCTCTGCTCTCTTCAGTACTACCTATTTTTGTTTATAGTAGAACATTTCATCCTTTATAATTTATATCACTGCCTCTGTTTTTTTTTTTAGATAACTGGAATGGCACTAAAGTTTCTAAACTCCTGCCTTTATTGAATTATACTAAATCGAAGTTATTAGGGGAAAGGTAGCTCTCCTCTGGTTCAAAATAAGTAAATATTTACAGTTATGTATAACTATTCTCTATTCTGGTCCTGATACGTTCCTGAGAGAATCAGTCCTGATGGCATCATTTGGCATATTTTACAGTAACAGACAATAACAAGCTATGTGCTATCAGAAGATGCACAATATATGGAAAAGCACATCTCCAAATTACTCCAAAGTAAGCAAAGTAAGCAACCAAGGTGTTCCTGGTCTGTTATTGAAAATGAGCAACCTTTTTTTGTGGAACTTAGAGAACTGATAATGTGTTGATAGAATGACAACACATTTGATTTGTGTCAGAGCACTGCCATTTTATCAGAGTACTGGTTTGTTTAGACACACTCTCATTTTGAAAAATCTTCTGTAATCCAATTTTAAAGGGATTTATAGAATAAAACGTGCCCTGTTTTTCAGCAACAAATATTTTGATTGAGTTAATATTTAATATTCAATAATATTCAGAGAAGGCTTTTTTTCTACTCAGATGAGTCCAGTTAAATGTACGCGCGCCTGCCCTCGAAGACGCGACTCTGGGAAGATCTACTTCATGCAGTTTTAATTGAGCATGCTTCCTCTGACCCGCTGGACCCCGGGGGACCCCTGCACAGGCTTAAATCCCCTTGCACTAACCAACCCCCTTGAGCTACGTGGACCCTGCAGATAGGCTACTCTAACGAGGAAGCAGACAGGCTGAACAGACTTAACCAAATAAGGGCTTGTTTATTCCAGAGAGTGCTCACCCTTGGGGAGGTGGAAGGCAGAAGCCAGCACCATTTTTAAGGCTTGGCACTTCGCAGCTCTCTACAGTTAAATAACAGTATGAATTGAATTGTAAAAAAAAAAAAAAAGAAAAAAAAGAAAGAAAAAGTCATACAATTATACCAATTACTAAAATGCATTTCAGCCCAATTAATATTCATAATTCACATATACCTTGTGATAATTGTATAATAAATTATAACTAGAATCATATTAACTAGGGACAAATTTTGCAAAAATATATTTGATAATAGGATATTTGGAGCAAGGTTTGTTGTATTTACCATGCATTCCTCCTTGTGGGCAGTTCTCAGATGCAATCAGAGAAAAGCAAATTTTTTGTTTTGGTTACCATAAAACAAAATTTCTGCTATGGTCTAATTAGGTTCATTTTTTTTCCTTGACACACGGATATCATGGATAGCATGAGTCACAGTTCCTTCAGGAATACAGAATTGTTATCCATTTTTTTGTGGGCAACCCAAGTAACGATTACTTTGTATTGTCTTGGGGACCTGTGAGGACTCCCTGATCAAAAACTCTTCAATAGATGATCCCCACATTTGGCATTGAGGTTTGAGTTTAATACATGGTTTCTCAGAGCTGTTTATTAGTTCAAAATATTGCTTATGTAAACATGGGAATTATATTTTCAGAAGGAATTGTGATTATGTGCGTGTATCTATATATCACTCAACCCATACCATAGAAGTTTCTACTAACAGTAAATACTAATAACACATAGAACCTCAACTGGACATTGTGCATATAGACAAAGACCTTAGAGTATTTAACCATAAATGGATTTCTTTATCAAACCTGTCTTGTAAATGCCCAGTCTATATAGGATTTAAGATGGAAAGATTGTAAGAATGAGATGGGAAGGATGCATACAAGGAAATGGCATCTTCCAGAAATAACAGGGCTGGTGCAAGCATGAGCTCATACAGAGAGTGACAGGATGTCCATAACCAGTCTTCTGTGGCTTTCATTCTGCCCTTGAACTTTGAAAAAAAAATGATCATAGGACGAACTACTTTGTTGTATTATATATCAAAGTTTGTGATGTTGTTTTTTTATTTCATTTTACATGTCTCACAGCAGAGAAGTTGTTTCAATCTCAGTAGAAATAAAAAAAAAATTTAGAGTTCTGAGGCAGGTGGTGGCGCCCTTTAATTCCAGCACTCAGGAAGCAGGGGCAAGCAGATCTGTGTGAGTTTGAAGCCAGCCTGATCTACAAATCTTGTTCCAGGGCAGCTAAGATTACACAGAGAAACCCTGTCTAAAGAAAAAAAGAAAGAAAGAAAGAAAAAGAAAAAGATTCTGTACATTATTGGAATTCTTAAGATTTTTACAAATTACTAGGACTGTTAGAAGACTAATATAACGTGTACTATGAAATGATGATGAATTTTGAGGGTGAGATTGTTATATGTGATTCCAAAATGTCCCCATAATATTTATTTTTTATTAATTGTTCTCCAGCTAGTAGTGGTATATTTTATGGCTGTGGGAACTTTTGTTAGTGTTACCAGGCATGGAAATAGATAGCCAGGAGATGACATTTGAAGGCTGTGTCTTCATTTCTTGGAGCAGTTTTACTCTCATTCCTACCCCACTTTTATGAACGGTGGCGATTTGGAGAAGACTGTGATGAGTAAGATGTGATGGATGTTTAAACTTTATACTTAACCCCATTATATATGAAATATAGTTTGAGAGTGACACAGAAATATGTAATTTACAACAGATTGAATGAAAGAAAGGCACATGTCAAATTTGTCACCAAAATTATGCATTTTTTAGAGAAATTTAAGCAAACAGAGCATAACTTTTTTAAAACTGGAAATGGTCTTGCCTATTCCTCATATTAGGATAGAGTCTAAGTATGGTGCTGATTATGAAGTTGCTAATTTTATATTTTATTCCTAGCATTGGAATTATCTTAGCAATATAAAAAAATGAAACTAGATTGTTTCATATCTAATTTCAAACTTTTAGGTGTATTATCTGAGCTATATCTTTAAAGTTCTACTTACTAATCTATTCAAAATCAGAAATATTGTCTTAAATTTTATAACTGTTTTATAGGGTATTTGTGAAATTGTTAAATATTGTAACCTAGTCATTATACTTTGGGGTAAAATAACTGTTGAAAGGTTTTCTGATGCAAATGTCTTTGAAAAGAAACAAAATGCAAAACTAGATTTCTTTAGGGTTGAAATTCATAGCAAGGAATCAGTGTACCCATGGATGCTAGGGGCAACCAGTACATTCTGTCTGTCTCATTGATGTTCTGAATCCTAAGCAGACACTTTTAATTTTGTTTTAAAAAGCCTAGGGACAATCTAAGATCACTGAAGTCACATCATGGATTAGGACGGCTCAACAAGATCCTACTTGTCACCAGTTTTTCATGTTCTCTGAAAATTGGACTCTGAGATATGGAGACTGTATACAGAAATTGATATATTGAAATATGGACCAAGTAAACTTTTATGGAAGAAAAGAAAGGCAGATTTTTAATAAATTTTTTTAGAGTTTGAAATATTATACATGCATTCAATGAGGTTTGATTTTATACATATATTTACATATCCTCCGTACAATTCTTTCTAGGCTCTCAATGTTTCAACAAGCAGCACCCTCTTCATGCATTCTTTAAAATAAGTATCTCTATTATTCAGCCCACCCTGAGTCCAGTTAGTGCTGACCATGTCTGTGTAAAAGGTTGTGGTCCACATACTGAGCCATGAGCAACTGACCTGTGGCTATATAAACAATGCATATTGACTTCCCCTTCCACATAGCAGCCATCAATTACAGCAACTGTTCATTCAGAGGCAGAACTTGTGCTTAGCATTTTGCAGCCCATGTTAAAATTTTGACTGGCTTCATTTCACGCTGATGTTTCTCAGATGGCAAAAGTGGGTATGCCATTTCAGAAGACAGAATTGCACAGCTCTCCTCCCCTTCCTGTGGTTCTTATAATGTTTTTATAACCCCCTTTCTGTAATGTTCTATGAGACTTGGATGGGGAGTAATCCCATACATGACATATCTGAAGCTGAGCACTAGTAGAGATTGAAGCAATTAATCCACTAGCTAGGGGTCTAGTATCCAAATCATCAAGATTCATGAAGAATATCTCACCCAAACCCCCACAATATAGGCATTTAAATAGCAATAATAATTTCAGGAAAAAGAAGCAAAGAATTTTTGAGGAAATGGGTAGGAAAGAGTTACAGGTGGGGGGATGGTGGAAATAAATGTAAATAGAAAGTGCTTGTGCAAAATTATCAATAATATTTCAAAATTCAATTATATTGAATTTCTGGTATTGAATTAAAAGTAAAATAAGGGTCTAAGCTTCAAATATTAAACATTGATAACATTGATTACATAGCCTGGATTAACTACTAAAACCAAAGCCAGGAAGGCCAAATAAAAAAAAAAAGAAAGAAAAGAAAAAGAAAACTGTGTGTTAGTGAGCAGTAGAGAAGGGAATAGCAGGGTACAAGTGAATTGAAGTGGAGGATGGTACAAATGGATTCTAACTGATGATGAGATAAAGATAAATATAGGAGAGAAAAATAATAGCATGGATGACTGAAAAGGTTATAAGAAATCATACATTTACCTATGTAAAAATAAGCATAATACTTGCCAGCCAGAGCATAAGTTGAAATGTTTCATGTGGGCTGATAATGTTCCTCCAAGATTGATGATCATCTAAATAAAACAGCCACACAAGGCATGAGAAGCCCTCTTTTGAGTTTGTTCTGGTTCTACAACAAACCCCTGAAACATCATAGGCATTCCTATTGCCCTTCATTGTCATCCACACTACAGAAGGTGCCATGCAAGCTTCCAAAGGAGAAAAACAAACATCAGCGCCAAGTAAATGTAGTTATAAACCACAACAAAGACTGGCCAAGACACAACAGCTCTAACAGTGCAGTGGTGACACGAACACCTTAGCACGAGGCACCAGCTCTCCGATTGCTCTTTAAATACAACTCAGAAAGAGGAAATCATGCATGGTACTAGGAACCTAGCCTGGATCTTGGATGAGAAGCTGGAACTGACACTTTATTAAACCAGAACAAATTTTAACTACGTTCTAAAATGATGTCATCGCTCTTACAAAAATAAAATTAAAACAGATAATAATGCATTGCTGTGTAGCCCAGTATTACTGAATACACCTACAACACTAATCCTGCACTCAAGCCTCTAGGGTTTCTTATAGAAGAGGAGCTGGAAAGGATGTAGGAGCCAGGGAAACAAGGAGTTCCTTGTGAGATTGTGTCTATTAGCAAAGTCAGAAGTCACAACTTCAGGATGGCCTAATTATTAACTGCAGAAGGATGGCACCAATAGATGTGACAATGTGCATACAGAAAACATGCAAGCCCTCACAATACACCAAAATCTAGAGGCAAATAAAGAATGTGAGAGTGGGAGAAAGGGTCTTCCCGAAGGGATAAAAAATGGACTGGTTATTGAGAATCAAATGGTCAGTCCTGAAAAAAATATATGTGCAAGTAACAATGTATAGAATGAGAAGGTTTATTCATGTATTTAGCAAGACACACACACATGCATACAAGCACACACACACACACACACACACACACACACACACAAATAATAATAATAACAAAAGGGGCCTTGAATTTAAAAGATACCACGGGGGGGGGCATATGAGTGAGTGGGCATGGAGGAAAATGTAAGAGAAAATAATGTAATTATGTTATAATCTCAACAAACAAAGCAAATGTAAAAATTAAGGCAATTTTTAATTCCCAAAGTTGGGACAAACTGCGATATGCACATTAGTCAAATCACTTATACTATGTATCACTAAGGGGACTTACAGTCTATATTTGTTAATGCTTTTTAATGCTGTTGTAATTTAAGGTTGTGTGATTTTTCTGGGCTTATATGAACACATATTCATTCACACCCACCAGGACAATAACAACAAACCAATGATGTAATTACATTTGGCTCTTGCTTAAATATTTGGGATTCTTAGGTTTCTTTCAGGAGTGTGGGTGATGGGTTCATCACAGGAACATGACACCACTAAAGACAACTGCATCACCAACAAGACCGTTTTTTTTTTTTTTTTTTTCATTTTGTTTTTTGCATGGGTGATAATGCAAGAACAGTGTTATCCCTAGTGCTTCCTGAATGGCTAGTCATTTCTGATGGGTAGAGTCTACTTTTCTATAGCAACTATTCTTACGAGTAATGGTTTGGGGAACCTAATGGGCAGGCTGCTATACCTTGAAATTTTTGGCATGAGACCTGTATTTTGTGTACTTACGAGCCTCTTACACTTGCCTCCTTCCTCTAAGGAGTGTCTTAATTGAAAGGAAATCACTAAAATGCTGTCGGGAATAAATTTAGAACTTTCTTTAACCTGAAAAATAATCAGTGATCATATTAATGAATCAAATGGTATAAGTTTATACTATTTTTGGAAAAGCTATTTTATGACAGTTTTGTTTATCAAGTTATTTTTAAGGTAATACGAGCTTCAATGCTATATGAAAGTGTGTATGTAAAGAATTTGATGAGAAATTAATGAACTAGATATCTTAGCTCTTTTGTCAACTTCTGTAATGTCTCCCCAAGTTAGACGATTTTTTTTTTACAGATTTTGAAAAATAGCAAATGTTGGAGACACTTCCTATTGTCACTGAAAAAGCAACCTCATTTAGTAATTGAAATTCAAAACTTCTGGAAAAATAAATAAATGTAACATTGCCATCTGCATGGTGACAAATCTGAGGCAGACTCTCAGTATGTAAAATATTTCAATCATAGCATTTACTATTTAAGTTATGGATACAATGTTATATTTGTATGGGTTCTTGATATTATTCACATTTATCTCAATAATAAATTATTTTTCCTACCAAACTCTATTTTGTTTGTAAATATTATTTTACATTAACTATTTAGTAACTATTACATTTCAACATGTATACTTATATACTAATATAAGCATGTCTCGGTAGTTTTACTATTGTTACTCATAATATGGCCTTCACCCTGTTCTAAAATATTCCTTGTCTTTATTATTTTAAATAACTTATCTACAAATTACTCTTTTATATTTTCTTTTGCTCTGTCTTTGAGATATTCTATATCAAATTAAGAGTTTTCTGTATCACTCAAAATCATTTGCCCCAATAAAATTTAATCTAATATGGTGCTCAAATGCATCAAATATATTTAAGCACACCCTCTTTACTAACAACTCTGTATCTCAGAATTTACTCTCTTTTTCCACATACAGTATCATTTCTGGTTGTTGAGTTGTCCTCAAAAAAAAAAAAAAATAAGACAAGAATATTTCCCATGTACATATTTTCACAAAACAGCTTTATTTTTTAAATGTAGGACAGCCTATTAAAATTTGAAAACAGAGCCATGCTTTGGTGGGGCACACCTTTAATCCCAGCCCTTGGGAAGCAGGCACAGTGGGAACTTTGTGAGCTCAAGGTCAGCCTGCTCTACAGAGCTAGTTCCAGGACAGGCTCCAAAGCAATACAGAGAAACCTGTAGCCCAGGGAGGAAGCAGGACGCCTGCCACGGCTCCCCGATAAGACGACCACGTGGAAATACTTAGATAAGTAGAAATGGGTTAATAATTAAGGCAGAGCTAGCTCATAAACAGTAATGGTAATTGGCCAACAGGATTGTATCAAATATAGAGTCTCCTGCGTGTTATTGGGTGCTGGCACGCCAGACCAGCTGCGGCTGGGCTGGCCGGAAAACACACACGCTACAGAAACCCTGCCTCGAAAAACAAAACAGAAAACAAACAAACAAAAAAATGTGAAAACAGCTACTGAAAGTGGTGACACAGGCATGAAACATGTTGCTCAGTAAGTTGATGCAGGATCAAAAGAAGTTTGACCCCATCTTACCATATGTAACAAGATAACGTATCAATAAATGTATGTGTCTTTGATTCTGAAACACAGTGTAAAATTACAAAAATGTCATAATATGATGTTCCTTCTCATATTTTTTAATCATCAGTGCAGTAATAAGCAATGTAAATAGGATGTGAAAATTTTACTAGTACTTTCAATTAAAAAATATTAAATTATTCCATATGTCTCATTATTGTTATATTTATCTATGAATGCTATAATTTAGCCTGGCATTTTGTACAATCAATATATTTCATTTTCAAAGACCCACATGCTTAGAAGGGCAGTTTGTACGAAAGAGATTTGCCATTTGCTTCACATTGAATATCAGAACTTCAGGGTCACACACACAAAAAAATATCAGACATAAAAGGGGACTCTTTGGAGAAGTCACAGTTATCCCATCTGTACTGTGACTTCTGAAAGAGTTAATATTGGTACTTGATTTATTACATCTAGACTTCTTACCTGAGAAAACAATAAAATTGGTTACAACTTTAAAATAAAAAAGAGTATCAGAAACTGAAAAGATGAGTTTTTTCTTTGAATCTTCGTAATTTCAAGTTTATTAATATCAGTAAATTAATGTTCATATTTTAAAATTTGTAAATTAATGTTTATATTTTAAAATATATTCTCTATTGGATTATGAATATTAAATCAAATAAGATTGTGAATCTCCCTCATAGTCATATTAATATTTTAAATGAATTAGATGTACAATCATTGGCCTCATATTAGTTTTAAATTTTCTTTAATGTTATAATTGGACATTTTACTCTCTGACACTTCTGCATTTTATCTAAGATAAATGTGTGTGTGTGTGTGTGTGTGTGTGTGTGTGTGTTTTGATTAATCTCTTATACTTTGATTTTAAAATGTCATTCACTCACCCATGCTTTGAATGTAGGATCCCCAGCTGGTGGTATTTCGAGAGCTACCGGAATCTATAAGAAGTGGGACTAATCGGAAGACTTTGGATCCCAGGGCAAGACTTTGGATTACTTTTCTCCTCAATTCTGGTGCACTGGCTATGATGCTTCATTTTTGGTGACATGAGGAGCTTGACCACATCTTTCTACTGCCATAAACTAATGGCTATTTCACTTCTTCTATGTCATGATGTGCTGAAGTGCTCTGAAACTGGAAGCCACAAAAAGGTTTCCTCATATATACAGGTAACAAGAACTTTGTTGGCATGATATACAAGAATCTCATAGATAATTTTATGCTCTTATTTGTGAAGCTCTTTCCAAAAATGCCATTACATACACACTTTCTTTTTCTATATACTTGCTTACAAAACCCACAATGTCATTTTAAAAACCATGGTACCCAAATTCAATATTACCTATTTTGTCAAATGGACTTGCCACTTTATTTTATTTGAAAATTATATTTTTATTCAACCTAACCTGATTTTCCTTCTGAAAATCTACTGTAATATTTTTCAAATTCATAAAACATGTAAATACACAAAGGTATCATAAACATAACTTCTGTGTTTATATAAAATAATAAGATTTTCCATATGTATTATCGTTATAATTAGTCATAAAGAAACTTTATGTCTTCTAGGGTCTATCTTTGCTACCTTCAGTGTGTATTGACTACAGCAATGGCATAATATTGACATATGATCAAAACTAAAATCACTGGAACAGAATAGAGTATCTAAGAATAACTCAAAGCAGTTAATGTCAGCTGATTTTTACTAAAATGTCAAGAATATACAACTGAAAAAATAAAAAAATAATAAGTATTTCCAGCAGAATTAAATATAAAGAAGAATGAAACTAGATCCAAATGGAGTGCAATGGGGGAGAGGGTAGGTGTGGGGTGAGCTGGGGGGAGATAAGGGAGGGGAAATTGTAATCAGGATTGTTGCCTGGGAGATTTCAATAAAATTTTTAACAAATACCCAACGAACAAAATTGCAAAACCAAATGAAAGCAAACAAAACAAACCACCACAGCAAAAACAAATATAAGCAAAGGTCAAAACTTAAAAGCAACATTCAATATTGTAAAGTTCTGTAATGTGAAGAGCATGGGTCTGCTTTACGAATCTGGCCTCCACAAAGCTTTAAATGTATAGAATAAATATGTAGATAAAGACAAGTTTTTATATAAAGATTGTATACAAAAAAATGAAAGGATTTTTATGGTAATTGATCTAGTATGGAAAAAGACAATGTTAGGAAAGGAAAACCTACTCTCCAGTGTATCTGAACTTCTGGTGAGGAACTGATGTCTACAACACCTGGGTTATGCACTCCATAGCAAAGATAATATAACATACTTAGAATAGATTGATGATCCCAGTACATGCATTTCAAAAGATGGTGCATGCATGTCCAAAAGAAAAAATACTTAAGTAGTCACCATCACTAAGCAGAAACATAGAGGCCAGAGGCACAGTGTGATGATATCACTCTGCCAGGATAAGAACGGCTCTCTGAGAAGCTGGAAGATGATGAATGAGAGGGCCTGGTGCACTATGGCGGGCACACAAGATACTGAAACCACGAAAGACTCTGTGGGTAGTCCTCACTAAAATAAAAAATAAAAATGAATTCATATTTGAATTCAGGAATCTTAGCAGTCCTATCATATAAAAGAAGTATCATGAAACAAACAAAAGCCACCCCCACACACTATGGTTTTGTTTCATCATGATTCAGAAGAGGTATGCTTTGACATGAGCACAAACCTTTATCATTGGACAAACAAATTGCCATTATTTCTGAGCCAAAAAAGGCATGAGGTCCTATCATTCCTGACAACGCAAAGAACCCAGAGGATTTCAGGGTGAGTGAAATTAGCCAGGGATAGAAACACTATGCATAGCATAGCATCTAAAAATGTTTATTTCATAAAAAGGTTAGTAAATTCTGGTTTCTAAGTCTGGGACCAATAGAGGAAGAGTAGATTTATAAGAGATTGTCACTGGGCACTCTGTTACATTTAGGTTGAAAGAGAATTTATTTGTATTTCATAAGACAGTATATACATATATGTATATGTATCTGTGTGTATATTTGTATTTACTGTTAGGGTGCTGATCACAAAATAAAAATTTAAAATGCTATGTATTTTACTTTAAGCTGACCATTGTCTAGTACATACATATATGAACAAAATCTTACCACTATATTTACATGTATGGATATATACATGTGTGCACAAATGTTTTACTCTAATCAAACAATAAACTTAATGACAATATCCAACATTTTCTATAACAAAATAATGAAGTTTCACATTATACTTTGAGTTACTGTTATCAAACTACTCCGAAAGCTACATGGCATCTCAGGCCTCCATGTTTTGTCCTCTGCCCTTATGGTTTTCCTCTAGTCTTATATAACCAGGCTAATGTAATGCAAGTCATTTTGCAACTACGATGATTCAATATGGCCCCAAATGTCACTTCCTACTCAGTGTCAGAACCAAAGGCAAGCTATTTTTCAAGTGATCTAATCTGAGTGAAGAGAAATTGGGTGCTCACTTCAGCACTTTTTCTCTAGTAACATCATTCCCTTTTAAAGTTTACCCCATTATTTCTTATTTCAAACTTGCACTACTTCATAAAAATGCAAGTGTCTCAGTGGATTATTTTTCTGTTCTATTTTAAGCTTTACACAAGCACTGAAATCAGTGATGCAGTTATTGTCATTAGTAGCACTGTTTGCGTTCTACACAGGAAATAAAATGAACTCATGAATGAATCTAAACTATTTTTCTTCTTGGTCTTAATCATTAAGGCAAATTAATGCTAAATTCATATACATATATATGCATAATATATGTACATTCTAAAGTAAAATGTGTTAAATATGTCTTTAATTAGACTGATTTTCATGCTACCATAACATCCATTAGAAAATTCTTTACATTAAAATCTACTGATTTCAGAAATGGTTTTAATTGCTGATTTACTATAATGTGCTGACCTGTCTCCTTTTCTAGGTTACTTGTTATACTTTAGATTTTTCAGAGCCTTGCCAAGAAACTAAGCCAACTTTCTCAACCTCCTCTGGCTAATGTGAAACTACAGAATTTATGTTATTCTCATATCTCTTTGAATAATGTACTGAGCCATGCACTCTGTTTAGCATCTTCTTTTATTGGAAGTGTTGTTTGCAACATTTATCCTTGCAAGTGCCTTAGGAATTTTAGGGAAATCCAGTATCAGAAATATTTACTAAAAGTCAGTGGCTTCTCTGTCTTTTGACTGTCTTACAAAATCTACATTAGAACAAAAATGAGAGATTCCTCCTTAACCAACTAAATCAGAAATGATCTCAACTGAATGGGGCTTACTATGAAATTGAAGTTTCTTGTTTCATTTTGAAGAGAAGAATGGAGACCAATAAAGTCAAACTCTCTGTTAAAGGATAAATGGAGCCTACTCAGAAATTTCTTTAAAATGCCACATAACTGTTCCATGAGTCAAGTAGAATGAGATGTTAGGCTAAAAAATAATTAGTGTTATTCATGGGGACTAGAATATTAATGGGAGAGTTCAGTACTAAGAACATTTCAAAGCACAGGAAAGTGTTTATCATTAAGCTCTAACTGCAAGTACAGTTTATAGGTGAATGCTGTTTTCATTATGCTGACAGAATAAATAAAACACGTGAAGAATTCATTTTTGCAAGTCAGATTTAGAATGAAGACATTTAAATGAATAACTCTAAGCCAAAAATGACATAAGAAACTATTTTAATGCTTATGTAGATAAAATGAATAATCAAAATAATTAATCCAGTAATAATTTTAAACTCCTAAGTTCCAATGAATAAAATACAAGATAAGTCACTAGAGACAAAACACTATTGGCTGTGTTTACAGCATGCATTTTGCTTGAGAGAATTGTGTAAAATACCAAAACATATTGAAGCACACAAAATATTTAATGACTGTGGCAGAAACTGGTAGTTATATTTTAATAATTAGGACAGTTCATTATTCACTTGATAGATATAAAAAACAGTATATATATATATATGTATATATATATATGTGTAGTATCGTATATATGAAAAGGATTAAACTATTTTAATATTGAAAGAAGTAAGAACAATATTTTAGAAGAAAGATGGACAAATCATAAGATAAATTTAGTGAGCAATGGGGCATAGATTAAGCAACTATTAAGTAACTAGGGTGACTATAATGAACTACTAATTTCAGTGACCTGGAAAAAGTGCTTTGCTGCAAGAGAAGTTTTGCAGCAAGATGAAAATGTGTTAAATGCTGCCAAGTCTTGACTTCAAGTCTCTGTAACTAGATTTTATGTTATCCTGTATCATAATTTGACAAAGTGATAATAGACTTTAGTGAGAACAGAACTAAATTATATCAGCTCTGAATATAAAATCTCATTTGAAGACTCAACTACACTCATGTTTAGCTAGAGTATTATATTTTAATGGGAACCAGGCACTCCGATGAAATCAGCAAGTCTAGACTATATTTCAATATTGTGTGACCAGATGAAAACTTGAAATCTCATTCTCATTCTCTGAAAATTAATATTCAACATTCAGGGGGTAATAGATCTCTGTTAACCTCCCATCCCTGCTCTGAAGGAAAAATACAGTATAACTACCTCTCCTTTTCATGTTCTTATACACACTCATGTTGAAGCTGGTATATTTCTAACAGTTGAATTAACCATCCCTTGAACAATACATAGTTGCTTTTTGAAGGCAGCTAAAAATTCCTGACTATTTTAATTTTAATGCCATGTTAAATTTCTAGTTTTATCTCATACACACAGCCATTCTACTAAATAATAATCAACATGAAATACGATGCAAACCTGTTTGTAATATAAAATTCTATGTGTTTATTTTATATATGTCTGAAATGATTTTTCACTGGTGTTTATTTTGAAAGTTGATAAAGCTCTCAGCAGACACCCTATTACGATTACTACTTTGAGCTTGATTCTACATGGTGTTGTGATAGTGGACTTCAGAATACGTCATACACAATCTTTGAGGTTAATGAAATCCATCATTAATTCTCATTCTTGATTTTAGGTAATCCTCTGCTTTTAATATAATAGGAGATAAAGAATATTTAGACTATTAGTGTCATGAAAATTGCATTATTAATTACTTAATGCCTACAATGACTTAATGTATTGGTGGAGATTATCAGACATGGAAAGTTGATTCTAGAAAGTACAAAATGGGCAATTATTTCTCATCTGTAATGACATTCCCTTTCAGAATATGTTTTGGGAGTGCTTCCTGAGACATTACTATTTGTTCTGTTGGTGCTCTGTGATTGAAAACTTGAAATTATCTCCAATAATTTATTCAACATATTTAATTTTTCTAAATTCATTTCTTTTAAAATTTTGAGAGTATAATAAAATTAAATCATTTTTTCTCGTTGTAGTCCTCTTGTCAAAAACTATGTATCCCCCTTACCTAGCTCTCTTTTAAATTCATTGTCTCTTTTTAGAATAATTTGTTATATACTTATGGGTATTTTATATAAATATGTTCCTAATTATAAAATTATAACCTGCACAGTACATATAATGTTAGTTGTATGTATATGTACATTTTTAGAGCTGACCATTTGGTATTGGATAAACAGTTGGTAAATTCTTTCCTATAAAAGACTATTTCTTCAGCTTCCAGTGTGCAAAATGTTAGATTAATGAATAAGTAGGATAACCTAAAAACAAATCTGGGTATATGGAAAAATAAGATTATAGGAGCTCAAGTGTAAGTGCTAGAGTGTTCAATAACCATTCAATGGCCTCTGAACTGAAGACTATAACAAGAAAGAATAAGATTCTTCATAACACACATCTTTTAAGGTGTTAATATTTGTAGGATATACCAAAGTAAAATGCCCCTACACAAACTTCCCTTTACATTTATAATAATCTGGGACCAAACTCTCAAGTGCTGGTTAAAAATAACTTTCACAATCACAAATAAATTTGTTAGATCAAACATATCCTTACTTACTTTATGTCATAACTACTCTCTATTCCTTATGGATTATTCATACATGTTGAGGGACATAGGTTTGAAAATGGTAAGGAATTATTCTGCTCGATATTCTGACAACTTATTCTATTACTATGATCATGCTGAACATTTTCTTGGACTTTGTGTCAAATGTATAAAGAATATGAATTTAAAGTGATCATTCCTTTTCACCCCAATGACAGAGTTGATGGTAAATACATAAAAATCTCTCATCTCATGGTAAGGGAAAAATTCTTTAATTCCAGTTCCAAGGATAATTCTCCTGGGTGAAGTTCCTAGCTAGAAGTAACTCTGAACAGTCACAATAAATCATATTTTAAACTTTTTTAAGGATGACCATGAAATCATATGATCATTGTCTTCGGATATGTTCCAGTTTCTGCAATTTTTTTATAATTGCAACCATTCAAAACAATCACTTGAATAGAAGACAAAGACATCCTATTATTGTAGGCTCTAACAATTTTTCAGGTAGATATTTAATAAGCTGTATTTCCCTTTCCATTATTCTCTCCCTATCATTTGGTAAATCTCTTTTATGATTAGTAGCAAGAGCTTATTCCTATCATGTAAGACTCTATAACAACCGATATTCATTTCCTTTCATGCTACCTAATATTACAGCTTTAAGTGTTCTCTGATTTTAGAGAACAATGATTACTATTTTCAGGAGAAGGAAAAAAGTAACACTGTAAAATTCTAGAAATATTGAAAGAGTTGCCTGTGTCTTTTATTCTGTCTCAGGAAAAATACAAAAAACATAGCAACACGAAAAAAAAAATGTTACTGAGGCAACCCCTGCTTCAAAAGTGTTTGTCATTTTACCATAAGAGCTTAATGCCAGTGAGGTTAAGTGATAGATGGGTGAAACCTTTACATATTTATAACATACTGATTGGAACTAATTATGGAAGCACATAAATGTGGGGATTATTTTCAAGAGAGCTGGAATCAAATTTATAACAAAATTTACATTTACTTAAATGTACAAGGAATCTTACTCCACTTTTAACTTTATTTTCAACCAAATGCTAAGAATGAGTTTGAATTTCAAATTCATCTTTGATGTTTAGCTGATATAAGAAATTGGGAAAGTAAATTAATTTTTCTACCCTGTAAGCCTCACAGAAAAATTAATGTTTACCTCAGAGCTTTGACATTTACACAATAAGAAGTTTCCATGCCTTCTATTTTACAAGAGACTAATACACACTAGATTTCTTTTTAGCAAATGTGCTAGCTTCTTTACTTTTTAGTTACTCTGAATGTTTGCACTTTCTTATCCATTTGAAATTACATTTCTTCTAGTGTAATGTGAGTAGAACTGATTTGCTTTGCTATAGAAAGGCATATGCCGAAACTTTCCAATAGTCTTTGGTGATGTTGTTTACCTGCATCTTCCATTACTCTAGAGATACCATTTCCTATACCACCATCGTTTTGAGCAACAGGCAAGGGGATGGAGATGGATTGTCATGACCTCAGGTGAAGTGTGGGGAGGGGAAAGCTGTCAGTCAGGTAGCTCAGAGCCTCCTATTAGTTTCTGTTGCGTAGATACAAACAACCTTTAGGCCAAGGTGCTTGTTTAGGAGACAAGAATCAACTGTGAAAGACGATGTTCTTGTAGCATTGCTGGCCTTTAATAAGGTTGTACTCCAAACTTCTTTGTTGATGTATCATCCCAAGGACAGAACATTCGAATGCCTCACCCCTAATTGACCAGCTTCTTATACCAGCTGTTCTCATCACTGCCAAAGCTGTGAAGTGGTTTCGAATTTGCACCACCATATCCTGAAGTTTTTATGGACTCTGGAGACTGAACTAGGTCTTTGGGCTAATGAAACAATCACCATTGACCAGCTGAGCAATGTTCTTGGCCCAATTGTCTCATTTTAAGAACATTGATCCTGAAGGTCAGACACACCCAATGTGTAAATTAAGTGTGAAATTACAGGTAAACCCATAGACAAATAAACAACCCTGGTGACTTTAAAGTGCTTTTTCTGAGTTGTGCAGTAGAGCATTGTAAGTTAACTTTTTATTAATTCATAATTAAATGTTGAAAATTTAAATCTTGGATCCAAAATTTTATGACATTGATTTTGTCAGAGGTTTAATGATATTATTGTCACTAAATTATAAGTTAGTAATTTCCACAGAGTGCTGAACATCAAAAGCAATTTTACATTTTTACATTTTACATGATATTTCACTTCCTAAATAGCTCCCCTAATTTTATATCTGTCCCAGTTTTTAATATTCCTCTTCTCCTAATCTCCTCGGCCATGGATATATAAAACTGTCCTCACCCACCACATTCTAGTTGTACAATGTTTCTTGACAGTACATTTACTCTCTCTTCACACAAAATAGATCATACATTGTCACACTGGATTGAAGTTCCTCATGCAATATGTTACCTCATCCACTTTGGCCTTCTGCATCATCCTGAGTTCCATTCCCAACAACCTGCAACATTTCCATTCTCTTCTCTCTCATGCGTGTGTCCCTGGCTCTTGATGTCTACAGCCTTCTCAATATTTGAGTAGATTTACGATGCAAGGCATTCATTCTTCTTCTTGGTTAGATTTAAATTTAATTAGGCAACTTTGATTGTCCTCAAGTTACAGGAGTTCCTTTACAATGGGAAGGGTATCTTTCCTTCCTGATCACTATTTGCTTAAGTAGCTTTATTTTTCTGCCTTTGGAAGCTTGTGTAATAGCTTTGCAAACTGTAAGAGCTAGTCCTTATGGAGAAAGATTCTTGATCCATTCCACCTCCTCTCCTCTAAGATATTTTTTATCAATTAATTTTATTTAAATCATAAACAATCTTATTTTACATATCAATCCCAGTTCCTGCTTCTTTCCATACCCCCCAGAGATCTCCCCAGCCCATTCCCCATCCACTCCACAGGGAGGATGAGGCCTTCCATGAGGGATCATCAAAATCTGTCAGGTCATTAGGAGTAGGGCCCAGGCCCTCCCCTGTGTCACTATGCTAAGGGAGTATCCCTCTATGGGGAATGGGCTCCCAAAGTCCATTCATGCACTAGGGATATATCCTGGATCCATTGTCAGAGGCGCTATAGACTACCTAGTCCTCCTAGCTGACACCCAAGGTCAGGGGGCCTGATTTTGTCTTATGCATGTTTTCCAGCTATCAATCTGGGGCCCATGAGCTCCCCCTTTTCAGGTCAGCTGTTTCTGTGGGTTTCTCAAGCCTGGTCTTGACCCCTTTGTTCCTCACGCCTTCTCTGAAACTGGATTCCAACAGTTCGTCTCAGTATTTAGCTGTGGGTGTCTGCTTCTGCTTCCATCACTACTGCATTAAGGCTCTAGAATGGCATTTAGGTAATCATCATTCTCATTTTAAGGGAAGGACATTTCAGGTAGCCTCTCAACTATTGCTTAGGTTCCTAGTTGGGGTCATCCTTGTGGATCTCTGTACAGCTCCCTAGTGCCAGGTTTCTCTTTAAACTTATACTGGCTCCCTCTATTGATGTGTTTCTTTTCTTGCTCTCCTTTATTCATCTCCCCACTCAATCTTTCTGATGCCTCATGTTTTTCTCCTTCTCTTCTCCCCTTTTCTTTTTCCTCCTACCTCCCTTTCCTCCCATGTTCCCATTTTTTTTTTTCGGGGGCTCTTGACACTTTCCTTTTCACTGGAGGACCATGTTTTTTTCTCCTATAGTCCTCTTCCTTGTACTGTTCCTTGTTTCCTAGATTCTCTGGAAGTGTTTACTTAATTAAACAATTTCTCCTTCCCAAACTCCTTCTATGTTTTATACTGACTTGTTTTGTGATTTTTTTTTAAGAAATATTTTCAAAGTCATGGAACCTAAGTAAGAACTTTTTGAAAAAACTGCTTAAGTTGAAACCATGCAGTGTAGAATTCCTTCCCCTATTGATATTGACAACATTAGATAATGTATAATGTATGTATGCACCATTCTCAATTATGAAGAAAATACTCATTTTGTGATTGTTTTGTTTTTGACTTACCATGCTGCAGACAACAAGTCATCAAGTACCTTGATTTAATAAAAAAATATGAAAAATAGAATTGACAAAGGTGTTAAAAAACCAGTTCATCTAAAGTTAAATTTGTTTGCTGACTTTTAACTAATTACTAATATTTAAAATCATGAATAAATAACTTCTCCCTGCTTTACCTACATACATCATTCAGATTAAGAGTGAAACACTGTTTTCTATCACTGTATGACATAATTTTGCATATCATTCACACATGAAACGTTTCCAAATCTGAAAACATATCCTGCTCCACAAGAAGAAGAAGAAGAAGAAGAAGAAGAAGAAGGAGGAGGAGGAGGAGGAGGAGGAGGAGGAGGAGGAGGAGGAGGAACTTAGAATTCCCATGGGAATTAAAAAATTGAACTTTTCCTTTTTACTGACAAAACAACTCTGACAAAACAATTAACTTTTCCATAAGAACATAAGTGTAACTAGGTTATTTTAAATTATAGAGTATCAAAAATCTTGCCAGGTTCTTCTTGTACTTGGTACAACATCTCATGATCTGTACCCACTACTGTCACTTCTTAAAACGTAACTTTACCACACTCACTTTCCTCTGGTGATACTTTGGGTTTAATGAATATCTTCACATACAAATTTTTCTTATTAATAACATAATGGGATATCATGCACTATTCACACAAGCTGTTATTTAAATACATTGATTCAATATACAACTATTAGGAAATAATAATTTAAATTACCTCATTGGTGATTTTCTATTACCATAACATATAAGAATTAATTAATGGATAGTATTAAATTGCTTTCATTTAAAATTAGTTCATAATAAATGTATATCACGTCTTAAACTTGAGTTCAGAATTTTTTGTATGAGTTTCATAATAATATGTATTGATCTGCTTTCAGAAGCAGTATCTTGGAGAAAATGATAGATAAAATTATAGGCTCAATTAACACCTGTATGTCTTTTCACAGTTCGATGTTCATGTTGTGAATAACACTGGCAGGCATCATAATAAACATGACCTTAAAGAAAGTAGGTACACAACAATGAACCATTTGCCTCCTAGAAAATCCAGGCCACATGATGAAGCCTCTGAAACGTGGCTGGGGTTGATGTAAAGAGGCTGTTGTTGAAGTTCTGCACCTCAACTTTGTGAGTGTGGGTCTCCTGCTTTCTGACCTAGACATGGTCTTCACTTCTAACTTTGTACCCTGCCTTTACTTTCTGGCTGTGCAACTATATGACATTAAATATTGATGTTGCTCTACACATATAAACCCAGCAATTCATGTTGCTATTTGACTGTAAACAAATTCCATATGGAATCTGACTCTATGTTTTATTGAATTTATATTTGTCATAGATATTGATGCACGATCATGAGTTGGGAATAGGTAATATGACAAATGGATGCTAGAAATTCCTAAAGTTTTTACAGTTAAGGTAACACTGAACTCCACTTTGAAAACCATTTTGGACATTGACGACTAAAAGTCATTTACCAAAGATAACATAAACAAATATGTTAGTTATTCCCACTACACTGCAAAATAAAATTAAACCATAATTGAGCTGTCTAATTCTAGTTGTATTAGTGGTTTTAGGAAATGCTCAGAAGGAGTGATTTCAAGGACTTTGGAGTCGTTTGATTTTGTTGTATCTAAATCCTCTATTCAGTAAAACACTGAGAAAAGGGAGCCAGAGAAAGTACAGTTTACTACATGCCAACAGACATAAGTGCCTCCTTTCACTTCTGGCATATCCATAGTTTTCTGGAAAATGGGCTGTAGATTCCTGGCTGAGATTGCCTCTCATTAATATCAATATTATTAGTGTAAGTTACATTGCTTACCATTTTCTGTTTAAGACAACTGTGCTACTGTGCTACTTTGGTTAAAATTTAACCACATTACAGAAAAGGTGGTTTTATTAAAAAATGAAAAAATGTTCAATATAGTCTTAATGCAAATTAAATTCTGGTTCCAGGTGAACTGAAATAATTATTGATATCTATCCCACTTTTGTCTGCATCTCACTTTTATTCTTGAAAATTAAACGCAGAAATGAAAGTCTCACACTCAAGGGTTTATTTTTCTTCTTAAAATAAATGACATGAATTACTTCTCCTTTCAGAATTATCTTTCCCAAGTGTTGCTGATGGCTTCTTTTTGAAATGTTTCACATTAGTAAGCACCATCCAGATGAAAAGCCCATTTGGACTTGACATTAATTTTACACTCAGTGCACAATACTCGACCTTGTCATTAGGTCAACACTAAATGCCATGAATCAAATGGAGTTTTTCTTCTGCATTGCTTTTGTTTTCCCCTGTTTGTATCTGGGGTACAGTTGCCCTCTACTGTCACTGTTGTCCCCTTCTTACTTCCTTTTGTGCTTATTACTTCTTACCTACACTATACCTTATATTTATACAGATAAAGATTCTTCTAGAATCTTTTGCACTTATATTTTTTTCTTTCCCTTGTTCCTTAATGAAGTGGGGGGAAAGTTCTTACAGTCTACTAGAAAAGTGTCCTGGAGGGCTGGCAAGCAGAGGAGAATGAGACAACTCTTTCTTCTGTGATTTCTGGATGTGGGTGCCACTTGCCTTCTGTCTATTTCACATCAGAACTGTGTGATGAATTCATTTTGCCTTCTTGTTCCTGAAAATCCACACTTAATCAATATTTATATTTTCCTTACCTTATGAATATTACTGTTTTTTTTTCAAAAGGAGTAATCAGCCATCGAGAAAACTTTTCATTGAATCAGAAGGAGACCACTACTGAAAACCATAACCGATGAAAATACAGAGTTACTGAGCTCAGTAAGAGATGACCCAATCCAAGTGTACACAGGCAGAACATACCTATAGACTCTCTCCCTTGTGGCCTAAGAGGCAGCAAGAAAGAGAGGGCATAAAGACAAAGGACTGAGCATTAGGGAAGCTGATGCTCCTAATAATGTCAGAAGCTACAACTCAAAAGTCTCACCAATGTGACTGCCCAAAAACGAGCAGAAAAATGTGGATATTAGCAGATGTGACACAGGCAAAATCCCACAAGGCCTCAACCATACAGAAATAACAAGAGGCAACTGAGATGCTGAGAGCAGGAGAAATAGTCTCTCTCTCTAGGAGGAACACACCAATTGGTTATCGAATACCAAATGTAAGTCCTTGAAAGATACATACTGAGACATAAAATGGACCGAGAAGATTATATTTAGTAATATATTTATATACACAGACATATGTGAAAGTGACAACAGTTATTTTCTTAAAGGCCATACGTTTGAAATATATCAAGGGACTGGAGTAGATGGGAAAACTGGGAGAGAGAAAAGTTAAGGAAGAAATTCTATAAGTATATTACAATCTGAAAAGTAGCAAAACTTAAAAACAAATTAAAAAGTTGCTGATCTTTTTAAAATAAGTGCTTTAAAAAGAATAACTACACCTCTGTATATTACAGATAAGGCATTTGAAGAGTTTCATATAAAAATAATATGAATTTGTGATGAGTATGCATAACATTGTTTTCTAAATATTAATGCAATCACATTTTCTATCACCATAGAAAGCTATATTTAAACCAATTTATTAAAAGTCAAGTTTACGAAGAGCAGAATAAAGCATTGTCATGAACACTCCAGTTCCTGTGTCTCTTTAAGTTCAGGGAAACTTAGTTTATTTTTTCTATTTCTTTTTACTTAAATTAGAAACAAGCTTGTGTTACATGTCAATCCCAGTTCCATCCCACTCCCTCCCCTCCTCCACTGGCCCCCACCAGTCCCCATCTCATTCCCTTTCTGCTTCCTGGGGAGGGTGAGGCCTTTTATGGGGAATCTTCAAAGTCTTTCATATCATTTGGAGCAGGACCTAGCCTCTCCCCCAAAGAAAGTATCTCTCCATATGGAATGGAATCCCAAAGTCCATTCATATACTCAGGATAAATACTGATTCACTACCGGAGGCCCCAGAGATTGTTCAGAGCTCCTATTGACACCAATGTTCAATGGTTCTGGGTATGTCCTATTTTGGTTTCCCAGCTATCAGACTGGGGTCCATATTCAGGTCAGCTATTTCTGTGTGTTTCTCCAGCCTGGTCTTGACCCCATTGCTCATCACTTCTCCCTCTCTACAACTGGATCCCATGAATTTGACTCAGTAGCACAGACACTGATATCAACGATTTATAAGTGGGACCCCTGAAACTGAAAAGGTCACTTAAGGCAAATGACACAGTCAACAAGACAAAACTGCAGAATGGGAAAAGATCTTCAGCAATCTCACATCTGACAGAGGGCTGATCTACAAAATATACAAAGAAATCAAGAAGCTAGTCACCAAAACACAAAAAAATCCAATTAAAAAATGGGGTATAGAACAAAGTAGAGAATTCTCAATAGAGGCTGAAAGGCTCTTAAGAATGTGTTCAACATCCTTAGCCATCAGGGAAACCCAAAGCAAAACAACACTGAGATACCAGCTTATCCCTGATAGAATGTCTAAAATCAAATGTGCCAATGACAGTTTATGCTGAAGAAGATGTGGAGAAAGCAGTATACTCCTCCACTGCTGACACAAGTGCAAACTTGTGTACAGCCACTTTGGAACTCAGAGTGGCAGTTCTTGAGGAAAATGGTCCCTCATAGAAGGGAAAGAGACAAGATCTTCTGAGAAAATTGGGAGCAGACAGGGCTCAGGGGAGAAGAAGTTAGGAGAAAGAATACAGGAGAAGAGGGGGTACAGAAGAACATGAGGGAGCAGGAAAATTGAGTCAGGTGAAGAACAACAAACAAACAAACAAAAAATCAAGGAAAAAGATACCATAATATAGGTATTAAGAGAAATCTGGCACTAGGGAAATGTCCAGATGACTCCAACTAACAACCTAAGAAATAGTGGAGAGGCTACCTTAAATTCTCTTCCCTGATAATGAGATTGATATCTACCATATATGCCATCATAGTGCCCTCATCCAATAGGTGATGGAAGCAGAAGAAGACACCCACAGCTGAATATTGAGCTGAACTCCTGGAAACTAGTTGCAAACAGAGGGAATTGATGAACAAAGAGATAAAGACCAGACTTGAGCAACATACAAAAACAGCTTACCTGAACAAGGGGGAGCTCAAGGACCCCAGACTGATAGCTAGGAAACCAGCATAAGATCGACCCAGACGTTCTGATTGTTGGTCTCATTAGGAGGCATGGGAATCTATGTTACCTCTGACAATGGATGCAAGATTTATTCCTAGTGCACGAATGGACTTCAGGAGCATATTCCCCATGGAGGGATATTCTGTTAGCCTAGAGACATGGGGGATAGCCTAGACCCTACCCAAATGATTTGACAGACTTTGATGATCCATCATGGAGCCTCATGCTCTCTGCAGAATGGATGGGAGATGGGATGGGAGTGGACCTTCAGGACATGGAGGAACAAAGAGTGAGACCAGACCAGCAGCTGGGTAAAACATGCTTGTAACATAATGGTGTCAGAAGTGGAACTGAGAACTTTCACTTAAAACTTAACACAAGCTTTAAAAAATAGTTTTTTACAAACAAAAGAACAGAGACAAGCAAGGATTCTTGGTAGCAGCATTTTTCTGGGTTGGACTCTGTTTTGTGAAAGACAAGCAAAGATTTAAGCAGCTCCTTTAAGGGAGGCTTCCTGACTCAGCATAAGTGGCAAAAAACCACACAGCTTTTAAAAAGCTCTGCTAACAATTTATTGGTGTGTACGAGAGCTGGCAATGGCAGTGACCTCATCTCCAAGCCAGCAGCATGCTGTGGATGGCAGCATAGTCCAAGGCAGTGAGCATAGCTCTCACTGCTAGCGGTAAAATATCCGCTGCTGCCATCTTGGATAGACTAAAGCTAAAACAACTGTGAATTTCATTTTAGCATGTTGTTGTTTAGCAGATAAAAGGCTCATGGCCAGAAAAAGATAAAGATTTATAGTAAAGACAGATTCACATTAAGAAAATCTGCTAAAGGTTTACAGTGTGTTTAAAAATATACGTAGGCTTGGGAGAAAAAAAGCAAAGAAATATAATGGTTTTAAAAGACAGAGTATGGCTGGGTGTGGTGGCACATGCTTTTAATCCCAGCACTCTGGAGACAGAGTCAAGCAGATCTCTGTGATTTCAAAGTGAACCTGGTATGTAATGAATTCCAGGACAGATAAAAGTTACACCGAAAAACTGTCTCAAATTATGTAAAAATAGAAGTAGAAGAAATAGAGTAATAAAAAAGCCACGTAAAGATGGAAAGCACAGAGAAATGTTGGATATTGTACGCTGTTCTGTTATCTTTAAATTGTTTGACTGCTGAGGAAATAACAACTACTGATAAAAGAAATGCTGCTGAATTAATTCAATTTATATATTTTAAAAATGCTTTGACTCAAAAATTTAAGTCCAAGGACAAGTTACTGGGGAACGGATTTCTAATTTTGTTTCCACAGAAAATGAAAAGCTATGGATTCCTTCCAGACTAATGTGGTTTGATAAAGCAAGACACCCTAAAGCAACATCAATGGGACAATGCCAATGCGGCCTTGCAGACAACTACAGCCAGGATTTCTGTGTCTTCTTAGGATCCCCCATGATAGCGCCCCCCTACCAGCAGGAAGTAGTTTGGAAAGAACAATGCCCAAATCCCCATATATTGTTTATAAACGTTTGTTTTCTTTTAAGTGGGCTTAGTTATAAATGGTTAATGACCACAAGCAATCTTTTTAAAGATAAAATGGGAGTTATGGTATAAATATGAATGCTTCGATATTGTGTTTATATACCACATTGGAAAATGTAATGTATAATTAGTACAGATTATAGAGTTATCTATGATAGTCAAAACTTAGAGTTAAGTTAGATTTCTAGACATGCAGAGATGTATTTGAGATGAGTAGGCATTCTTCAAACCTTTCAAAGACCTACAGAATATGGCATTTAAAATGGTTTAGGGTTTTTCTTGACAGTGAGGCACAACTGCTCCTGGTAACACCACCTGCATCAGAAAGGAAGATGGACATCGAAGAAACACATTATGGGGTTTGCTTCTAATATGGCAAGACTAGCCATTTGGGCAAGGTACTGCTCTTCTGGACTGTTTGGCTTTATGTTGTAGAAACTGGACGTGCAGGACCCACAGAAAAGTGACGGCTAAAACATGATGGACAGTGCTACAGGGTTCCTGCTTCATGAAAGTGTCTACCAGACACACTATGGCTTATGGGCTAAAGATGGAACATTAAAGAAGAACTTCAGATGACTGACCAGGCAATGACCTGTCTCTGTCATTTTAGAGGTTATCGGGGCTGGCCCGCCACTCTCCGATAAGATGACCACGTGGAAATACTTAGATAAGTAGAAATGGGTTGGTTAATCATTAAGACAGAGCTAGCCGATAAACAATAATAGTAATTGGCCAACAGCATTGTATCAAATACAGAGTTTCTGAATGTTATTTGGGGCTGGTGTTGTGGTGGGACAGGCGTCAGGGAAAAACCTACCCATAACATGTGGGTCTGTGGGGAGCATGGGAGTATGGGAGGTAGAGAAAATTGGGATCAATATGTAAAGAAAAATATTTGTAAAAAGTTCATAAATAAAAAAAAATAACCATGTTAACAAGTCTTCCTCTAATACAGTTTTCTAAAAAATAAAAAATAAAAAGTGATTGTTGGCTGATGGGAGAGGACATTCTGTAAATATGTTTCTCTTATTTGTTAATGAATAAAGAATAAAGCCCTGCTGGCCAGTAGGAAAGCAAGATAGGTAGGACTAAGAGACAAGGGGGATTCTGGGAGAGGTAGGAGGAGAGTCAACATGTAGGACCAAGAGAGCAGAGAATCAGATCCTCTCTCTGGTAAGATAAGACCAGGTGGAAACACTTAGATTCATAGAAATGTGTTAATATTTAAGACAGTGCTAGCCGATAAGAAACAATAGTAACAGGCCAACAGTTTTATATCTAATACAGCATCTCTGTGTGTGTTATTTGTGCTGATGTAGCTGTGGGACCAGCCTGGCAGGAAAACTACTCATAACAGTTGGCCATGGTGGCTTATGCTTGTACTCTAGGGATGTGTGGAAGTCACTACCTAGCCAGACTAGTTGCTTGAGTCCAGACTTACTAAAAGGCTGTGTCAAATTTTTAAACAAAATGTGGATGAGTGAATGGCACTCAAAGGCATCTAAAGTGTGGACTAACATCCCCCCTACACATCCAATTGAAGCATATATGTATGTGTACACAAATCTACAATTAATGATAAAATCATGTCAAGAAAACTTTATATGATCCCATATTTGTTTCACTATAATCATTAAAACTTTTTAAAAATTTTATATAGGATTAGTTATCATAATATAGACATTAAATTGTTACTAAAGTATCTTATTAAAATAAACTTTCAAGTAAATATAGAATTTTTATTTAACTTTAGATTAGAATGACATAGCTTTAATATATTACTATATGCAATATTTTGAAAGAATTAGAAAAAGTTCACCCATATGTTTAACACACCTGGCAATACAAAGGCAAAAAACTTTATTGTTTGTTATGATAGTATATGTTCAGTAAGGAATTTGAAAATAAATTGAGGGCAACTATTTGTAATTGTAAATTTATATTTCTTTCTTGAATTTCAATAAATGTTACACAAAATATGTACTGCCTTCAGCCATAGGGTCTTAGCATCAAGATCTCATGGGGGACAAAGAGCAATAATTGCATTATTTTGATTTTTTTCCAGAGTTTCTGTGACTCCTCTTCCTAGCTATTGAATCAGTTTACATGGATAATATATGTGATACTATATTATCCAACTATATTCAGCCATTATCAAGAATAATAAAATTAAGAAATTGGCAAAAACATCGGTGATTATTGTGCTGAATGGAATATGACTGAATCAGAAAAAGATATATTAAGAGTTGCTCTCATATTGAGAATCAATACTGTATATCTTCATAGGTAAAGAGATAGATAGAGGATAGTTGGTAGCGGATAGATATATGAAAGAGTGATATAGAGATACACATATGTATGTATATGCATGATATGAATGTAATAGGGGACTTTGATGGGGAGATATTAGCCTTATGGAAGGACTTGGGGCAACAAAGAGACTTAGAGGAAGAAAGGGGGAGTATTTGCACTGAAAAAATGACAGCAAGAAAGACGGATGGAATATAAAGGACTAAAATAGGGGATGAATATGCATTGGGGTCTTTAAGCTCTTTCATCAAAGTTTCACAATGAAGTCAATGACTTTTAGCAAATGTCAAAAAGTTATAAATAGCTGGGCATTGGTGGACTTCGCCTTTAGTCCCAGCGTGACGGAGGCAGAGGCAGGTGAATCCCTGTGAGTTCGAGGCCATCCTGGTCTACAGAGCAAGTTCCAGGAGCAGTTTCAAAACAATACAGAGAAACACAATCTCAAAAAACAAAACAAACAAACAAGCAAACAAACAAAAACCCAATAAACCAACAACAACCAAAGTTATAATATTAAATATTGCAAATATTTTTGTATGTATGCCTAGCCTTTAATGGCTGAGCCATCTTATTGACATGGGTTTAGGTATAGATCTAAAAGGTAGTATATCCTGCATTATTTGTTGTTTACATATGTGTGTGTGTATATATAGATGTGTGTATATGTATGTATAATGTATCAACAACAAATATATATATATATATATATATAATATATTATATATACAACAATTAATTTCAATTTCCTAAGGGTATTTGTTTTGCCTTGTAATTCAATATTTTATTTGTCCACATAGTTTCTCCCTGTATGTCATGTTAAATCTGAGGCTTGGCAAATAGCACTATAAGCCTATAGAGTCTATGGCTATTGAAATGACTGATTCTGTCCTCTGACACAGAAGGGTCATGCCTACTGATATCAACCATGCAATTTTAAGAGATTATCTTTCTACAAATATAGGAATGGAGATTCTGATCCCTTACATTTCAACATATCTGTGGCAGTGTGGTGGATGTGGATGGAGTTTCTAGGTTCCATTGTGTCAAATTAAAATTTAAAGAGACAGGGACTGGAGGTATGGTTCAGCATCTTAGACCACTCATTCTTGAAGAGGACCTAGGTTATTCCCAGCACCCACATGCTAGCTCATTAGTTAAGGAAACATATTTGCATCTAGTTAATTGTTTTATGAGTCAGTTTCTCTTGTAATTTCTCAAATCAACCTGAAATCCCTAGCAAAAGAGAATCAATGTTAGTAGGTTTTGCTTAAATACTTAAATTTTCTTAGGAAATAATAGATGAGGCATTGACTAGTGTGTGGAGAAAGGGATTCCTGTGAGATATTATTGATTTCAATCAAGCTGCTTGTGAAATCGGCACCTCACAGATTTCCTAAGAGTGACTGTGGATCCATCATTGAACCAAATATGGAAACATTACAGATTTCAGGTAAATAAATGACATGACAGAGGCTCTGATGTGTGACACACTTAAGATTCTAAAATGACTTGCTTGTATGTAGAACAAGGAAAATTAAGTTATATGACATATTAGGCCATGTGCCCTCCTGAAAAATAAATTAGTTATTTGACATTTTCTATAATGAAGCTTTGCAATTGGAATTGAACATGTCAATTTTGCAGTACTGAAGAAGGGAGAACAGATCAGAAGGCACATGGAAAGGATAGGTATGGATACAGTAATGAAGTTTGATATAAAGACTTAAGGAAATGTACATTAATTATGATGTTACATGTTTCAAAACACCATTTATAACTTTTTATGCATGAAATGTTTGAAATGTCTTTCCTAACCTATAAGTAGCCTTAAATTAAATTGACCACTGTGATTCTTACCACACTTTAGTTGTCAATTTCCTAAAAATTGCAAAGTATTCTCTTAGAAACATCATGGAATTCTTTCAGCTTCTACATCTCAAAGTGACCACTGATATGCATCCATGAATGTAAGTACAATTGGTTGATATGATTTTTGTGAAAATTCCTGTGTATTTTTATCTGGTGAACCTTATCAACTCTGGTCATTACTGTTTGTTATCCTGAGAAGTAATACTGGTTCTACTATCAGCAGGCATATTTCAGTGACCTAGTTTCCCACTGGATACACAATTGACATAGAGTAGAGACCCATATCTCAGGTGTAAATTCAAGAATCCTGAAGTCCATTAGTCTTTTCCTTCTCATCACTGAAATCCGTGGGAGTATCTTCATCTTATTATGTTGCTAGCAGACCTTCTTCTTTTATGATTTCCTCTTTATGACTAAATTCTGAGGCCACTTGATTACTCCCCGAAAAGGTTTTAATCTTGTTATCTATAGTTAATTTTTAAAACTTACACACATGAAAACAACAGTGTGTTGTTCTGCTTTTTGATTATATTAAGACCATTTACATCTTCAGCAGGGCTGCAAAAATGTAGACAGAATTTACAGTGAGTGATATTGTCCTCTTAACTATTCCTACTTCTCCAAAGGCTCCCCTCTGTAACTTCAAGGACAGTGTGTCATGCCCTTCCTACTTACCCATGGAGGTCTCTTAGCATATAATTTTGTCTTCTGTTCTTAACTCTCACTTTGGTTATTTCTGCCTAAATTTCATTATTATGTAATCTATATTCTATCCTTAATTTTATGCCATTTTCATGCCGTGTGAACATTTGGACCTCAATTCTGACAGTTGTCTGTAATTGAATTTTGATTGGTACCTCACAAACACAATGTGTACTGTTTCTACATATGAAATTATCACACTTGCTATTATTCTAGGAGGCATCACATTATTTACTCATTGGTTCTACAGATCAACCTTTGCCATCTGAATCTGAGCGCCAATCAATCTGCAAACTCAGTTTGAATATTCATTTATATTCTGTTGGATAAAATAAGTCAACTAACAAACCCCCTACTTTCATTTAGGTTTTATTAAATTATATCATGACCTATTCAATTGAAATTTAAGTAGGCAATGACATTTTTGCTAAACCTGTACCTCTAAAATTTTATCTTCTTTTATACTTCTGTTGCTTTAAGACTAGTATTGTCAAAAGTTCCTGAAAAAGCAAAGTGTTAATTTTTTATGATTATATGAATAGGGAAAATACTTTTACACCCAATTAGCAATTGTCCTTTTAGTATTTCTGGCTGTCACTTTGAAAAGTGCATACATCTTTGATCGTGGGGATTCTTAGCAGAAAAGAATAAATGTGTGGCACATTTCCACAAAACACAACAGATCCAGTGTGGTGTCCAGGAAAGCATGTAGTGAGTGCTAAACAGACAGTAAGAGATAATAAAAAGAGAGAGAGAGAAAATTAAATTAATGACATTGTCCACTCCCTTATCACTTATTTTTTTTTAATCTATTGCCAGGAACACCATTGAAAACTAATGTAGTCTACCACTGCTGCAGAAGCCATTAGCTGAGGAAGAAAGTCATCGCCTAATGGAATAAGCAGGGTGCAAAAAGCTTGTCAGGCGAGGGTGCGATTGAAGCAGTTTAAAAAGCATTTTAATTATAAAATAAAGTTATATGCATATGAAAAAATTCCAAACTAAGTGTTAAAACCCTATATTCAGACACAGTTTGCTCTTAGAAGCATACTTTTAAGTAACAAATGGGCATGCCATTCTAATATTACAGAGTAGTAAAATGAACTTAATAACCCCAGCTGAGAAACAGAAAAATGTGTATATCTCAGTAAGTGCACATATTAATATTTTCTCTAAAACAGCCATCAGCATCCCATGTCAGCCTTATATATTAATTTCCCATTCACTGTTTTGTTCTACATTGGGTTTACCTTTAGGCTAATAGAAAATATTTATTTTTAAAATATTCTGTGCTATGAGAAAGTCATAAAGACTTGCTTTTGAACCATCAATTTTGATGAAATAAACAATAGCCACCATTTCTGAAGTATTTTCCCATAATTGTTTTCTCTAATTTTTTTCTTAAATAGTGAAAATTTTGAAATTTTGTCAAGACATATATTTACTTAGGGAAAATATAAGTTAATCCTCAATACCTAGTGATTCATAATTTCAAAGTTATTCCAATGTATATATTATAAAAGCTACCTTTTAAATTCTAAGTTTTAATAAAATGTAATTAAAAGGCAACTTTTAATTTGGCACACCTCTTCACAAACAACACTCACAAAGAAGCTGATTTTTGCTCTTTTGCTTTCCTCCTTAACCATTCTGTAACATAATATCTATGCCTCCATGAATTAAATACCTTGAAACATTAAACTTTACATAATTTCCCTTCACATAAGAAATATTGCATACATATTTGTGTCCTTTTTTGCTGTCTAGATATTTTAAATACATTTTGTTTGCTTGTTTGCCTTTGCTTTGAGACAGGGTCTCTCTACCTAGCAAGCATGTCTGGGAACTAACTATGAAGTACAGGGTGGCCACAAACATACGGAGACATGTTTGCCTCTGCTTCCTGCATGCTGGGATTAAATGTGTGTACACTACAAATAAACATATATTTTCAATTGTAAAATATTCCATCACCTTTTATCTACTCTTCTCCCTTCACTCTGTTCTAGCTAATGTCCATCATACCACTCTCATAGTGATAGCCAATTTTTCTCTAATTATTGGTACATATATGCATAAAGTCTATGCACAAATAAACATATATATATATATATATATATATATATATATATATATATGTTTGCATACCTGATCAGCACTAGTATTACAAGTACATATGACCATACAACTTTTTTATATAATAATTTTATTTTATTAAATTATGTTATTACATAATTTCTCTATTTTACCTTTTCATTTCTTCCCATCATTACCTCCCACACTCTCTTTGAATTCATAGCCTCTTTTTTTCTTTAATAGTTATTTTGATGGACTAAGATCTGATTTCTGACCATTAGCAATTATATTTTGTTGCTACTAATTATTGTAAGTTAATTTAGGTGAGAGAAAATGTTTCCTATGAAAATTAGTGTGTTTAATTAAAACAATAAAGGGAGTATTGCCATTAACATTATTCAAGCTATATTAATAATCTTAACATGTAATATTAATTTTGTTGTCTTCCTATACCATGGAATTTTGATGTATTAAGTACTTAATGCTATAGAGTTGTCTTTGCAAATCTCTTGTTGCAAATAATATATGTAGAAGGTAGATTAGGCAGCCTCAAGTTAAATGTCTGCTGCATAATTCTAATTTTCTTAAGGTAGAAACTATACAAATATAGATTTATAGTTTACATGTAAATTAACCAAATATAAACATTTAAATAATATATGGTTCCTCAAAGTCCTATAATAAAAATTCACACTTGACAAGTGTACATTTTAAATTCACTGGCTTAATAATAAACACTAGGAAAATAACATTCCATATACAACTTCCTTACTACATTCTAAACATGAATATGGTCAATTTAGTTTTCTATTTTCTTATTTATGAAGGATTACACTTACAGGAACTGAGAAATCATGACCTAGAACACATGTTATCACTGACTAAGTCTCTGGGATGCTGAAATTACAAACAGGCAATATTGTAGTTCATTCATATTCTGAATGCTTGTATCAGGAATAAGAAGAAATCCCAAACCAGAAATATAACTTACTGTTACATAATAATTTCTAGAAGATGACACAATAACTTTTTTCTATAAACCAATGATGCAGCAAAATCTCAGTGTAACTTCATCACAAACAAATTGCATTATCTCAAGAATAAAGCATTTGGAAATTAATTGTGACAGGAATTAGTATTTTAAAAATTTCTTGTAAAAATACATAGGCATTGAGCTTTATTTGTGTGTTCTTCCAATACTTTAGATTTTATTCTAAGTTTTTTCAAAATGAACTGCTAGTGGTTAATATAGCAAGGATTAGTTTTACCAAAATATATCCACTTCTTAATCATCATCATAAAATGCAAAGGTAAATGTCAAGTAGATACTACAACTTGACATCAAGTAGTTGTAGGATAATCAGTAATTAAGAAGTAATTAGTCATTATCTACAGAACCACCACATAGATCACATTTTAACTGTATCCACACATTTCCACAGTTATTTACCAATAAATATTATTTATATACACTCATAGTATATATATACACACACATATATATTATACAATGTATATATGTAACATACACATGTATATTCCGTACTGTGCATGTTTTAAATGAAGACCTCTTGCCCATAAGGCATACCAAAGCATCTCATGAAATAATAATTCTGACAGTTTCTAGAGTGTGATGGAAGAAAGATATCATAAGAAAAACTAACAAATAAACAAACAAAAACAAAAACACTGTCCATCTCTCCTAAGCACAAATTTATGGTGTCATGCATTGAGCAAAGTAAAGCCTAGTTATTATCAGGAAGGCACGTGCTCATTTTATATACTCAGTTTATAAATAATTTATTCTGAATTGACTGAGGTACTCCCAGGCTGTTATACTTTACCTCATGTGCATCAACTGAAATAAAATCTTCAATCTCTGAGCAATTTATGCAACTTTTAATTAAAGTATCACCATAATTATCATATTCTATAGATATAAAACTTCATTTCTATATTGATAGAGATTATCACTTGTTGGTGATAAAGCCCTGATTAAGAATCTATGCACATTAAGCTCAATTACAAATTTTTTAAATGAGTTCTTTTGTTTTATATTTGGTTTCCTGTTGTTTATACATCTTCAATATGGTGAGGAAGGGCAGTATTTCAGAATTCATGAGTCATCAAGAGAAATAAACATGTTAAATACTTTATTCAATCGATTCATCTTATGACTGAATTCACTGTGTCTCATCGTTGTAGCTTTCAAATAAACATCTTGGAATTTTTTCTATTAAAATATCTAATCACCTCTTATGTGTAGAATATTAAGTTCCAAGAAAGCAGGATATTTATTTACAAACTTGGTAAGTATAATGATTACATGTAATAGACACTGTACAATTCTAAATTGACAAAACATGTACACATTATCTCCACATAGGACTTGAATTTAAGTTTTATGAAGGGTCTTAAATATTGAACTATTCTCATTCTTCTATGTACAAACATAGAGTTTGAGCAGCACCCACTTTTGAAGACATGTTTTTTGTCATTGTATATTTTGGGCTTCATTATCAAAAATCAGGTTGTTTTGGTTTATATTTGTGCCTTCAATTCAACTTTATTGATCAGAGTGTCTGATTTTCTTTCAATGACATGTGTTTTTTTTTTTTACTATAGATCTGTAGTGCAACTTGAAATCAAGGATTGAGATATCCCACAAGCCATCCAAGAATATGACAAAATTGATAGAGATCCTTAAAGAAGGAATTAATAAGTACCCTTGTAGGGACTTGTTGTGTCATCCAGGATGACACAAACAAACAATTGGAGAAAATGAAAAAGTCCATTAAGTATGTCCAGGAAAACACAGAAAAACAATTGGAGAAAATGAATTGGTCTCTTAAAATAAAACAAAAAAACAAAAGCAGACAGTTGGAGATAATAAGCAATACTCTTTAATATCTGAAAATTAATATAGAACCAATAAACAAAACACAAACAGTGGGAATTATGAAAATGGAAAATATAGAGGCAAGCTTAATCAACAGAATTGAAGTGACGAAATAGAAAAGAAGGCATTTAAGATGTGAGCGAACAAACAAATACATTATTCAAAGAGTCTGTTAAATCTAAAAGTTGTTACTAGCAGGTTTTTCTCCTGCTGCTGGTCTGGTCCCACTCTTTGTATCTCCCTGCTGGCCTCCCGGTCCTGCCGCCATGGTCCTGCTGCTACAAGAGCCCCAAATAACACTCAGAAACTCTGTATTTGATACAATCCTGTTGGCCAGTTACCATTATTGTTTATGGGCTAGCTCTGTCTTAATGATTAACCCATTTCTACTTATCTAATTATTTCCACGTGGCTCATCTTATCTGGGAGCTGCGGCTGGCATCCTGCTTCCTCCATGCTCTACATCTTGACTCCTCCTTCCTACTTCCTCTTTCCTCCTTGTCTCCTAGCCCAACCTATCTTGTTTCCTATTGGCCCAACAGTGCTTTATTAATTTACCAGTATGAGAAACAAATTTACAGAATAACTTCTCCCATCAAAAAATATCCTGACACAAATATAGGAAAGCTGGAACACCATGAAAAGACTAAACACTTATGAATAATAGAAATAGAGGTAACAGATCCCAGCTCAAAGCCTAGGAAAATATTTTAATAAAATCATAGAAAAAAATTTTCCTAATCTAAAGGAGTTGTTCATAAATTTGTAAAATGCAAGGAGAACAGCAAATAGATTTGATCAGAGTAGATAAGTACCCTTTTCTCATAATAATCAAAACACTAAACATACAGAACAAAGAAAGAATATTAAAAGCTACATGGACAAATACCAACTAATATATAAAAGTAGAACTACTATAATTAAACTCATCTTAAAAATAGAGACTCTATCAGAAGGGCCTTGACAGATTCACTGGAAACCACAGATTCCAGTCCTGACTACTATAGGCAACAAAATTTTCAATAACCTTAGGTGGAAATAATAAGCCATTCAAAGATAAATCCAATTTAGACAATATCTATCTTCAAATCAGAAAGTGCAAGAAGAAAAACTACAATCTAATGAGGTTACGTACACTCATCAAAACACAACAAATAAAAAAAAGTATCACCACTAATACAAAAAGAAGGAACACACACACGCACACACACACACACACACACACACACACACACACACACACCAGAGCCACTATCAACACCACTACTAACAAAATAACAGTAATCAACAATTATTGGATATAGAACTTTCTTAATAGCAACTGTGTCGGTTCCACAATAAGAAATCACAGACTAATAGAATGGATACAAAAAGAGGATCAATCCTTCTGCTTCATCCAAGAAACTCAATTTATCACCAAGGAAACAGGAAGAATTTGATCGGAATGTCTTTTACCCATCTTGCCATCTTATAGTTCTTGAAATATGCAAAGATAATAGACTTAAGATATCTTCATAAAATATCCACACATGGGCAGGCTTATGCACTGAAATATGATAAACAATAATAATCAGTTGATTGTTTTAATTTTTGTGTAATGAAAGCATAACTACAGAAATCATCACATTGGATTTTTTGAACTTCCATTATTCTAATAGTGTTATAAAGTGAGACAGTGGCAAATGGTCGAAGATAGGTAATACTATGTAATATGTACACCAGCACTTGAGAACTGATTCACAATGAACCAGTATAAGTGCTGTCTTGGGAATATTCATTATTGTTTAAGTTAAAGATGTTAGTTTCACAGAGAGAGAAGCTGGTAAGATAAAAGCTAACTGTTTAGTTTTAAAGAAGATTTATAGATTTCAAAGCTGATATTCTAGCAGCATGTGGAATGTAAAATTTTAGTCCTGGGAAACCCTGTTATATTCCAGTGGTATCAATGTAAAGCAAAGTACCTTCAAAGTCATTGTTTAAAAATATTCTCCTAAATCTCTTAACAAATATAATGCATTGTTAAAAACATAAATTGTATAAGACTGAAGCAAATGGATTAAATATGATGGTTTTCTGAAATAAATATTGTGACTAAGTTTAATACTCATTTTAAATGAATTATGTTATTTTTTAAGGTACATACAGTATTTGCTATTGAAATAAGTATACAAAGGACAGTGAATCCAAATATGAGGTTCTACATCCTTTATTCAATATGATGTGCAAGAACAAAGATTTAATCTCCACCCTTACTGCATCATGTCCTTGGCCTCAGATTTTGAAAATAGTCACATGCCTATGTGGACTCTGATAACCAAGCACTCTTCAGAGACTCAGCCAACCTAACCTGATTTAACCAGAAACTACTGCAAAGTGTGATACATCATAATCTTTCAGCATCAGTAATTCATGTTTACTGGGGAAAAGAATTTTTATTTTTGTTTCCACAGAAAATGAAAATCTATATATTCCTTCCTGACTAACATGGTTTGATCAAGCAAGATGCCCTGAAGTATTTTCCCTGGGTCAAGGCAGCCACCAGCCTTGCAGAGCACTACAGCCAGAATTTCTGTATCTTCTTAGGATTCCCCCATGACAGCAGCCCCTACTAGCAGGAAGCAGTTTGGGAAGAACAACACCCAAATTCCCATATATTGTTTATAAACGTTTGTTTTCATTTAAATGGAGCTGTTTATAAGTGGTTAATGAACACAACCAATTTCTTTATAAAGGAAAAAATGGGATTATGGAATAGAAATGAATGCATGGTTTTGGAATGTATTTTCATTTATTGATACAATTTAAGATACATTTTTTGATAATTATATTTCTCCTCTTGTTTAGGTATGGTGTTGATATAGCTTATTTAAAATGTAATGTATAATTTAAGTACAGGTTATACTTTCCTATAATAGTCAAAACTTATAGCTGTGTTATTTCGGATTTATAGATAAACATAAATATATATATATACATATACATATATATATATATATAGTTAAGTATAGTTCTTATCTGATAACTCTTTTGTTATATATTTTTTAAATTATAGTTAAAACTCTTCTTTTTATTTAGACAGAAAAGAGGAGATAATGGGAAATGTCATTCCATAAATATGTTTCTTTTTTCAGGTAATGAGTAAAGCCCTGTTGGCTAATTGAAAAGCAAGACAGGTGGGACTAGGAGACAATGAGGATTCTGGGAGTTGTAGTAGAGGAGATTCAAGATGTAGAGGATGGAGAGAGGAAGATGTCCAGATCCTCTCTCAGGTAAGATAAGACCATGTATAAACACATAGATTAATAAAAAAATGGGTTAATAATTAAGACAGAGCTAGCCAATAAGAAATACTAGTAACAGGCCAACAGCTTTATATCTAATACAGTGTCTCTGTGTGTTATTTGAGGCTGATGTAGCTGTGGCAGCAGGCTGGTGGGAAAACTACTCAAAACACATGTTTCAATGGGTGCTCTAAAAATGTGCTTTAAATAGCTTGTACAATGAGCATTCAAAGAGACCTATAAACCTTCATTAATGAAGTCATAACAAGAAAACATGATTTTCAAAAAATAGACACATAAGTTATTGCCAAATCCCCTCATGTTACACATGAAGCTTTCTTTCACTAAGGTCTTATATAATTTACATAACAAAAAAACCTTAATGGATAAGGAAGGTTTATACGATTATAAAATAGTACTACTTATTATAATCTAAGCATTTTGTGACAAGCCTGCCATCATCTATATGATGTTTGGAGACAAAAGATATTATTTAATGCTGAAAAGTCATGAAATGAATGTTTAAGTACATACTTGGTAATGACATTATACATATGCTAATTTATATATTTTAAATTAATAAAGATTACTTCTTAGATGTTAAATGCCAAATGATGACTGTTATGCATTTGCTTTATGTCCTTTCTCATAATATATCTGTATCTATTTGCATGTACAGCTTGATTGATGTTCATTGATATATTTATAATGGTGTACCTTTCACAATAATTTTCAAAGGCTCTGTGTATCCTCTATAGCATATTTTTATTGTATAAAAGACTGCTTAGTATAATATGTATCTTCATTTTAATAAATAGTATGTAAATATTTTTCTATACGACATAGAGAAAACTAAAAGGTGAGGTATGGAGAACAGGAAGTCATCTAATAAAACATCCTTTGAAAAAAATGAGTCATTAAGTCATAGAGTTTTATTAGGTAAATAAGCCTCTGTTAAGAAACATTCCTAATACACAACATTGGAAATTAAAAGTTACACAGTTTAGCAGGTCTAATGAGCACTTTGTGTTAGAACTGTTTCAGGAGAAATGCAACTATTCACAGTTTCTGTTTTGTTACTGTGTATATTCCTTCAAAGTGTTGTCATTCACTAAGGTTATATTTTTAATTCACTGCAGCAACATTCATATTGCAATTTCACAGAGATTAGTCATGTGTTCATCTACGCTATGGTGTTTTCCTGCAAGAGAAAGGGAATTATTTTCAGCATCTTCAAGTAAGTTCAAGGAAACATGTAAATAGTCATTTATCTCTTAGGTATAGCCAGCTGTGAATTCTCAGAAAATACTATGAGGTTTGGGGGATTTCTTGCTATCAACGTCATAATATAGTTAACAAAACATATCAAAATACACCCCTTATAGATCAAAACTATATAATCACAGGAACTATATAAATGCAATAATGTAAAACTATAGTTGTAATGTGTGTATATATATATACATATATATTATTAATATATTGTATAATACATATAATACATAGTATTGTTATATATAAATATGTTTAGAATTAAATGTATTCATTTTTTGTTGTTGATATGACCACTAATATTTTTCTTGTTATACTATGTGCTTGTGTTTATGTTATTATCTTGTAGTTATAATTTTCAGCTCAGATTGCAGTGAGCATAAATTAGTCTACCTGCAGGATACTCAGATTATAAACATTTAATATCACTGGAACCAAAACAAATGGATGTTTGAGGAGGTGAGTAGAGTCAATAGAAACAAAAACAAATATAAAGTAATAAAAATTTTATTATTACTTAAAACACAGTGTTTATCTGAACAGGAAAAATAACTGTGGGTTGTCTTCAAATCAAATAATAAATTATGCCCTTAAATTACAGTGACTAATAACTAGAAATATTGGGAACATTATTCTCTACCTGACAGAGATACATAGGTATACAAATGAAACTATGTCTACAAAGAAGTATTATTGTGTATTAAATTAATTAACTAGATTTTTCTATATTTTGATTTATATTCAGTCAATATTTTAATGCACGTGTGTCATATAAATTTTATTTTATGTAGAATATATTAATTTATATAAAAATTAATAAAAACTATGTGATGTTAATAAAAATTCCTAGTAAAATAACATAGTTAATGCTTTTCTTCTCTCTGATTAGAATCTCTATATTTTAAATTAAAATTTATTTGACATATAGATTATATCCAATAACATAAATTTGGAGATCAAATAATTTACAAATAAAAGTTTTGTCAAAATATTCTAACATTATTTAGAATTTTTGGAGAACTGATTTAAGGAAATACTATTAATTAGGTCTTGACTAAATTTGAATTGTTATTGATTAAAGAGGAAAGTAAGCAATACACAAAGATTGGAAGCAATGTAATTTATAAACATTCTGTAAACCATACAAAATGTCAGAGTTGTGTACTCAGAATACACACACACACACACACACACACACACACACACACACACACACAAGAGGCATTTAATGATCAAAAATAAATCATGAATAAGATTTCAAGTTTTTCCAACTGAAAATAATTATAAATTTGGAGTACCTTTTTGGGTAATCATCACAAATAATAGACAAATATATTGCTCAGTTAGTAAAGGTCTTGCTATACATCCATAAGTAGCTAAGATATATCCAGAGCACCTATATAAAAAGCTGGACACCTATAATCCTACTGTGGAGGAGTATAGGAAGTAGAATCCTTTTACTTTCTATGTAGCAGTTGCTCCTATTGGAGATCCTGTTTCAGTCAAAAAAATCCCATCTAAAATGATAATATGGAAAACAACTAAAGAAAAATATCTAACATTGATTTCCAATCTCCAAAACAAATACATGAACATTTCTTAAACACTAACATTTACACACACACACACACACACACACACACAAAAAAACTGCTCTTTTTTCATCTGTTCTTTTCCAATACATGATCTCTCAGCCTGCTTCTGCATAGGCATCCCCCCACCCACACTCATATTTCAGTAAACAGGCAATCACTTCCAAACAGTTGTTCTGCATCTTGTAGTCATGCACATTGCTGCAATCTTCCCACAGCCTCATTAATTCCCAGTACTCTAATTCAGAGTACAAATGTGAACATAGGGTTCACTTTGTCTCTGATTACTGTTTTTGGCCACAAAAAAAAAAAAATCCCTTTTGTCCAAGGAGATGTCTATGCAGTCTAATCTTTGACAACCCATGTCCTATTTCATTGCTTTTACAGACAAGCACATGTGGATATCTTAAAAATTATGAAAGTTTTCTTCTTTTCTATTGTGATAAATCTCTCCTAATACTTAGCCTCTGACATGCTGTTCTGGGCCAAGTTCCCACACTGGTGTGCTGTGTATACATATATGATGAAGGTCACATAACCTTCTCTTCTTCCTAACTTAGATACATCAAAGTTTGATGTTCTTGTATACTAGCATCATACTTAAAGCATCTGTAAGCAGGACAGAGGACAAAAATATTCAAAAGTGTTTACTGGAGATAATAAGAAAATGGAAAATCCCAATATGCTCAAAGTACTACAAACATCAATTAGATTTTACCACAAACATCAACTGAGATTTTACAAACTGAAATATAAGTCTGAGATGATAGAGTGCTTATCTAACATGAACATACTCTGAAATTAAATATATATATATATATATATATATATATATATATATATATATGCGCTAATGCGGGCTATATGAGATACTGAAAGAAAAGAAGTGTGGGTGGAAGTGTGTGTGTCTTAGTTTGGGTTGCGGTTGCTGAGAAGAGACCCCATGACCATAACAACTCTTATGAAGGAAAAACATTTAGCTGAAATTTATCTACAGTTTGAGTGTTTCAGTCCATTATCATCATGGCTGGTCATGATTGACTGCAAGAGGACATGGTCCTGAAGAAGTAGAGGAGAGTCCTGCATCCTACTGGCATCAGGAAGTCTGAGTGAAGCTTGAGCAAGAGACCCCAAGCCCATCGCCACATCCCCAAACCCATTCCCACGCCCCAATTCTATCCCCACACTCCCAAGACCACCCCACACCACCAAACCCATCTCTACACCCCCATAGCAATGCCATGCCTACTTCAAAATGGTCACACTTCCCATTAGCACCACTCACTTTTGAGACCCTTTTCTTTCAAACCACCTTGAGGGAGAAGGGCGGGGAGGAAGGGGGGAGAAAAAGAGTGAGAATGACAGAAAGAGAAAAGGAGAGACAGAAACAGAAAAATGGAGCGAACTAAAATACGTACCACATGCTTATAGAGAATAAGAGCATGGGTACCATTCCTCGTATTAATCATCACTACAAAGTTCCTAGAAATGGGACTAGTGAAAAAGCAATTGAGTCTACAAGAAAAGATGGAGGAATGTTTTATACTTGAGTTATAGCATATTTTTAAACCCAAATAATAAACGTTTGTCTCTAGATCATATCCATGTGAAGCAATATAAAAGGACATCAACAAAGTGAGTCTTTACTTCCTCAAAGCTTTCAGCCATGTCTCCAGAAAACAAAGGAAGCACTGCTAGCACATCCCTGACAGGCATGTCTGGACATCAGGAAATGAATCTGCCTGAGAAAGTGAAGCCGGGCTGTTGTAAGGCACTCAGTGCTTTTCTTTCTTCTTTGCAAGTCCTTACACTGTGAATTATAAAACAAGCGACAGACCTACATACCTTTGAGAATAATTTCAAGACAACAACTAAAAACTGAAATCTTAAGATTCTTAAAAACCGCATCAGGCAATTATAATTTTTCATTAAAACACCAAAAAATGTTGCTAATGAAATCTGGTCCTGTGGTCCATAGTCCCCGACATGACCCATGGTATCAGTCTGGCCCTTGACGACACTATGTCCCTGTGTCCCTGTGGGGCCTTTGGTGGTACCATGTCCCATGGACAAAAACATAGAACCTGATGTGATAGAAATGGTTCTACCTCTCTTTACTATATAGGAGGGCTGTCCCTGAAGGCATCCCCTAGGACAGCTGGCTCTGCTTCTTGCCTGAGGGACGTGCTTCCAGTGGCCTGGACTGGCCAACTCAGCTACCACCCAGACCCACATCCTGGGTCTTGGGTTGGTCCACACTAACATCTATACCCCATGCATGACCTGCTGGAGTGTGTGAAGGGACTGTTTCTGAGGAAACATAACCACAGGTACTCCATGACTCAGGGCAACAGCAGGATATGTGAGCGGAGTTTCCAAGTGGGTCCAGTGACAATGATGTACCAGAGACTTTGAACCAGACCAATGACCCATTGAAGTGAATATTTTGTGTCTGTGGCTGATTGTACAAAAGGGTATACTGGGTGACACCTCAACTTCTGATGTCAATAGGATGAATGAAGACATGTTGGAAAAGTGGAGGATTGAGATGGGTTTTGTTTGGTTTGGTTTTTAATTAATCTTTTGGGGGAATGTTGCAAGGGGGAGAGGCACCTACAAAGAGATTGGAACAAGAGCAGGATTGTGGTGCATGATATGAAATTCCGAATTAAACAATGGAGAAATATGTTAAAAATATTTTTTCTTAAAAGCAGACCACTACAGCCAGGATTTCTGCATCTTCTTAGGATTCCCCTATGACAGCGCCCCTTACCAGCAGAAAGCAGTTTGGAAGGAACGAAGCCCAAATTCCCAAATATTGTTTATAAATGTTTGTTTTCATTTTTTAAAAAAGGCATGTATAATTATGTCCAGCATAAAATAAATAAATGTTTAAAAATTTATCATGTGATAATTTGGAACATAAGAAACATATAGGCCATTTTTAAAAAAGACCTCCATATAAATTCCTTAGCTGTTATTTTAATGGTTGTATGTGAAGGTGTACATTTCAGTATATTCACGCATATGTTTACTATGTAACAATAAATTGGAGGTTCATTTTTTAAGGGAACATGTAATCTCACTTGCCTTTTATTCCTTATAAAATGTAGTGTTTAATTTTGTCTTTTTGTCTTTCACTGGATAGGGAGAAAAAAATTAATGAATCTCAAAGTTAATATATGAAGGAAACTGTAATGCATTCTAAAATTCATGAAACTATTTTATATTGATGCAAACAATGTGTCAAGTGGGGCTGTTGAAAGCATTGAGTAATTTTCACAGTTCAGGGAGAGCTATTATACACAATGCCTCCTTACATCAGTGACAGAATTCTAGCCGATGAGCAGATGGAAATATGAGCACAAGGCTATGGAGATAGAAATGTAACTTTCTCTTGAATTCCTTAAGGAAACACGATGAGACTATCTATACATGGTAATAATACATGCTTCACATATACTGTTACAGCTATTGAAAGAATGTGGGTGTCTGAGACAGGTAAATACAGATAAAGAATTTATAATGTGTTTAAGAACTGGGACAAGTCATATCTAATTTTATTTATATCTGTTATTTTAATGATTTTCAGAAAGTCGCCTAAATAAAATTTGGAATATTGAAATAGGAAACCTATTACCTACTTTTAAACCATGTTCACCATTTAATCTTCTATCTGTTTCAATGTGTATTTTGCAAATTGTATACCGTCAGATATATTTACATGACCCTTGGGATATTCTGGAAATGTATTCAATCCTAAACATTATACATGTAGAGTTATGTGCAGATTTGACACATTTTAAAATACTATTGTTTATAGCATAAAATAATAGTAGGCTACAAAGAGAAAACTAACATGCTGTCAGTACTGTGGCAATTAGAACTTTTAATGGAGAAATAATCCACATTCCATTCTCTTGCAATAGTGTTTCCTTGTGCCTTATGGCCCACAACGCTCAACTGTCATTATTGGATAGAACCTTTGAGGTTCAGTACCTCTGTGTCTGGTGCCCTTCAAGGCAGATATAAAGCAAAGCAGAAACTGCTACTGTGGGTGACTCAGATGAGGCCTTAATAACTCAGTACTACAGGGTTTGGTCAAACTCAGTAGTACAATTTGTGAAGAATATTGCTGTACTGAGATTTGTACACAGCCAAACAATTTAACAGTGATTTTTTTTCCCCATGTGTATTGGCAGAAGTGCCAAGTGGGCATTATGATATTATGCAATCATCCCTGAAATTCTCTTTTTTGCTAAATGGCACAGCATTTTCAGTATGCTCATGAATAAAAGTATCTGCTAGCATCTCTTCATTTTTATTGTAATACAAGAGTCAAAATCAATTTATAACATTTGTTTATTTTTGCAAAAAAATTATAAAAGCCTAGAGAGTGAATAGTCATACAACTTGAACATTATTTTTGCTAAAGCAAAAGGTATTTATTAAACACTGGGTTTAATAAGAAAATAGGTTAAAGTTTTGCTTCCATAAAAATGTTATAACATCATAATTCCAGGAATATTATACAGATAAATGGAAGGGTCATTATTATAGTTAAAATATTGACAAAAAGGATTTGTGGCTTATAGAGCAGCATGATTTATTTATAGGACACAATGGAGGAATACCATATAAATATTTCAGGTTTTCATAAATTTTAGAAAACAACTGTGCATAATAAGTTGTAATAATATAAGGTAAATGTAAAACCAAATAGAATATGAATAAGACATATTAAGGAATAGAGTAACACACTGTGTATAAATGAGTAGAATACATTCATTATCAATTTTAATGTCGGCTTTGTGTTCAAAATAATACTAAATCCTGTAAAAAAATTAAAGTATGTATTGTTTTTATTCATATTTAAACAAAAAATTTGTTATAATCTTTCCATTTCCTAAAATGCAAATATATGTCAAGTAACTAAATTTTGTGAGAATGGGTTTCCATGTGTAGGTAGAAGGAGGAGTTAAATATATGTTTCCCTTTTACAGTAGTATGTGGAATTCTTTAAACATTACAAACATGTGGCAATAAATCCCTTCAATGACAGCTTTTTATACTGTCTAATGTACTTTTCGCTACTCTGCATGGTTTTTTTTATTTATAAGAACATTGTTGTTGAGAGCAAAGGAATACATTTCTAAGGTGAAGAGCTGATTGGGAAATGCCCTCTGATACTCTGCAAAATGATTTTTTTGTTTGATGCTCTGTATAAGCAACAAACTCTAAAACATGACCTCATCATCATCTTGATCAAGATAACGGATCTATTTAGAACCGATAAAACTCACTCATATTCTATTGTGAAACCATTTTGTCTTCACTCATATTTGATTAAATTTCCATTAACCATTATTAAATATTCCTCTCTGAAAATGAAATGGTGTTTAGTTCATTTAACATATAATTGAGTTCTAATTGAGTGGGAGCCGTTTCAGAGAGTTGTTAAGTACTTTTCAATTGTAAAAGGATACAGGTGCCAAATTTACACGTTAAGTTTTCTGCATCCCTCATTCCCCATGTCCAATCTTTTCTATGATTTGAGTCAAAACTTAATGGTTCACATTGGTTTATACTCCTTCCATCATTTTAACTCAGTAATGTGGAACCATGGTTTCAGAGAAGTATCATAGACTCTAGAACATCCTTTCTAAATTATGTATTTTTAGTTCTTTGTGAAAATACAAACAAGTCTAAGTTGTAAAAAGAAGAGTAAATATTTATTTGTTACAAAACTCTTTTTTCCCTCAAATGATACCTCTTCTATATTGCAAGCAGTATCTCTAAATACAATACAAACCATTTTACTTACCTTGAACATAAACAGAAATGAATAATTTCCTCTTCTATTTTTCCTGTAAGCTCAAATTGAAAAGCCTCTTGTCAGATAATTTAATATGTATTTTCCTAGTTTTTTTCTTTACTTATGAATGGTTTCTTATGTTCAACCAGTAATAGAAACAAATGACACACAGTATGTATCAATTAAAATCAGCCTTCATAATAAACACAAAGATGTTATTACATTTTTCACAAGAAGCAGGTTTTAGGTTCACTCCACTTTGATTTCGGGATTTGTGGTGGTATCAAATCTGCTGTGGGGTAACCCTTAAGTTAGAGTTCTACAGGGAAATGAGAAGCTTGAAAGAGACTTTGTAGTGTGGGGTTATTCAAGTTTGAACTTTTACATAAGCAAGTATAGATCAAAGATTTGAAACAGCCCATTTGGGCATCCAAATCAAGCAGGTTAGCAATTCTCATGTTTTGTTTAATATTTTTTAAAATTTGCATACCAACCCAGTTCTGCCTCCCTCTCTACCAACCCCTCACCATTTCCTTACCATCCCATACCCATTCACATCTCAGAGTGGATAAGGGCTCTCTTGGGGAGTCAACAAAGTCTGGGTACCAAGTTTTTTAACTTGACTTCAGTGATAATAGCTAAAAGATGAGTTTCTAGGTGTACAGAAAAGTGATTATCTGAATAGTGTTAGCTTTTGTGGTACTTTCAGGGATTATCTAGATTAAACTCATGAATACACAAGGTATATCATCACTGCATTGGTTGTGCTCATGCTCAGAATAAAGAGGAGAAAGCAAACTAAGCACCAGCATTCATCGCTCTGCTTCCTATGCAATGAGAACAGCACCTAAATGTCCAGGCCCAGGGCTCTCCGGCCACTATGGACTGTACTCTAAAGCTCTGCGGCAAAGACAACTATTTCCTTCCTAGCTTGCTTTGATGTGGTTATTTTATCAGAGCATCAAGAAAAGTAACTAATAAAGTATAAATGCTTAAGAGGTTCTGTGTGGCTGGATTTAGGTTGAGGTCTTGTTCCATTTGGACTTGAGTTTTGTGCTCAGTGATAGACATGGGTCTATCTGCAGTCTTCTACACACCATCATCCAGTTGTGCCAGCACCATTTGTTGAAGATGCTTTCCCCTTTCCATTGTATACTTTTAGCTGTTTTCTCAAAAATCAGATGTTGATAGGTGTATGGGTTAATATCAGGAGTTTTGATTCAATTCCATTGGTCTACTTGTCTACTTTTGTATCAATACCAGGATGTTTTCAGGATTATAGCTCTGTAGTAGAGCTTAAAGTCAGGGATGGTGATGCCTCCTGAAGTTTCTTTATTGTACAGGGATGTTTTGGCTATCCTGAGTCTTTTGTTTTTCCATATAATATTGACTATGATCTTTTCAAGGTCAGTGAGGAATTGTGCTGAGATTTTAATGGGAATTGCATTGAATCTGTAGATTGTTTTTTGGCAAGATTTCCATTTTTACTATATTTATCCTACCTATGCAAGAGCATGGGTGATCTTTCCATTTTCTGACATCTTTAATTTATTTCTTTAAAGACACAAAGTTATTATATAGATCTTTCACTTGTTTGGTAAGCATTACCCCAAGATACTTTATGTTGCTTGTGGCTATTGTAAAGGGTGATCTTTCTCTGATTTCTCTCTCAGCCTCTTTGTTGTCTGCATAAAATAAGGCAACTGATTTTTTGAGTTTATCTTGTATCCTGCTAGTTTGCTGAAGGTGTTTATCAGCTGTAGGAGTTCCCTGGTAGAGTTTTTTGGGTCACTTATGTAAACTATGATATCATCTGAAATAGTAATTGTTTGACTTCTTTCTTTCCAATTTCTATACCCTTGAGGAGACTTTTGTTGTCTTATTGCTTTAGCTAGAACTTCAAGTATAATATTGAAGAGATATGGAGAGAGAGGGCAGCATTGTCTTGTTCCTGAATTTAGAGGAATCACCTTAAGCTTCTCTCCATTCAGTTTGATTCTGGCTGTTGGTTTATGCATATTGCTCTTATTATGTTTAGGTATGTTCCTGTTATCTACAAGACCTTTATTTATCATGACAGTATATTAAATTTGGTCTATTTTACAGAAAGTTCTATGTGCAGCAGAGAAGAAGGTGTATTCTTTTGTGTTTAGATGGGATGTTCTATAGATATTTGTTAAACCTAATTGAGATATAACTTCTGATAGTTCTTTTGCTTCTTTGTTAAGTTTCTGACTCATGGTCCTTTCTAGCAGTGAGAGTGGGGTGTTGAAGTCTCCCACTATAAGTATGTGAGGTTTTATGTGAGCCATGTGTTTTAGTAGCATTTCTTTTAAGAATGTGGGTACCTTTGTATTTGGGGCATAGATCTTTAGAATTGAGACTTTGTATTGACGGATTTCTCCTGTGATTAATACAAAATGACCATCTTCATCTCCTTTGATTTATTTTCATTTGAAGTCTACCTTGTTAGATATTAGGATAGCCACATGGGCTTGCTTTTTGGGTCCATTTGATTGGAAGATCTTTTCACAACCCTATGCCCTGAGGTAATGTCTGTCTTTGAAGTGTAGATGTGTTTCTTGTATGCAGCATAAGGATGGATTCGGTCTTTGTATCCATTCCATTAGCCTGTGTCTTTTTATAAGAAAGTTAAGATCATTAATGTTGAAGTAAAGTAAGGACCATTTATTGTTAATGCTGGTTTGTTTCAGACTTGTTGTTGGCAGTGGTATTGTTAATATATTTCTATTGTTAGGTGTTTTCTTGTATTGCATTCTTCCCATTGCTTCCTCCACTGGGTGCAGGTGTGGTCTCTCTCTTGCTCTATGGTACACCCCTGGTGGGCTTAGGTGGGTCAGAAGTTTGATGTCTGTAGCTCTGGGTGATCCAAGCTCTCTAGGGAGTCTCTCCTCAGGGGTCAAAGATCCAGCAAGTAGGGACTCAGGACGATCCTGTGGGGATAGGTGGATTTCTGGCCCTGGGGCTCGGGACATTCCAGCAGAGGACCAATGGTGGGGGTCAGAGATCAGGCAGGCTGGGATCCAGGGTGTTCCCACATGTATAGATGTGTCTAGTGTGCTCAGGGGAGCTCCAGGAAGTTCCCTGAAGATGGTGGGGTTGTTGTCTCCAACTTCTGTTCCAGTGCTAAACCAGAGCTATGGGACAGTGGCCAGGGTATGGCACAGGGTGGTGGGGAGGGCAGGCTTTTTATGGGGGATGGGTGCCTATGTATCAGAGAACCAATCCAGGGAGTTTGCAGTGAAGGGTTGGGGGGGCATTCAACCTGAACTGGTCCCAGACTTACTCTAGTAGAAGCTCAGCCATGGGGGTCAAAGATCCAGCAGGCAGGGACTCAGGATGGTCCCTCAGAGATAGGTATATCACTGGCTGGGGCCAGGGACTAAGGCAGGGGACCAGGGGTGGGGATCAGAGTTCAGGCAGGCAGGAATTCAGGGTGGTTCTGCATGGAAAGGCAAATCTAGTGGGAGGTACCCTTGAAAAATTAATATAGAAGACACTGAGATCAATAATTAATAAATGGGACCTCCTCAAACTGATCAGCAGCTTCTGTAAGGCAATGGACACAGTTGACAAGACCAAACAGCAGCCCACAGACTGGGAAAAAGATCTTTACCACACCTAAATCTGACAGAGGGCTGATCTCCAAAATATACAAAGAACTCAAGAAACCAGTCAACAAAACACCAAATAACCCTATTAAAAATGGGGTACAGAACTGAATAGAGAACTCTCAATAGAGGAACTCAAAAAGGTGCAAGGCACATAAGAAAATGCTCAACATCCTTAGCTATCAGGGAAATGCAAATCAAAACAACTTTGAGATAACATCTTACTCCTGCCAGTATGACTAAAATTAGAAACACCAATAATAACTTATGCTGGAGAGGATGTAAAGAAAGGGAAACACTCCTCTACTGCTGGTGGGATTGCAAACTTGTACAGCAATTTTGGAGATCAGTATGGCAGTTCCTCAGGAAAATGGGAATCAGTCTACCACAGGACCTGGCAATCTTCCTTTTAGGTATATGATCCACATCTATGCATCAAAGAAATCTGCTCAACTATGTTCATAGCACCATTATTTGTAATAGCAAAAGCCTGGAAGCAACCTAGATGCCCCTCAACTGAAGAATGGATAAAGAGGACTTGGCATACTTATACAGAAGAATACCACTCTGAAAACAGATGGAATCTTGAAATTCATAGGCAAGTGGATGGAACTTGAAGAAACCATCCTGAATGAGCTAACATGGTATGTACTTGCTCATATAGGGATTTTAGACATAGAGCAAAGAATCACCAGCCTATAATTCACACTGTCAGAGAAACTAAGATACAAGGAGGATTCTAAGAGATTCATATAAGGTTCCTCCGGGATGGGGAAAGGAACAAGATATCCTGAACATTTTGGGAGTGGGGAGGATGCAGTGAATGGAGAGGGAGCTAGGAGAAAAAGAAGGGACTAGGAAGATTGAGTCAGGAGAGGAACATACAAGAGGAGAGAGAGAGAGAGAGAGAGAGAGAGAGAGAGAGAGAGAGAGAGAGAGAGAGAGAGAATAAAAGTGGAGCCATTATAAGTTTGGAGAGAAAACTGATCCTAGAGAAATGTCCAAACACCTACAAGACTGACCCCAACTAACAATATGAGCAACAGTAGAAAGGCTACCATAAATGTCCTTCCCAGATAATGAGATTGACGACTAACTTATCCACTATCATAGAGCCCTCATCTCATAGCTGATGGAAACAGAAATAGACACCCACAGCTAAACACTGAGCTGAACTGGAATCTAGAGGGAGGACAAGACCAGGCTACAGAAACCCACAAAGACAGATCACCTGAACAAGGAGGAGCTACTGGGCCCCCAGACTAATAGCTGTGAATCCCACATGGGATTGACTCAGACCCCCTGAACATGGGTCTCAGTTAGAAGGCCTCGGCAGTCTATGGGACCTCTGACAGTGGAACGGGATGTATCCCTGGTGCACAAAATGACTTTGTTGGCACATCTCCCATGGAGGGATACTCTGTTAACCTAGAGACAGGGTAGAAGGCCTAGTTTCTATTGACAGATCTAGATGGCCCTTCCTGGAATGCATTACCCTCATGTCCAGTGTGGGTGGGGGATGGGAGGGCAGGGTGGTTGTGGGGGGCATGAAAGGTTGGGAGAGTGGGAAAGAAGGGGGGCAGAGGGAGTGGGAACTGGGATCAATATGTAAAATAAAAAATAGAAAATAAATAAAATAAATAAATACAAGTATAAATGATTAAAGTTTCTCAAAGTATTAATTATGTAGTTGTGTCATTTATTGTTTTAATGATGTCACTAGAACAGTTTTCATCATTTGTGAAATTCCTACTTTTAAGGATATTTCTTTCTTTCTATTATCTATGACTTCTATTCTAGAAATTATGATTATAAAAGCATAACATATTTTAGACATTCATATTCAAGATCCAAGTTTTCTCTATATTCCTATGCTTTTTACCATATATTTCATGTAGCTCTGGTGTTAAATTAATTCATAATAAACCATGATTTCACCTTCTGGTGAATTTATATAATCTTTAGTCTTTTATTTTTTTTCCTGAAGGATAACATCCATCTCTTATACTACAATGAGCATAAATTTATGTTTCATCCATTCTCCATATGTATGTTTACTTACAATTTCTCTGCCTGTCATAGATAAATCATAAAATCTAAAATATTACAATGTTTGTGATACATGAATTAGTGTATGAAAAGGGTTCTTTCCTTCATTTATTGCTATCATATGTTAACTCATTTATTTATGTTTTTATATATTCTTAGTCCTAAAATGTAGTAGGTAACATCTTATAATAGTTCTAGTTGCATTTCCACTAGTAATTATTTATCTTGATGTGTTTCTATTCCTGGTTGGTATTTTTACATTCATATTGGGAAAAATATTTTATGTACTACCTATTTTAATATGTTGTTTTCCTTATTTTGAATTGTGTAACTTCTCTGTTATAGCCCGGCTTTGTGGGGCTTCAGTTGGATCCAGCTGACTTACCGGGTTACTGGGTGTATGGATTGAGAAAGCCCACATAAAATTGCTAAGAAAAAGACAGAGAAATAGGACAGAGTCAGGCTGGCAATCCCATGACTACTGAACACCCTGTTTATTCTTCAATATTCTTAAGTACCCCAACCAAAAGGAGGACAGGATAGAAGACTTTTTGTTTTATCATGTATAATGAGCAAACATACTTTCTTCCCTTAATCCTCCAAGAATTTGGTAACCAAACCTGATATCTGGTCTTGAGGATCAAGAGTAAACACACCTTAGCCCCAGTCTGTTGTTATTTAGAAAAGACATCGGCTACCATTACCAAAACATCTTGCAGCAGCCTAGTCTTAGACCTTTAGGTATTTTTACTGACTAAGGACACTTTTGAACTCTCGGACCTTGAGCCAGGATGAAGCAGAGCTATCTTTATGGGCCCTGATATTTTTTACATTTTTCTCAATGCATTGGTTGATATTTTATCTTGTTTTTCTTTTTCCCATTAATTTTAGGATAATTTTATTTTGATGTTACCTAATTATTTATTTATGTTTACTTTTATGTTTGTTGTTTTGCTGTATTACTAAAGAAATTGTAATCTAAACAGATAACATAGCTTTTCCTAATGTTCCTTTCTAGAAACTGTTTTATTTATTTTTTGTTTTCATAAAGAGTTAATCCTGAAACACATTCTGGTAAAACACTATTTCTGCCTATATGTTCTAATTACTGGGAGATCTCTAATGGGTTGCAGTTTCATTATTAGATCATCTCAGATGTCTGTGTACTAGTGTGTTTTTGTGTGTGTATGTGTGTGTGTGTGGGTGTGAGTGTGTTAGAGAGAGACAGAGATAGAGACAGAGACAGAAACTGAGAGCCACAGATTTGGGAGAGGAGAGAGAAAGAGAGGGAATAGAGGGAGAGAGGAAGAAAGAATAAGAGAATGTAGATGAAGGAGTGAGGGTAGAGAGAGGAGAGAGAAGGGGAGGGAGAAAAGAAACAGAGGGGAAATAGGATCAGAATCAAATTGCCTTTCTTTGAATATGTAAAAGTTGTTCCGTAGCATTCAAGACTAAAGTGAAACATTTTCTTGCATCTATTTGTTGTTTCCCTTGTCAAAATTTGTTGGCTATCAGTATATAGGCATCTTTCTTCCTTGCTTTATTATGTCATATTGGCCCATGTGACTTCGGATGTGAGTTTTCTCAGAAGTAATTTTTACTAAATATCTTTCTTTTAGGGTAGGAAAGATTAAGGGAACTTGATGTTTGTACAGAATACCCAGGTCTGGTATTCTGTACCAACAATAACAACCACCCATAATTCCAGATCTAAGGGATCTGGATCATTTTTAGGAACTATGTGGGACACACACACACACACACACACACACACACACACACACACACACACACACACACACACACACAGTGGATGCACACACCAAAAAAATTCTCATACTTATGTATAAAATAAAATAAATCTGAAAGAACATTTTCTTTCCATGTTGATTCTTGTTTAACCTATTTCTTTGTTGTTGATAGAATACTTACCTATAATAGGAAGGAATTTAATGCCATTGGTATTTATAGTGTAAGTCCTTAGCACAGTGCTCCAACTCTACAGAGACCGGAAAAGCAATTAGTTGATCATAAGTATTACAAAATGGGGTGACTCTAGGCACCCATTTGTTCCTATGACTCTGTAGAGGTAGAAGTGAGATAGGTATGAAGCTGTTGATTATTTTCCAATTGTTTTGCCTCATACTCCCATAATGAGGAACAAAATGGGAGGCATACCACATTGTAGTCATCTTGGTACAAATGTATCCTCTTCTCACTCAGCTGATGTCCTTAATTTTTTACATGGCACTGAACCAGAACAGGAAAACCAAGGAAAACTGTGTTGTTTCAATATGGTTTGTTTTTGTAGTTCTCACTCTTTGGCTTGATAGAATAATTTTTGTTGTGTTGTTGTGTTATTTATTTATTATTGTTTTGCTTTCAGGCTTTATAGTCTCTGAGGGACTATGCTTCTTCAGGCCCAAGGCAGTGGTACATGAGGTCAAATGAAGATGTCTGCAGGAGCTGCTTACACAGAACTCTTCAGTGAGAAATTATTATTGAACCTGCCACCTTCTTTCTACTTCCTTATGTTCATTTATATTTTTAGTTGCATCTATCATGAAGAGTACTGATGTGTATGTATATTATTTCTTATGACTTGAAAATCTTTTTTTTTTACAGCAGATTTTTTAAGATTGACTTTAAAAATGTTAAGCTCAGGTGAATACTTAAAAAAAAACTGCCTTAACTTGAATAATTTCAGTGAAATCTCTTTTTAATCCATAGAAACACTTTAATAATAGTTCACAAAAATCACAACAAATCACCTAAGCACCTACTGATTCTTAAGACTAAAGAAGGCTACTACTATTCAAGTCAGAAGCTGATGACAACAACAGACACAGCTGTGCCAATTAAAATGAATATTGTCTTCCATGTCTGGGAAGAGAAGTAAGGTCTCTTAACTAAACTTATACATCAGTGTTACATGAAACTGATGATTTGTAAGAGCACATTATTCCATGGAAGAATGTGTATTTGTTTAGAAAATGTGAATAATGACTTTAGAATGGCGAGTTTAGACTTTATTACTTTATTTGAGAACTGCAATGAAACAGTCTTTAATCCACAGTAAGGAATCACAAATGACAGATACTCATTCCAACGTTCACTGTGGTTGAATGTATAGTTGTAGCCTTCACAATCCCTTAATGTAATGTCACTTTCTCAGTACAGGAAATTAAAGCTAACAGATTTGTTGAAAATTGAAGTTTGTATGTGTGTGAGAACACAATGAGGGGGTCATTGGGTTATTATCATGTCTGTTAGGCCGCAGCTATTACACAACAGTTAATTTGAACTCTGTTTTGCTACATAATCACTAATTGTGTAGCTAAACTATCATAATATGGGAAATGATAGAGTAATAACCTTCATTAGAAAGAAAACAGGTCACATGGATGCCAATATTACAGAAAATAAATGAAGATGAATCATTTCTTCATTTTCCCCATTACAAGTTGTTTTCCCAGCATTGAGGATTGCTAGGGTGCCTGCTTCTGTTCTGTTTTCCTTCTGTACTTCAGTCTGAACCTCCTCTTTCCTGTCTCAGGAATGGTGATGCCCACAGTATTGCTGATTGGGAGATCATGGACACTTGTCTTCCTCTTAGCAGTCAGAAGATAGGTTGTCCTGTATGCTAAAGGCCTATAGTATTTTGGCTTCATGTTAAGAAATGGGCATTTTTTTTTCATTCCTTTGTACCATGTGCTATTTAAACCCTGTCATTATTTGGCTATACACTAAGACAACATGAATATATATGATATAATGTATATGCAATATATAATATATTTTACATAATGGAGAATTTATTTGCAGTGTTGGCAACATAGACGGCAGCTTTCAAATAATCATCCTGTGGAGACAGATTCCTTACTCTTCAGTACAAACCAAACAAAAACAAGGAATATTGACAAAGTATTTATTCCTTTTGTCATGTATAGGTTTACAATCTGAAGTTAATCTTCTGTGTATAACTACATCACTGCCAATAAAGATTAGAAATAAGACCCTGAAAATGAACATTTGACCTATCTTTAAATGATAACTAAAATTGGTGTTCTGTGCACTTCCTGTTCAAGGTAGATCAGGAGTTCTAAAGCTATTGTGGTAATAAAATGGTGACACACATGCTAGACTCAACAGAGTATTGCTTCCAGGTATTATGCATTCCAAGGAACACATAAAAAGGGGAACTGTTCAGAAGTAATTCCATGAAGGATACATGATTATTTGGAACCAAAAGACAGATATCTATGTATAGTTTCTTTTTTTCAGCATAAACAAGGCAGTTTAGCTACTTCATATGAGATATTCTTAACTTGGAAATCATTGCTTTACCGTAACTTCAAGCATGGTGTAGTCAGTAATTTTAACTAAATGTTAAAAACCTGAGTGAAATTGAAATCATGCTTATAGTTCTTTTAAACATTTTTTTAAACTCATGGTCTAAACTCAAGTAATGACAATTTCTTCTTTGTACCTTATGCTTCTCTCTCTCTCTCTCTCTCTCTCTCTCTCTCTCTCTCTCTCTCTCTGTGTGTGTGTGTGTGTGTGTGTGTGTGTGTGTGTGTGTATGTGTATTCATGATTATCTGAAAGAGTTCCATAGGCTATGGTTTCCATGTGGTTGTCTAATGGCATGGATGGAGTTGCTTCTATTTTTTTTTGACCTTCTACATGATCTCTAGAGATCAGATTGTGAAGAAATCAAATTAATCTGATGGGTCATGCCACAAGTTTCTTTATCCACATTTGGAAATATATTGTTTTAGCATTTTTTTTCTCTAACTAGAACCTAAAAAGAATCTTGGTGCTCAGAATTCATGGATCCCCAGTATCTGAGAGTGATAATTGAACCCTTGATAATCTTGTGCTTGTCCAATTCACAGAATCATAACCCTCTTATGCTACATTATTTCAGTACATCTCTAGCAATTTGCTTTACTTGATACTGAATATTACTGTCTTGCTTGAACTATAACCTTTTGAAATATAACTTGTTTGATAGAATCTGCTAAATACTGTGAGCTTTCTGATTAACTCAAATTACCCGTAAGTCCTGCAGCTGGGTCTGTTTCTTCATGCGTGGCAGATCCCAAATACTGGACAGGGTTCAAAGTAGGAGTGTATTTCTAGCTGCCAAATCCTCCTTAATTAGTACAGGCTTGGTCATAGCTTGTGGTTTCAGAAGACAGTTCCAGATGCTATAATGCAATTAAAAAACTCTGAGGGATATTTAATGTATGAATGGACATTTTTTCTGCCTAATATCATGGCTAAAGCTTATAGATAAGCCAACCTGGATACAGCTAATTTTATTCCTCATCTACTCCAGAATTATGTTTGCTATGCAGGATACACAAGATTATCTGTTTGATCATATTTTGACCTTACGCTGTGATCTTTTATTTTGTTTTAGCTCATTCTTGTTTACTTTGAGTAGTTTTGTTTTTCAGTAATTAGTGGAATAAGATTTGAGAGCAGTATGTATAAAGAATAATTGTTATGATTTTTTTGAGGAAGAACTAAATTAATGAATTTACAGGTCAACTTTTTAAATAGAAGGTAGAACACTTTCATCCTAAGAACAAATGTTTTCAATGAAGAATTTTATTAAGCCTTATTCTGTACTTAAATCTGGTTATTTATGTCATGAAGTCACTATAGAATGTCAGTAGGAGACAAGTTCAATTTGCTAGAAAATTAGTTCTACTAAGAGTGAGCTATACACACACACACACACACACACACACACACACACACACACACACACATAAAGCATAGCCCCACGTTTGACATTAGCTAGTGAAAACTAAAGATCAAGATACAGGCACAGTACTAACTTGGCATGGAGCTGATATTTTATAAAGATTTTTTGTCCTAAATATTAGAAGAATTTCTCAATTAAATTTAAGTGGAAAACTGTTAAATGTGTATATAAGATATTTGACAAGCTCTATTATAGGGCTATAGTCCTGGAAACAGCTTGGTATTGGCACAAAAATAGACAGATAGACCAATGGAATTCTATATAAAATCCTGATATTAACCCACACACCTATGAACACCTGATTTTTGACAAAACAACTAAAATTATACAATAGAAGGAGGAAAGCTTCTTTAACAAATGGTGCTGGCATAACTGGATGATAGTGTGTACAAGACTGCAGGTAGACTTTGTATATCATCACACACAAAATTAAGTCCAAATGGATCAAAGACCTCAACATAAATTCAGCCACATTGAACCTTTTAGAAGAGAAAGTGGGAGGTACCCTTGAATGAATTGGTACATGAGTCCACTTCCTTAACATAACTCCAGTAGCACAGACACTGAGATCAACAATTAATACATGGGACCTTCTGAAACTGCAAAGCATCTGTAAAGCAAAGGACACAGTCAAAATTACCAAATGGCAGCCTACAGACTGGGAAAAGATCTTCACCAACCCCATATCTGACAGAGGACTGATCTGCAAAATATACAAAAAACTCAAGAAACTAGTCACCAAAACACCAAAAATCCAATTAAAAACTGGGGTACAGAACTGAATAAAGAATTCTCAATAGATGATTCCAAAATGGCCAAAGACTCTTAAGAAAGTGCTCAAAATACCTAGCCATCAAGGAAATGCAAATCAAAACAACTCTGAGATACCATGTTATTCCTGTCAGAATGGCTAAAATCAGAAACACCAGTCACAGTTAATGCTTGAGAAGATGTGGAGAAAAGGGAACAATCCTCCACTGCTGGTTGGAGTTCAAACTTGTACAGCCATTTTGGATATTAGTATGGCAGTTCCTCAGGAAATTGGGAATCACTTTACCACAGGACCTGGCAATTCCACTCTTAGGCATATGTCCAAAAGATCTACATCCGTGTAACAAAGACATATGCTCAACTCTGTTCATAGAAGCATTATTTGTAAAAGAGGAGACCTGGAAGCATCCTATATCCCCCCCCAAAAAAAAAATCAAGAATGGATAAAAAAAAAATGTGATACATTTAAACAACAGAGTATTACTCAGCAAAAAAAAAAAAGAGTCTTGAAATGCACATGAAACTAGAAAAAGCCATCCTGAGTGAGGTAACCCAGTCACAAAAAGAGGAACATAGTATGTACTCACTTATACATATATTTTAAACATGGAGCAAAAGATCAACAGCCTACAACTCCAGCAGAGAATCTAGGATACAAGGAAGACCCTAATAGAGTAATACAATGTCCACCACAGAAGGGGAAAGGGTCAAGATGAGTATTTTTGGAGCTGGGGGGGTAGTGAGTGGAAAGGGAGTTAGGAGAAAGAGAAGGGGAGAAGAGAAGGGGGGGAGGAGAATATGAGTGACCAGAAAGATTACGTCCAGGGACTTATAGACCAGAGCAAGTAAAGAGATAAGCATAACAGAGAGAGCCATTATAGGTTTGAAGAGAGAATTGACACTAGAGAAATGCCCAGAGACCTACAAGGATGGCCCCAACTAATAACCTCAGCAATAGTGGAGAGGCTACCTTAAATGCCCTTCCCTGATAATGAGATTGATAACTAACTTATATGCTATCCTATGCCCTTATCTAGTAGCTGATGGAGACAGAAGCAAATACCTACAGCTAAACACTGAGCTGAATTCCATGAGTCCAGTTACAGAGAGAGAGGAGTGATGAGCAAAGATGTCAAGACCAGACTGCAGACCTGCAGAGACAGCTGACCTGAACAGGGGGGAGCCCATGGACCCTACTGATAGCTAATATACTAGCAGTGGACCAACAAGACCCCCTGAATGTGTGGGGGGGAGGGCCTGGGCAGCCCATGGGCCCTCTGAATGTGGAACCAGGATGTATCCCTGATGCAGGAAAGGACTTTGGAGCATGTTCCCCATGGAGGGATGCTCTCTTAACCTAGAGACTGTAGAGAGAGCCTAGGCTCCAAGTCACTTGGCAAATTTTGATGATCCCTCCTGGAAGGCATCATCCTCCCTGTGGAATAGGTTGGGAAGAGGATGGGTGATGGGAGATGTTATTCTGTATATATGTTTCTCATACTGGTTAATAAAGCTCTGTGGCCAATAGAAAACTAGATAGGTGGGGCTAGGAGACTAGAAGGAGGAAAGAGGAAAGAGTAGGGAGGGGTCAAGGTGTAGCCCAGGGAGGAAGGAAGACGCCCACCGCGGCTCCCCGATAAGACGACCACGTGGAAATACTTAGATAAGTAGAAATGGGTTAATAATTAAGGCAGAGCTAGCCCATAAACAATAATGGTAACTGGTCAACAGGATTGTATCAAATACAGAGTCTCAGAGTGTTATTTGGGGCCGGCACGCCAGAGACTGGCGGGCTAGTGGGCTGGCGGAAACATACTTGCTACAGATGGGTGTGGTCAGGGGGCATGGGAGGATGGGAGGGACAGGGAACTGTCATTGATAAGTAAAATAAGAAAAATATAACAAAATAAACACTGGAATATTGCTATTAAAAAAAGTTTCATTGCTATATTTTGTAATGAGGAGTATAGCTATATTATGAACATACAATATGGGCGTAACAATTTGTGGCTAAAAAAGTCATGTAAATAGATTTATGAAAGTTAATTCTTTTTAGGAAAAGGAGATATCTCCCCTATCATTTTATTTGTGGTTTGACAGTGAATGACACTACTATGAAATAAACTTATGTAAGTTCCTTTCTTGGAAGAAACAATGCTTTATTTTGGCTCACAGACTGATGGTGAAAGCTTAGTGGGAAACAGGTTCTAGTTATAGTTTCAGTATCCTGAGGCAGCTGCTCAATTCCTCTGTAATCAGGAAGCAGTGGGGTGAATACAGTGTTTTCTTGCCTGTCTCTATTATTTAGTCTGTCATGTCAGCCCATGGAATGGCACTGTCCACATCCAAGTTTGGTTTTCCTGCCTTAGTCAATTCTTTCAGAAAAAGATGTTCAAAAGTACACACTGAAGTATGTCTCTGGGGTGATTCGAAGTCACATCAAGTAGAGAATTGAGATGGGTCATTAAACCTTCAATTTCAATGTCAAGTCATGCCCTATTAAAGGAGAATCAATGCTAATCTAGTCAAGACTAACCAAGATGGAAGTAGCAAATGTTTTGTAGGTACACTACTTTCAGCTTTCAGAATTTGAAAGCATCAATTACTAAAAATACAAAACACTTCATACACATTGCTTAGAGAAGTCAAGCTGCAACTGGCCTCTAAATCTACCTCCTGACAACTACCTTTCATAGCACTGAGAAGTGCTATGCAAGACTCAGGGAGAAAAGTAATCAATAATCCTACCCAGCTGTGATGACCATGAATCCAGCAATGATTGGAATGTTAAGATATTCACAAGTGTGCAGTAGAGGTACTTATATCTTGACAGCAACCAACAGCTGCCTGATTGGAATTAAGGGCTATTCAGTAGGAGGACATTCACACCATGTACTGTAATCCCAGGCAACTACCTGTGGCAGGTGAAACCATGGGCCATATAGGAGGACCTACTTCTACTGCTTCATAAACCAATATTATTTGTTTATCCTACTGATTAGGATATATCTCAATCATCATCAAAGAAGCTTCTTTGTAGCACAGATGAACATCATCACAAAAAAATCACAATTGGTCACAATGCAAAGGACCACCCACCATGGGCTCCTCAACCCTAGTTTGTAAATATAAAACATAACATTTCAATTTACACACAGGGAACAATGTGAAAGAGGGGATTTAAATCAGGTAAGATTCAGTAAACCAGGACTGCTGTCTCAAGACTTTGTCTTCTGTAAATATCAGAGAAGCTGCTACCATGAAATCTTGACAATAGTACCTTAATCATTGCCAGGTTCATCCCAACTTCCCTGGGATGTAACCTAACCTTGGATGTAGAGCTACAGGCCAATCATGTAATTAATGCTGAGAAAGGAAAATTAATATAATATAATTATATTAATTATAAATATCAATAGTCTACCCTAAAAGCTGAGGCTTTAGAACAACAGTAAATGGATTCAGCTATGTGCATTTACATGTTATTTATTACAAAAGTAAAAGAAAAAAAAACATTACAAATTTAACAGGACTAAAAATGAAATCAAAACAAAACAACAAAGACAATGAAAACTGAAAGTTGATGGCTGGGTGTTGGGATTTCATAAGAAAAGTTGCAAAAAGGCAGTGAAATTGCATGCATTCATGAAATTCTCAAGAATTAAAAATTTTAATTTTATAAGGAAGGTTAGAGAAAACAATTAAAGAATAATTTTGATCTAATATCTTCTAATTTCATTGGACACTGATTGAAGCAGATAATAGATGGAAGTTTAAAAAGTTATTTGACAGTGTATTCTGAGTTGAAGGAAATATCAGGAAGGAAATATCTGAAAACAGGACATGTGTAACAAGCAAGAAATCACAACAGTTCTGATAAGACTGAGAAAAGACATGCAATGGTTAGCTCAGAAGAAGTGAGTGGAACCAGCCAGAGAGGAATGAAGTTTGGGAGACAACCACTTAGAAATGATGCAGAAGACAAGGAGAGTGAAAGCTGGTGCTTAAAGATTGAATAACGAGACCAAGAATGTCTCAGAATGAGCCCATGTCTCAGCAATTCATTCATCTTCGAAGATGATCCCTGCTTTGTTCTAAAAGGTTTAATATTGAGTCACGGGAATTGATAAGAATGCAGTGACTCCTATTTAAACTGGCTGTACAGGTGACACCACACACATAAGCAACTACTATGACTAATGACACTCACAATCAAAAGGCACAAAATCTTGGCAGAATGCAGCTTCTTCGGTATCATTTTTTTTCTTATATAACGAACACTGAGCTTCCATTAAGTCCAATTTAAATCAAATTGACAGGTTTCACTAGGAATTTGTTATAAGCACTAAATATTCTTGTTAAAGTGTACAAGAAATAAATTTTCTATTATAGGGTAACAAGCACATAGTTGAAGTGTAATGAGGATTGCATTCTTCTTTTCCACTGAGCATTTACAATTATAAGAATATATAGAGAGCTATGAAATTTACCTTAGAAGTGTCCTCTGTCTCTGTCTGTCTGCCTGTCTTTGTCTGTATGTGTCTCTGTGTCTTTTTTTGTCTCTCTATAACACACATATACACAAAAATGATTGATGAGTCTTAATGATTGCAATGAAGGTTTTTGTTTGTCTTTTTTGATCCCTTTTATTTTTTGTTCTAATTCCTCACTATTGGAATTTAACAAATCCTGGTATTAGTAATTCCACAAGTTGGTCTCCCATTTTCCACACATGGATTTTGAATATTTTGAGCTCAGGAAGAAAAAAATATTAGCGAGAGATTCTGTCTCTTGAGTGCAACAATCGGTCTCATTATTATTCTAATGTACAAATAACACCAGTTAAGTCCAGCCTGCACTTAACAACACTTTTTTTTGTATAACCTCAGTCTCTCAGGTATGATTTTCATGTCGATGAATACAAGTACTTCCACTAAGTGTTCAGAACTTCTGAGACCCAGAATTGCCTCGTGAAAGGAGTACATGCAATCTAGGTCATTATATTTAGTTCATTGTTACTTCAGAATACACTGAAGCATGTGCAGTCAGTTGCTCATTAATATCAGCCATTGACAAAGTCTGGAGTTGTGCCTAGAAACAGAAATCTATCATAATACCATTAAAAGAATAAAAGTGCTCAGACCAAAAAAAATGCATGCTATTTGTTATCATTTATTGAAACTTCGCCTGTAATATATTTTAATAACAAAATGTTTGAAGGAAAAATAATTTTCATTTTAGACTAAAATGACAAACCTAGTTACATTTACATGATCTAAATCAGGACAATAGAATTAGTCAGGAAACGTTTACAAAAACACACACAGAGGGACAGAAGACAGAGATGTGTTAAATTTTGTTTCCTCAAAATTGATTGAATTCACCAAACATTCAGTTAATTCCTTTAGTCTAAGGAGAAACATCCCAGGAGGCAGCAAGCAAATTCTAGACGACACTCCTGCAAATTGTGAGGGTGAACAAATCATTATCATCATACAGAGCACTGTAATCAATAAATCTATGTGAATTAACCACATCCATTCACTTAACATGCTAATTAACCCAGATGATTCTAAAGTACTTTTCTGTAAGTACTAATCAAATTCTAATGCTGATATTTCCTCTTCGTTTTATACTTTGCCTTTCCCAGCCCTCTGTTCTCCTGTGGTTTTTCTCAAATTATTTACTCACTCTTTATCACTGAGTCATCACCCACAGAACTCCATGGCGCTTAAAATATCTGTTAGGTTTACAGGATATCTAGATACTTCCAAATCTCAATTTCTTCAGCATCTATTCTTTTCCAAGAATCAAGTTCTCACACCCTAGATTGTACATTTTTCAAAGTTAGTATAGTATTTCCTAAGTTGGAACTAATTTTACTTATTGGGTATTATTTTTTTTTCTGGAGTTTAGTGATTTGTAATTCTCAAACTTAAAATTTCTTTCAAGTAAATAAGCTGGAGAATAAGAAGTGAACTATGCAGTCTCTTAAAAAAAAATCCATGCAGGAAGAACAGTAAGGGAACACTAAGAAGCAATATGGTATGTTGATGAAAGATGTCATTCTGTAAATATGTTTTCTTCTTGGCACTTAAGGCCAATAGGAAAGCCATATAGGTGGGACTAGGAGAGGTGGAAGATTCTGGGAAATGTACAGGAGTCACGATATGTGATTTTGGGAAGAGAGAACGTAAGTCTGATGTTCTAGATAAGATAAGATCATGTAGAAATACATATATTAGTGATTATGGATTTATATTTAAGACAGAGCTAGCCAATAAGAAATGCTAGTAACCTGCCAACAGTTTCATAATTAGTACAGCATCTCTGATTGTTACTTTGGAACTGATGTGGCTCTGGAACCGGGCTGGTGGGAAAGTGCTTGTAACAGTATGTCACTTCCAAAATACTTCATGTATCAGTAAAGCTTTTGCTGTTTGTGCACCACCCATGTGTTGTACTGTTATCGAAGTTGTAAATACCAGACATTGCAATAACATCTCTACACAGCAGCCCTTACTCTCCAAGACAATTTGTGGTTTATGAACATTTGTAATTCCCTAGTTTAAAGGGTTAATTACTAAGTTAATATTTTGCATAATTAGGAAAAATATTGGTATTTTAAAAATAAGTCACATCTGAAATTTGATTCTTTTAGTGTGGTGGAAAAACAGATGAGAAAATATGTGAGTGGCATGAATTTCTGATATCATCATAACTCTATGAAGAATGCACTTAACAGTGAAACCGTGACAAAAATCACAAGTGAAAATATGAAGACTGCAGTTGCATACATGTGTCTGCATCTAGCTGTTTTTTATTAACTAGTCAATTGATCTATATTTCATTAAGTAAATTTAAATTACTTTATATTTATAAACATATAATAAATAAAAATCACTTTATAGTAACATATTTACTATAAATTTATGTAAACTTATTTCATAACCTATATATAGTTTTGTAATACATTATACTTTTATTACAATATGTAATTTATTTTGTATAAATTATTATAATTTCATCAATAATTATGTAATAAAAAACTTTAGATAAGTTGTTTTATTTTCAAGTGTAATAAAGCATTAATTGAGTTTTTAATTTGAAAGTCAAATTAAAACTGTAGCTTACAACCCTCTTTCCATGAAATAATTTTATAAAGGACATTTTCTTTCTTTTATTTTTTTTTTTGATACAGAGTTTCTTTGTGTAGCTTTGATCACAGAGATATGCCTGTCTTTGCCTCCTAAGTGCTGGAATAAAGGGATGTGCCACCACTGTGTGGTTAATAAAGGGAATTTTATTTTGATACAGCAAGTAGAATTTTAGGTATTCAAGGAAAAATTTTAAGATATCAACAAAAGACCTTTAATGTTTGCTTGAATCACAGATTAGTTGTAATTACAAATGTCAATGAAAAATTTAATATGAGAACAAAATACTGCTACAGGTTAAAATAATTATAATTGAATTTTAGTGAAATACAGGCCTTTAATAAGCTCTATCAGTGTTTGTTCATTTCAGAGTTTGGATAAAGTCATAAAACTAAAAGAAAACAGTATTGAGGTAATAACTAATTAATTAAAAACAGACATAAAAGCAAATTAATCTAATTTTGTACATGATACAGTGACTGCATATTTCTTGCTTATTCAAATTATCTATCTCAAAATATTTTTCAATTTCTATCAAATGCATAAAAATGTTTGTACTTCTTAATAAAATTTCAAGAATGATCTTTATTGAGTTGAAAATATTATGTGTCCTTTCTAGAATGCAAAGGAAAACAGTTCATCACATATTTTAACAGAGTGGAATTCTAGGTAAATCAGGGTTGGAGATCAAATAAATATACTCATAACAGTCAGTCCAATCAACCTTCTCAGTAGGTTGCATGCTTCTTGCTAAATTAACAATTTCAGATCACCTAATTTTTTTTTTTTTTGCATTTGCTAAGAACTTCCTTTCCCACCTATACAAACTGTTCTTCCATTTGATAATTAACACGTTTCTTGGTAGAAGCTCATTAAGCAAAGGTAGGTTTTTTTGTTTTGTTTTGTTTTGTTTTTAATTGTGAGATGGACTTTATCTCAATAGGACGTCCTTCCCTGCCCACCCTAATTAAGAAAACTGACATAGGGTACTTTCTACAGATGGATCAACAGCAGGGGCTACGCAAATTTCCTTCACGGGCTCACATTGCTTAAAAGGCATCATGTTTTTCTCTACATCTTAGACTCCTGCCAATGCCCTCTTGAAATCACTGCTTAGATTTCTCACAAAGTTCTCCGGAACATTTTACATGCAACCCTCATCAGACAGTACTGGCTTTAGCTACTAGTTTACATTTGCCAAGAAATAGCTCCAAGCTTCTTAGTCACGTATCAAAACTTAGTGCCACTGGATTGAATGACTTAGTGAGCAACTTTTGGATGTAAAATTTCAGGTGATTCAAGACCCTATAGTCTCTTAGAGAATAAATACAGTTTTTCTGTGTCTTACATTTTTTTACACAAGACTTTTGCTCTGGCTGGATTCTTATCAACCCACGTTATTCCCCTGTGGAGAAATGGTGGAAAAAAACAGTTATTCCAATGCTAAACTAGTTATTTCTAACTGGATTCCTCATATATTCCTTTCTTATTCTCCCTCCCCCTCCCTCCCTCCCTCCCTCCCTCCCTCCCTCCCTCCCTCCCTCCCTCCCTCCCTCTCTCCCATCTTTTTCTCCTCTCTTCTGTTTCTTCCTTGTTTGGAGACATGGTGACTGCATCCTCACTCTTTGTACCCTTTGCCCGCTTTTGCCTAGTGATCAAGATACCTTGTATTGCTAAGAGAATTGCCAAGGATGTAGCTTACATTGTCTGTGTGCATGCTGAATTTACTGGCAATGTCCAATAGAAAAGAGGAACTGAGAGGCACTTGTTTCCTGTTTTCATAGAAATGTTTCAAAATGTTTCAAGGCTTTTTTTTTTTTTTTTTTTGTAACACTTATTGATGAATTTTAATTTCCAGCTAAGGAAGGAAGGAAAGAAATTAAAATCTCATGAAAGTCTCATGAAAGAATTAAAAATAAATTAAGGAAACCAAGGTTATATCAGCTAGGTCTGTTACTTGCTTAACATTTAAACTATTTTAATTAGGAAAGTAAAAGCAATGGAAATTCCCTCTTAACTCATACAAACTCTAGCAAGGCTAGAAGCCTGAGCCTGGAGGCTATATGCATAAGTAGGATGGTCATTAAAGCCCACGCGGACACAGCTTTTGCCTGTGTGTGCTTTCCAGCTCTTCCTTCCCAAGACCGAAAGGCTGTCAGTGAAATCCTGATAACCCAAAGATGAATCTCTCAGAAAATGCTGTTCTCGGCAGAAAGGAGATGGTTCATCTCTGGCAGTGCCCAACTTTCATCATATATAATGACTTGTTAGTACAAATACAAAATCCGGCTCTTTTGTCGTATTTGGAAACACTAAATTGCTACCTTACGCCTGCAATGACACATGGGGAAAACTGGGATAGAAGTAGACTTCAGCTTCTTTGCCTACTCTCACATCTTTACTCTAAATGATTTTTCCCTATCAATCCTGAGGGTAAATGTTGGCCTTGGAAACTATTTCTCAGGGTAATACAGGCAAGACATGCACAGTATATGTCTCCAGACTCCAGTAGCAAAACACTATCGGGAGACCAAATGGGTGACATCACTGTTCAGAGCTATGGATTTCCAAACTTTTAAAATACACAGTAACTTATCACCATTTCAATAATTTAAAAAAAATGGCAAGAATATGCTATCTAATGTTGCTAACATTCCCTGAAAAGTCCCGACTGTGGCTTTTGTGCAAGAATAGCTGATATCATTAGGCAAGCACTGAGGCTGACATGGCATTACAGCTTGTCCCTATTCTTTGGTATGCTTCAACTACCTTGGAATTCACTACACTACATATCCTTATTGTAGTATGTGGTTTGGTAAATTTCATTTCTTTAGAGACACAGATGCATAATTTATGTCACTCAGTTGCATATTTTCAAAGAAAGAATGCCCTCATTTTTAGCTGAAATCTTTACAATATTTCTTAATGATATAAATTGTTAATAAAGTCGAAATTCTTACATTGTTCATATTAACTAATAGTTGTCTCCACACCTATATGCCATTAAGGCATCATACAAGGGAGACATTTCTTGTATTTTATTCAAGATTTTTTTTATACCTGTAGACATGAAAACAATATTGTAGCATTTATCTGTGAACCAATCTTTTGGAAGGTAAAATATGTGAGGATCAGGAACCCAAGTTAATCCTGGACTATATAGTTTCTTTGATGACAACTAAAGCTACACAAAACCCTGTAAAATAATAAGATGACAGTAAAAATTAAACAAGCAAAAAATAATCAGACAGAACATTGAAGTTTTAGTATATCATTTCAAAAATGCTGTCACTATTTTGTGAGGAATATTGAATTTCAAATCTTCCCAAATATAGAGCTCTCACACTGTGCACCTACCTCATTTATCCAAAATGATTTAAAGTCTATATTACTTTCTAAATAAAATGATAATGCAGAAACTCACACAAGTTTCAAGTTTCTTGTGGTCACTGCTCATAGTTATTAATAATAAATGTGTTATTAACAGGCATTGAACAAGAATATAATTTAGTAAAAGTAATATTTTGGAGCAGGCTTATTCTTTTCAAAGTGCAAATCTCTTATACAATGCTTACATATAATGTTAGTTTTCCAAAATTGTGTGTTCCTAGATCAAGCTGATGAAGTTAATTATGATAAACCTTATATAGAAATATAAACAACTCCTCAACTTGACAGCTAACAGAAGATCTGATCATTTAAAAGACAGAAAATACTAGTGCCCTTTACACAATAAATGTCAAATTCAGTAAGCAGTAAGTCTGACTGGAGGGTCTGCTGCATCAGTTGGTGGCATGTCTCCAATTTCTCATTTTATTCTCTTCATTTCCAGTGACTGTGGTCAGTAGAATCCTTCAGCCTCTAGCCTTATTCATGTTATAATTAGTATATCCTGACTGTGGGAAATTACTACATCAAGATATGTCTGGCAACTTTGTACCTTGTCCAAATGTCTAGATCCAGGATGTGTGTTATCTAATATGTGTTCCAAGATTCAACAATGTTTTAAATTTCTTGAAAATTGGGAGCAATTACTGGATCAGTATTCTATTCTTACAAAACCAGGGATTCTTTTCCTTAAGTTCACTCATTTATTTGAAATGGAAAACATACTTACATCCTAGCTTATCATGCACCACAGATGGATAACTAGCCTCTTGTTATCTTGCCTGATATAATCACCTCTACTGGCAATATAGTGACTGCCCATAATATGATGCAATATTTTCCCTTTTACAATGATTATTAAATGTTTCAACTCCCCTGTGATTAAATAATTAACATATTAAACAGTTGAGAAATATATCTGGAGATGTCAAGTAGTTAATTCAAGCCTACACTATTAATCGTTATTAAACCTTTGATATTATTAAGCACATAAGTGATCATTAAAATACATACATTCTGTGAGCAATTATATTTTTGTATTTTACTGTTGTATGATGGGTGTGCATGCCATTCTATAATCATAAAGGTCAGTTTATAATCTTCTGGTCACCTTTCTGATCCTCATCTTCACCTTGACAAGTGCTGCAGGAACTGACATCAGATTGTTAAGTTTCATTTCGGAGTCTTTACCCAATTCCTTCGTTTGGCTTACAAAGCATCCAGTTGTAGGAAACTCTTTTTTATCATTGTTTTTCTTACTTTACATATCGATCCTAGTTCCTTCTCCCTTCCATCCCCCCATTCCTCCCTGTAGGAAAATATTTATGCTTATGTTTCCTTCCCATTTAGACGCTGTAAAGATGACCATGCATGTATACTTGCATATTGTAACTTTGATAGCGTAATACTCCTTTAGTAGGCAGCATCTGTAGCTGATGTAGCAACTCAGTGATTAAACTTCTCAAATTTTGATAAATTTCCAATTAACAATTAAAGTAGATTTTAACTCCTAGTCCTTGTTCCTTGCGTTCTCTATAGTTGCTACCTCACAATTTCCACATATTTAAGATTTTCTGTTGTATTTTATGTCCTTTTATTATTTGATTTTTCCTTACCTTTAATTATTTTAAGTTTTATTGTATATGTATGAATATTTGCCTACATGTACATCTGTGACCACAGGCATATAGTGCCCATGGAGTATGGAAAATGACATCAGATTTCCAGGGACAGTACTTCGTAGTTTGAGAGCTGCCTTTTGGCTGCTAGGAATCAAGATTGAGTCCAAGTCCTCAAAGGACAACCCATGCTCTTAAATTCTCCAGTTCCCTTCCCTTAAATCCTTCAAAATGAACTTTTCAAAGTATCATAAAGTATTTTGTTAACATTCATGAAATATTTTCATTTCCTACTTGGAAATACTGATTTCCTTCTTACATTTTAATGTCAGAAATGATTAATCTGTTCAAATGCTATTTGCCTAATCATTCTTTACCACATCTTCTAATACCAGAGACAGTTATTTCTAATAACATTATATACTTATACTTACATTAATCATTTTAATATTATGTGAATGTAATTTGACAATATATCTATATTAGCTGGACTTCTTAGTTTCTAAAGATTATTCATCAATTATTTATATGCAGTCTATACAATAATGCCACCATAATGCCTGAAATTTTCCTGTCTCTCAGTTCAGACAATACTTTAGTCACCTCTCATTCACCAAAATCTTTGATGAGATTATATTTTAAGAAAATATGCTAACTGATTGATTGATTGTATTTAAATATTACATTTTCAGCAGAATTCAAATTTTTGTTGCCCAGGTTGTTATATGATAAGCATAAAACTTTCCTATGCACCAAAGTTATACATTATCATTGCTCAATATATATCTTCTTCATTTCTTTAAGGTCTTTTGATTTGTGTGAAAGACTATGGCATTTAGGCCATGGCAGGTTTTTTGTGAAGGCTGAATAGCTGCTGCATTGTTAATGTTTCCAATTATTTTTAACATAAAGATGTGTAAAACCATATACAGAAGAAAAATTATGATTACCTACTAATATTTTCTATTATCAATTTCTTTTTTTTATTTTTTGAAACAGGTTCTCAGTATGTATCTTCTAAGATGTCTGGATCTCACTATGTAGATTGATACCATCAAACTCACAGAGCTCTGCCTGCTTCTTCCTCCCAAGTGCTGGGATAATAATACTTGCTTTTCGCTCTTGAGCAATGTGTTTTGCTAAGTTTAGTTTCGAAAATGAGTAAAAAATTTATTTCACATGACAGTGCTATGATGATGAATTTATTAAAATGTGGAAGGGTTCCAAAAATAAAAGGTACTGGCAAACAGCTTTCAATCATTTGTGAGCAGATAGGGTTTTTTTTTCTTTTTTATAATGTTAACTTTCAAATTTAATGACAAGAATCTACCAAATGATTTATTTTGCAGGCAGAATTCTCTACAAATAACAGAGAATAAGAAAGAAGAAAGATGGATAAGAGTCCAGAAGTATTCAAGTAGGTTTTAAAAATATAATTATGAAATTGGACACAATCATGAGCAAGCTGTTTGTCAAGATGGAACGGAAATGATTATGATATACACTGAATTCACTCACAAGAAGCAGAAAACTATTCTGTGCATCTCAACTGCGTTATTGGATTCAGAACCTATAAAAACCACTTTGAACAGTGGGGGCATCTACAGTGTAGTGTTTGATGACATTTTTGCAGCATCTATGATGAGATGGGTCATTCACCCGGACTTCAGCTGGGTCACCCTCACTGGGTTCTGGTGGAGAAACTTTGAAGTAACCCAATGAAGAGCTGCCATTGACATTTTCTAAAAATAAGACATGAGGAGAGAAAGTTTCCACAAACTTCTTCAATTCATTTCAACTCAGTAAACATTTTTGAAGGCTCACTAATGTGTCATGACTATGGTTCTCTTTGCATTTCTCCTATTAAGTGGTCATGGTGTTTTAAATCCCTGTCAGAGTTATCCTTCACGCTGCTCACATAGGAGTCTTTTTCTTTTTTTTAGACACTTACCTGATAGGGTCACCTCCCATCCTTAGTCCCCAGGATGAAATCCAATACCTTCAGAAAATACAAAATGCCATTAATGATCTAAACTCTTCATCTCCTGTCATGTCTTTTACTTATCTCCATGGGTCTGCCATGCAATGTTATTTTTATAACTTCTGGTGTTATTCTTGTCTGAATCACTTACTCAGTGCAGATGTTATATTTTTACCTACATAATGGGAATTTTGTCTTGATGAGACCATAAATACATTAATGGCCCTTTTGAAACTCAGTTGGTGTATGGTACAAAGAGCCTTCCATATTTTTGTGAGCTTGTTTAAATTTGTGTGTTTTCACCATTTGGATCTGAATAATTGAAAGGTAGGACTCTGGGTAATATGCTTTTTACCCAGAGTCGTACCTACTGCTGAAAAAATAAACTTCCATTTTTTTTCAGCAGTGTGGATAAAAACAAATATTTTGAAAGGATTTTTAAGCAATGTTACTCTAGATAAAGCAGCTGGCTTTCCATAACAAAAACATTCTTTGGTATAGAATGTTTTAAAAAAAGTACATGTCTTTAACAGAAAATCTTTCTTCTATGAGAAGTAAACAATAAATATAAAACATGAAAAAGATTACATGCAGTAGTTGTATACTTGTCAGCCAGGAGGGTGATTCACTTCGAAATATCAGAAGTGTCACATGTCATCTTATTTAATTCTAATATAAGGAACATTCAAATTTGAGAACAAGAGTGTAAAGATTTTATAAATGAATGCAAATTATATTTTCTTTAGGTGTCTTTGCCTTGTGCTTCCAAAAGTACAGTGATATCTTGCTTGTACAAATAAAGCCCATCTAAGGGTTAGCGAACGAAATTTGTCACTAGCTACACATAGAGGCCTCTATAGACAGACAGGAAGTGAGACAGCTGGGCAGAGATAGGATATAAGCACGGAGACACAGGAAATTGGTCTCTTGTGTGGTGAGACACTAAGGAGGTAAAACACGGTTGTGGCTTGCTCCTTCTCTCTGATCTGTCAGCGTTTTTCTATATCTGACTTTTGGTTTGTATGATTTAGACCCATTAAGAACTCCATTTACAGGTACCCCTATAATTCAGAAAATTTAAGAATGGAGATGACTTTCCAGATAATCAACTAGTCAATTAAAGTATGCTTCTATGGAACATGCCACCTACATGGAAATAACTCAACAAGCCATCAATCCCATTCAAGGAACCACAGGCAACCGAATAAAATTGGGAGCAAGGGAGATGGTGTTCCAAAGAAGAACACATGTATGGATGTCTAAGTGAAAATGGTCAATCCTGAGCATGCATAAATAACATCACATGGTTGTAATGTGGGAAATATATGTGCATCTTCTGCAATTACACACATGCAATTACAATTGCTTAAATTGGAGGCTTTGAGTTTGAAAAAGAGAGGGGTGGAGGATAATGGGATGGTTTAATAAAAAAAGGGGAAAAGGAAAAAAATGCTTAAATTAAAATAAAGTAGCAAAAATAACAACAAAAAATAGTTTCTTGATGAAGTGTTTAACACACTGTTCATTATACTAGAATGAATTTACCAAAGGTTAAAAAATGTATATCATAAGAAGACACATCTTCCATATTACTTATAAAAATATATTAAAATTTAAATTTGGAACAAAAGTAAATAAGAATAAAATACAGTGATCTGCATTACCAAACTCTTTCTACGAGGCCACTATCACCTTGGTACCCAAGCCTCACAAAGATACAACTAAGAAAGAAAACTACAGACCAATATCTCTGATGAACATTGATGCAAAAATACTCAATAAAACACAGGAAAACCGAATCCAAGAATACATCAGAGAAATCATCCACCATGACCAAGTAGGCTTCATCTCTAGGTTGCAAGGTTGGTTTGAAATACTAAAATCTATGAACGTGATCCACCATATAAACAAACTGAAAAAGAAAAACTATATGATCATCTCCCTAGACACTGAAAAAGCATTCGACAAAATTCAACACCCATTCATGATAATCTTGGAGAGATCAGGGATAACAGGAACACACCTAAACATAATAAAAACAATACACAGTAAACCAACAGCCAACATCAAACTGATAGAGAGAGCTTACAGCAATTCCTCTAAAATCAGGAACAAGACAAGGCTGTGCACTCTCTTCATATCTCTTCAATATTGTACATGAAGTTCTAGCTAAAGCTATAAGACAACAAAAGGAGATCAAGGGGATCCAAATTGGAAAAGAAGAAGTCAAACTATCTCTATTTGCAGATGATATGATAGTTTACATAAGCGACCCAATAAACTCTACCAGGGAATTCCTACAGCTGATAAGCAACTTCAGCAAACTAGCAGGATTCAAGATAAACTCAAAAAAATCAGTAGCCCTATTTTATTCAGACAACAAAGAGGCTGAGAAAGCAATCAGAGAAAGATCACCCTTTAAATAGCCACAAACAACACAAAATACTCGGGGTAACACTTACCAAACATATGAAAGACCTATACAATAAGAACTTTGTGTCTGTAAAGAAAGAAATCAAAGAAGATACCAGAAAATAAAAAGATCTCCCATGTTCTTGGATTGGAAGGATAGATATAGTAAAAATGGCAATCTTGCCAAAAGCAATCTACAGATTCAATGTAATCCCCATTAAAATCCCAGCAAAATTCTTCACTGACCTTGAAAGGATAATAATCAACATTGTATGGAAAAACAAAAGACCCATGAGAGCCAAAACAACCCTGTAAATAAAAGAACTTCAGGAGGCATCACCATCACTGACTTTAAGCTCTACTACAGAACTATAGTTCTGAACACAGCCTGGTATTGGCACAAAAATAGACAGGTAGACCAATGGAATTGAATTGAAACTCCCAATATTAATCTACACACCTATGAACAGGTGATTTTCGACAAAACAGCTAAAAAATACAATGGAGGGATGAAAGCATCTTCAACAAATGGTGCTGGCACGATTGGATGATGGTGTGTAGAATAGTGCAGATAGACCCATGTCTATCACCATGCACAAAACTCAAGTCCAAATGGATCAAAGACCTCAACATAAATCCAGCCACACTGAACATCTTAGAAGAGAAAGTAGGAGGTACCCATAAAGAAATTGGTATAGGAGACTGCTTCCTGAACATAACTCCAGTAGCACAGACACTGAGATCAACAATTATTAAGTGGGACTTCCTCAAACTTATAAACTTCTGTAAGGCAAAGGACACAGTTGACAAGACCAAATGCCAGCCCACAGACAGGGAAAAAAAATTTACCAATCCTACATCTGACAAAGGGCTGATCTCCAAAATAGATAAAGAACTCATGAAACTAGTCAACAAAACACCAAATAGCCCTATTAAAAAATGGTGTACAGGATTGAATAGAGAATTCTCAATAGAGGAAATAAAAGAGGCTTAAAGACACTTAAGAAAATGTTTAACCTCTTAGCTATCAGGGAAATGCAAATGAAAACAACTTTGAGATAGCATCTTACTCCTGCCAGAATGTCTGAAATTAGAAACATCAATAATAACTTATGCTGGAGAGGATGTGGAGAAAGGGGAATACTCCTTCACTGCTGGTGGGAGAGCAAACTCGTACAACCATTTTGGAGATCAGTATGGTGGTTCCTCTGGAAAATGGGAATTAGCTTACCACAGGACCCAGCAATTCCACTCTTAGGTATATCCCCAAATGACCCACATCCATGCTACAAAGACATGTTCTCAACTATGTTCATAGCAGCATTATTTGTAATAGCAAGAACATCAAAGCAACCTAGATGCCCCTCAACTGAAAAATGGATAAAGAAGATGTGGCACATCTACACAATAGAATACTACTTTGCAAAAAAAAAAAAAATAACGGAATCTTAAAATTCATAGGCAAGTGGATGGAACTTAAAGAAACCATCCTGAATGAGGTGACCCAGTCACAAAAAGAGGAACAGGGTATGTACTCACTCATATATGAATTTTAGATGTAGGGTAAATGATCACCAGCCTATAATACACATCACCAGACCAACTGGGATACAAGGTGTATTCTAATATATTCATATATGGTCCCTCACAAAAGGGGGAAGGGACAAGTCCCCCAGAGCACATGGGAAATGGGGGCCAGTGAATGGAGACAGAACTAGGATAAAGAGAAGAGGAGTCGAGGAAAACACATGTGACTATATAGATTGAGTCAGGGTAAGGGGGGGAACATAAAAGAGGGAGCCATTATTGGTTTGAAAAGAAAACTGAACCTAAAGAGAGGTCTAGAGAACTACAAGACTGACTCCAACGAACAATTCAAGCAACCATGGAAAGACTACCATAAATGCCCTTCCCTGATAGTGAGATCATGAACTAAATTATCTACCATCATGGAGCCCTCATCTAGTACCTGTTATAGTGTCTTATAAGAGATTTTTTGATTAGGGAGGCAGAGACAGGTGGATATCTGTGAGTTTGAGGCCAGCCTGGTCTACAGAGCTAGTGCCAGGACAGGCTTCAATGCTACAGAGAAACCCTGTTTCAAAAAAAAAAAAAAAAAAAAAAAAACAAAGGCAAGAAAACTGAAAAAAAAAATTTTCTCTCCCTACCCTAAAAAATTACTCTCTCTTTATATCATACAATATATATATATATATATATATATATATATATGTGTGTGTGTGTGTGTGTGTGTGTGTGTGTGTGTGTATGTATGTGTGTTCATACATTCGTATTGAGTGAGATTAGAACATTTTAAATATGAGTGATATGAGTAATGATAATGTAAATCTACTAGTTAAGCAATTAGACAAGTAAGAAATAGATAAGAAATATAAGAGCCCAAGACTATTGATAACTATTACATAGAAGAAATGAAAATTTTATTAAAAGTGTGATAACCTAAATGTTGGTGCTTCCAATATTCACATTAGTTTAAATTAGGTATCAAAATTGGTAATGAGTATTTGTTTAAGTAGAAGAATCCTCGGGGAAGTGATGAGGGCACAGTGAAATGCTCACAGACTGGACAGGCTTCACAGACTCGTAAAGCATGCTTAAGAGACTTCTTGTTCTCCTTCCTCATTGGAAGACTGAGAATGAGAAGGACAGAGACATAGTTGAACTATCAGGTTCTTTGAAGGTATTTTAATGTTTGTCATTTATTAACACCCTAATTTAGCACTTTTTTCCTATGACAACTTTAATACAATAAGCCAATATTACAGGGTTAAATCATAAAAAATATTTTCATCTCTGAAAATGAGGAGAAAAATAGCATTTCATTGATGTGTCAAGATTTGGAAGTTTTTATAAATATTAAATGATGTTAAATATTATTGCTATGTACAGGAGGAGGCATTAGACTCCATTCAAATTTGTAATATAAATCTACACTCAGATGCTTGAAATGCAAAGCTTATTATAAGAAGAGGGTAAAATGGAATGTCCTCTAGGCCTTTTCTCTCATAAATGAATATGCATACAATTACTCAGGGTAATAAAATAATAACTAATATGGTAAATACAATTAAAATCCTGCTTTAAATGGTGGAAGCAGACTCATTGTGAAATAGAAGATATAAAAAAGACAAAGATGTTCTGTATGTATGCCAGTATCTTAAACACTTGCCCTTTTAATTAGCTAGTAATATCACATATGCATATGATTTTCCTCATTTATCAACATACTATTCTTGTGAATTATTTCTATTATGAAAAGTAGCCTATAAAACATACTAGAGTCTGTCTTTTTCCATTTAGGATGCTGCCCTTAGGATTCTCTTGATATTTTACCTCGAAGAGTTACTGTTCCATTTGTTGGAGTCTGGAAAATGTTCATTTCCAGTTTCCCTCAATCTGTATTTTTAAAGATTTTCTTAAGGGATGTACTCACTTCCTCTTTAAGATCCTCCCTTCTGTCTGAGGAGTGAAGCAGTCAGCTTAACTGTAGATCTCATCCCTCTTTCCACTCCTCCAAACTCTAGAGTCTCATCCCTGGTTCTGTAGTAGAGCCCCTTCTGTGACCTCCTGTTCCTTGTCTCCTTGTCTCCAACTGATTAAATAAGTCTTCTCTGAAGCCTTCTTTCCACACCCTGTTAACTCATTCCCCAACTCCTTCAAGCACTCTCTGGGAAAGGGGCAGCCAAGTCTTCAAGAGAAACAAGTAGGTCAGCTTCATCTCTTCACTCTCTGTCCTCTCCTTCAAATCCAGTCCCCCCCAGTGTCATCCCCAGTTCTGTGGAAGACTAAGTGTTGAGGCATCTCTTCAGTCTCCGACCCCATTCCAGGAGCTAAGAAGATCCTGTTGGAACATCCTGACTTCCTCCATGCTGTGCACCTGCCAAGTGCCCTCCACCAGCCCATTTGAATATATAAGTTCAGAATCCCTATTAACACATTTTTTTATCAGGAACCTCTATCTAGCTGCCACACCTAGCAGTATCACAGAATAAAAAAGAACAAACTCTCATCAGGAATCAGGAAGCATAGCCACTGCACCCCATAAGATACAAGAGGGCAAGAAAGAAGGAAACAAAACACTTGCCCACCAAAGACAAAAGTTGTAGTCATCCCAAACCCAGATGCCTAGACACCAGCAAAAAACACAATTAACATGTATGACAATATGCCTCCAGCTAAGCCCCTGAGAATTGAAAAACAGAAAAAGAACAAGACAAACAACAACAACAAGAACAAGACAAACAACAACAACAAAACTTGAAATAACCTTTATAATCCAAACTGATTTAACTGTGCTAGAGCCTGGTGGTGATAACAAGACACTATTCAAAGTGCAGCACCAAAAAGGTAAAGAGGTGATAGCAGATGGAAAGGAAACTTTACCTATTTAGTAGTTAAAAGATGATATTCTTGTATTGGTGAGGACTTTGAGTTTGTAAATGCACATGGTAAAACTATTGGCAGAAGTATTTTGTATAGTTCTTTTATGATATTAGTCCTTAAAGCCTCATAAAAATATGCTAGAAGTTTAAACTATGCACATTGTCATAATTGTTTCTCAGAATTCTATTAAAAAGTATATGAATTTGTTGAGCATTGGTCATCAACAAACATTTCTTAAAGTATTTCAGGTAATAAAACCTCAATTACAATTTTTAAATTTCTTTAATCTAAATTTTGAAGAGAAAAGATACCTTAATAGAGGGAGCCATTATAGGTTTAAAGAGATTTCTTTTCAATGTATAGGTTTAATATTGATTATGATCAAGGTTTTCTAAATAAATTATATTTCAAAACATCAATGTGAAAAGATAAATTAAACTTTATAGTTCTTACAAAGCATATAGATGTATTTTGCTAAGTCTCTTACCGTACCTTTTATGTCCAGTTTTAACAATGACTATAACAAGTGAAACACATTTTCACTAGAGAAAGTAAATGGAAATAAAACCTCCCTGATTTAGAACTGCAAAATGTCGACTTTCACTAAGATCAATTGTAATGGTGAAATCTACTACATGAACTTTGGTGTGTTTTGCATATGTTGTTTTTATGAAATAATGATTAAATTAGTTTGAAGTCAGGTCAAGTGGAGTAATACAGAAGAAGGCTGGATGACAGGGTCATTTTCCTTTGTGACAAAGAAGAATGACAGATATTCAGAGTTGATGTGTCTACAAGAGAAGGCTTCATGCATATGAGAAGGAGCCGTGTGAGTACACAGGAAGGGGTAGGAGGAATGAGAGCATAGTGGTGGGTGGTGTAATTGTAAATGAACTAAAGAAAAAGGAAAACAAAAGCATTAATAACTTTAAATACTTTAAACGTATAAGAGGACAGAAAATTTCTAAAGGTCAATGAATCATGAAGTTTGCTTTGGGACTGAATCTCTAGGTATCTTCAGAAAATACACCCATAAATTCTGGAGATCAGTATGGCAGTTCCTCAGGAAAATGGGAATCAGTCTACCACAGTACCCGGAAATCTCTCTGTTAGGCATATACCCAAATGATCCACATCCATGTAACAAAGACATGTTCTCAATTATGTTCATAGGAGCATTATTTGTAATAGCAAGAACCTGGAAGCAACCTAGATGCTCCTCAACTGAAGAATGGATAAAGAAGATGTGGCAAATCTACACAATGGAATACTACTCTGTGGAATAAAAACAATAGAATCTTGAAATTCGCAGTCAAGTGGATGGAACTTGAAGAAATCATCCTGAATGAGGTAACCCAGTCACAAACAAGTAACATGGTATGTTCTTGCTCATGTATGGATTTTAGACACAGAGCAAAGGATTACCAACCTATAATTCACACCGCCAGAGATACTAGGATACAAGGAGGAACCTAAGTGATTCGTATAAGGCCCCTACAGAAGGGGAAAGGGACAAGATCTCCTGAGACATGGGGGGTGGGGGGGCAGTGAGTGGAAAGGGAACTAGGAGAAGAAGAAGGGGAGGAGAGGAACACACGTGGGACTAAGAAGATTGAGTCAGGGGAGAAATAGATGAGAGGAGAGAGAGAGAGAGAGAGAGAGAGAGAGAGAGAGAGAGAGAGAGAGAGAGAGAGAGAGAGAGAGAGAGAGCATGAAAGAGAGAGCCATTATAGGTTTGAAGAGAAAACTGAACCTAGGAAAACGTTCAGAGACCTCCTACAAGACTGACCCCAACTAACAATTTGAGCAACAGTGGAAAGGCTACCATCAATGCCCCATCAACTACCCAGTTCTCCTAACACCTATGTAGTGGGATATTCACTGTGTCTGCTTCTGTGGCACTGACCATACCCATTGAGGGGTGGAGCCAGGGGTGGAAGTGACCTGGGGAGCTTAGTCTTGGGAGGAGGCAGAGAAAAGCTCTTTCTGGCAGGAGACGGAGAGAGGAGCATCCAGTTTTAACTGCTGTGTTCATCTGTCTGTGTTGTGAGTTGTTTCTCCCTTAATAAACATCTATTCAACCTATTTGTTTATCCTGACCCTTATTGAACCACAATACACCTACATTCAGGGTGTCTGGGTCGGTCCTATATTGGTTTCCCAGTGATCAGACTGGGATGCATGAGCTCCCACATGTTTAGGATGTTTAGGTCATCTGATCCGTGTGTTACTCCAGCCTGGGTTTGACCCCTTTGCTCATCACTCCTCCTTGTATTTGCCCCCTTAAAGCGAGGAAACTTACCGCACAAGAAAAAGCTCAAAAACAATACGTAAGTTACACCACGTCCTGTATTGCTGGCCACACCCTTGGAGGTGCTACTTCTTGTTAGCAACGTTAACTCAATCCGATATTTACTCCCACTGATCTTAAGAAAATTAGAAAACGGTCAACACAAAGAAGAGCTAGTTGAAGGTCATCAAGCCTCAAAGAGTGTATCTATATCACAACTCCTATACTAAAGCCACAAAAAATATCATGAAAGAGGGCATTAAAGATTGTAAAAATCAGAGGGTCAGAAAGTCTGCTGTGATATTCATATCCCTAGAAACAATAGGAAAGCTACACTCATGACATTTCAACAATATGCCTACATTAAAGAGACTTGAGAAGTTATATTATCGATGTGAACATTAGAGAGGGAAATGTCAGAGGTCCTACCCTAAAATAAAAAACTTCATGGAACTAAGAACTTCTGAGATTGGCAGACAAAAATTACATTTTTACGATAACTGGAAATTTTTCAGATAGCCTTGAAATTTCCCAAAAGGAAGCTGTCCTTCACAAACAGAAGCCTGGGATATTTCGGGGGTCAGACTAATTCTCTATGTTAGAGTACAGTCACAGGACAGGGTTCCACATATTCTTTGTCTTAAGAGCATTTGCAGTTCCCAATGAATTCCATTTCTTGAGATTTAAAATAACAATTCAAGAAAAATCTTGTGGAGAAAAAAAAATATCAACTTCTATTTCATTCTATCCTGAAGGATTTGATTGTATCTTATCAAAAAATAAATAAAAAAGTTTTCTGAGCAACAAGCTTGGTTTCTGATCTTTATGGCTGACTGAAATAAAATGAAAAGTGAAATCACAAGTCCCTTCCTCCAGTGTCAAACTGCACATTATTCAGTAAATAAAACTCAGATAACTGGAAAGGAGATGGTTGTCTGTAGGTCAGTTACTAAGAACTCATTGATCCAATTAGACTTCATTAAACCTGCATTTCCACAGGAGGAGTAGTAAGTTCTGTTCTCTGGACATGACGTTACTGTTGTGCAAATTAATTCATAGAGACCCTGTTTACCTGTGTAGGAACTTCACAAGAATAAGCTATTGAAAATATAACACAGAAGGTAATGTGGATATTGTGTAAACTAGTTTCATGTGTAATTACTCCATGGTAAGGTTGGGAGAAAAGGTTTTATTGTATCTAAGATGTAGAATACATCTCACATTATCTGGAGGAGTCCAGAGCAAAGAAAGAAAATAATTGATTAAACATGGTTACAATCTGGACTTGGATATAAGAGGACAGAGAGGGATAATGAGAGAGGAAACAGTTAACCAAGAGAAATGAACAAAAGAAAGGGGTCCAAATGCATGAATAGCCAAAATTTCAGGATTATAGGGGAGTGAGAAGCTTGAGGTCGATATTAGCTGGAAGGTAGGAGGAAATGTGAGAAAGCAGAACGAGTCACAGGTAGCTGTCATACTGAGGAAGTCTGGAGGTGAGCTTGAAATTTGATATGTTAAGAGGAGCCACAGGTAGCTATTTTTTCCTTTCTGATAGTGATAAGAAAAATGACTTCTTTGGTAGAGGAGGAGAATCTGAGTAGTGAAGTTTCCTTTGGACCTGACAAGGATCATCACACTGAAGATCATTTGGGAGCTAATGGCTACTTGGGGGACATAGAATATTTGGGGATGTGCCCAATGATTGGCATGCTCCACATGCAGGTGCATGTGAGAATAAATAACTAATTGGACTATTTGAGAAGAATAAGAAGACAGAGGAAAACAGGAGAAGGAAGTGGAGGATGTATATGAACGAAATGCTGTTCTACATAGCCATGAGATTTTCAAAGAAAACTTGTATTTTACATTCAGTTGAAGCAAGCTTTCCTCCGCACAGTCAGGTGGTGGAGAGCAGTCACTCACTGGGAGTGGGTAATGCTATTACTGCTGATACAGGCTTTTTGTAATTAACATCGTTGTCTACTTACACAATAACTAGTTCAGATTTGGATTTATGACTTGGTATGAAAAACCAGACACAAATGCCCAGATTTAGTTACTGACAGTGCCATTGTATCTGTGATGCATGGAACAGACCCAAAAGAAAAAATTTACCACTTAACAACACAGTCCACTAAGGAATATGTATTGTTTATTCAAGATTCGATGGAGATTGGTAATTCACTGTCTGCTCCAACTTGCAATACTCTCCCAAAACATAAAGATTCCAACTTTAAAATGATTTTTACTGAGTGATTATAACTTTGTGTCATCATGGAGTCAATAAATTTCAGATTGACACATTAAATTAGCCAGGACCCTCTGTACCAACATACTGAGGCAGTTCAAATACCAATACGTTTTACGCATTTCCTTTCCATCTTTCTCCTCAGGCTGTGTAATGTTGAGTAAAACATACATTTTCTTATATAGTAAAACACAAAGGAAGAAGAACTGAGTTGTCTGTCAAGGGTGACCACAAGAGACATCTTATCACACACTGAGAATGACTCAGAGAAACACTCAAATGAATGTTCACAAAACTGTTCTTGGATCTCAGAATCTTGAAAAAAAAAATACAATCTATGAGAAAAAAAAAAGCATGTTATTGTAAAATTTTAGATGAAACATTGTGACATAACTAAGCCCCCAAATTAATCAAAAGCCTTAGGTTAACATATTGTCAGTTTATGTATTCATGATAATACATTTACTTAGCTTCATATTTCTTTTGAATAGAAAACATTAGAATCAATAGTCTATTTTTCCTGTTTCCCCTTATTTTCCCTTCTTCTCTCCTATCCTATATTCAGAGACTGTTTTGATGATATTATTTGCTTTTCATGGCATCTGTTGACTATGCTTTGTTTAAGGTGTAGGTGATTCCTTTGTCTTCCATTCCTATAATTTCCTGTGATACGTCTTTACTCTCTATTTATGTCCTCAGTCTAATCTTTATTTCTGATTTTCTCAGCAAGGAGAGACACCTTCCTAAGGAACGTTGTAGTGATTTCTGTTCTTACCTCCACTCAGATCCTTATATGTTTCACCAGTGTCCTCACTCAAATTAGTGGGGAACTGTGTGCTTTTCAAAGGAAAGTGGCTGACTATCCTTGTGCCTATTCATGTATCAATTATAAAAACAGGTGAAAATCCATCAATGTCATAGGGAGCCATGTTCATAGCAAAGCACCAAATGTCTGGTCTCTTGTTCCATACATAACAAGGGAATGCTGACATTGTCTGGAATACCTGCTAGAACTTTCTCGGATATTATGGGGGACTTTGTAAACATTTCACTGACTTGTCTGAAATATTAACATTAATAAAGAGAGGTAATTTATGCATGTATAACATACTGTGGCTGGAAAGGATGGTATGTTAGACATTTTGTATAATTACAAATTACTTTGTAGCATTGAAAAATTTATTTATCCTAAATCATATTTCATAAACATTACCACTATTATGATGACCTCATTTAAATAAATGGTAACACCCTATTTAGTGACTTGCATTAACATGTGTGTGCTAAACACAAGCTAAAAACTGAAAATGATGAATTCCAAATGGTATTTTTGTTTTCTATTTACATTTAAAATTGTTTTTAATTTTATTTTTTTTTCAATTTACAAACCAACTTACCTCTCCCTTCCTTCTCCTGCTCCCTACATCTTCCCCACACCCAACCCCCAGTCCACCCCTAAAACATGATAAAGAATTACTTGACGAGTCAACAAAGGCTGGCATATCAACTGGAGGCAGGACTGAGGCTAAGCAAATATCTCTCCATAAGGAATGGGTTCCAAAATGTCAGTTCACAACAAGGGCTAAGTCCTGGTCCCATTGCCAGTGACCCCACAGATGATACAAGCCACAGAACTGTCATTCATATTCAGAGGGCTTGGTTTGGTTCCATGTAGGTTCCCCAGCTATCAGTTCAGACTCAGTGGTCTCCCACTAGTTCAGGTCAGCTGTCTTTGTGAGTTTCCCCATTATGATCTTGACCCCTTTGCTCATATAATTATCCTTCCCTCTCTTCAACTGGATTCCTGGAGCTCAGCCCATTGCTTAATTGTGGATATTTGCATCTGGTTCTATCAGTTATTGGATGAACATTCTATGATGACTATTAGAATGTTCATTAATCTGATTACAGGGGAAGACCAGTTTAGGCACCCTCAACACTATTGCTGGGAGTCTTAGCCTAGGTTATCCTTGTGGATTCCTGAAGTTTCCCTAGCAACAGATTTGTCTATAATCCCATAATGGTCCCTTCTCTATCATGATTTCTTTGTCCTTGCACTCTCTCTGTTCCTCCCCCAACTTGAACATCCAGTTCCCTCATGCTCTCCCCCTTTACCCATCACCCAATTTTATCAGGAGATCTTACATATTTGCCCTTGTTTGGGTGTATACTTGCATATCTCTCTTAGGGTTCTGCTTGTTACCTAGCTTCTCAGGGGTTACAGATTACATCCTGATTATCATTTTATATAAGTCTAATACACACTTAAGAGTGAAGATATACTGTGTTTGCCTTTATGGGTGTGTGTCACATTATTCCAGATGGTTTGTTCTACTTTACTTTTATTCATTTCAAGATGTCTTTTTTTTCTTCTTATTCTATTTTCTTTTTATTTCTTTTTTTAATTGCTGTTGAGTAACATTTTATTGTTAAGAGCATGTTTCTGCCCCCAGCCTGTCCCAGAGCTGCACCAGCCCCAAATAACACACAAAGACACTGTAGCATATATAAAGCTGTTGGCCTGGTAATAGTATTTCTTATTGGCTAGCTCTGTCTTAAATACTAACCATTTCTATTGATCTAAGTATTTCCACATGGTCTCATCTTATCAGAGAGAGGGCCCAGCCTTCTAATCTCTCTGTCCTCCATGTTGAATCACCTCGCTACTACTTATTTTCTCCTCCTTGCCTCCTGGTCCGATCTATCTTGCTTTCCTATTGGCCAACAGTGCTTTATTCATTAACCAATAAGAGCAACATATTTAAAGAATGACAACTCTCATCATTCCATTGTATAAATGTACCACATTTTGAAAATTTATTCTTCTGGTTAGGGGCATGTAGATTCTTTCCAGGTTCTGGCTATTATAGTTAATTCTGCCATAAACATCTTACACACAAATGATAAACTGGCTGAAAAAGAAATTAGGGAAACATCACCCTTCACAACAGTCACAAATATAAAAATATCTTGTTATAACTCTAAATAAACAAATAAATGATCTGTATGACAAAAATTTTAAGTCTCTGAAGAAATTGATGAAGATGAAAATGGAAGGCTCTCTATGCTCTTTGATAGGTAGGGTCAACATAGTAAAAAATGGCAGTCTTACAGAAAGCAATCTGCAGATTCAATGAAAACTCCATCAAAATCCCACATCATCATATTTCTTCACAGACCTGTAAAGAATAATACTCAACTTGATATGGGAAAAGAGAAAAAAAAAACCTTGGCTAACTGAAGCTGTACAATAAATATCCTCCAGAGGCTTCACCATCCCTGACTTCAAGCTATATTATAGAGATATTGCAATAAAAATAGCTTGTTATTTGCCTAAAAACAGACATGTGGTTCAATGAAATCAATTAAGACTCTGACAGTAATTGACGCATCTATAAACACCTGAATTTTGAAAAAAAATTACAGTGGGAAAAAGAAACCACCTTCAACAAAAGATGCTGGTATAACTGGATGTGAGCATGTAGAAGAAAACAAATATATCCACATCTATCCTCATGCACAAAACTCAAGTCCAAGTAGATGAAAGACCTCAACTTAAGTCCAATTACACATCACCTGATAGAAGAGAAAGTGAGAAGTAGTCTTGTATACATTGGTACAGGAGACTACTTCCTAAATATAACACCAATAGCACAGATAGTGAGAGGAACTCATGAAACTGTGAAGTTTCTCTAAGGCAAAGGACTTGGTAAACAAGACAAAATGGCAGCCTACAGAATGGGAGTAGATCTTCTTCAACTCCACATCTGACCAACTGACAGAAGGCTGATTACATATATATATATATATGTGTGTATATATATATATATATATAGTGTGTGTATGTATATATGTCTGTATATATATATATATATATATATACATATATATATGAAACTAGGTACCAAAATCAAAATAATACAATTAAACAAAAGATTACAGATCTAAACAGAGAATTAACAACAGAAGAGACTCAAAGAAATAAAAGATATTTAAGGAAATGCTCAACATCCTTAGTGATCAGGAAAATGCAAATTAAAACAACTCTCAGGTACCATCTCATACATTTCAAATTAGCTAATTTCAAAATCATTGAAGACAGCTTATGCTGGAGAGGTTGTGGGAGGAAGGGGAACACTCCTCCACTGCTGAGGGGAGTGCAAACATGTACAGGCCCTTTGGAAATCAGTATGGAACTTTGTCAGAAAATTGGGAACCAATCTACCTCAAGATTCAGTGGTAGCAGTCTCATGTGCATACCCAAAGGATGCACATTCACACCGTGAGGACATTTACATTTTACAATTTCATCGGACGGACGCAAGATAAATGCTAGAAAAGCACATAAAGCCCTGATTTGTTGGTTGTTTCTGAGAAAATAGAACGTTTAGTATCGTCCCCAAGTATACTTTGTTTTCAAGGAACTAATATGTTAACTCTGTTTCATCTAGGAAAGCATATGTGAGAATGGCTGAAATATTTTGACTTTTACTAGTTCAAAGAAACTATGAATAAACCTACTGTGCCAGAAACTCAGCTAGGTGCTGGAAATATAAAAGTGAAATACAGACAGCCCTTTTTCTGCCAGAGGTCACACACCAGAGAAGAAGACAAATTAGTACTTATATTTATAATGGACAAGGATACACATCCTACTTGAAAAAAATCACTCTACGGGAACCAAGATAAGTCTGCTAAAGCAATCATGAACTGGGAGTTCAGAGAAAAAGAAGACAAGTTACCATGAAAGCAGACTTCATTCTCTAAGATGTGAAATGAACTGAGGAGTAGATTTAATGTGGGCATTGAAGAGAAAGGGATGACCTAGAGCATAGCCAAAGGGTCATTACCTCACATTGCCATTATGTGAATATTCTCACTTATCTATAGAGCACAAGCAGCTATAAAGTGGCTAGCTAGCAGTGGAATTCTTCCGCTTCTCTTTTATAATGTGTTTTTGTCTTTAGTCCATAATCCGAGAGGAGAAAAAAACATGACTCTAAAGAAAGAAACACAAACTCTGTTTAGGAATAATGATATTGAATGATTTAGAGAAATACACAATGGTTTTTGAGAGTCTCTCAGGAGGAAGAGCAATCACTAGGCTTATGCATTCACAAGATATAGACTAAGAAACATATATATATATATATATACTTGATAATTTGCTTCAAATCAACCACAGAGGCCTCTTGATTCTAAGTTTAATTATTTCACTATAGGACTCTAATTGATTCTCAGAGCTTTAACACAATATGATTGCATCTGGGAAAGAAATAAAGAATGAAGGCTAATATTTTTTAGAACTCTTATTTGATTTGAAATTTTACTGCCTTCACCATTATGCTTCAGAGAATCTGACACAGGGTTTTGAGAGTGGCGAGTTCTGAACACAAAAATAGAATGTCTATGGTTTTATTCATATTTAGGAGCAGCAGCTTGAAGGAAGTGAAACTGCAGCTGTACTTTTCCACGTTACTAAGCAACTGGTGTGAGTCAGGCAAAATCATTCCAACTCACAGGTACTGGTAGTAGACCCATGCCAAACGACATTTGGAAAAAAGAAATCGTGTGAGCATGATCTACCTGTTGGGTACCAGCATGCTATTAAGATATAAAATGAGGGTCATTACAACTTTAATTATACATATTTAATGTTAAAGACTGGCAGTGGCTGCCAGGCATAGGGAACCCCCACAGCACCTGGCATAATGATTGTCACATTAGAAATTCCCAGGCAGATTTACTGAAATGAATTATTAGGTAAATATTTCTGGTCTGAGCTATTGAATTCACTTATAAAGAATGAAGATAAACATGCATCTTTACATTGGTGCATTTTGGTGAAGTGTGCTAACAACAGGTTTATTATTTGAGATGTTTAGAACTACTCTACAGCAATTACATTTAGGTAGCCATTACTAATACATATAAAGTTTTGTAATAAAAAAGTGATAATAATAAGAAGCTATATGAAGCTTTTCAGTTAGAAACAGGAGAGTTCACTCAATGGTTAAGATCACTTGCTGCTCTTGCAGAGAACCTGTGTTTAGTTTCCAGCAGCCATAAGTTAGCTCACAAACTCTCTGAAAATCTACTTCCAGGGGATCCAAAACTTCTTGTTCCATAGACACCAGAAACACATATGGTGCTCACACACATGCATGCAAAACATTCATGCACATAAAACTTTTTAAATTTAAATAAAATGGTATCAGTTTCAGAAGTTGTAAGATGTAACACAGAGGTAACTTAGGGGTCAATATGAAAATCTGAAAACCTGGGTTTGATTCATGGATACCATGTAAAATTTCCCCAGAGTAGCAAGTTTGGAATGGATATAGGGTCAGCAAAAGAAGTAAGAGTTCCTGCATCAAGTAATGTGTAAAATAAAACCAGCTCCTCAACATTGTCATGTAACCTGTACATATACTTTGTAGAAAAATCATGCCCACCGTCATACAAATACATATATATATCATGTATATATACAGCATGTATACCACACAGACATATCCATAGCAAAAAAGAAAAAAATATGACAAAATTGTAATTTTTGTGTGTATGTATATTTGTCCATGTGTGTATGTTTATGTGTGTATGTTTGTGTGTCTGTGTGTGCTCGTGTCTCTTTGTGTATGTAGGTGTGTGTGTATATGTATGTGTGTCTGTGTGTGTATGTCTTTGTGTGTGTATAACAACTGACTAAAGAAGAGAATAAATTTGAAAGAGAGCAAGAGTCTTACAAGGGAGAATTTGGAGGAAGGAAAGAGAAGAAAATTTTGTAATTGTATTATAATCTCAAAATAGCAAAGTAAGGACTAGCTAGAACAGTAACACAACTGAAGAAGACCAAGTGGATACAGATTTAAAAGTAAGAATTCAAAGTGTCCTTAGTTGCAGATGGTAAGAGTGTTTTTGTAAGTGACCCCAAGCTCATGCATCAATAGGAATAATATAGTAAAATTGAGCATGCCATTGAGCTGGATAGCCTTCTGTCATGCTGACACATGTTAAGTATTCTGAGAGGAGAGAAACTAAATATTTAAAGTGACTTCATGAGAACATGCAGTCAGCAATCCTGTAAGACATCTTATGAATTAATGACTAATTGTTGGTCATGATATTTCTGTGGCAGTGGTGTTGAGTTCTACAAGAAAGAAGGCTGAGCAAGCCATGAGGAAGAAGCAAGCAAGCAGCATCATTCCATAACCTCTGCATCAGCTCCTTTGTTTGAGTTCATGTCCTGACCTCCTTTGATGATGAACAATGATTAGAAAAGGTAAACAAAATACACCATTTCCTCTTCAACTTTTTTTTTAGGTTGTTGTGTCTCATTTCATCAGTAGATACCCTAACTAATAAACCTAACACAAACAAACTACAGATTCCATCAAATTTCTTTCAAATTCCTACACAATTGTTCACATATTTTGAAAAGACAATGTTCAGCTTACACTGAAAACACACATTAAAAATCAAATAAATAACTGGGATCAATATGTAAAATAAGAAAAAATAATAATTACAGAAACAAATAAACATAAACCAAAAACCAAAGGAAACAACCTAGCATCATTAGAATAGACTTGAATAAAAAACAAAACAAATAAACAAAAAAAACAAATCAAAACTGTGTAAGGTATCTTTATCTCCAATTTCAATTTGTATTACAGAACTATAGTAATAAAAGAGGCAAAAAATATGTTGGTACATAAGCAGACAAGTTGTTGAATGAAATCAAATTGAAGACTAAGATACAAATCCACACATTTATAGACACATGCTTACTGATAAAGAAGGAAGAAATATGCAGTGGAAAAAAGCATCTTCAACAAATTATACTGGTCAATCTGGATATTGGCACGTAGAAGAATGCAACTAAATCCATGTTCATCACCCTGCACAAAACTCAACAACAAATGGGTATAAGAACTCAACATAAACTCAGATAGAAATGGCAAGCCTGATACAAGATAAAGTGGGAAAGTGCCTTGAACTTCCTGGAGTAGTAAAAAAATTTCCAGAATAAGCACTAAGAACAATAATTAGCAAATGGAACCATATGAAACTGAAAAGCTTCTTTATCGCAACCATACTTTTATTTGAACAAAGTGGCAGAATACAGAGCGGGCTAGAATTTTCACTACCCACTATCCAATAGATTGCCAGCATGCAAAATATATAAAGAACTCAAGAAACATGACATCAAGAAAACTACACACACAGACACACACACACACACACACACACACACACACACACACACACACTGTCTAGAGTGGAAGGACTTAGTATTAGGGGTAAGGAAGAAGGGGGAAATGGAAGAAATATGGGGATAGAAAACCTAAATTAGCTACACCAGTTGGGTACAAGATGCTTAAACATAGAAATTGTGGGAGAGGCTTTAGAACTAAATTATAAGAGAAAAAACATAGGCAAACATAGTGAAACAATGTGTTGGTTAGGTGCTGAAATATATTAAACAAATTATCTTCATATAAATAATTGGAGTTGGTAAAATTAATCCCAAACTGACAGTACTCGATTAATATGTAAGGCTAAAACCTAGGATGGGAATTTAAGGGTGACCGGAGGAGATATCCATGATAGAGGAGGGGGAAACTGAGTAGCAGCAGTTAAATGTAATAACACGAAGAGGGGGTAAGTTTGCAAAACAGTACCCCTTGCCCCTGATAATCTCTGCATCAGCTCCTGCCTCCAGGTATTTGTTCATCATGAGTTCCTGTCTCCACTGCATTTGAAGATGAACTATTGCAAGGAATGGTGAGTAAAATACACCCTTTACTCTCCAGGTTGCTTTTCATCAATGTTTCATCACAACAGAAGCAACCCTAACTAAGACAAATTGGAACTATTGCTATAGTTCTATAGAACTATTGCTATAGAGCTATTGCTATGACAGGCATAATTATGTTGTTTCGGGAAGGACTGTGGAAGGACCTCTGAACTTTGGGCTAGAAAGCCATTGAGTTTGAAAGCTTGGAGAGCTTTTATGTAGGATCCTTGAAGATAAGAATGTTGAGAACAGTGCAGACTATGGAGGACTGCCTTGGGAAGCTTCAGTGGATAGCACGGACTCTTCTCAGCTGTGTGGGTGAAGAATCTGTGTTTTCTTGTCCACTGTAGCTGAAGAGTCTTCTGTGGTTAACAGGACAATAAACAGGAACACCATGGTAAAATTTTTGCTTTGCTGGGACAATGGATGCTGTGTACCAGAGGCTGAAGAAACAAGTATGATTAAGAGAATATCAGCAGTATTGAGATGAAGTCTTCCAGAGAAGTGTTTCCGTAGGGTCAGCACACAGAGGATGTATTCTAGAAAAGTCAAGGTTGCACCTCATTTTGCAACTGGAACTTGCAGGTGTAAGTTGCACCAGGTATTACTGATTTTAAAGATAATGAAGTAATCATGGAGAGCAGTTGAGGCCTGGCACTGTGTGACAGTGGCTGAAGTCCATGCAAAAGGAGCCCAGGAAGGGCTAACTACAGAAGTTCATCCTAATGGCAGTCAGGGACCACAGCATTTCTGGAGATGTCCACTCAGTGAGACGACAGCAATGGAGTGGAGCCAGCTGGAACCACGAAGATGAAGACAAGCGTTTGTGTCACAGAGGGCAAAGCCAGATGAAGTCACCTAAAGCTTGTGGAGGAGTCCAGAATATGCTGAGTGAATTGTAGGAATTGGACAGTGAATTGTTTATGCTGTTGGAAATTTGTTTTGCTTTGTTCAGATTGTGAATGTGCCCTGGGTTTTCCTACTGAATCAAGAAAGTTTTAATTTATTTTTTTTTTATTTGACAGGAGACCACAGCTGAGATACTTGGAATTTTAAAGACTCGAAATTTCAAAATAGCCTGGCCATTTTAATAACATTGCATTTTTAAGTGTTTGAATTTTTAACGATTTTGGGACTTTTACATTTTGAAGTGTTTATATTATCCTTTTGATATTAATGTGTAATTTAGGGGAAGAATAAGAAAAGAAAGGTTATACAGTTTAAAGTTACAATGTTTATGTGTCAAGTCACAAAGGGGTCAAATGCACTAGTTTGTAATATGTCAACTTGAAATAAGCTAGAATTATCTCAAATAGAGGGAAACTTGATTGAGAAAATGCCTCAGTAAGATCCTGTTGTAGGACACAGAAAATTGGAATATTGTAATTCCCAGGCAAATGCTTGAAATTTGAAGAAACCATCCTGAATGAGGTAACCAAGTCACTAAAAGAGGAATATGGTGTGTATTCACTCATATATGGATTTTAGACATAGAACAAAGGATCACCAGCCTATAATCCACACTGCCAAAGAAACTAGGATACAAGGTGGATTCTAAGAGATTCATACAAGGTCCCTCACAGAAGGGGAGAGGAACAAGATCTCCTGAGCATATTGGGAGTGGTGTGGGCAGTGAGTGGAGAGGGTGCTAGGAGAAAGAGAAGGGGAGGAGAGGAAAGCATGTGGGACTAAAAAGATTGAGTCAGGAGAGGAGCAGAGAAGAGAAAAAGAGAGAGAGGCCATAAAAGAGGGAGGCATTATAGATTTCAAGAGGAAACTGACTCTAGAGAAATGTCCTGAGACCTACAAGACTGAACCCAATTAACAATTTGAGCAGCAGTACAAAGGCTACCATAAATGCCCTTCCATGATAATAAGATCAATGACAAACTTGTTCACCATCATGGAGCTCTCATCTAACAGCTGATGGAAACAGAAGCAGACACCCACAGCTAAACACGGAGCCAACCTGGAATCCAGATGCAAAGCTGGAGTACAAGACCATGCTGCAGAAACACACAGAGACAGCTGACCTGAATAAGGGAGAGCTAATGGGTCCCCAGGCTGATAACATGGAATCCAACATGGGACTGACTTAGACCTCCAGTACAGGGTCTCAGCTAGAAGGCCTGAGCAGTGTAAGGAACCTCATACAGTGGAACCAGGATATATCCTTGGTGCATAAAAGGACTTTGGGAGCACATTCACCATGGAGGGATACCCCCCTTAACCTACAAGCAGGAGGGAGGGTGTGTAGTCCCTACTCCAAATGACTTGACCGATATAGATGACCCCTCCTGGATGGCATCACCCAACATGTGGGTTGGTGTGGGTGGGATGGAAGGGTGGTCGGGGGGGGGCATGGGAGGGTGGAAGAGAGGGAGGAAGGGAAGGAGAAGGACTTGGGATCGATATGTGAAATTAAAAAAATCTGTTGTAGGGTGTTTTGTTAATTAGAGATTGTTGCAGAAGAGCTCAGCCCATTATGGGTGGTGGCATTTTTTGGACTGGAGGCCCTGGGTTTACTAAGAAGGCAGTCTGAGCAAGTAATGGGGAACAAGCCAGTAAACACTTATATTTCCCTGCTTCCAGGTCCCTGTCCTACTTGAGTTCCTGTCTCTGCAACTTTGACGATGAACTGTTACATGAATTGTGAGTAAATTAAACATTTTTAAAACCAAGTCGTTCTTTGTCATGGTGTTTCACCACAGAAATAATAACTCTAAGACAATGCCTCAGCCAAAGAAACCGATACATAACATTATTGGAAGCTGTCTTTGCCAGACTGCACTCTGGTTGTGGAATGTAATAGGGGCCAATTTTGCTATAATGTATTTTCTTTTATCTTAAAATGTAATGTAATTAATTCAAAATTTTAAAAATTTCAAAAATGTATACTTATTACATATGTACATTTTTATAAGAGGATAGAGATTCTGATGGTTTTTTTTCTTGTATAAAAAGTGATGAATTACATGGTTTTTCTGTATCTTAAATGCTTAAATTTCTGTAACAAAGATATCTTCATCTGTGAGTAGGAGAGTATGACTATCTGTGTATAGCCAATTCTTCCATATCTGAATTTACTTTTCATAAGGACCCTCAGGAGAAAATTTTGTTTGACTTAAATATGAAGTATAGCATATTTTCTGCTAAGCAATCATTTTTTGTATCTCATGGGCACTGTAAATTTTGTTACATGATTTTTTTAATCACTTAAATCTAGCTTTGTGTCATATACACAGTAGCCTTGTGAGTTATTGTGACATATATTTTTTTGAGATTAATTTTTTCTTGTTTTTTTTTCTTGAAATTGTGCTCTTATCATTTCATTAAATGCATCCTTGTAAGATATCTCAAACCATTTAGGAACAGTATGGGACTTTCATAATAGATAGAAATCTTTCCCAGCTTGCTATCAGCACCAGGGACTGTTTTCTTTCCATTAAAGTTTGAAGAGTATTATGTGTCCCTTTGCTGTACTCTGGAAAAATCTTTCTGCAGATTTTTTTTTAAGAAGTTGATGCTTTAAAACACATATCGATTTCATAAGAAATTTTCCCAAGTCCATATGCTGGCTATAATTTTATCTGCCTAACTCACTTCCTGTTTAAAATTACGTACTAAAAACCTAATGATTTCTGAAAAATGTGAAAATGTAGAAGAACAGCCATGGGGTTCTCATCAAGAGACTTCCCTTCCATCCTGCATCATGAGAGGTGGCCCTGGATACTCTTGTGTAGTTAAGTCTAAGACTGTATTACACATAGTCAACCAAAAGGAAAACAAAGCAAAGGAGAGGAAGTATACTCAGTAATGAATGCTCCTTACAAAATTCTACTGGGAATTTGAAACGTATCATGTTACAGAAGAAAGATTTGATTCAAACGCATTTCAGCTTTGATCACTTATCTATTTTAAAAAATCATATTTCATATTTTTATTGTTTGAGTGCATAAGAAATAAGAGGGAACATGTTTGACAGCTTTTGAAAGGTAATTCATGCTGATAAAGAAAATTACATAGCTTTGAACCAGAATGTAAAAATGACAGATCTATTACATGGGCCCTTCATTCCAACTGTAGCTTTAGGCATGTGATTTTAAAATGGATCTAGCTCTTATAAAGGATACAATGCAGCAATCCAGGCTGACATTTTGATACAACAATTTATTAGGGTTGTTCAATCAGCAGCTACAGAATGAGATGCAGGGTGTTCCCAATAGCACAGCAAAGGCAGCCGTATTTTATTACACTCTGTTCTTTTCCCAGGTTATAAGTTTTTCCCACATTTATGACATCCTCTTTGGATCATCCTCAGAAACAGAAGAGATTAAAATAAGTTATAGCCTATAGAAAGCATGAGAGGTTGTAAACTAATTATTTTAATTGGGTACCTAGAACAATAAAATTTATTCTATAACGTAATTTCTTACTTTTTAATGCATCTGATTTAAAAATGCAGTAATTACTACTTTTAAAAGGTATCCTATTATAATAATATAAATAAATAAGCATGAAAACTTTTGATAAGGGATCTGATATATTTATCAAGATATACATAAAAACATAGGGTTGCACAAAATTAAATAGTTTTCCATGGTGAGGAATTAGGGGCTTGGAATATTTTTCTGATCACTAATATCTATTGGAGGATGATCATTTCCCTGGCTTTAGTCTTTCAGAATATGGTACACAGAGTCTATTTTCTTAAATTAATTGTTATAAGAATTAGTTCTTACCTCTACGAAGGGGGGATTAAGGAAGTCCACCAACACCTGAATAAAGAATAACAGATATTTATTTGGGGAGCACTCTCGCAGTGAAGGTAAATTAGCTGCCATGATCTTCTGACCCTGAAGATGCAGGAACTGCGTTTCAGGACTTTTAGACCACAACCCTATCACCCACAACCCAATCACAGGATTGAGGCCCCTCCTCTTCCTTACGAGACCAAATTTGCATACTGAAGCCACACCCTAAAGCTGTTACTTCAATTCTATTGGTGGAATAATTTGCCACTATGCAATGTCTATTCTGCTCAACACCACACTCTTAATGCTTAATGGCGAAGGCTATCTTCAGCTGCCCACTGATCTTGGTGCTGAGCATTCGAAGAAGGTGCTGGAACTTCTCAGGGATCACTAGAAATGTGGCATGGGTACGAATGGGGTGTGATGCCCTCTGTGGAAGCCTTCTTTCTTAGTCACTGTTCTAATGCTGTGAGCAGACACCATGACCGTGACAACTCTTATAAAAGGAATCTTTTAAATGGAGGTTTAATGGCATGCTCACCCCAGTGACATATTTCCTCCAATAAGGCCACACCTCCTAATCTTCTAATCCTTTCAAATAGTTCAACTCCCTGATTACTAAGCATAAAAATATATGAGCCTATGGGGGCCATTCTATTCATTCTATTTGAACAACCACACCCTCTCAATTAAAAATAAAACTTTTATTTTATGCATAAAAAAGAATTGATTGAATATTTTAGATATATGCAGGGACCCTGGGATATTGTGGCCTGACCCCAATTCTATTCACTAACAATAACTATCATACATCCTCATTTCAATGTAACAAGTGCTCCGATTGATGACCAAATTAAAAACATTGAAGAGTCTTTCCATTATACAACTGGAAATGTGGTTGTAAAGCTAACATTATTAACAATGGAGAAACATGAAATTATTTTTTATGCTAGGATTCATTGGGAGAAAGTAAGACACAAATGCTATTTCAATTTGTGTGACTGTAGCTTTGGGTTAGAGATAGATCTCTTGATTGATGTATTAAACACTCATTGTCCAGTAGCTTTTACCCATTCAGACAAAAATGATTTTTGGGCCTTGTGCTATAAGATACTTGGTGGTGGCATAGACCATAGTAGAGGTGGTAAGCACAGCTCCCCAAAGCATGTGGTGAATGTACCATGCCAAGTTAGAAAGCCTAACGGGCTGGAACCAGCAGCCAAAATGTCCACTTTAAGCCCCAGCAATTCTGTTTAGCAGATAAAAGTCTCACGGTCGAAAAAGACAGAGATACACAATACAGACAGATTTAGAAGAATAATAAAAACCTCTAAATGGTTTACAGTGTGTCCAAATATATACATAAGTTTGTGAGAGAAGAGAAATAGGCTACAGTTGTTAAAAAAAGAAATAGAGGGGCTGGAGAGATGGCTTAGTGATTAAGATCCTGATACCAATTCCCAGCAACCACATGGTGCCTCACAGCCATCTGTGATGATAGCTGGTACCCTCTTCTGGCATGCAGGGTACAGGCAAGCAGAACAATGTGCACATAATAAACACATCTTTAAAAATAAAAAGGAAGAAATGGAATAGTTAGGAGTGGTGACACACACCTTTAATTCCATCACTTGGAAGGCAGAAGCAGGTGAATCTCTGTGAGTTCACAGATAGCCTGATCTACAGAGTGAGTCCCAAACACACACACACACACACACACACACACACACACACACACACAGGAAATACAATAAGAAAAACAAAGCCATATAAAGATGGAAAATATACAGAGAATCTGGATACTGTATGTTATTATGTTTTCTTTGAATTGTTTGACTGCTAAAGAAAGACCAAAAGCTGCTAACAAGCATTTGATTATACATGCGGCCTAATTAATCTACTTCATGTGTTTTGAAAATGCTTGACTTTAAAATTTAAGTCTAAGGACATGTTACTTTCGGAAAAGAGTCTGCTTTTGTTTCCACAGAAAAAGACAAGCTGTGGATTCCTCCAAGACTAAAATGGTTTGGTCAATCAGGAACCCTTGAATCAGTGGCCCAGGTGATCCAACATTGAAAACAGCTGAGATGATGTAGCCTCAGACTACTACAACCAGGATCTGGCCAGGTTTCTAGGTTTTCTTCAGACCCCCTTGGGAATGACAGTGCCCCCAGAGATCAAGAAGCAGTTTGGAGAGAACTAAGCCCAAATTACCAAATATTGTTCATAGATGTTTGTTTTCATTTAAACATGGTTGGTTTATTGTGGTTTAATAAGGAGCAGGATAAACAAATAGGCCGAATAGATGTTTATTCAGGTCGAAACAACTCAAAATTCAGACAGATGAACACAGCAGTTGGAACAGGATGCTCCTCTCTCTGCATTCAGCCAGAAAGAGAGCATTCCCCACTTCCCCACCTGCCTCCACTCAGACTTAGTTCCCCAGGTCACTTCTGCCCTTGGCTCCACCCATCAATGGGTGTGGTCAGTGCCACAGAAGCAGACAAAGTGAATATCCCAATACATTGGTTATAAATGGTTAATGATCACAGTAAATTTCTTTCTAAAGGAAAAAAAAGAAAGAAAATGTGATGTAGAAGTGAATACTGTGCATTGGTTTGGATTTTGCTTTATTGATACAAATTTAAGGTCATTTTTGTTATAGGTATACTTTTACTCTTGTTTAGATATGTGTATATACAGCTTCTTAAAAATGTAATGTGTAAGTAAATACAGATTATAGATACTAAACTGTAATATTCAAAACTTATAGTTATTTTAGTTAGGTTTTCTAGATATAAAGAGATTTATTTCAACTGAATAAGTAGTCTTTAAAACCTTTCAAAGACTTACAAAATATGATATTTAAAATGGTTTATTAGGGTTTTTCATGACAATGAGCCACAACTGCTTCTGGCAACATCAATTGTGTCAGGAAGGAAGATGGGATGCAAAGAATTTTGACATGGAATTTGCTTTCAATATAGTATAAGATTGGCTATTTGGGCAAGAAATTGCTTTGCCTGGACCATTTGACTGTGTGCTATATAAACTGAACATGAAAGACCCACAGAAAAATGATGGCTGAACTTTCTAAAACAAGGTGTGAGAGTCATATAGGGTTTCTGCTTCATGGAAAAGTCTGCCAGACATTATGCAGGGCACAGAGAAAAAAACAACTTAAAAACTGCCAATACAGGCAGGACAGATTTAAATTTCCAGCTTTGCTGAGAAGTCTGACAGATTCTATGGCCTATAGGTTGAAAATGGATGCCCAACATCCCAGAAGAACTTTGGGTGGCTTTCCAGGCAGGGTGATGTCTCTGTCAATTCTAGAGGTTATATATTACACTTCTGTGCTCTTTGATGGAATTGAAGAGTTATGGGTATGGTTTTCCTAAGTTATGATAAAAGATATGTTACATATAAAATTTTAGATTCATAAAGATAGATATATATATATATATATATATATACATGACAGAATATTTTCTTTAAATTTTGCTAAATGTTAAGGGACTAAATATTGTTAACTATAATTCTTGTTTGATAACATTTTAGTTACATATAGTTTAACTATGATAATGTTAAAGCCTTTTTTTTATTTAGACAGAAAGGAGATAATGGGGAAGTCCGTCTTTATATATCTTTCTCTTACTGGTTGATGAATAAAAGACTGATTGGCCAGTTGTCAAGTAGGAAGTATAGGTGAGACTAACTAGATGAGGGCAATTTTGGGGAGAGGAGACAGAGAGATGCAGCCAGGGAGACTCCATGTAGACTCTGGGGGAGCAACATGCTGGGGCATTCTCTGTGAGCAAAAACCACCTGGAGATAAATCGATTAATAGAAATGTCTTAATAATTAAGAGATAGTGAGCCAATAAGAAGCTTGAGCCATTGGCCAAACAGTTTATAATTAATATATATTTCTGTATGTTTATTTGGGGCTAAATGGCAGTGGGACTGTATGAGAAAGAAACACCATCTACAATAGGGTTGATACCATGTCTTGAAATTTATAGCTTCAGATTTCGATCCAATCTATTTGTTCCTTTCTATTAACTACTGTGGCTGATATTATCTTAGAGTTTCCTATTGCTATGAAGAGACACCATGACCACAACAACTATTACAAAGAAAACATTTAATTGAGGGTGGCTCATTTATAGTCAAAGAGATTCAATGTCATCTATTATAATTATGAAGGAAGGAGAGCATGGCAACATGTGTGCAGACATGGAGCTGTAACTGAGAGTGCCACATCTTGCAGGCAACAGGAGGTTGATTGACTGTCACACAGAGGGAAGTTTGAGAAAAAGAGATCTTAAAGTCCACCTCCATGGTAACACACTTTCTCCAACAAGGCCACAGCAATTCATAGCACCACTCTTTTTGAGGGACAATGTCTTTGAAACCACCACACTTACAAACAGGCCTGTGTTTCTAACTGTCCACAAGGAAAATTTCAGCCCAGATATGATAAAAGCTAAAGACGCAGACACAACTATCTGAATACACTTAGTGAAACTATACCAATTAATCAAATATAGTTGAAGAAAATCAAGGAAACATAGTGGGTCCAAGGTCTGTAATCAAACCCAGACAAACACACATAAGATATATCATAATAAAAAAATAGCATGAACTATAATGGTCTTGGAGCATAAAAAATAAACTTCACATAAACCTCTATATTCAGAAAGAAAGACATTTCTGTTAAATGTAACTGTGAGAATGGCAACAAGGTTCAACGTGTTTGCTGTCAAAGGTCAGAACAACAGTTAGCTCTGTGCACCACACATGTATCAATTTTAATATTTGTCAGTTCCATTGTAGCAAAAGAGCATTTCTGAATACAGGTGGTTTTATTTACAAATCAAAACACAAACTGCAGTTGGCTTATGGTTTGTGGAATACAGTCCTCTGTCTGTGTGTCTCTATGTTTGTGTATTTTTCTGTCCCTTTCTCTCTCTCAAGCACACACACACACACACACACACACACACACACACACACAAACTCAACAATATCCATTTATTTCTATTTGTCTATAAATATACATTAATAAACACATATTTTTAAATTAAAGGCAAATACTATATGTAAATAAGGAAAATAATTAACATATTTATGTGGAAATTAATAATATACATTGAGAGTACCTAATTGTTCAATAGTACTTGGAAATAAAGTTCGCAGATCCAAGTAAGAAGAAATAAAACAACACAAATAAGGCATTCTTGAATAAAATTTCTTATGATTTAGAATCTTGTTGGCAATTCTGAATGCAATAAATAAATTAACAGTTAATATACACAGATTATTCACAAGAAAAACATAAATTTTACATTAAAATATACCTCCTAACAATAAGCCTAAAAAAACGCCCTTAGTAAACACTTATAAGAAGAGGGCTGCTGAGAAAAAAATCTTCATTCAGATATCAGAACCCAATGAGGGGCAGTTAAAGATACTTAAAAAAAAATGCCAAGTATTTCCCTTAGGAAAACTCTATGGCTAACACTGAAATGAAACAAATTTCATACTGGGGAAGGCACAGAGTTTATAGAACATGCTAAGAAATATGAGCCTATCTTCCATGGGTCTTATGCAGACACAGGAATAGTCAGCATTTGTTTTGTTTTCTCCTCAATGATGTTTTTATTAAACATGCATTGGAGAATAGACGTAAAGTCTTTCCAGAATAATAATAAGATAAAATACCAAAGACAAATGATGACATGTTGATAAGAAAATATAATGTATCTCTTCAAAGAAGAGGTATTCATGAAAAAATAAACAATCAAACAAACAGAATAGCTCTGGCTTCATATTATCATAATTTTTTTGTGCAAAACATTCATCTTGGTCATTCTCTGGTGTTCCATTATACTTGAGGTTCAGGCAACCACAGCTTGTACTATCTGTCATGCTGTGAATTATAGTCTTTTATACATACTCAAGCAGTTTTGTGTCTTCTGCCAGAATCCATAAAATTATAACAGGTTAACTTGACAGTACATAGAAATGATGCAATAGTCTTTTTTGATGTGCACAAAATTAAATGAAAACACATCTTTTTCTGCATACATGTTTGTGACAATTTTTATTTGTACAGAATGAATTCTGGTAACTCCCACTCCTCAACTTCTTCTATTCCCCTTCCTAATCCTGCTGCACATCCTAAATATTCTTTTCCATAATCTTTTTGCTTTATTTTGGTTTTTAACCAAGCAAATAACATCAGGAATGTCTGCATGACCACAAGTCTGCAAATACTCATTGAAGATTATGAACTCACTGTTGGGAATGCAACTAAAGACAATAAAGACTTTCCCTCCCCAAGAATCTGTCAGTATAAGTGAATTCATGTTATAATAAAATTTTAAAAGACAAAAGATAACAAATAGTACATAATTGAATTGTTAAAAAAACACAATTCTTTCATGGTAAAATTAATTCTTACAAATATAGCATATGGAAAATATGAAGAATTGGGGAAGATTAAGAAAAAATAGAAATAAATTAATATACAAAAGCAAAAGTGTTTCAATGCCAAATTTAAAACAATCATTTTATCTATTTGGTGTTCTGTAAGATTCATGACTGCTAAAATAAAAAACACCAATGACAGTTTATGCTGGAGAGGATGTGGAGAAAAAGTAACTCTATTACTGGTGGAGTGCAAACTTGGACAGACCCTTTGGAAATCAGTATGGTCATGTAGAATGTGAGCATATTTGCATACATTAGCCAAAAGTGTAAAGGAATTTGATGTAGCATCAAAACATAAAACTAAATGATTCTCAGCGTCATTACACCAGTCTCTTCTGTACATGACAAGATTGTTGACTCAAGATTATATTATCTTGGATCAATGGAACAGATTTTATAGGAACAATAAGCAGGAAACAGGATCATTCAGATCAACAAGTATTTAGAAGGCCTCTGTATTACTTCTGCTTCTGATTAATGTGTTAAATGTTGTGTATACTTTTTCGAGTCTGTGACCTTTTGCAAAACATGTTACGGTGTGTGAATCAGTTCTTCTTCAAGACCACTCTACTGCTAAAATTTATCCAAATGCTATCAGTTTATCAGATGTGTTTTTAAATGGATTTTATTATTAACATTATATTTACTGCTAAAGTTTGTTCTGAGTCTGTTTCATATGTGTGCACAGCACATTCTGATTACTGTTGTACTTCACCGTCTCTAGACCCCCTTATACCTGTCCATGCTTACTCTTTCCTGAAACTTCAGTCTTCATATTCCTATTTGTTTTTGTTTTTTTGTTAGTTTGTTTGTTTTTTGGTTTTTCTTGACAAAGTGAGTTTAACTGAAGCTGTATTTGTGACTCGGTTTGGTTCATTGAGTCTTCTTAGGCTTAATAAATGGGTACATAAAGACAATGACTGCATTTTCAGAATGTTCCATATTCAAGAGTTCAGCAGTAGCAGTTAGAGCCAACCAAATTTTTGTAACATCTATAACTGAAGAGTTACAGAACCAATCTCATGACCCAAAGCAAAAATTATTTATTGATTACTCTAGGAACAGCATCTTTATCAGTAAGAGCAAATTTTAATTCCCACAGTGTCTTACACAGTTCACTTCATTTCATACAATATTTCTTTCCTAACATAATGCATTCAGTCACAAATTTAACCCAAGTAAAGAGAAAAGGGTAACTAGAATTTCTGTTTTTTAGATCAGTCCATTTGTGTGTGTGTGTGTGTGTGTGTGTGTGTGTGTGTGTGTGTGTATTATATGCATTTCTTCATGTTTGTACCTGTCATGTCAATATATATATATATATAAATATATATATATATATATATATTATATATATATAATTTGTTTTCCCAAGGTTATTGTTCTTGAATACAAATGACCATATATCTAAAACAGATCAGCTCTATTAACACAGATATAGGTCCTAGAAAAAAAATATGTGATCCTTATGTTGGCATTGCTGAAACTTTGCAAACAGAGAAACTAACTTCAAATGACATTGCACATGTGCTGGGGAAGAATGTGATTTGGATTACCTGAGTAATTAAGGTACAGGTAGTATCTATACAACAAAAAATTTCTTGTATATAATACAATCATAAAATTTTTTTATACTTTTTAGAGATATTTCCTCCATATTTTTCTGATTTAAGATTTTATATTTGAGCTTATCATCCTATATATTTAGAATGTAAATGCTCAGATCTTTTCATAAATATGCATTTCTATTCCGAGAATTCAAGAGAAGGACTAAATATGCTCTGGTGTTTAGGTCCAGATGTTTTCATTAATTCATTTTACGATTAGTTTTGTATAATTAACATGTTAACTAAATGAAAGTAACTGAAATAATATAAATGTCTCTTCTTTTGTAATGAGAAAGAAACACAGCATATGATGACTCTCAACTAATCTGTTTAAATTTTAATTATTCATACAAGCTTCCAAATATCTCTCTATTATTCAGTTTTCTTACAAGATGAGAATATGCTTTCGGAGAGACAGAGTAATGCATGCAAAGGCCATCAAAATCCTTACCACAAAGTAATACCCAAAATGTGCTCTGGTCACTATAAAATTGCAAGCATTTCCCTTTCTCAGAAAAATCATGGAAATCATCAAGAAGTTAAAATATGCTATTTTCACTCCCATTTAAGCTGGCATTTCAAGTGTATGTAGTTCTCATGTAGTAACTATGGATCTGTAGTCAAGGTGTTTAGATATATGCTTTAATGCCACAGGGATATATCCACAGACAGCAACACCAAGAACAAATAGAAATATGATTAAGATTTCCTGAGTACTAGAACTTCTCTCAACTGTCTCAAGAACACAGGCCTGTTGAATGTCATCTGTGCTTCATGCTAGGCTGTCATCAGTCATCTGAGCATAGAAAGCAGAGGTCATGTCCACTGCTGCTTTTCTCCTAATTCAAAGTAAATCAAAATAGAAGGTTACAACTTTTCTCTTGGGATTACTGAAACTTTTTTACCTGTTCTGTGGATGTCTGATAGAATTGTCTTTCATTTTGACCCAAACATACGTATGCTACAAAATTAGCATATTCTTACAGATCTTGGTCAGGATTGTCTAACTCTTGAACCTTATGCCATCTAACATACATGCTAGATAGCTACAGCTGTGTAACAAATCAAAAGTGGAACATAACATAAAGCACAGGTTATACCTGCCAGAAAACCAGGTAGACTACCCACTGATCTTCTGTTTCCTTTCTATTTCCCTAGACCCAACCCTAAGTCTTATACCTAGTGCTGCACACAGAAAAGGAGTTGCAACCATCCCTCACTCCTCCATATGTCTCCTGTAGATTGTACAAACTATCCTCTCCTATTGTCCCTACCTACACCCATCTCCATAAGCCAGACCCCAGAGTCTGTAACCCCCTATCTCCCCCTAAACCACAGGCCATGATTGTCAGAAACCCAGATTGGCTGGCAACAGACCTCTATTTTTTATGTTCCCCCAGAAATAATACCTGAGTATCATTCTTAGTGCTATGACCAAACACTGGCCACAGCTTTCTGGTACTCTTTCCCACATCTCCTTTAAATCCCACAAGCCATCCTTTACTAACAATCCTATTACAGATTTATACTTGCTCAGACCCCAACTCCAGTAGGTACAACCCCCATTTCTGCTAACCAAATGACTACTTCTCCAAGATTAAAAGGTAGGCTGAAGGTGGAACCACATCTTTGCTAAGTTATTTCTCCCTGAATAAACATCTATTCGGTCTATTTGTTTATCCTGATTCTTATTAATCCATGATATTAATTTCATTTTCATTTCCTTCATAAGAAAATGGATATGGATAAATATGGGTGACTTGTCCAGGTCATGAAGTAGTTGATGGGGCTGATGTTCAAAGACAGATAGCATGGCTCTCACACTATCATTGTAAAGAACCAATTGTGTGCTGGAGTTGAAAATACCAATTTTACATTCATTTACACTCTTCTGTTTTATTCAAAAATATGCTTTACAATTTTAATCATGCTAGTCTTAGGAAGACAAGTATTGTCCAGAGAAATGGTTAAAAAGAGGAAAGGAGTGGAATACAGATAAGCCACTGTCAATAACAAGAAAGATAGCTGAGCATTCAATACTGGAAACATTTAACTAGATAGGTATCAACTGCAATTGGATCTACTTAACACTCAAGTGAGAAACTAATTAGACATCTAATTCAAAAAGCATCAATAACTTTTAGTGCACACCTGACTAAAATGACCATTTGATAGGTTATCATCTTCCTTCACTAAATACCAATGGGTTCTTTAAGCTTAAGCACCTTGTAAAATGCACTGATGAAGGGAGTGCACGGTCAGTTAAACCACAGGCTATTGGAGATCATCTCCCTTAATATTACATCCTCACGGCCTGTCAGATTTAACTGTTGGCTTCCTGGATTTATGAACAGATCATCATTTTTTTTTATATCACAGCTTCCATTCTGAGTTTGGGCTCCATGTCTTTTGAGCAAGAAAGAAATGTTTAGCATATATCTGTATACCTAATCTGACACCTGACATTGGAGAAGTTCTATTTACTCCATAGTCTATTAGCCATATTTTATGCTTCTATTCTTCAATAGTCATTACCCTTTTTGAAAATAGTAGCCACTATAATTACCATGAAAACAGATAGTATGAATTAGATGATGCCTTTGGACACTTAAACACATTTGGTGAGTTATTTACATTTTAAATAAAAGCCAACTCTTTGTCAAAGCCTCTGAAACTACTGTGGCTGAGATCTGAAGAACTTTGGTACACTTGGCTCATGAAGCTCTAGTCTTCCAGCCTTCTGCCTGCTTATAGAGTGGTCTCAAGTTTTTATTGCTTTGTGTCTTTTCACTTTCTCTTTCCTCTCAGATCCTTTTCTGTGTACCTGTCTCTTTCATGCCAATTCTGTGAATCATAATTACCTCACAGATGCCTAAGCTCACCCACTTTCCTCAATCTGGTACTCATGTTTAACTGTTTATTTAACTGGGACTTTTTGACATTGTCTTAAAGGTAGCACTTACAACAAACTGAATTCTTCTGCACCTTGGTAATCTGGTGTTTGCCTCTATTCCTCTATTCAAATCCCCCACCAGATTTTTCAGTCAATGAGACTAGTGATTTGGTGAGGTCTGCTGCCTTTTGAATCTGTCTTGGATTTGTTTTGCCAACTAACGCTCATAGGTATGAAAATCAAAACACAGTTGCTCAGCTGAGAGAAATTTTAACAATACAAATGCAGTGCATAATTATTAGTTAAGTTCTGAAGGCTCCAAATCCATTGATAAAGAAATAATATGCTATAGAGCAGGTCATATATCCTGAAATTACACTGTCTACAACCCAGTAGATTATCATTAAAGATCAAGCCTGACCCTCCCCAGATGCTAATATCCTTGATCATACGTGTCTTGCCTCTACAATTTTTTATTTTCCTTTCCTCTTCCCCATTATGTTGTAAAACAGTCAGGAGCTCTCACCAGAGATTGATCAGATGGGACAGCCTTGTCTTGTGTATACCAGAAGCTACAATCACAAGTCAAATAATTCCATTTTCTAAACACAGAGCTCATACACAGTGCTGCAGTAACATAAAGTAGAATCCCAGTATTCTAAGTAACAAAGTGAAAATTTGAAAGAGGAATATTAACTCTAAAGTTAGAGTCTAAGAACAAGGAATCCTCACACACATACTGTTTCACTGCAATTGCATTTTTAAATTTGGCATTGAAAACAGATTCACCACAGTTTCCCATGCCTACCAGCTCTCCAATGTGTCTTCCCTCCTTCATATCCACTCCCCTTGTTTCTTCTTCAGAGAAAAGTCGGCCTCTAAGAGAGGGAGCCAAACAAGACAAAGCAAGAGACCCAGTAGCAGGCAAAAGTGTAAGAGCTACAGCCACTCCAGTTTTTAGGAATTCCACAATACCACCAAACTATAAGCCATAGCAGATACACAGAGGATCTGGTGCAGACCTAGGAATGTCCTGCTTTGTTCTCTTAGTGCCCTCTATAACTTCTCACCCCTACAATCTTTCCTTCCCCTCTTCTAAGGGATTCCCCAGAACTCCTAGTTAGAAAAACCAATGAATACTTATGAATATAGACTCTTTCTCTCTCCATATAATGTCTGTCTGTGTGTCTCAGTACCTGATCACATGTATGTTACAGCAGGTTGTTCCTTCCCGCCTGCTCCATCCTGCCTGCCACCATTCTGGGCCCACAGCCGCGCCAGCCCCAAGTAACACTCAGACACTCTGTATTTGATACAATCCTGTTGGCCAATTACCATTATTGTTTATGGGCTAGCTCTGCCTTAATTATTAACCCATTTCTACTTATCTAAGTATTTCCACGTGGTCGTCTTATCGGGGAGCTGCGCGGCAGGCGTCCTGCTTCTTCCCTGGGCTACATCTTGACTCCTCCTTCCCACTTTCTCTCCTCCTTGTCTCCTAGCCCCGCCTATCTTGCTATCTCATTGGCCACAGGTCTTTATTTACCAGTATGAGAAACATATATACAGGATAACATCTCCCATCACATGTACTGGTCAAGGAAGCCTCCGTGGTAACGACTGGATGAGGTGCCTACCTATGACTACAGCAGAACACCATTAGGAATAATTTTATTGTTGTTTTTGTTGCTGGGGAGGCAGTCATGTTTATTTCTATCCTAGGTCTCTAGTCAATCTAGTCTCCAGTTCCTGCTCATTCAGGCAGAGTTGGGCATGGACTTCCTCCCATTGCTTGGGGCTCAAGTTTAACCAGATATTAGTTCACCACTTTCACAAACTCTGTGCCACTATTGCCCAAGCACATTTGTAGGAAGGCCGAATTGTAGGTTGAGAGGATTTTGAGGTTTGTTGGTGACCAGGTTTCTCTTTTGAATAGTCTGCAGAGTTCCTTCCCCTGCTAAAGAGACCCAGAACAAAGGTGTGAAGTATCCATATAGGCACAAGTTCAAACTCTATGATCAATGAGAAATGTGGATATTGTCCTTGGCAATGGGGTCTCACTGTTACTTTTCAGAGAGCAACCCTCTATTGTAGAGAGCCGCGAAGTGCCATGCCTTAAAGATGGCGCTGGCTTCTGCCTTCCACCTCCCCAAGGGTGAGCGCTCTCTGGTGTAAAAGTGCCCTTAATTGGTCAAGTCTGTTCAGCCTGTCTGCTTCCGCATTAGAGTAGCTATCTGCAGGGTCCACGTGGCTCACTGGGGTTGGTTAGCACAAGGGTATTTAAGCCTGTGCAGGGGTCCCCTGGGTCTCCTGGCTCAGAAGAACATGTTTCAAGGATCCTGATTAAAACTGAATGAATATCTTCCCGGAGTCGCATCTTCCTTGCTGGCAGGGGTAGGCGCATACACTCTATCATAATATCATATGTCCAGAAGTCTACTCCAGAGATAATTAAGGATTCTTATAACAAAGTCTCCTATAAGGGTACATTCTCTCATCTAGTGTTTATAAAAATGTGTTAGCTAAACTCCTTGATTATTTGGTCATGATTCTATAAATTAGTTTAACACATGTTAATAAGGAAGTATTTATTACAAGCATATATTTATGAATTTTAAGTCATATAAATCTTATGTGAGTGAAACTTGAAGACAATTAAAACCAAATTCTGATTACTAGAGTTATCTAAAGGACAAAGTGAAGACATTTTCTCAATGAATACTCTTCAGAAATAATAGGATATCATTAACTGTTGATGCAATCCTTATTTAAATTCTTCATATGCCCTAGTTACTTATAAATATTCCCACAAGTATGAGTGAGATGTATGTTGATCTGGTAGAGAAGGAATAAGTCATTTCCAGGGCCTGTTTCCTAGTAAATCATGTTTATCAAAATGACCTAATTTTAATCTGTGGAATATTATGCTTGAGGAGTAGTAGCTCAAAATATAATTTCTGGTAATTAATGGTCAGTGAGAACTGTGGGGCCTAAAAGTCCCAAATTGTATCCTTCCTGTAGGACTCTGCAAAGAGCAATTAAAAAATCATGAACCTAAATTAGATATTGTTATTCAACATGTAGAATTTCCTGATTCCCTTGTTTACAAAGCTGGTTAATATGGACTTTTTGTTTAGCTCTAATTTCCCATGTAATTATTAGCTCTTGCCATGCGACTGAAGCTGTTTGTCTTTAACCTACTTTGGTTGACCTAATGAGCTCAACCATGGCTTTTTTCTTAGAATTTGTGTGTTATCTTGCTTATAGATCAGATATAAACAATCCTGCAACATATCAACATTATTAATGTTCAAACTCATCAATAACATTAGAGATTTGTTATATACTATGTGACCTATTCCCCACAGTGGTTGAATCTTATACTTTTCTCCTGTATTATCCTTTGGTACTTCTATGGTGTGGTAAATTTTAATAATATCAAATGATGTTATATTACATCATTTAAGTAATACTCACTACTCAGTGTTTACCAAGGGTTTGTTTGGGAATTCACATATCTTAGAATCTTTCATTTTTCTAATAATTTTCATAATTAAAATCAATTCATTAATCCAAGTATCCATAAGAGATATAGCAGGAAGCTCCTCAGGACTAGTGTGTGATCAGTGTAATAAGCACATAATGAGAAATTTAATCTCAAGACTTGATAACTCCTAAAGTGGCAAGAGGTTAGTCTCCAGACTATGAGAGAATAAATTTTATATCTATCAACTCTGTGGCATTTTAATGGACTTTGGAGCAGATTTTTGTGCATGGGTACACATTTACTTCATTATTTATTCAAATGTGATTAAACTACTTCCTGAGAAGTCCCTCACAATTAAGTGAGGAAACTCAAAATATTAATTTTTACTAAACTTTGAACTGCTAAAAATGATAAAACATATTTCTTAAAAGATAATATGAAGGAAGCTTTGAGTGCATACATATCTGTCACAATCTCTTTAATTTTTAAAATATTTAATTTGTTGTTAGGTTACTTTCATTCATGTGGAGGAGGGTGCTATAGAACTCTGAGGGACTAGATACCAGGAATGACATGGGCTAGTTTTGAGATTCTATCAAAGGCTAGTTGTTAGAATTTTTCAGGATAAACTACATATTGTGTAAGTGATGGATCTAGCCCCACCTTCCTTGGGATTTTGTTAAATTCACTATTTGTTTTTTGTAGAAATATCCACCATGTAAAAAGAAAAACCATGTGTAGGAGAAATGGCCTGCCAGACTTGCCAAACCACAGTCACTCTTCCCAGGGACAGCCTGTATGAGCATGTGTGGCAGGCACTTCCTCCCTGAATCAATTCTGCCTCTATGCCCAAAGAATGCTGACAAAGACACACCTGACTGGAGACACCAATGAGGAAAGACAACAGAGCAGAGTCAGCCTTCTGAGCCAATGCGAACTTGTTAAGGGGTATAAAGGCCAACCTAACTTCTAGAACAAAGGAGTCTGCAGCATGCTCTGCTACTCACTAACTCTTGGTGTCTGAGTCATTGGTGCTGCATTTTCTTGCCCTCTCCCCTAAGGTGTGTCTAAGCAGGGTCACCTGCAGCATGGTGATGAACTTAAAATCACATCCAACTAGGTGGTAACATATCCAATTTTATTTTTAATTTTCTATAATAATTGCACAAATCAGTAATGGCTATGTAGTATTATTGTACAGAAATTCATAGTAAAGATATTGACATTTCTAATAGCCTTTGTAAAGTGATTATGCTGTGAGTGAATCCTGAATAGTGCTTCGCTGCACTTTTAATATTTATTATTGCTCAAAAGACAATTTCCACCTGATTGTCTCAGAATTTATGAGTAGTGCATAAAGTAGTATTTGATTATTCTGCAGCATCATATATTTCCACATTACATTTTCTGTTTCCATAAAAAGTTACAGAGGCAATTTCAAATATCATTTCCTTCATGATAATCCCCCGTTCTTCCCTCTTATTGAACAAATGTGCACATCTTTCTTTTTATTCTATCTCTGAGACAGTAACAGCTTTCAGTATTTGTGACAAGGTATCCTAAAACAAAAGCAGTAATATAGAAAGATCACTTACAAATTAGGATTACTTAGTTTTCAAAAAAGTAGTGAAAATATAATACATTAAAAACCGTGTTCTTCACAGAAACAGGAAGCCTATCAACTATTTCCAATTTTATCAATTCTAAAAAGCAAGTCTCATTTTCTGTCTGTGAGTTGTGTGCTTATTGTTTAGAGTTTTCATGTGTACCAGTTGATTGCAGTGAAAAACTTTATGATAGTCAGGCATTTTGTTTACAATTCTGGACTAAAATTTTGCTTCATTTTTTAATGCCTTATTCTATTTTTGAGATTTATAATTTCTCTTGAACAAGGGTCAGTGAGTATGTGCATGAGTTTGTGTGTGTGCATGTGTGTGTGTATGTGTGTGTGTGTGTGTGTATATGTTGCTAATGACTGAACCTAGCAATGTATATATCAAGCAAATTATTGACTACTGAACTATACTTGAAGCTGCTCAGACTGTCAGTTTGAATACTGGCAAAGTATTTTTTCCATTAGCTTTTATGACAGGATGCTAAGCATAGGTTAACTAACAAAGGAAAATTTGCCTATGTACAAAAACAACCTGTATATTTCTATAGGCATACAAACATAAATATGTATGTATAGCACACACATATATCTAAATATACATACATAAATTTAAATGCCTATGACATCTGTATAGTTAATACACATGGTTAATGTATATCTTGGAGAGACAAGAATTAGACAAAGAATATCTAATGACCACAGATAGAGAAACTACTGTTAGAGCAGATAAAGGATTCTCTCCACATTTTCTATGTTGGTTTTAATATCAGACCTGGTAATTCAGAAACTGCTTTGCTTAGTTAGTTGCTTCGGAAACTTTCGTGTAGGTGACCCCTGAAAACTTCCAACATAGTCAGTTGTTTATGGTTCTGTTATCCCAAGGAGGGCATGGGACTCTGGGTGACCATTCAAAGGCCTTATCCATATTTCAAGAGTTCTTGCTTTTTTTTCCCTACTAAGGAGTATTAGTAGCAATGATTTATTGAATAAAGCATGATTTCTTATTTTTTCTAATACGTGTTCTGCTTTGAGAATGCAATATGAATATCCTGCATTTGAATCCCAGTGTTTCATTTCAGAATGATTTTTACTATCCTAAAAAATGTATTCCATTCATAGATTATACTAATTTTAAGATTACTATTAAGATTGCATAAATAATATGTGGTAGATAACAGATTCCATGTAAACCATTAGTAACTTATGTAAAAAATATACAAAATGTTAGGACCAGTGAATGAGTTCTCTCTTCATCCTTGCTCCAATCCCAATAGCACCGCTCATGTCACCTTAAGTTCTCCTTTCTTTACCTCTTGTCACTCAAGTCCTGCTGGCTTTCACCCAGCTCTGTCATAGAATGTCCCACCTTATGCTATTGTGTAGTCATGCCCTAGATATCTGAACAACTGATTCTTCCCTTACTCAGACTTTCACTCAATTTTCCCCTATTCAAAGAAGACTTTTCTGACATCACAGTTAAAAAGTCTGTCTTCCAATGCTTTTCTATATATTCTTCTCCTAATATATGGTGGTGAAAGGGACTTGCATTGTTCACATTGTTCACTATTGTATCCCAATATATGGGACATCATTTGGTGTATTAGGCACAGTGCAAGTTTATTAATTTCTCAGTAACTATGGTGAATTGTTATTATTAGTTTATAAAAATAAAATCTCAGCATTAAGAGAACAGTTATAACTATAGATTGACCATACTTATAAAGATGAGGTATGTTATGGTAACCCTTCTGGTTAATGTGCTTTAGATAGGCATATTAGTAGGATTCTATCTATTTTTGTGAGCACATGACTTTTCTTGTGTCATTCCCTAACAGTAAGTAGGATGATATCCACATCTTATAAATTTTATGACATGAACCTCCATGTTTTGCCAATTATTCCTTACAATTCTTATTCACATTTTATGTTTAACAAAGTCAATCAATAAAATATTATTACTCACTTAAATTTACTGAGCATAAAAAAATTAGAGGATATAATGTCACAGACACCATGGAAAGCACTTTTTAAGCTTGCTACTGGAAGTCAGTGGATTAGACTTGGCTACACAGGTGTTATAGATGCCAGACTAGTATGTGAAACATCAATGAGAAATCCTGTCATGTAGGTGTGAAGAAAAAGTTTGCTACGGTAGTTTATGAAAGGTGAAATCTGAGTGAATTAACTGGACCATATAAGGTTTGCTTTTTCCTTTTCTCGATATATCAAAGAGATAGACTATATTAAATTTTTTAATTATGGATAAAAGGTTAAAATGTCATGGCGTTTGCCATGCAAGCGTGAAGGTACAAGATTTAAACCTCAAAATCCACAGAAACACCAGATGTATACAGTAATTTCTGTAATCTCAGCACTTATACAGATAGAAAAAAGGTGGAGACAGAAGACTTCCTAGAAGTTTATGGGAGTGCTAGATTGGCATATAACCAGAACAAAAATAGCAAAGGGACCATGCATGCCCCAACAAGGGCAAAATGTTAGGACCAATCAATGAGATGGTCTTCTCATCTCGACATGTCTGTTAGGGCACATGAAGAATCACATTTATACAATACATACACACTCATCCATACAGATAAATCATACACCTTAAACACAAAATAATTAATACCAATTTAAATTGTGTTTTATGACATAAAGTAATTCAAAGATATATTTTAAAGTTATATTTATTATGTAATATGTAATCAGAATCTGTGATAGGAATTACCTTTGAGGGTACAAAATCTTCCCCTGATGAAGCAGAAGCAGAGAAAACATGTGAAATGCTCACAAAACCAATACTTGGAATGAAACATGTCCTTATGTCAGTGAAATGAATCATTAGATCTTTAACAATTTATTGATGGGCTTCCTAATAATCACTGCCATTTTGTTTCTTGAAATGAGTGTTTCCAAAGATATCCAGAAATAAGGCTAAGAGTAGCAATTAATACACACTAATTTTTTAACAGTAACTCAGTTTCTACTCTCATATATTACCAGAGTTAGACCCAAGAGTTCATGCCATACAGAGCAATGAAATACTCCATATGGTGTTGGAGAAATAACAATCTAAGTCTAATACCTGGAATCAGATTATGGCTATGACACTGAGCAAGTACATTAGAATCTCCAAGTCCTATTTTTAATTTAAATATTAGAGTTTGTTTCTTTATGTCCTTTGCAGCTCTGTGTAGAAGCAGATAACTTCTGTTATAACTATAAAAGTTATTAAAACATATATTAAGCTGAATTATATATGATGCATGATCTAGCTTTATATATTAAAGTGATAATATTCATAGAAATTTATGGTGGTAACTGAAAGGTACAAAATAGCTAGCAAATTGCTCTCAGTGGGTATATTTGCTTTACCTGCCTTTAAAAATAATATACTTCACCTTAAGAAATCTAAATGTTTCTGCAGGTATTGGCTGCTTATATTACTTTCCAGACAGATGATGTTGGACATAAACAAAAAATTTCTCTAGAATCCAGATGAGTAAAACTTGTTGAAAATTCTCTTTTGCCATTCTCAGATGCTGCTCCTAGGAAACTGTGTTTACTTACCTGAGCTTCATAATGGGAATGCCAAACTCTGAGATAAGTTTTTACAAGATGCTAGCAATATCTTTTGGGAGTAGTAACAAAGAAATTAGCTAATAATTCAAAATGTAATGAGCTAGGAAAACATTTTCAATCATTAATTGTGTAGTTAGGGCTCAGATTCTCTAATGTGTCAAATGAGTCAATTTGTAGAAATAAGAATACAAAATCAGAAACTAGCAAGATGGTCCAGGGCTTAAGGACCTTTGATCTTTCAGATAACCTGGGCTTGGTGGCCAGAATCACCATGGTGGTGCACAGCTGTCCGTAACTCCAGTTCCAGAGGATTTGAAGTTCTCTGGTAATTTGCACAGACAGCTGGCATTCTGGCGTATATAGGGGATATGCGCGAGCGCGCACACACACACACACACACACACACACACACACACCAGAATACACATTTACTAATGAAATGTGTATCTGAAAATTTCTTTTTCCTTTTTTCCCTTCTGCCTCTTTTAGCCATTCTCCCCCTTTATTACTTTATGTCTGCTAGGTACTGAAGCCTAGGAAATTTAAGTACTATGTGTATGGGACAAAAGTTTGTTTTAATCTACCATTTAGGCTTTTGGGTCTTATTTTCCATATATTTGTAAACTTTTAAATGTGGTCATGAAATGAATCATATTTTCTTAGTAACTATTGAGTTTCAAAGTAAGAACTTTTTATAAAATATTTTTTTCATATTTTCTTGTGTTATGTTTTATTATGAGCTAAGGACATTAAAACTTATAAACCACGTTTTCAACATATTACATTATCCAAGTGCATTTGGAAAATAGACAATTGCTTATTTTTCACATTTTACATATTAAATGTGTTTAAATTATCAATAAACTCAATACAATGTTTTTTGAAGATGATTTTAAACCAAATGATTACAGTTTTAAACTTATTTAAAATATGTTATAAGGGATTACATTTATCTGGAAACTTCATTTTCCAATGTAAATTATTCTCAGTCAAGCAGGAACTCCAAAAAAATATGGTGTAAAGATGTTATGTTTGTTTTACATATACAAGAAATGAGCAAACCTGTCTTATCCATGGTATGGAAGAAAAAACTCATAACATATATACATATATATATAGAAGAATTTTATAAATAGATCGATCAAATTTTGGTAATTATACATAATTCATAGAATAACAACATATGGATCATCAACTGAATCAACTGACTACCATTAATTATGTATGATTGAATGCACAACTATATGAAAACATAATTATCCCTTTCCGTTTACATAAACATTGAACTGCCTTCTTGGGGGCTGGAGGTGCAGCTCAGTTGGTAACACACTTGCCTTGCATGCATGAGGTGCCTGGTCTATGGGACCTCTGGCAGTGGAACTAGTATTTATTCGTAGTACATGAATGGCCTTTTGGAGCCCATTCCCTAAGGAGAGATGTTCTCTCAGCCTAGGTACAAGAGGGAGGGCCTAGGTCCTGCCCCAAATGTTGTGATAGACTTGATGATTCCCCTATGGGAAGCCTCACCCTTCCTGAGGAATGGATGGGAGAAGTTGGAATGTTGGGGTTAGTGTGAGGGTGGGAGGGAGAGGGAACTGGTATTGCTATGTAAAATAAGATTGTTCTTAATTTAAATAAAAATTAATTAAAACACAAAAACAACAAAAAAGAACAGCCTTCTTATAGTTGTGTTCCTAAATGATTAAACACAGTTATAGAGACAATTCATGGAACATCCAGTACAACCACTCTATTAGAAAATTTCTGGAAAAAAAAAAGAGTCATATTTACTGTAAAAATTGCTCACATTTCAACTAGACATCCGGTATTAGCCTGAATACCTTGGGCAAAATTCTGGTATTTACTAGAACAGTTAATAAGTTTTCTCTATGTGTTCATTAACATTTGATGCCTTTTAAGGACATTTCCTGCTAATGTTATAAACATAGCCTATATTATGGCCCATTAAAGCCAAATCAAATGCCTTGTGTAAGGACAGCCTCCATGTAGGCTGAGACTAGCCTACCATTGTAAAAGCATATAGCGATATTTGTTCTATAAGAATTCTCTTCAATTAGGCATAGGGTACTGATTTTCTTTCTTTTCTTTCTTTTTTTTTTTTTCTCTTTTGAATTTTCACCCATTGTTAGCATTGGAAATCATTTTTTTTCTTATTTTACATATTGATCCTAATTCCCTCTCCCTCCCATCTTCTCATGCCTATCAGAGATCTCCCCATAAATTCCCCCATCCATTTCCCAGGGAGGGTGAGGCCTTTCATGAGGTATCATCAAAATCTGTCAGGTTATTTGGGGTGGGAACTAGGCCCTCCCCTGTGTCTCTAGGCCACAGGAATATCCCTCCATGGGGAATGAGCTCCTAAAGTCAGTTAGTGCTCCAGGGATGCATCCCGATTCCATTATCAGAGGTCCCATAGACTGCCCAGGCCTCCAAACTGAGACCCATGTTCAGCGTGTCTGGGTCAGTCCTATGCTGTTTTCCCAGCTGTCAGTCTGGGGTCCATGAGCTCCCCCCTTTTTCAGGTCGGCTGTTTCTGTGGGTTTCTCCAGCCTGTTCTTCAAAACAATTCATATCAAACAGCTTCAATTATGTTTAATTGTACTATTATAGCAAGAAAGATTAATGGAAAGAAATTATTATGACCCATATTTCATGGTTTATATTCTAAGTTTTGACATATTTATTTTATTGTTAATTTAAAAATTGCACATCACTTTTACCTTACTGAGTGTAAGCAACAATGGAGTTTGACATATACTTATTGAATTGTAAGGGGTACAGCAAAAGTTATTGTTAAATAGATTATTCATTTGTGAAGAACGTCTTGTCTACTAACACCTCTAAAATATTTAGGCTTAAAGGTGTGTTGTTCTGCTAATGTTGTTTCATGTATATGAGGGTTTCTGATACTTGTGGAACATGGCTTATAATTTACCATATAGACCATGTTTAATGTAACCATTTCTCCAACAAATCCAGGTGGCTGTTCCATGATATAAACTTACTGAATATAGTGAACATTGTCTTCACTTGCTTTTGTGAAATGCCTCAATATGTAGAGATATGTAACCAGTGTTTGTTCTCTAAAGATTTATTTATAAAATTAGTATTATTTATCTTTGTGTAGTTCTCATAAATCATTTTATTATAACCAGTATCATGGAAATTCTTCCTGATTTGGTAATTTTAAAAATACCATATTTATCACAGTGTCTTAATTCAAAGTAGTTAAATTCATCACATTTTAGTATGTTTTTTTCAAATATTAAAGAGGAGTAAATTTCATTTGATGTCAATTATTGTCATTCCCTGTATAACCACCCTTTGTATAGAAATCTTATGGGCAGAATTATACTTCCTAGTTCCTGTATGCACTACCTTTTAAATGTATATCCCAAAACTTCATTTTTCCTTTGTTCTCTGGGGAAGAAATACTTGCAAAGAAAACTGAAACTAGCAAATATGTGATGCTTAACACTGATAGTTTTAAACAGCCAGTGGATCAAGTGATTGGAAGTATGGAAAGAATGCAAAATCCTCTGTGGCATTCAGACTTTCTAGAGTCCCTGGAAGCAACTGCATTAAAATCTCTTTTTCTCAGAAAACAATATGGGAAAAGACTATTTTGTTATGAAATCTCATGGTTTACTTACAACATTAAAACTGGTTTCTACTTATTTTAAATGTTGTAAGTGCAGACATATTAATTCAGGAAATTAAATGGTAAAGTAATTATTTTCTAGTGGTATTGCTTCTTTTCCCTAGGCAGCAATTTTTATGAAAATTTTGAGGGCAAAATATCCATGGCGTGAATTTTATGGCAGTTTCCCATGAATCATAAGGAGAGGAACTCTTATGAGACTCTGAAGGTAAACAAATTCCTCATGACAAGAGAAGTTGAAACTATAACCATTCAGAAAATCCTCTTCCCTGGTGTAATAGAAGCAGTACACACACCCCTCCTTAGGAAACTCTCACAATTGCCCAGCTGTCATGGGGATAGCTAGAAGAATTCGAAAAGCCACAAGTTGAACAGAGCCCTTTTGTAAGAAATCACTGGGTTAGGGTGGCCTTTCAGTTACTCAGTTACCACTACCTCTGTAGGGACATTCTTACCCATCTTCCTCTTAGTAACCCTTAGCAGACATTGATGTAATTGTTACTTTGATTTATCCTAAGTTCCTTTTCCTGGGTGAATGCATGTGTATGTTGTCTCCACAGGAATTTCTCTCAGAAGACAGGACATGGTTTTCATTTACCTGCCTTTCCCTTAGTTTCTCAGTTGCTTTGGTTTAGGGTTGTTTAAATCAGTGGTTAAACTCATTGAGTTATCTTTTTGATTCTGTGCACTGGTACATGTGCATGCCTACTTCGATTTCGATCACAGATTTTCTAAAATTAAAACACTATCTGCTTATTGTTATCATTATTAAAAATTAATACACTCTAAAACAAAGAGTTACCATGTATTCTAGGAAGCGACTTGTACCAACTCACAATGTTCTTTTTCGGATAAATTCATGAATAAATGAAATGTATCATATTTAGTTTAGTAGCTGAACTTAGGATGTCAGAAGCCTGACTCCTAATGTCATGGATTTGAGCATTTGTAGATACTAGGCACACTACACTATTGTAGCTCCATGACAACTACTGGGGTTGAGAGTTACAGCTTTGTCCTTCACCTCAGTGCCTGGAACTGATTCCATGTAGCTTCCTGTGTCTCTTCCTGTAACAGAAAACAGATGCTTATATTCTTAGATTTTTGCTTTGTCTTCAACATCTCAAGAAAGGATGTAAAAATGTCGTCCTTCTGCTAGTCATCCTAAACCCTTATCTTGTAAATGGATTTTAGAAACATTGAACAGTTCAACAACTAACAATAATTACACAGGAATTATTAATGTTTTGTTCTATTTAAGGATGAATGTGTACCTTATAATCCTTGAATGGTAGCCTGCTTGACTTTTCCAGTATCAGGAAACTGTGTTTTTTATGAATACCAGGCCATTTGGGAGTGAGATCTTTGATTTTTTTCCCTTCAAGTCAACATAACATACCATTCCACTAGATGCAGTGATTACATGTTAAAGTAATACAAATGCAAATGAGTAAACACTAGATTGTTCTTAATTGAGTCTATGAAGGATGCTAACCCATCTTACTGAGTACTTACTTGTACTTGAGTATAACACACTCTGAAATCTGTTGTTGAACTTTTGGAAGAGTATAGTAAAAATAAACTTTAGAGTTCTTGGCACAGGAGCTCAGAGCTATAACTTTTATGTTCTAATGTTCAGTAGGGACATACCACCTTTTATTCACTCTGGGTATATTTCTCTTTGAAGGAGCGAAATATCCAATGCAGATCCTGTACTGTTTCAGGACCATGCAATTTACACAGAAAACTTCCTAAGAGTTTCATTGTGAAGGGCCATTTACACACCAATACAAAAAAATAAACTCCATACTTGAAAGAGTGCTATTAGAGTGTAAATAAAATAATTTTAATATTTAATACTATGATTCTCATTTCATCTCTGAATTTAAAAATCTATTTTCTCAGAATAAAAAAAGCTGCAACATAAATGTTTTGAGGTTTAACTTGGTTTTCATTATCTGAATTTTTTAATAATATACAATATTTGAATGATCATTTCCTAGCATAATACATCCATATAAACTCCAGTGATGTAAAAAATGTAAGGCATTATTATTGTTTGTGTTCAAATACTGCATTGATTTTGGTATTAAGTAAGTTCACTCCTGTACTTCTGATTAACCTATGTTGGACACATTGATTGATCATGTATTTAAGTGATGTCTTCCTCATCGTTATGTGAATCTAGAAAACCCTTAGCCTGTGAGGTGGGCTTTCCTTCTATGCCATTTATGAGGCATTGGTAGAATATTAAGTTGTATTTTCACTTGTGTTTTGCTTGTTTGCTTGTTTTGTTTTTTTTTTCAGGTGGTGTTTGTAGATTTTATATATCAAAAATAATTCAGGACTATGAAGGCTTAGGTTAAAAATTGCTAAACTTTGTTTCTTCTAAGGAACTAATGCACAGAAAGAAATATTGGATTGATAGTAAAATAAACTTAAACTTGTAATCTTCAACTGTGTAATAATTTTTTCTGCCATGTATGATGAACAGCCACAATGGCAAAAAAAAAAAAAAAAAAAAATGCATGCAGAATTCAGACCAAAGTAGCAGAAATCTAGTTATAAGCCACAAAGTTTTAACATAAGCTTTCACTTTCTATTTGGGACCAAGTGAAGAAAACTAAAGATTTATCACCAACCCATTGGGGAGAATTTTTTTCTTAGCAGTTTTCACGCACTGCTTTCATTTTAGCAAACTCTTATTAAGACACACAGAAAGCCTTCACTGTTTTTCCAAGAAAAAGTTTTTCTTTGTTTGTTGTTTGTTTTGATTTTTGGTTCTTTTTTCATTGTCTTAAAAATATTTGAGTCGATAGAAGATTTGAATTATTTCTTGGAAACATTTTCTTGGCTGTTTATTGTCATGTCCTTGTATTATCTTGGACAAAAATATTACAACAGCCAACTTAATACAAGTAATGTGTGTTAGGGGAAAGTTCCTCCCATTCAAGTGTAAGATGCTAATATGTTGTAAACTGTATTCTTCTTCAAGAAGTAATGAAGTCTATGTTCAATTTTCACTAGAACTACCAACAAAAAGGACAATTAAAGTAAGTGCCTCTAATTTTTAAAGCTCTTATTATTAATTTTAGATTAATGACATGCTTTATCTGAATTCTTATTTTCCTAAATAAGGGCTCTCAAATATTTACTTAACACTGGAAAATAATAAATCTGTGCAACACATATTCCTAATGACTGCATTAAAGTAGGGAAGGAATGGGAGTGAAAAGGAGTACCAAATATTGCCCAATTTTACTTCAGAAACACTGCCTCAATCAAACTTCATTCTGTGGCCTCCTAACCTATTACTTACTAGATTGCCCTTTCTCTTCAACTCAGAATTTCATTCTACTGAAGTGACAATATCTTATAATGAACTTTGATTCTCAGCTTTGAAGGAAAAAAAAAGAATTAGAACTAAATTCTTCACTTGGTAACATACTGTCCTTACTGCCAGAACGATGGAGACAATTTTCTGACTGATTTGAGAAGTTATGAGAAAGAAAATATGGAAAGAAACAGACCATCTGGACAAATTCTTCCTTAATTGTGTCTGTACAGTTAAGCTCCAATAAAATAACTGTGAATCTTTGAAGATTCTATGCTCAGTGGAGATGTTAGTACATTTCTTTGTAGCAGCTGAGATGGTATTTGCCTACACTCATTCAGTACTTTATATAACAATATGAAACTGTGCTAGATTCACAGAACACTCATTGAGTTCTCACCAGTATGGTTAAAATAATAATTAAAAGAAACCATTTTATGCATGAGGAATTACCTACTAGAAAATATCAAGGCAGAAGTCTGGTAGCAGAAGGCAAGTGAAGAAACTAATGAAATTGCTGAAATTACCTATAAATTCTAGGAATTAAAGGCACATTTGGTGTATCATAATCTCTGAATTATAAACTTCTCTGAAGAAAATCCAACTATCTAAATTCATTACTCCTCTATGGAATAAACTCAGTTTCACTTGACTGCTGTGATAATTTAAGATAAATGACAATGTAAACCTATTGTGGTAATTTCAAATACTTGCTGTGGCAAATATGTTAACTTCTTTGCTGAAATTGTTAACATTTGAACATGTTTTTATAATGAGAGCACTCCTTAACCAAGGGGAGAGTGTTCATGACTTTGTCTTTTTATGTTCCGTAAGACTACACTTTCAGAGACTCAGACACCTACATCTATGTCCACTACATAATGTAAGCTCCTGGTCATGAATGCAATATTATTAGTGTTGATTTATGTATAACAAGATTGAGTAATGTAAATAAATATCTCATTACACATTGAATGAAAATATTAATTTCAATAAAGAATGTATATATAAACCTATTTCAAATTTAAAATATATCTTATGCTCAAAATACAATATATAAAATCTAAAATTAAAATATTCTCCTCAGTCAAAGATATCAAGAGGGAGATATTTGAAAATTATTAATATTTTGCCAGTTATGATATGCATATATGTATAAATTCAGCTGTGACATATGTGTTTTATTATTTCCCAATTTGACTTTCAATCATTTTCTTTTTAATTACATTGATTACTCGTGAAAAAATAATTGGCTGCATTTGTAATGTTGTTCATTTTGGTGGGGACAAAACTAGAATTACTTTATCTTGTCTACATTATTAACAGAAAATTAACTGCCAGATGTTTGACTACACTCAATAATTATACATTTTTCATAGATTTTTTAGAATTACTTCCTAATTGATTAACAGAAATTTAGTTGTTATTATTTGATTAAATATATTTTAACCTTATCTTACAGTCTTAGAATTGATTTTAATGAATTATTTACACAAACCATATTTGTATTTTACTTTATAAATGCTCATTTATACTCATTTCAATAAATAATCTCAGAATCCCTACATATCTTTGCTCTTATGCTCGCATATGTTTGACACAACTGATAAAAGTTAATGTAAATCAATATAAGAAAATTTAAAATATTCACTTTCCCTCAAACCCACAGGACATAATATTCATTTGAGTAAAGAAAGAGATAGACTCATCATGTGTGACACATGGACAATTATGTCATTCAGAACTGAAACACTGAATTACTTCTTATGAGACACATTGTAATTGTATTACACCTACTCAGTGAAGACTCAATATAATATGAAAGTAGAAACATTACCATGATAGAGATGTTGAATAAGAAAGCAATAATTTCTACACATTTACACAAAGATTGAACTAAGGAAAAGTCAGAAATGTGTTTGCATTCTGGATATCTCATGAGTCTCTAAATGATGGAGATTTTAATTTCAATTTATTCATCATTTCAAATAATCCCAGTGCTGTAGGTGGCAGGCACAGTTGATTACCTTCATATAAATGTTCAATCAAACTATACACCTTCATGAATCTTTTAAAAAACATTGAGACAAAGCATATTTATAAATGACAGATTGTACGCGCCTGCCCCTGCCAGAAAGGAAGACGCAACTCCGGGAATATCTTCTTCATACAGTTTTAATCAGGATCCTTGAAACATGTTCTTCTGACCCGCGTGAGAGAGGGGGACCTCTGCACAGGTTTAAATACCCTTGCGCTAACCAACCCCAGTGAGCTACTTGGACCCTGCAGATAGGCTACTCTAATGCAGAAGCAGACAGGCTGAACAGACTTAACCAAATAAGGGCTTGTTTATACCAGAGAGCGCTCACCCTTGGGGAGGTGGAAGGCAGAAGCCAGCACCATCTTTAAGGTGCGACACTTCGCAGCTCTCTACAACAGATCCCACTGAGAATTCATCCCATCATAGCACTGTATCATGTTTTTCATTCTGATTATCTATTTCATATTCTCCAAAATTTTCTCAGTGAAATACCATAACGGAAAGTTATGTCAAATTTTGGACATAGTGTGAAATGTAATGGAATTTTAGAATGCTCCCCAAAATTATTCATAATTATAATCCAGCTCCTGATTCCTTTATGAAGTTAATGAATGAATCAAATTTTTATTGTATTTTTCATTATTTAAAAGTCTTAAATTGAAATATTTTAAATCCTTCTCTGCAGAGCTCAGCAAATCAGTCAGAAGAGGAGGAAAGACTGTAAGAGCCCCCAGGGAGACAGGAAACATCAGAAGAACAAGGCCTCTAAATCATCGTGATCAAAGCTCATATGAATCACAGAGACGGAGCCAATACCACATCCTTTGTCCTTATGTCTTTCAGTTTAAAGTGTTATTGGACTCTGACTTTTGAGAATGAGTAGGTCCCTTACACTGGTACCATGTCTTATTCTCTTTTCCTTATCGTGCTCCATCTCATCCAACTTTGATGTGATAGCTTTTGTTTTGTCTTATTACATTGTAATTTCTTTCATGTACAAAATGAGTAATGAATGAGTGAATTAATTAATTAATACATAGCAGTAATGAAAGGTTCATAACTGTGCTGTCATTTGTCATGTAACTATACATGGTTTCTCCAATAGAATGACACCATTTATATCAACTACTCCAGGACAGGTCTTTTGTTCAGGAGTATTTGGCCAACAAATAATGGGCTAGTCAGTTTACTTGTGTGTGTGTCTGTATCTGAACATTTATTTGGTTTCAGTTTGATGGAGACATTTTATTGGTTTTTTTTCGTGTTATATTTGGTTATTTAGGTTTTCAGAGGTTTGTTGTTGAATTAATTTTTAATTTATTTTTGTTTTTGAGAAATAACTTAAAGTTGGAAGGTTAGGGAGGAAGAGAGGTTCTGCCCAGACAAGGGGGAAGGGAAAAATCTTTTTTTTATTTTAAAAAATAAAATGTAAATGCTGGAGGTATAGCTCAACAATTACTGCATATGCTGCTTTAGCAGAGGATTCAAGTTCACTTTCCAGAGCTCACAAAGTGGCTTACAGCTACCTCTAATACCATTTTGAAGGAACCCAGTACTAAGCCACAGTGCATTAAGAAAATAGTGCATAAACACAGTTGAAAGCAAAACCCTTATATGTATAAAGTAAAAATAAACTGCAATACATGAATCCTAAATATGCACTGAGCTTTAAATGGGGCTTTAGTCAGGGTTGCTAACAGACTCAGGTTGATTTCTGCCCTTTGCGTGCAGTAGAATCAACACATATATTAAGTCAAGTAAGCACATTGCATTTCAGTGGAACCTTCAATTCCATTTTGACTGAACTGGTAAGAATTTATGTGATGAAAACACTGAATGCTACAGATATAGATCTTAAGCTCAGCACTAAAATTTTAAATGAGTAATCTTTCTGCTTGTAGAGTACAGAACTAACTTCAAAGTAACATTCAGCTCTCTGCATGCATCTTTTGATTTTACATACACTCAACAATTAAATGACATGGATGGGCTCCATCATCAAAATCTTCCCTTCTCCCTAAAATGATGTCTTTCCAGTTGTCAACTTAATGACATCTACAGAAAGATACAGTTATCATTATTTGATGCTATGATAAATGTTTGATTCCTGAATTTCTTCTTCTGCCTATTTAGTGTGTGTTATGGTCACCAACTAAAATACTATGTTCAGTTCATGAATTGCATGTCTCAAGGTCCTCCTCTTTTGGATACTAAAATTATTAGAGTGTGGGATAAAGAAATTTGCATTTCAGTCCTTTATCTTTTGTTTCAAAATACTCATTACTCAGTAGAATGACCAGTTCATATGTTATAAAAATATATCCCTAAATTTAGTGCACTACCCTGCTTTTTTGTTGGATCTGAGGAGAAAGCTCAGAAGGTAAAGCACTTGCTGCACAAGCATGAAGAAACAAGATTAAATGTAAACTTTCTGATGCAAAATTCCCGAATCTGCTGGTGTGTTGCAATCCTAGTGAAAACTCCAGAACGGGTGGAGTCAAGCTGATCTCCATTGTTGCATATTTGGCAAGTTCTAAGCCAGTTAGGGAACTTACACCCGTTTGAATAAAGAAGTAGAAAATGCTGAAGGATTAACACCCAGTAATGTGTGCCCTGCAACAGGTACACACACGCAGGCTCATGCAACTGCACGCACGCACACACACACACACACACACACACACACACACACACACACACACACACACACATGCACCTACCCACCCTCCACAAACACAGTATTCATTCTCTGTATCTCTTCTTACTACTTTGACCACATTACCTGGTTCCTGCAAATTAAAAGAAAGAAACTCATTTTGATTTAAAGTTACAGAGGAGTTTCACCAGTGAGTGTAGGGGAATCATTGCAGAGCATCACAATTTACTCCATGAAGGGCATGGACACGAAGACAGCAGAATCCCTGCTTTGACAGTCCTTTCCTTTTCCCTTCATTCCACTTAACCCAAAGAAAGGTGCCATCAAATTTAGCCACAGCCATTTAAAACACCCTCTCTGTCACTGTGCTGTATCCCAGTAACCTACTTGATCCTAAATCCAGCCACAGTGACAATGAGCACTATCACACATCCCAATTTCTTTAAAATTGGTCTCTGCCAGTTCTTTCTAAGGCTTGGCAACTGCACAAAAAATATTAACTTATTTTACTGGAGACCTGTAACTTGGCTCAAGATAAGATTCAGACTTTGGAAATTAGTCAAACTAAATCCCACAGAATGGTTCTTACTGTTGAGTATTTAGTGACTTTTTGAAATCACCACAAGGAACATTCCATGACCCTGTCACAATTTTCTACTGAAAGAATTTCTCTGAGAAGCTTCCCTATCATGGTTGGCACCTTCTCTCTATCTGCATTATCCTCATTACCTGATAAAATTATGAGTGTCTATGTTTATGAGCTTAATATAATGCAGATATGTATGTCCAGTCACCATTGCATTTCTAAACCAAATAAAATATGAATATTAATACACCAGGCCTTCTATAACCAATGCTTCCCTGGAGTTTCTCTAACCAAAACTGTCAGGATTATTCTAAATTATGAATTAATTCATTTGACATGCAGTGACGTTCATACATTCTTTGAATGACCTTAACTGAAGAACATTATTCTTCTCTATATTTTTCAATATTTTTATACTTAGATAATTATTCTTATTTGAAAAATATTGACTCACATTATGTAGATGTTGGGGGAGAGCTTAAATAAGCATGTTATTAATAAATCTATGTGTTATCAAGATGACCTTTTCCAAAATTCTCTGTAGATTATTATTTACCATCTTTTAAAAAGTCCAGGTTTATATCTTATCCACTCCTAAGATTACATATTGATGAGAAGAAAAATTTAAGTTAGATTGTCCTTGCTATTTTGTGCTATATAGTTTTAGAAAACCGTGAATCTCATTATGTCTTTCTGCTCATTCACAGTGAAATTTTTTTTTTTTACTGTCATCACAAAATCATTTTCTGAACTGGTACAAGGTTTTGCTTTCAATATCTCCTACATATGTGCACAAACTTCATATGTAACTTCTATTTTATCACATAGGTTATTAAAATATGTAAGAATAAGATTCAATAATTAATTACATCTCCAAGTTAATTATTCATGAAGGTGTATCTAATTGAAGTTGCTTCTTGTTCATTCTTCTGCAAGTACTTTTTGATGAAGAATTTGGGATGCACTTGTGCAGCTTCAGACTGCCTGCTATTTCATATTTAGCTTCATTTACAATCAAAAGGAAATAGTAATTAAGTTCCTCATTTAGCCATCTATTGAATAGTAAACATTTAGCAGTTATAGACTTTGGTGACTTATTACCTTTTCAAAACACATAAGATTGGCAATCTTGTTTATCAACATGATGAGACTAAGGGTTATCTGGAAGATTAATAAATCATGCCTGTGCATTTTTCTTTTCTGTAAACCATGTCTAGAAAGGATTGCAGAATCTGGGGATGTCTGTTGTGAGTACAACAAGAACTACCCAAGAGTTAGAGGTGGAGTAGCGATGGAATTAGGAAAAGAACCGCTTGAGGAAATTCCTTACTCTCTTTTGCCATGATGTGAGATGCCTTGTCCTACCCTCTATGAAGGTCTAAAACCTCTGAAAGCATAAGACAAAAACATCTTTTCCTGAATTGTTTCAGTCAAGTATTTGTTACACCAACAGAAGCTAGTATAAATGCGTTGATGCATAAAACACAGCAATGACTTAGGTTGAGAGAAATGTTTTAGAAGAATGTGTTAAGATTTATTTAAATGTATAGTTTCTGGAGAGTTCTAATTTTAAATAATTGATAATATAGTTAAATTATTAAATAGTTATAAAACCATAAAGCCCATTCACAAATTGACTCAGGTTAAAAAGAGAAAAAAAAACATTAAAGAGGAAATACATGTAATCAGGACTACTTTTCAGAATTGCAAATGTTATGTTGTAGTTTTCAGGGTAAACAAAATCATGTATGTTTTAAAGGTGTATTTAACTATTAATTATAGGAACTTGAATATGTTCAGATTCTGCTATTAAGCAGACCCAAAAGTCCTCTTTAAGTTTTCACAAAAAGAATATCATGAATATCATGGATAAATAGGAATCTGGGAAAATAGGCTGTTGGATGTTTCTTCAGGGATAAATGACCTACAGAAGAAAAAGATGACAGCCAGCAGATTCCCATCCCAAGGAATTTTATGGATGCTATCTGTCTCTGACCAGGAAGCAAGAGCAAGTGCCAGGGTCCCAAGCCTAGACCTAGTTCCCCAGGCCATGCCTACACCTGTCTCCACCCCCAGTGTATGTGGTCAGTGCAATAGATGCAGGTGGGGTGGTTATTGCACTACAATTCCCCTTTTAGTCTAAAGAAAAGATTTAGGCTTGATACAAAAGTATACAAAGACATTAAATATCAAATATACTCTAAAAATAGAAAAGTTAAGAACATACAAATTAAGACCTACTTATACAGTCCTAGGTGAAGGCAGAGATTACTATAAAGTTGTCCTAAGCTGGATAAATTAATTCTACTTCCTCATATTTCTATCTAGGAAGAGAGAACAATAATTGTAACAGTCTAATCTTCAACCTCATCAAAATCCTGAGAAGGAATAAAACAATAATAGGATAGGCAGGAAGTGTGGGCAGGCAGCTTCCAAACGGTTCAGTGAAGACAGAAATAGCAGGAAAGTCACTCAAAGTATCAAAGCAACCAGTTTTGGCTAAGGCCTACGGTAACTGACAGACCACTACAGAAGCAGGGAGGTAGAAAGGCTGTCTTACTCTTTCTTGGCAAGGTTTATCAGTCTTCTATGGTTGTCTCCTGCAAACACAGTAGGTCAGCGTGTTTAAGTTCAGTGGTCAAGGTGGGGGCAGTCCTCTGCCCTAGATGCCATTAGCTGAAGAGTGGATGAACTTTGGAAGGAGTGACAACAGTGTCCAACATATTCTCAGGAAATGTTTGGTGCTGTAAGAAGCAATAGTTTTTCATGTCAATGAAGTACTAATAATTAACTTTTAAATGCCATGTTCTGCAGGTCTATGAAGTGTGTGAAGTTCAAGCATATATGACTGACTAATCTCATAGATAGAAGAAACATGGGTGAAGATAATCTGTAATACTCAGTAACCTAGCTATACAAATGGTTGAAAGTTCCCTAAGCAGGAACAATTATTTTAGCAATACTATATATGTATATATACATGTAATTCTCTAAAACAGAGGTAGAATTGAAGTGTCTTGACCAAAGGTAGAACTGTATAGTGCAGCATGATAAAAATATTCTAAATTGTATCGATATACAAAATGTCTTGAACATAAGTAAAGGTATACATACATAGAATATGGTAAAGATATTTTGCACAAAACCCTATGCTAATATATATTGTCCCAAAAGCCAACAGTAGGGGATGGGGTCATTGTTATTTTAAGATTACTACCTGCTGCAATGGGCATATAATGACTCCTTGTGATCCTATAGGAAGGAAATTTTTGAGAACAAAATTTCTCCAGGGGAATAGCTGTAATATTTGTAGCTAGTCTCTGGGTGGCAGGAAATCCTTGACTGAAGTTCTATCTGAAAATCTGGCCAGGGTGTAATGAGAACGTGTACCATTTCAGCTAGCTAGTCGGGATTTGTCTGCATTACAGTCTCAAACTATTTTAGGGTGATGTTTGTAGTCCAGATGCATCAGGTTGAATCAAGTAGAAACGAGGAAGTGATATGTCCATCCCACCAAAAGGGTATGGTAAGCACATCAGGTGTGGGTGTTGTGGATATTTCACTACAGTGGAAGGCATGAGAACCATAGGTGTTCATGTGTAAGAGCAAAACACCTGTGTTCCAGTTCATGAACTACTGTATCTTTCTTCTGCTTTTTTTTTTTCCTCTAGTTGGGTTTTCAATGGTATAAATGTCTTATGTCCACATTTGTGAGGGTAATATTCTTCACTAAAGTTTACTGATTCAAACTCTTGTATCTTCCACAAACTTTCTAACCAATATACTCAGACATGTAGTTGCGTTTCTATTTTAAAAGCTATCTGCACATCACAAAGACTTATCAAGTAAACATATAAAACTAAACAGCATGTTATGTCAAAAAGTAGAATGTGTTTAGGGTTATGTGTAGCAGTTACTCTTATGTTTTTATATTATAATAAGTAGGCTGTGGAAAAGAAAGGAGGAAAGTTAGCAAAAATCGTGAGTTGCTTGGTTAGACTTGAAGATAGCAGTATGAACTCACATTTAACATAATATAGCCATAATTAAGTAGAAAATGATTATAACTGTGTACAATATAAACTAACCATTACTTGAAATTTTGAAGAGTTGCTTGACTTTCTATAGTATAGTAAGTCATGGCACATGTGGTACATATTTGTTCAATGAAAAAGAAAATGGGTCTTCTTTGATTGTGGTAACACTGTGGAGGTTAAGAAACTTCAACATGATTACTAAGATGCATATACTACCAGCTTTAATACAACTTTATGATCACATATGTTTAGTAAGAAACAATTTCAATAAGTGAGAAGCTGGAATATTGACATGACTTATAATCCTTGCACTTGGTCTCCCAGTATCAGTCTGGGGGTCCAAGAGCTCGCCTTTGTTCAAGTAAGCTGTTTCTATGGTTTCTCCAGCATGTTCTTAACCCATTTGCTTATCCATAACTTGTTTTATAGACATTAACAAACAAATTTAAGAAATGAATAAATTTTGAATATATAAAATACAAAACTATATTTTGAATATGAATAATGACTAAGATTTGCTTATGATATATGATTTCCTTCTGACTTCCTGAGAAAGTATCTTTGAAAATATAAAGAAAGGTGTCGTGTGATGCAATAGGTAAGTTGATGGTAATTATTTCATAATGTATAGACATACCAAGGCATCAAATTATGTCTCTAAAAATACTGAATTTCAGTTCAGTGACTACACCTTAAGAAGGCGAAACAACAACAACAACAACAACAAAGATTACAAATAAACAAACAAACAAAAAACCCCAAAACAGCAACTTTGGCCTTGAAATTTAGAAAAACTTCTAAGAAAATAACCCCAGAATTCTGAAGAAAGAAATGCATTCTTTATTCTACCCAACAGTAATTCTATCCTAAGGAATAATGTACATGCTGTATATAATCCTTGTGTCGTTTAGACTACATTGTCCTTTCATCATATAAACAAAACAAATAGTTGGCTCCTTAAATGTCTTAAATGTTTTCCTTATTGATCCCACCCCTTGTTACTTTCTTTTGATTTAAAAGTCTTAAAGGGAAATGGATTAAGTGTACTGACCTCTTATACCAAAGCTATTGACTAAGATCATTATTGTTTTCATTTCACAATAAATATATTTGAATATTTCACTGACCTGAAATCATTAAAGAAAACAGATATAAAGATGTGAAATGAGGGCAAGGTGTACATCAGAGGGATTGGAATAAAGAAATAGGAGAATGGAAAATAATGTAATTATAATCTCAAAAATTAAAACAATAATAACTTGCTTTCATTATTTTTTATTTTTAGTTATATATTTTTAAAATTTTTAATTATATATTTTCTTTCTTTTCTTTGCTCCTCCAAAACCTTCCATGTACTCTTCACACTTACTTTCTTAAAAATAATGTGCTCATTTTTTTATTGTTTTTTTTTTTTGTGTGTGTGTGTGTGTGTATTCCTTAATCTATAAATACAACTATTCTGTCATAAAATGGTGTGTGTGTATGTGTGTGTGTGTGTGTGTGTGTGTGTGTGTGTGTGTGTGTGTCTTTGTCTATGTGAGTTCAGGGCTCACCATTTGTGTTGGATAAGCAATTTGTGTGATCTGCCTAAGGAAGTCTACTCCAGTCCTCAGCATTCCTTTGTTGCCTGTGGCTCTCTGTCAGTTGTTGAGGTCTTATGAGCTAGCTTTTCTCCATCTTAACATCTCCATTGGCATATTATTCTTCAGTTCACGCTCAAGCAGCCACATAGGTGGGAAAAGTCACATACATCAGCATGATCACAGATGAAATTAAGACTGCAACTTCTGTAAAGTCATTCATTTTAAAAGTACATAACAGGATAATGTTCCCTCTGATAGCATAGGCATTCTAGACAATAACTGCATGGAGATGAAGAAAATGATAGTCTTTCTAAATAAGCCAAAGGGAATTTAGAATAATGAGCAATGGTATAAGAAAATAGCATAAGAATTGTTTTCTGAAACTCAAAAATGAGGCAATTACAGAAAGAGACAGTTTGGAACTGGATCCTTCAGAATGCTGTATTACCACTTAACTCCTTGTTAGTTTATCATCATAATCACATTATTCTTTAGTTTATCCTGTACTAATGTGATGCTATTACCCAATTTATGTTTATCTTTTTCCTTTTAATGTCACAGTTTATTGTACAATTTTTCTATCTCTTTTTTGAAATTGCTAAATCTCGATGAGAAATAATTGTGGATCTTCTCTAGTCTGTTAACAGGTATAAATGTTCTCTTCCCTACAGAGGACACTCTTGGCATATCTAAATATGCATGGCTTATGTAATAACATATCCTTTGAATTCCAAAACTGGGGATTTTTTGATGATATTGGATTGCCTTCTCTACTCTGCCTGTGTTCCCTAAAATGCACTTGTAACAACTACTTTCTGTACCTGCTTTTGTTTTGAGTCTGACTCCTAAAGATCTTGTACTTTACAGGCCTGACCATAGACATTACAAAGGCTTTCTTTTGCTACATTCTCATAGAAAAGCTGCCTTTTAATATTAGACTTGAAATATATCCAGTGGAAGTCATTCTCAGAGTTAGGCTGTTTTCAAAAACCAAATTCCTCTTTGTTTGTGGTCCTCAATTGTATACATTCCTAGGACTCTTTCATACCTGCATTGTGGTGTATCTTCCTACATTGCTTTCCACTCTTGACCTCAGACCTCACCATCACTGTGTCAGTTTCCTGACCTTTTCAAAGGGGAGAGTACAGGAAGCTCATTCCTCAATGTGAGCTAACTGACATTGTGCCTAAACCAAGTGTTTTAATACTACCTTGACCATGACAACTTATACCATGAGTTAAAATTCAGGCAATTATGTCAGAAGTTTAAAGCTATTCTTCCAACCAAAATTCCCTAAAGCACTAATAGTTATGTTTAACAATTCTTTCAATAGAAGTGAGGACATAAATCTTACTTTCCCAGGGCAATGAGGTTTTACTAGTGATTATGCAATATCCTGAACACAACACAGAAATGGTGAATTTAGATTCCAAAGGAGAAGCTGTATCTGCATGAAATTTAAAGGAAGGCAGACTTGTTTTTTAGGGACATAGACAAAAATTTCTGTTGCATCAAAAATACCTAATTTAAAATTCCCAGTGATATTTTTGAAGGCTACGGAAGTCTTTATAAGCAAGCAGAGGGGGGGGACCAAAATAACATGGCTAAAGTTTGTATAAAATTTGGAGAAGTTAAAAGTGCTATTATTCTACAAATTATAGAAATGATGAGTCATAGGATAATAACCTCAACAGTATCCTGAGTCCTATCCATAGTGTCTAAGTTGCATAATTGTCACTTCATATGTAACTGTTATAGTTTGCTTCATTGTCCATGTTAATTTAAAAAAAAAAGTCTATACTGAAAACCTGGTCAAAACCCATGACTGGGAATGTCATTCATGCCGAGAGAGGACCAACTATTTTTGTCTTGCTAAGCAGTCATGTTGTCAAACTGCCCTCTAAATATTGGTTTGTCTCCATAGTGTGGTACTGTTTTCACCATCGGGCAGAGGGCCTTCATTTTAGAGTGGTCAGAAATTAATGAAGAGGAAAGGCTGACCCTGATGTGAGTAGGAGGTATTTCTTCTTTCTTAACTACCTTCAAACTGAGTCATGGAGACTTTTAATTTTCACATTCAAAATGAAACATTGGCAGTATCTGAGTCTGGAGGCTGCTAGCTTTACAATATAGGGACTACATAATTGGCTTCTTATCAAGGAGAATTATTATAAGGCTTGGGCTTGAACAAAGATATGCAAATTTCTCTCCATCTTGCCAAAGCATGCTATTAAATTAGAACTTCTTAAATTATATAACTGTTTTAGTAAAACTTTATTTATACATACACATACACAAATAATTTATGTATGCATTCCTACACAATTTATGACTGTTTTGCTGGAGTGACTGTGATTGTAAATATAGCATATCTGGTAACTTCATGAATTCACAAAATCTAGTGGTTTGTATTCAATTCTGAGTTGGTTTACATCAATAAATTGAAATATATATATATATAATTATATATATATGTGTGTGTGTATTATATATATATATATACATATATAATGTATTGTTTTTAATTATTGGAAAATTCAAATACTGATATTCATTTAAAAATGTTTTTTTCTCTTCACTAAAGACTCCTACAATTAAGAGGTGTGAAAAGACACAGCAAACAACATGCATAGAGGTTTGGTTACTGAATCAATTTTGAAAAAAATGATTGTGATTGCAAGTAGCCAGTTGATCCAAAGCACTATAATTATACAGGGATCACAGAGAGATACTTTTATATGCAAATTAAGTGGTAAATATTTGCATAAAATGATAACCTCACCATCTTTATTATTTTGAATCTCAGATAATCTAAATACCTAACACACAATTACAGTCTTTTATCATAATGCACATTTCTAGAATAGACATTGCTGTTGGATACCAATCAGCATAAAAATGGTGATGGCATCAGCCTTGAATGGACAGAGGAGAACATAATTGCCAACCATTAAACACTCACTATTTCAGTTGTTGGGAATTTCATGTCTTTTTTGGGTGACAACATTAAGTCAGTGGAGATTAGTCATGTTACAAAGAGTTTTAAATTTTCAATAATACCATCACCATGATATGACTGCTGAAATAATACTCAGACTTAGTGATAATAGAATGCATTTAATCATTTATTAATTAAAATGTTCTCAATACTAAATTAGCTAGACAGAGTTGTATGGGAAATTAAAAACAAGGAACTTTATGGTGCTGAAAGCCAAAGGAAGGGAGTGTTTTAAAGATTCAATAAACCTGTCAACTATCACCAGTAGATAGAAGTTGATGATAAATGTGAATTGAAAACTGCTTCTCTGTAAGCACCGCTGACAAAATACAAACACATTTAGAAATGGCCAGATACTTGAGTGGAGTTAATGCAAAAGAGGTGTGCAAATGGGATTTAAAGTCTGTATTAGTCACTGCTTTATTGTGGTGAAGAGACCCTTGGCTAAGACAAATTTTCTAAAAGAAAGCGTTTGATTGGGGCTTGCTTATAGTTTCAAGTGTTAGCTCATTATTATCATGGATGAGAGCTTTGCAGTGTGCAGGCAGCAGAGGTGCTAGAGATATAGCTGAGAGTTCTATAGACATCCTCATCCAAAAGAAGCAGGAAAAGAGTGACACTGGACCTGTCTTGGTCTTTTGAAACCTCAAGCCCACTCCTAGTGATATACTTTCTCCAACAAGGTCACAACTCTCAATCCTTCTAATCCTTTCAAATAGTGCCACTCCCTAGTATCTAAGCAATCAAATATACAAGCCAACACAGACAATTCTTACTCAAACAACTACAGAGATGCATTATTACAAGTAAATGGTATTAAGAAAATATCCTAGACAATGGTAAAAATAGGAAAGATGATTAATTTATACTTTTATGATTGGAGCAGTAACAGTCAATACCAAAAGTGGGATACCAACATGGACAAGGTAATGAAAGGATAAAGAAGACGCTGTGATACTTGATACTACAGAGTCAGTTAAGCAAGGGGAGAAAGAATAAAATGATAGGAAGACATTTAAATTTTATTTGCCTGCAGGGCAATGAGAAAGAAACAAGCAAATAAGCAAAACACAACAGCAATGAAAAACCACAAAACAAAAATGAACTGAGTTCTAAACATTCCGAGTAGAACAGATAATACATCATATAAGAGGAATAGAAGTATAACACTGTATATCACAAAATGAAAATTATAAGAGTGAGAGAATCATGCTAAATCTTATGAGATTAATTGGGCTGGTATCAACAGTTTTGCTGTTATCCTGAAGCCTTTTAAATATAAGGAAAGAATTCAAAACCATATGAAAACAAACCTCTAAATAGAAAACTATATTTTATACTTAAATATAGAGTAAGCTATCTAATTAACTTTCTAGCTATTAAATGTCAATGATATTAGAATCTTCGGCTTTGACGTTGGAGTTATGAGAGCTGAAGAATTACTATACACATCCATTATCTTTCAAAGACATTCAAAATCTGAGTAATATAGAACATTATTTACATCATGATACTTTATTATTTGTTAATTACAGAAGTAGCTGTTTTCTCTATTCAAAATAGCCAGAATTTATAATTGAAATTTTCTGCCAGTGATCATTATGTGTCAAACTTTGTTATATGACCAAAAGACATATCCATAATAAGAAATGATTTGTATGTAAAGAGAAGAAAACAAATTGATGCATTTTCACAATTCTTTATAAGTTCTATAAAAGTTCTAAATATTTATGTCATCTATTTTTCTAACTTACTTTTCATGTGAAAAGTAAAAATTATTAATTCATTATAGGTAAATTCAGTGATAAGCCTAATGACTTTTCACTAGTAGATTGTCAAGGGTCATTTTTGCAAGTAATTTTCCAAATATATGGCATCAATTTCTCTGTTTGATAACTTTTCCACACTTAACACCTCTGTTAGACAGAGGGAAGGTTTCTATATCTTTTAGGATTCATATTACTTAGAATAGTACTTCTCAAATTGAGCTAAAAATGAAACACTAAATATGAATTAAAACAAGACAGAATACTTATTTTGAAAAATTACTATATTACAATTAAACCTAAGGAGATAAGATACATTTAATTAGAATCCTCACAATAGAATGAGACTTAATAAATCTTCCCAGGCCTTCTGCCAAATTAATATTTAATTGCATTGCCATTTTAGAATACACTTGCTATATTTGCCTGGAAAATACTTTGTATTAGAAATAATGTGTACATTGTAGAGTCTGTTTTCTGTAATACGGGTGTGAGTGATGTTGAACAAAAATAAATAAATAAATAAAAGAATTTCAAACCTTATCTGCAGTGTGGACATAAAGCTCATCCGAAGTTTTATAAGGTATCTCCAGGAAAGAAGAAAGAAAGACAATAGATATGGATTTACTGGGTTCGTAGTCCTTAACATTGTTAAAGTATGATGTTTTACTACTGCCAAATTTCTCAACAACTCAGATGATAGCTGGTAGTGATATGTCTAATTCTGTATGTAAAATATATTTTTGTGTCATAAAATTTCCTCAATATTGTAAAAGCTATTCCAGTACATATGGGATGGAAGGACATTGTACTCACACATACACACACACACACACACACACACACACACACACACAAGACACACACACACACACACACACACACACACACACACATACACACACACACAATGTCACTCTGTCTGCTCTGCTTTTCTAGAAGTCCCTGGTTAACACAAATATTGTGGTGGGCCATAGGTCACTGATCCACAGCTATGTGTTACCTATAGAGCACGTTTAATTAGAAAAAGTATTATTTGTCACATTTTTTTAAAAATGAAAATCATCTAATTTATTAAGCAGCTTCACAAAAGAAGTACTTTTTAGTTTTTTGTTACATTAACATGGTAATATAATAAGGTTACACAAGTTTCAGCAATGGAAGAACAAAGACATTTTTTTTCTTTTCATCTTCGTAGAGTCAGGTATATCTTACATTTTGTACCTTACTTCTATATGCTTCTCTTGAACGCCTTTTTAATTGTTTCAATATATTGCTTCATTACATATGGTCATCAAATTAGAATGAGTAATTTTACACATAATTTAATAAATGATTTATATTTAAATATGTAATATACATTATTTTATGAACTAAATAGTTGTAAGTGAAAGATAAAATGTCATATATTAAAGCAGGATTTATCTAATTTTTTACAAAAATGTGTCTGTCCCTCAGTAGTTAACTGAATAATTGCTTAATATCTTAATTTTTATAACTCTTTCTGAAAATATCTTTATCGAAATTAAATAGCTGAATATTTGATCTGTCAATATACTTAGCAGATACATATTGACTTTGTGTTGAAATTGAAATACTTTGTTTTGAAAAGAGGATATATCATGCATTCCCTTACTAATTTATTAGCTAATTAAATAATATATATATATGTATATATATATATATATTGTTTTCTTATTTTACATATTAACCCCAGTTCCATCTTCCTCCCTCTCTCTTTCCCATGTCCCCGACCGCCCCCTCCCAGGGAGGGTCATGCTTCCCAGGAGGGATCATCAAAATCTGTCAACTCATTTGGAGTAGAGACTAAGCCTCCCTCCTGCATCTAGGTTAAGGGTGTATCCATCCATGAGGAATGTGCTCCCAATGTCCTTTTGTGCACCTGGTAAACATGCTGGTTCCATTGTCAGAGGTCCCTTAGATTGCCCAGGTCTTCTGAGACCCATGTTCAGGGGATTCTGAAGCAAATAGCCTCTTGTACACATCACTCCTTTTAAAGGTATATCATTAAATGGGAAGGCTATGTATAGTTTTAGATTATGTTTTCTTCTGGTTCTGAGGTCCTGGAAGCATCTTGGATTCCTAGAGGCAATGTTGCCACTGTGGGGGAACAAAGGAAAATAGAGACACTGAGTATACTCTATTTTGGGAATGATTTTTCCTCCTTCCCCTGTACAAGACTTAGTCTGTTGACCTGCCGCATAGCAGTATAGTGTCAGAAGTTAGAAGCTCAATTAGTAAAGTGGAACAGAAATGTAGCAGAAAATAAAGAAAGGAAGGAGGGATGGGAGTGAGGAAGGGAGGGAGGGAATGAAGGAAGGAAGGAAGGGAAGATGGAACCTTAATTCTCCTTGGCTAAATTCACAAAGAGTAAATTAAGATAATTTATATACCTGAAGACTTTGATTTAAAATTATTGATTTCCTTGAAACCACAAGTTAGTTTCACAAAGGCTGTAAAGTCTAAGAAGTTCAAATTTCATTCAATTATGCCTTTATCTTATTGACAGAATTCAGACTTTACTTTCAATGTTTAATAATATGCATAAAATTAGCATTTATGTGTGCTTTGGGGTAAGGAAAAATGACAAATTGTATTATTCTATCAAAGGGTTGCAATTATACAAAATAAGATATTCATAGATGTACATTACTGGCAGATATTGATGTTTATATTTCTTTTCTGACTTATGCATAGTTCTGTGAGAGATATGGCGTGTCCACACATGTGCATTTACATACATGTACACAAACATTTACATACAAATTAATCTTTTAGTGTTTGTGTGTACATATGTAAGCTTACATATATACTAATGTCATGATGTTCGGAGGTCAATTTGTGAGAGTTGATCCTCTCTTCTACCATGTATATCATGAACACTGAAATGAAGTTGTAAGCCAGGGAGAAAGAGCATTTACATGCTGAGCCCTTTACCTGACCTGACTTTACATTTTTTTTTGATCCATGATTAAATACAAGTTGTATATTACAAATGTAGACATGAATTACTGTCTTCACACTATAATCAACTCATACCCACATAAAATAAATGTGGACTGATTTGAACTCAGTGTTTCTATGAATACAATATAGATAAGAAAAATAACTTTCAATAATAATAGGAAATAAATAATGATAAATTGTGTCACAGATAGAACTTTTCATGTTTATGAAGATATAGTCATATTTGTCCAAATTAATGGACTTTCCTGACAAGAATGACATAATGCAGAAAGCACAAATCCTAGTGTTAACTCATCTAAGAAGCAATCTAAGAAACAGTTTTTACTACTTAAGTTTAAAAGAAAATATAATAAATTATTAACTTAATTGTGTGAATATAATACAAATCTAGGATTGTTTTAAGCCTCTTTGACTTGTAGAAAAAGAAATGTACTTTCTAAAACACAGAGAAATATGTAAGCATAGAATAAATAATAGGGATTTTAAGTATTGTATGTGGTTATCAAAGAGGTAGGAAGAGCTCTGTAGCGAGTGTGTTTTCCGCCAGCCTGCCTGGTCACGCCACCATGCCAGCCCCCAATAACACACAGAGACTCTGTATTTGATATAACGCTGTTGGCCAGGTACTAGTTTGTTACCAGCTAGCTCTGTCTTAATGATTAACCCATTTCTACTATTCTAAGTATTTCCACATGGCTCATCTTACCAGCCAGAGGGACTGGCATGCTACCTCTCTGGGCTCTCCATATTCACTCCTCCCTCCTCCTTTTTATTTCTCCTTGTCTCCTAACCCAGGTAGCATGCCTTAACCTAGAGGCAGAAGGGAAGGCCTAGTCCCTCCTCCAAATGACACAAGATTTTTATGTTGTGTATTTTGGTAGATTCGAGAGACAGAAAATTGAGGAGTGGATGGGGGATAGAATGGGGGAGGTCAGTGGGGAGCATGGGAGGATGGGAGGGAGAAAAAACTGGGATTGATATGTAAAATAAAAAATATTACATAATAGTAAAAAAATTAAAAGTTATGTTGATCACTATTTTTGGATTTGAACCTTTTGTACTTATATATGCTTTACAAATTCAAAGATCAAAGCAATGTTCACTTCTATTTATAAATATTGTTTTATACTTCTTTTTTCTCAAAGTAGGTCTTTTATCAGAGAGTATATTGTGATTAAACGTTTTCCTTCCCATGCGTATACAAAACCTCTCCATATCTTTCTATTTTCAGGAAACAAGTAGGTATCTAAGGAATACTAATAAAATGAAAATAAAGAAAACCAAACAAATTAGAATAGAATGGACTAAGGACAAAACAAACAGAATAAAACAACCACGTCAATAGAGGAAAAGCATATAGACCCAGAGGCACACATGTTCAGATCCTATAAATCCTTTATTTTATTTTATTTTTTAATTTTTTTACAAAATTAATATGAGATTATGTATTTACACAATTTCCACTCCTCTCTCACTCCAACTCCTACTTTACTGCTTCCAACTCCATTTCAAATTCATGACCTTTCTCTTTTAAATTATTAACACACACAGACACACACACACACACACAGCTTAACGATTCCCTTTGGAGTTGCTCTTATGCAAATATGTTTAGGGCTGACAACTGCAGCTTATAAAACCTACTTAGGAATCACCCCTGAGGAAACTCTCAGAAAGAACACATCACCTGTAGTTCTCTACTGAGCTTCTTCTGTCAGCAAGACTAATAAATTGCTCTCAATGGCTACCTAGTTTAATGTTCACATAAGACTTTTGAAACCCCTCCAAGCTCCAGGTAGCTACAGGTGGATCTGTGTGATGCATACTTCCCCTACTTTCCCACCATCTTCAGATAGTCCTGCCTTAGAAATTTAGTATGCCCTTCTAATTGTCCTTTGTAGCAGGACATACATCTTGTTCTGATCTTGTACATGATAATTGCTCCTTTTAGTTTGGTTAGTTTCTCTCTGTCATAGTAATTCTGAGTATCAGAAAGAAAATTTAACTTTAGGTTTATCCAGGATTTTATGAATATTTTCACTGCCAATATCATGTAGTGATGTGTGGGTTTCCCACATCTTCATGTAGTCCTCACTTATGCTGGTTTTCTTTATTTATTATTATTTGTCTCATATTAATAGTCAGGCAAGTAAGCTGAGATATGAAAACATTTAACAAACACCTATGTGCAGAGAAGCCTTATTCACAAAGTTATTTTATTGATGTTAAACTAGAAGATTGCATGCTTGAGTTAATTTTTCAGATACCACAATACACATCTTACAATGTTTTTTATTAAAAACAACACTTGGAAAAAATTTCAGTTCCAAACTTCTCTCTAGAGGACTTCAAACATATTTTTATAATCACAGCTGCCAGACAGCAGAAGGAGAAACACTTCTATACGCATTGACACAAATGCCTTGACTAAGATTGACATATTTTTAAAATTAATTTTCACATGTGTGTGTGCCTTTGTGTTTGATTTGTGATGGCATTCTTATGTGTATGAGGTGAGAGCATACATACTACAGCACAAGTATGGTGGATGGCAATATAAAATTTATTTTCTAAAGTACATGAATACTTGGCTATCATACTTTGAATTTACTGAATACATTTTGAATGTACATATATATGCATATATATATACATATATATAATTCAATAGCTTTGAAATATAATTGGCACATACATGCATAAACATGTATATACCTAACAATATTCAGATTAAGCATACCATATATTAGAAATAATCTATTTTTACTATGTTCATATAAGTACATCAACAAAGATCGTTACTTTCACAGATGTCAGAGATTTGTACTACCAAAGTGCTCCATCTTGCTAGATTTATTCTTCCAGTACACGCAAATTAGAGTTGCAAGGATATCTGGAATGTCGAGAATTCTTACTGAGGATGATTTGATTGGTTTACTAAACTGAAAACAATCAGAATAATACTTGGCATTTTCACAAAATAGGAAATCTTAAAGTTATTAAGACATTTTAATTTTCCTAGTAAAATAGTACAAAACATGTTTTTTAAGCAAAGCAGGTTTCCATTAGTTTTATAATATATTTAAATTACTTACTGGGTTTTATGGCACCAGAGACTACTTAATACTGGAAAGCTCATTCAGGTGTTTCTTAGATTCTGACACGTCATAGAATGAAATGCTTCTAGAGATGAGGGAAAATTTCACAGAAAAAAATATAGCATGGCTCAACCCTTTTTAGAAAAGCTTCTATTTACAGAAGCTAGTAATTTACATAGCAACACACAACTTCTTAATGTGCAGACAGCAAGAGACAGGGATGCTCCTTCTTAATTGCCACATCTGTATCTTATTCCCTAATCACAGGACTCAGGTACCCATGCAGAAGAGCCAGAGGAAAAGGAAAGGGATGACCACAAAGAAACAGTCTCGTGGGAACAGTAGGACTGCTGAATATATGTACTCACAATGGTTATAATAACATATGTAAAACCTGAGAAAGACTAAGCCAGACAAATATTGGAGCGTTGCGTACAAGTTCCATCCACAGCCAAGGAACTATTGACATATTGACAGTTGTTGCTGGAAGAGAGTTCATTTCCTTTACTAAATGTATAGTTCTAGTAAATTAACAACCAATGTTCCCACAAAGGCCACAAATACAATAATCTTTGAGAGTACGAATTGATCTTGTTTTTGTTTTAAACAATGAAACAAACAAACAAACAAAAACACAGATTGGGTTGGTAAGGTATGTAGAATAAATCTGGAAAAAGTTGGAAGAAAGGCATCAAATATATTTAAATCCTATTGTTCAACTTTCTCAAAGAACTAAACCAATAAAAATAAATAGGAGGAAGAATGGGAAAATGAAAGGAAAGAAGGAGAGGAGGAATGACTCTTTGATTACTTGTCTTTGTCAACATTGTCTGTTTTTATTCTTGCTGATACACACTCTAACTGGAGTGAGGTAAATAGAACATCAGTGTAGCTATGTTGTGCATTTTTCTGAGGTCTGAGAATATTGAACATATTTGTCAAGTGTATTTTCTAACAGAACTTATTTTAAATGATTTTCTGAATGTGAGGAAGTGAGGAAACTAAAGTAAAAACTGACAAAATGGATAGCATAAAATTAGCAAGTAATAAACCAGACTGAAAACAGCCTATAGAATAAGAAAAAGTCATTGTCAGCTATAGTACTGACAGAAGGCCAATATCTAGATAGACGAAGAACTCAAAAAGTTAAATACTAATGCCTCGAATAACGCAATCTATAAACAGACAAATGAGTGCACTGGGCAGCTTTATAAAGAACTTAATCACCTCTAATTAGCAGCAAGATCTATCACTTAAAACATCCTGAGGATCAAGAACAGGCTGGAGAAACCCACAGAAAGAGCTGACCTGAACAAGGAGGAGCTCATGGATCCCAGACTGACAGCTGGGAAACCAGCATAGGACAGACCCAGATTCCCTGAATGTGCTATTAGTTGAGAGGCCTGGGCAGTCTATGGGGCCTCTGACAATGAAACCAGGATGTAGCCTTACTCCATGAACTGACTTCGGGAGCCCATTCCCAATGGAGGGACACTCCCTTAGCCTAGAGACTCAGGTGAGGTTACAAGCCTCACCTCAAATGACTTGACAGATTTTGATGATCTCTCTTGGAAATCCTCATCCTCCCTGGGTAGTGTAACTATCCAATTGGATCCTATTAGCATCAGCCTCCTCAATGCAATAGATAAAGTTTCTGACTGATGTAAATTTTGAAAGCCACTCAATTCTCCAACCATCAAAGAAAGCTCACTAACATCGAGAACCATGAGATTCATTTTTCCAGTCATTTAATGCATTTCATCTCTTTGGTAAGAAGCAGTGCTAGAAGCCATATTTTCAGCCAACCAATTCTATTTCTCCCCAATTACCATTACAAGCACTGTCGTTTGCCTCCATCCTTTTCATAATACATCCTTTGAAGAAGCCATACTTTATCAAGAATCAGTCTTTAATCATGTACGGTTTTGCTTTAGGCAGGGCTATGAAAAGTCACTTCCTCATAACTGCCACAGAAATAACTGACATGTGTGCAAAGAACATTACTGAAGATTCTTTAACCTTGTGGATTTGTGTTTGAGGTTATTACACTTTTTATCCTACACAGCATTTTCAATAGACAAAATAGGAAGCATGCTATATTTCTAGATTGGGCCATTCTGAGCTGCAGCCAAATAACTTTCTATCAGTGATATAAATCTCAACATTTGTATGTCATGACATTGGTTGTTGCAATACCAATAATGAAAGATGTGGGAAATGGAAGAAGGCTTGAGTGAATGTGCAAGTTGTGGGTGAAGTCCTGTGTGACTGTTCATTGCAGACATGAGTATGGATGTAAGCATGATATTGTCACTGATCCCAGTGCCTCAGACCAATGGGAATAACAATGAAAATCCCATATCAGGATCATAAAAAATTAAAACTTTTTTAAGTGCAGATGTTGAAAGTGTGTCCATAAAATGTGGATTATGGCTTCCTCCCCGTGGGAATTTATGTACTGAAACTGCTCATCTACAGAGAGTCCCTATAGAGATCATCTAAACCACGCTGCTTGTTCAGCACTGTACAATAAACCTGTCTCCTCAAGTCATCTGGATTAAATAATTGTAATAAGTTTCTGGACTGTTGTCAGTGCCTATCGGCACAGAACACCTCCCTACAACCCAACTCTTCTACGTCTGTGTTTGTCTTCTGTTTCTTTATTTCCTGTTACCCCAGAAAACACAGTCCCCAGACATTGCAGATTGAGGTCAAATGCCCTGTTTCAGTCAGAAATATCAGTATAAATATCATTCATTAGTTTGAAACTCTGAGATATTTCAGAAAAATGAAAACAAATCTACCATGTTTTCAAACTATATCACTATTAATGTAGAAAAGAGACTTTAAGTAAAAATACCTCTGCCTGTTTTGCAAGTTATGTTTACTGTTTGTTAACATTATTGAATGTGTAATGAAAGTAGAGACATGAAAGGAATGTATATTAGTGGTATTGGTAACAGGCAAGTAGAGTGCAAACAGTAGTCAACTCTTTCTTCGCTAATTCAGTTCATTAGTAAGAATAATACAACTTTACAAAATATATTTAAAAAGATAGAATAAGATATGTTTTTGTATTTTGTTATAAAATCACTGAAATGCATTTTATGAAAGCTAAAACTTATTTTAAGTTTACTTCTAAAATAAATTAAACAACGTATGATATTGTTTAACAAGTAAATACAAGTAAATTTTTTGAGAAATAGAACAGGAAAATATTTTAAAACTGACTACAGGGTTTACTCAATATTTTAATTGATCTACAGATTCTGAAATTCTAGAAAATGGTGAACAAATTAAATTCCCAACACAGGTAAGAGTATAATTTCTAAATTTTAGCAAGTCAAAGACAGGGAAAATAACTTGATACAACATAAGAAAAAAAAAGGCCCCTATAGGAATAAACTCAAGAATTGTCTCTCAGTTCTTTTTGGGAAGTGTGTAAGCAGCAACAAAGTGATAAGAAATACTTTAAGTGTTGAAAAAACAAACACATAGCCTTCTGTGTCCTGTGAATTATGTTTCAAAGCAAGAGATAAAGAAACACTGTTTCAAAATAAATCAAAGATAAATGTCAGTAGATGTGTTCTGCAAGAAGGATTAAAGCACAGTCTTCCAAAGGAAACACTCTCTGTGTAGTAACATTAAGTTAAAAACAAAACTTTGAAGAAATTATGAATAGCCTGAAACCTATTTACTAAAAATAGTAGTGAATTTCAGTTAAAATGAATATGAGTATACAAAAAGATTATATAATAATGTATATGTATATGTGATAATGTATAGTAACAAAAATTATATAGTCACATATACATATGTGATTATATATATTACATATACTATATGGACAGGCATTATAGGTTTGAAGAGAAATCTGGCACTAGTTCGGATGCTTACAAGGATGACCCCAACTAACAATCTGACCAACATTGGAAAGTGTACCTTAAATGCCATTCCCTGATAATGAGATTGATGACTACCTTATATGCCATCCTAGATCCTTCATTCAGTAGCTGATAGAAACAGAAGCAGACACCCACAGCTAAACACTGAGCCAAACTCCGGGAGAAATGATGAGCAAAGTGTCCAATCCCAGGCTGCAGAAACCCACATAAACTTCTGATCTGAACAAGGGGGAGGTCATGGACACCAGACTGATACTGGGAAACTAGCATAGGACTGACCCAGATGCTCTGAATGTGAGTCTCAGTTGGGAGCCTTGTGCAGTCTATGGGATCTCTGACACTAGAACCAGCATGCATCCTGGTGCAGGGAAGGACTTCAGGTACACATTCCCCATAGAGTGATAATCCCTTAGCCTAGAAACACAGAGAGGTCCTAAGCCCTACCCCAAATGACTTGACCGATTTCGATGATCCTGGAAGGAGACACCATTTCTGGGGAGTGGATGGGGATTGGGAAGGGGGGAGTCATGTGGGGCATGTAAGGATGGCAGAGGTGGAACTGGGATCATTATATAAAATAGGAAAATATCTAAAATAAAAAAGAGGGCAGAGTGGAACTATCAAAGAAATTAAAAAGTGAAAAATAAGGAAGACATATATTTGAGGTTAAAGAATCAAGAGGTTGGATATAGGAAGATTTGGGTGTTGTGTTTTAAAATAATCAAAGTACAATGTTTGAAATTCTTAGTGAAGTATAAAAATTTTCAGATGAATTAAGTTAAATACTCCTTATTGCAAGGTCCAATTACAATAATATTTTTAAAGTGTAAATCATGATGATGTTGTAATTACATCTAATAATAGCAAAAATAATTTTTCATTCCAGTTACAACACACTTGATAATTTATATTCCACTGTTAATATGTACTCTCATATTTTATATTTAGTACATGATTCATGTCATTGTATTGATTTCATAAATTTACAAACACTGCCTGCTGGTAAAATCCAAAATCACTTTAGTTCTGAAGTATATTTTTAAACCTTTGTTTTTATAGTAAATTTCAGTGTTATCACTGAGTGTGTAGCATTGGACTATATTTGAAACTTTGATTGGTTTCTATATTTACAATAATAAAGTGCAAAATAATGTGTTCATTAGCAATTCATTCAATGTTTATGACCTTTTCCCTAGAAAAATAAATATAAAATTCTTTATTCAGCAGCTGTAATTTGATGACAACCTAAAACGGATCTAATGCTGTTTATCTGAAATACCATTCTCACAGCTGGCAAGTGTCAGAATATTATCTCTTGGAAATGATGCAATTTTCTTTAAAACTGAAGAAAATCAGTATCTATTGAGGCCATTTTCCCCTCATTTTCATTTGTCTGGTTTCATTTGTCTGACAATCACATGTATATATGCATGCATATTCGTATGCACACACAAGTTCTAAATCTTGGTTACTCTGTTAACCTTTCAATTACTTTTCTTTCTGGTCTTGATATGATCTATTCAATATTAGTTTTATATCATTAATGAATGCATTTCCCCTTTCATTTAAAGAAATAAATGTGTGAGGACTTTTGAAAATCCTGTCTGTGATCTCTGAGTTTTCTGTTTCTTAAGTATTTTATTTTTGTTTTATTTCTTGATTGTTGGGCATATTCATATTTTCTCACCCATACTTCATTCCTTCTTGGCCTTTTGCAATTGTTTTCCAGTTATAGTCCTTGATTCCTGTAGCATTTCTACTGGGAAATATGTTAACGGTTTCAATCTTCATTTCCTAATGTGTGAAAGCAATGCAGTCCCTCATATAATATCTGGAAAGCAGAAGCAAGTCCTTGGCATATCCGTTTCTCATAAGGAGAACCATGATTCGATTAGTCAGATGGATGAACAAAAACTTGTGTCATGCCCAGCTGAAGAATTTCACAGTCTGCCCCTCCTAACATGGAATCGTTTATAGTATTGGACCTCTGCCTTGGCACGCTTGCCCAATTTTCAAATTTGAACTGTTGCCTAGGATGACTTGTATTTTTATCTTTTCCTTATTAGTTTGGAACTCTGGAGACCAATAATTACCTGAATAAGATCCAAAGTACTAATTTCTTAGACCATATTCATTTGACCATTTGGCTGTCTACACTGGGATCAACCTTGGAAATCATAATAACTCCCATATCCCTTGTCAGTTCCTGAGTCCAGGCTCTCTGAAGCCATGTAAGCATAGGATAGATTGATTTATGTGTTAATTCTTCAAAATTTTCAACACAGTATGCTATTATCCAAGGTTATGTAAATTCTATATGCAAATATCAATGATAAATGCTGTGTGGTATATATGTGCATGTATGTTTAGTTAGATATATATATATATATGAGAACTGCAGAATAGTAATCTCAGAATAAGCTAGGGCTAATTAATATCTAGCACATTCTAGGTATTGTAATTAATAAAAGTGAGATGGGAGAGGAAGATGGCATGCAACAGGGTTCAAGCAGAGGTGTTTCTCATTAAGGAAAGGAATCATAAAACTGGGGAAGGGAAAGAGTCAGAGCGGCTTCCAGAGACAAGAGCACAAGGAGAGAGGAGAAAGGAAAGAAAGGGAGACAGAGGAAAGAGGAGGAGGAGAGAGAGGGAAACAGACAGAGCAAGGGAGAGAAAGACACACACACACACAGAAAACGATGGGAGGAAGTCAGGGCCCTTTTAAAAGGGAACATAGTGAATGTGGCCAGGTGTGCTCTTAGAGGCTGCAGCTAAGACACATGTACCATTTCCTTCGCCCAAGCAAATTGCTCTGGAGTTCAGTAGCATTCCTTTTAATTATGTCATCGTTCTCTAAAATTTTTCAGTTTTTTTTTAATTCCACGTTATTTCTTATACATACCACAGATTGATTCTAAATGATATCTTCATGTGGGATTTTCTGTATATTGCAAATATGTGTTGCTGTAATTGGTTGCTGATTAAATCTTTTTTGACCAATGACTAGACAGAATATAGCTGAACAGGTAATCTGGAAATAGAGAAAGAAAGAAAGTATAGTCAGGGAGAGGCCATGTAGTCACAAAAAGGATAAGATCTTCCAACATTAACTAGTATGTCATGAGCGCATGGTGTTATGCAGATTACTAAAAACTGGTTAATTATGAGAGAGAGCTAGCTAGTAATAAGCCCAAGCCATTGACCAAACAAATATATTTAATATTATACTCTGAGTGTTTATTTCATAAGTGGCTATGGGAACCTGCAAGTGGGAGAGAAACCAGTTCAGAGTGACTAGCAGGACAGAGAAAATCATTCCACTAAAATATCTTTATATTATTATTTACTTATTTTTTCCTTAAATATTATGATAGGATGATTCAAGTATCCTCAGTACTTCCATTCCTAAATGTATGAAATATGTATAGTTATACTTCTATTGCCCTATGTATTGGTCTATTTACTTTTCTGAATTATGTTCTTTTTTAATTTGTATTTTTATGCATTGGACCTTATTGATTGTTGTCATTATTGATTTACAAATAGACATTTTATACTCATAACTATATATGTTTAACTGAATTTTAATTAAATCCAATTCATTTTAAACAAATACTGGATAGATGTGACAAATGTTTAACAGCTAAGTCTTTTTTTTTGTTTGTTTAATTGTTTTTTTCAAGAAAGGATTTCTCTGTGTAGCTTTGGAGCCTGTCCTTGAACTTTCTTTGTATACCAGGCTGGCCTTGAGCTCAAAGAGATCCACCTGACTTTGCTTCCTGAGTGCTGGTATTAAAGGCATGTGCCACCCTTTTCCAGTCCTTTACAGTTAAATCTTGTAGGACGAGCTGGATGGGATAAAACAGGCCATGATTCATAAAATAACACAACTTTAAATGTCTAAATACTGTCATTGTTACTAATTTCCTGCTGATGATATGTGGAACTATGTGTACACAAACATTTTAATCATAAAGTGTGACATAATTCACAATGCCATATATGATTTCTATCTTGGGATCTAATAATAGAAGATACAGTAAAATGTGATGGAACAGATCCTTAAAGAGGTCATTGTATAATAGGTGTGGTAAAGTCATTGAATTCAACATCACTCTGGGTTTCCTTATAATGAAAAGCTTGTACTGACTATGGCAATATCTAAACTAATTGAATATCTATCATTGCTTACGATAAAATACTTGGTGAGGACATGTTTCAGCCCAGGCAATGGTAGCTACTAGGAGTATCAGAATATAAATACCTGGTAAATGACCATGATTACATGTGGGTAATATGCAGCTTATACAGAAAAAGTTATGAATCAAGACAGAAAATATTTAGTTCATTGGAAAATGCAACACAAGTTCTAAGAAGTCTTTGATACCGCATATATTTTTTTTTGTGAATTTAAAGTACAAAGTAATTCAAAATGCATTTCTCTCCAAAGTATTTGCACCTGAGTCTTTTCTTTATAGGAATGCGAGAAAATTAAATCCACAGATGTAAATTATCTCTCTATATTGTGACAGACAAGGAGAGTTATCTACTAGTACAAACACTTTACATTAGCCCAAAGAAACTGGAAATGAGATAAAATTTGATCTCAATTGTTGCTTTTTTGAGGAAGGCAGAAACATTGAAATATAAGGTATTGATATGAATGCTTTGTTTTAGAATGGACTTTCATTTATTGATACTATTTAAGGTCAACTTTATGATGTGTATATTTATCCTCTTGTTAGGTATTGTGTTTATATGGCTCATTGAAAATGTAATGTATAATTTAGTACAGAGTATAGAGAGTTACCTATGATACTAAAAACAGCGTTAAGTTAATTAATATTTCTAGATATACATACAGAGATGTATTTGAGATAAATAGGGATTCTTTAAACCTTTCAAAGACCTACAGAATATGACATTTAAATTGGTTTAGGGTTTTTCTTGACAGTGAGGCACAACTGCTCCTGGTAACACCACCTGCATCAGAAAGGATGATGGACATCGAAGAAACACATTATGGAGTTTGCTTCTAATATGGCAAGACTAGCCATTTGGGCAAGGTACTGCTCTTCTGGACTGTTTGACTTTATGCTGTATAAACTAGAAATGCAGGACCCACAAAAAAGTGACTGCTGAAACAAGATGGACAGTGCTACAGGGTTCCTGCTTCATGAAAGAGTCTGCCAGACACACTATGGCCTATGGGCTGAAAATGGAACATTACAGAAGAACTTCGGGTGACTGACCAAGCAGTGAGTTTACTCTGTCATTTCTAGAATTTATATATTATCCTTCTGTGGTCTTTGAAGGAGTTGAAGAGAGATAGTTATGATTATAATTTTCCTTAGTTAGGATTAAAGATAAGTTACATATAGGACTTTAGACTCACAAAGATAGGATAGATGATATTTTCTTTAAGTCTTACAAAATGTTAATGGATTAAGTATTGTTAACTGTGATTCTTATTTGATAACTGTTGTATGATGTATTTTGCTATGTTAAGGTTATACCCCTACTTTTTATTTAGACAGAGAAGAGAAGATGATGTGAGGTGTTATTCTGTAAATATGTTTCTCATACTGGTTAATGATAAAAGCACTGTGGCTAGTGAGAAAGCAAGATAGGTGGGGCTAGGTGACTAGGAGGAAAGAGGAAGTAGTCAGAAGGATTCATCATGTAGAGCCTGGAGAGATCAGATGCGGCTCACCATGCTCGGTAAGAAGACCATGTGGAAAAACTTAGATAAGTAGAAATGGGTTAAAAATTAAGACAGAGCTAGCACATTAACAATGATAGTCACTGACCCACAGGATTGTATCAACTACAGAGTCTCTGAGTGTTTTTGGGCCTCACGTGGCAGCAGGACCGGGCGCTGCTGGGAGGAACAAAGAGTGGGTCAGGCGGCTGGCGGGAAAAACCTGCCTGTAACAGAAATACTTTATGATTTCTAAAAGAATAAAATACTTTAAATGGCTAAGAATGGTGGCACATGCCTTTAATCTCAGAATGTGGATGGTGGAGGCAGGTGTATCTCAATGAGTTTAAAACAAGACTGATCTACAGAGCAAGTTCCAGGAGAGCCAAGGCTATACCAAGAAACCTTTGCTTGAATAAAAGGCTTGAAATGATGAAAAATTGGGTATAAATTATTTATAAAAGCAATCCTGTATTGGATTATCTTACACATTCATAAAGGACTGAAAGTAACACTGATTTGGTAATACAATGAGAAATTCTTAAAGGCTACAAATAGTTATTATATGGAATTTGTTGTTATTGCTACATTTGTTAGATGGGATGATAGTCATTGATGCTCGTGTGAAGATAGTGTTTGTGCCTATCGTAGTACTTCAAGACAGCAAAGGTGATATTGGTGCTATTGTCTTCTATCTCCAGCAATAAATTTGATAAACATGGCATTTGAAGACTTGGGCAAAAATAAAAGACAATGATTTACCCACAGATATTTTGGTGGTTTTAAAGCATTGATAATAATTCACCTGAAATAAAATATGTAGTGAGTATGTTGACTTGCTGTTTGATTAACTATGCTGATGAGCAATTTCTAAATTTAAATGTTGGAATTTGACTAAAGTTTAAATGCCTTGTTTGTACTTCTAAATGGTGCCCAAGAGCTACAATTCTCAACTTAGGGTTCTGGCCAGGAAGGCTACTTTAAAATAACAAAAAAAGAAGAGGAAGAAGAGAAAGAAATGGATAAAAGTTGTAGTTATATCTTAACCTCAAGTAATAAGAGAACTAATTTTAAGAATTAATTATGGAAGCAGTCTGTAAAATGTTCACATTATGTGTATGAGAATTTAAAGTGGTTAGCTATCCCTGCAAATGGTCAATCAACTCACTAAATACTGTATTCCTTTCCCTCGGCCTTCCTATTACAACCTGCGGATGCTCTCTGTAATAACTTCACCAGGAAAGTGAAACTACCCAAGCTCAAGTAGATGCAGATTTGAATTGTTTTTCTGTGAAGACTGTATGACTATGTACACTCATTAAAGTAGAATTGAGTAGACACAGGGTCATCAATTTAACTATGGTTCTGTCCCCAGTGTTAGTTGGTTATCAGTCAATAAAACTGATCTGCCACTAATTCTCTAGTTCTTGACTAGTATTAAGCTTTTTGGAAACAGACAGTTCATACCTCAATTATTTTGAAAAAGGGTTGGTGACTGACTGAAATTAAAAGGAAAATTATTTTGCTGTTTTATTTTCACCAAAATAAATACTACATATTAAATTAAAATACCACATATCTGGTCTACTTCAAGAAATTGACACTATAAACAAACAGATATGCACACATAATCAAAAATGCTTGCTTGTGTGCTTTCAAAGATTAATAATATTGGTTTCAATTGTTTATTAAATTCTTTAGGTGGCTATTTTACTTGAATGTATGACTGTATACCATCTAAATGTCTGCTGCCCATGAGGCTAGACATCTAGTGCCCTAGAATTTGAATTCCAGCTTTGTGGGGGCTGTCATAGTTGTTGTGGGACTCAAATGAAGGTCCTCTGTGAGAGTAGACAGATCTCTTAAATGCTGAGCCACCTCTAAATCCTTGGAGAGTATGTCACATGATCATTATCTTGTACAGGTAGATAAGCCCTAAATTTTGAAGCTATTGAAAATATTGAGTCCTTGAGTCCAAAGGATATCTCTAAATGCTTGTCAGACTTTAGTTTGTTTTTATTTAGTTTGTAGGTTCAGTTCAGGTGAAAATAACTTTACATTTGGAGAAGTCTCTTTTGCTTTGAAAGGAAAGCAATACATTTCACTAATGTGGCAGAGGTCAATATTAGTACCGGTACATCACTCAGAGTATATTGAAAGTGTCTATATTTTATGTCTATAGCAGAATAAAATAAAGATGATTTAATGCATTGGTACCAGCATACTGTGTAAGTAAAGAACTAGGAAAGTAAGTGTGTACAATAATGAACTAGCTATGTGTACATGCTGAATGTGAAAGAAAATCTGTGAAACTTCACAGTCTGTACACTTCAGTGAAATTTTAAGTGATCTATGAATTTTCAAATGTGTGGTGGCATACTTTTTGGATGAGGCAACACATTCTTCTTTATATGTGTTATTAGCCATTTAAAATGACATGGACTTAGATTGCAATAAAACTATAGGCAATATAATGTTTTCAGGGATGAAAGATTTTTTTACACTGGTAAACAAGAGTGCTACAATTATTCTAGAAAAGCTTAATCTTTTTCATGTACACACACACAAACATACATGCATATACATATGTTTGAATATACATATACATATACATATATATGTATATATAATATATATATATATTCCTATGAGATGTGACTTATTAAGTTAAAATCATATTACCAGACACAGGATATTTGTTTTGATTTATTGGTCAAGTAGGCCTAGAGATACCACAAAACAACACAGGTTCTTTGTTGCTTATCATAACTAACGCTAAGATTTTTTTTTACAGAAAATAAAATACTATTTAGATTGAAGATATAAAATATAATCAACTGTGAACAAAGCAGGAAAAGCTTTCTGTGCTGTCTAGCTTCCATAGGACCAAAAAGTCCTGTATAGGCTGCTGAGATTACACATAATCATCAGTCTTACCTAGTAGTGGTCTAAGTCTTTACAACACTAATTGGATGGTAAGATTTCTCCTTTCATGCATAGTGATATGAAGAACATTGAGGTAACTTACAACTTTCCAATTGGAAATAAGGTCTCCTTCACAGTAAGAAATTCAAGGTTTCTGTTGTTGTTATTTTTTCCTTAAATTTGCTCTAAATACCATGATTGGAGAGTTTGAAGTCATTTTGGGAACCTAAAATTACTGTTTGCTAAATAGGTCTCTTTCCAAAGAGACCTATAAATATACTCTAATAAAATAATTGCTACAATACACTATTTTTCTGCTATCAACTTTATACAGAGAACCTTCTTCATGCAGTGGGAAATGCAGATGCAAAAACTGGCCATAGCATTTAGTTTAACCATGGGAGATGTTAAGATGGGAGATGTCATTCTGTAAATATTTTTCTCATATTGGTTAACAAATAAAGCACTGTTAGCCAATAGGAAAGCAAGATAGGCAGTCTAGGAGACAAGGAGAAGAGAAGATGTAGGGAGAAGTAGGGAGAAGTAGGGAGAAGAAGTAGGGAAGACAGAGAGGGCAGAACCATGGACCCTCTCTCCTGTAAGCCTAGACCATGTGAAAACATTCATATTAATAGAAATGAGTTAATTTTTAATACAGAGATAGCCAATAAGTAACAAACCAACAACAGTATATCTAATACAGTGTCTCTGTGTATTATTTGGTCTTCTGCAGCTCTGGGACCAGGAAGGAAGGGAAACATGCTCGTAACAATAGCACTTAGTATATATAACTCTGAGTACCCAGATATGCACAGGCCATTAATATCAACCTCTCAGAAGCCAATGACAGTGGACTTTCTGTAAGATGGTTGGAAAGAACAAAAGTGATCATAAATGGAGAGAAGTTCTGAGGCATGCTTATGTCCAGACATGCCATAAATGCTGCAAACATGAACTCATAGTAGTTTTGGTTACCTGCTCAAAATTCGCATAAAAACCAAGACTGTCAATAGTCTAGAACCAAAATAGAAGGATCCCCAGAGAGTCCACCCATGTAGGAGGAAAAAGATTAAGTAATGGCTCTTTAAAGAAGATGAAGAATCAGTTTTGCTTGATCTTGTAACTTATAGGTAGTTTATGCTGACAAGCACAGTCCTTGTGAACATGGATAGCACTAATTGGATTCAGAAGTGATGTTCATGTTAAAAAAAGAAGAATAAAAGTAAAAATATATGTCATGAAGATTGGAGGAATATGTGGGGCAATATGTAGACTAAATGCAGAAGTGGTAGATGGACATAATATACATAATACAAAGTAAACATAGTAACTTTAAAAATGCACTCTCCTACAGGTGATATAAAAGTGTCTGCTACATAAGGTTCATGAAATCTGTAAGTATTTGGTATCTTCCTATGCTTGTCACACTTATCATTGCTCCACAACTGTTTCATAGTTATTATAGTCTCAGATGAATTTCACACATCATATCTTCGGTTCAACATTCATAAATCTCATAAATCACATTCTTAGGACAAAAAGTGATTATACACAATCAGGAATTATTTCATTAATCTAAAATTTAATTCAATGTTTATTCTGAGCTAGAGAAGTTCCTAAAATTTGGAAAACTTTCAACAACTGTGTTCTTAAAAAGCTTTGCACAGATAGTGCAAAGTCAGTCAGTGCAGAGCTAACAAAATTTGGGTGTGGTGACTCATACCTTAGCACTAAGTAACTAACAAAAGTCAGGCTCTTGACCTTGTTGGCCAAACAGCATTTAACTGGTAATTTCCAGGCTGATGAGAAATGCCCAGGCAATTTATATATGCTACCTCACTAACAAGCTCACTGTTGTCTTCCTAAACAAGTATATGTTGTTTGGATATGCAGCTTGCATACACATAGACATTTATACTAAAAGCACATGCTGTATCTATATTTTCATCTTCTAATTATGTCTCTGTCCTTTTCCATCAAATAACATATCTCTGGCTTCTTATCTGGATTTCTTTGGTAGGTATCAGAATTGACTATTTCTGTGTTCTATGACATATTTTGTTATCAGGAGGAAAAATTGTGCAGTTTTAGCAGGAAAATCCCTAAGATACATTAGCAAAGTCAAATCCTATATTTATACTGCTATCAAGAAAATAAGTTAGTAGATGAGAACGTTATCCAAAAATTAAGTGCCTGAATGAAAATGAAGGAATCAGAGGATACTTGGTTTGAAATATCTCTCAGGACTATCATTTAGAATTTTGGACTGATCTTTTAGGGTAGGAATAGATGCATATATTCAGTTCTGTGGGTACACATACACATAGTGATGAATAAAATATTCATGTAAGTCCTTTTCTAATAATTATATGTACATTTTTAATACATTCTATATTTTATGATTCCTTATATGCCATTATACTTGTTGACCAAGGAAACAATTCTACTATGTGTATTGTTTTAAAGAGAATAAGGAGTAGAGGGTAAAGTTTTTCATTGACATACATATTTTTTTCCTTGCAGAATTTAAATTTAGTCTAAAATATACACAAATATATCACACTAGATTAGAATATTTATGCATTTTTACATTTATTTATACACTTGTTTCATATATTTATAGAAACCTATATATACCACAAATAAACAATATGATGCAATGTACAATAAACAAGTAAGGAAAAGCATAAGATATGAATAGGTTGTTACATTTGTAAAAATGCTTCCTTTCTGTATTGCCATCATTTGAGGAACATTTGAAAAGTCTCTACATATATTCCATATGGAGACCTTCTTGAAAATGACAATGAAAATATGATACTCTCACACTTTTTTCATTTTTCTTAATACGTTGTTTCATGCTTGTTTATTATAGTCATTCATCAAATAATAGTTTTGTCACTGTAGTGTTAGCTTTTTGATAACTGCTAGTTAAAATGTGGTTACTTAGATGAACTTAAGGGAAAGAGAATTTGCTAGTAATTTTATATTCATTAGGCATGGTAGGATAAACCACTGATACCATATGAGGGAGGCATGGCAGAGTCCAGTGTTGCCTACATATTGATTTCTATTACAGCAATGGCTACATATACAGCCAGTTTCAAAGTAAATAAATGAAAAAGACTGACATAATGAGAGAGTGAAAATGAGATAGAAAGACTGACAGAGTGAAAGAGTAAAAGATAGAAATAAAGGAAGTAAGGAAGGAAAGAAGAAAGAAATAGAGAAAAGAGGGATGGAGAAAGAGAGAAAAATTTAAAAAATAACACTGCAAAAGAGAGGAGAGTAGAGGAATAAAAGAGAAGGGATGAGAAAAGAAATTTGTGTGTCTTTGGTTCTATAGATCTACTACCAATTATTTATTATATTCTGAAAGAATTTTTAATTACACAAAGTACTAGGTTTTACTTTTAAAACAAGGATAATAGAGCTATTTTAACAAAGTAAGATATTTTTGCTGAAGTAGAAGTAATATATTGTATAAGAAAAGTCATGATAATCTAGTGCTGGCTCTGGATTACCTCTTCAGTGTGAGACGAAAGAACTGATACATGATTTTTTCTTATTACAATTTTGCTTCAAGTGATTGCCATTTAAATAGCAGACATTAGGTTAATAGTCATTTTTCAACAATACAATAAATCAATGCAACAAAGGGTTGGTTTTTCGAGAAAATCAACAGGATAGACAAACCTTTTCCAAACTAATGAAAAAGCAGAGAGAGATCATGCAAATTAACAAAATCAGAAATGAAAAGGGGGACATAACAACATATACAGAGGAAATCCAGACAACTTTCAGGTCATACTTTGAAAACCTGTACTCTAAATAACTTGTAAATTCAAAGGAAATTGACAAATTTCTGGATAACTATCACTTACCAAAATTAAACCAAGAACAGACAAACAACTTAAATGGACCTATAACCCCCAATGAAATTGAAACAGTCATGGAAAGCCTTCCAACCAAATAAAAGCCCATCTCCAGATGGCTTCAGTGCAGAATTCTACCAAAATTTCAAGGAAGAGATAATTCCAATACTCCTCAATATGTTCCACACAATAAAGACAGAAGGCACATTATCAAACTCTTTCTACGAGGCCACAATCTCTTTGGTACCCAACCTCACAAAGATACAACTAAGAAAGAAAACTACAGACCAATATCCCTGATGAACATCGATGCAAAAATACTCAGTAAAATTCTGGCAAACCAAATCCAAGAATACATGAGAGAAATCATCCGCCATGACCAAGAAGGCTTCATCACTGGGTTACAAGGAAAGTTTAACATACGAAAATCTATCAATGTGATTTACCATATAAACAAACTGAAAAAAAAATACAAAAAGCATATGATCATCTCCCTAGATGCTGAAAAAGCCTTTGACAAAATTCAACACATTTCATGATAAAGGTTTGGAGAGATCAGGGATAACAGGAACATACCTAAACATAATAAAAGCAAAATACAGTAAACCAACAGCCAACATCAAACTGATGGAGAGAAGCTTAAGGCAATTCCTCTAAAATCTCGAACAAGACAAGGCTGTGCTCTCTCTCCATAACTCTTTAATATTGTACTTGAAGTTCTAGCTAAACGTACAAGACAACAAAAAAAGATCAAGGGGATCCAAATTGGAAAAAAATAAGTCAAACTCTTAATTTTCAGATGATATGATAGTTTACATAAGTGACCCAATAAACTCTACCAGAGAACTCTTACAGCTGATAAACACTTTCAGTAAGGATAGAAGATAAACTCAAAAAATAAGTAACCCTACTTTATTCAGACAAAAAAGAGGCCGAAAAAGAAATCAGAGAAAGATCAACCTTTACAATAGCCACAAACAACATAAAATATCTCGGGGTAATGCTTACCAAACATGAGAAAGACCTATACAATAAGAACTTTGTGTCTTTAAAGACAGAAATTAAAGAAGATACCAGAAAATTGGAAGATTTCCCATGCTCTTGGATTGGAAGGATAACTATAGTAAAAATGGCAATCTGCCAAAAGTAATCTACAGAATCAATGCAATCCCAATTAAAATCCCAGTAAAATTCTTTACTGACCTTGAAAGGATAATAGTCAATGTTGTATGGAAAAATAAAAGACCCAGGAGAGCCAAAACAACCCTGTACAATAAAAGAAATTCAGGAGGTATCACCATCCCTGACTTTAAGCTACACAACAGAGCTGTATTTCTGAACACAGCCTGGTATTGGCACAAAAATAGACAGGTAGACCAATGGAATTGAATTGAAAATCCCGAATCCACACACCTATGAACAGGTGATTTTCGACAAAAGAGCTAAAAATACAATGGAGGGAGGAAAGCATCTTCAACAAATGGTGCTGGCACAATTGGATGATGGTGTGTAGAATACTGCATATATACCCATGTTTTTCACCCTGCACAAAACTCAAGTCCAAATGGATCAAAGACCTCAACATAAATTCAGCCACACTGAAACTCTTAGAAGAGGTAGTAGGTGGTACCCTTGAACAAATTGGTATAAGAGACCACTTCCTGAACAAAACTCCAGTAGCACAGACACTGAGATCAACAATTATTGAGTGGGACTTCTCAAACTTAGAAACTTATGTAAGGCAAAGGACACAGTCGACAAGACCAAATGGCAGCCCACAGACTGGGAAAAATTTTTTACCAATCCTACATCTGACAAAGGGCTGATCTTCAAAATATACAAAGAACTCAAGAAACTAGTCAACAAAACACCAAATAGCCCTATTAAAAAATGGTGTACAGATTTGAAGAAATAATTCTCAATAGAGAAAATCAAAGAGGCTGAAAGACACTTAAGAAAATGTTCAACGTCCTTAGCTATCAGGGAAATGCAAATGAAATCAACTTTGAGATACCATCTTACTCCTGCCAGAATGGCTAAAATTAGAAACACCAATGACAATGCTGGAGAGGATGCAGAGAAAGGAAAACACTCCTTCACTGCTGATGGGAGTGCAAACTTGTACAGCCATTTTGTAGATCAGAATGGTGGTTTCTCAGGGAAATGGGAATTAGGTTACCACAGGACCCAGCAATTTCACTCTTAGGTATATCCCAAATGACCCACATCCATGCAACAAAGACATGTGCTCAACTATGTTCATAGCAGCATTATTTGTAATAGCAAGAACCTGGAAGCAACGTAGATGTGCCTCAATTGAAGAATGGATAAAGATTACTTAAGATTACTTCCTGCTGAAATGGGCCGATGATTGCTCCATGGGATCCTGTAAGAAGAAAATGTTTAGCAACCAAATTTCTCAACAGAACTGGCTGTGACATATGTAGGTATTCATAGTGTGGCAGAAAATGCCTTGAGTAAAGCAGTCCCAAACCAGTTATAGGGTGAAGTTTGTAGCTCAGATGCATCAGGCTGAGTAGAATGGAAAAGTCCATTTGGGGCCCCATCTTCTTTTCGGAGAATTCAAGGATTGTTGTTAGGAACTGTTATTATTTCTTGTGGAAAACTTAAATATCAATATCAAAGTAAAATTTTAAAGTTTTACGGTATGCATTAGGGGAAAGGCAACAATAAACATTAACATGTATAAGAGAAAATGAGGATTTCAGAGAGAAAAGTGCATATAAACACATGAGTCCCTAGATTTTGTTTCCTTTTGCCTTACATCAATTGGCTTATTGATATAAAGCAAAAACTGTGAATTTAATCTTAACAATATGCTAGAATTTAGAGAAGGAAAGCCAAATCCAACTCCAAAGCCAGCATTGGTTTACATAAATCGGGACTACAGGAATACTAAATAGTAACAAGAAATAGATTTCAGTATAGAAACAGTTTACTAGACTTAAATATTTTTTACCCTAAATCAGAATACTCTTTATTAAATGATTCTTTCTGGAGAGCTGTCTTCTGTAGGTACCTACATGTTCCTTGTCTCTTGGTTGTTTGAAGATAGGTGTTCTTTGTTTTACTTTAAAGTCAAGAACAGAACATTTCCCCTAACTTTGAGAGGTCTCCACACATTTTGTGGGACCCAATTTGTTGAATGACATGTCCTTCCTCTTCATTAAGATGTTTCTCTTGTTCAACTCGGATCTTGATCAACTTAAACAGTATCGATAGCTTTTCTTCTCCTGTATATACAAATGCGAAACCCCTACCCCAACGAACCACAGATCCTGGTTTGCATTCTTTGGTCAATACATCCTTGAAGTACACCGGCTGATTTAGTTCAGAAGTATTTTCTATTGTCCAGTGCCTTTCAGCAGCTGTTTGTCCTTTTTCATTATCATTAAGAAAGTTTAATGTTAATAAAGTGTCATATAATCTGTATTTGGGTGTTTTGGTTACTCCTGACTGTCTATGGAGCATTTCCAGATGTTATTCTGAAAATATGTTTCTCATACTGGTTAATTAATAAAGCCCTGTTGGCCAATAGAAAGTAATATAGGTGAGGCTAGGAGACAAGGAGGAAAGAGGAAGTAGTTAGGAGTAGTCAATATGTAGAGCATGGAGGAAGCAAGATGCTAGGGCCACTTCTCCCCTATAAGATGATCACGTGGAAATACTTAGATAAGTAGAAATGGGTTAATAATTAAGAAAGAGCTAGCCCATAAACAATAATAGTAACTGTCCAGCAGGATTGTATCAAATACAGAGTCTCTGTGTGTTAAATGGGGCCAGCACACTAGACCGGCAGTGGGCGGGCAGGTGGAAAACATATAAGCTAGAGATGGCTCCCAAAGTAGCTATAAGAACTTTCACTTAAACTAATAAAAGCTTAAAAAGGGATTTTACAAACAAATGAACAGAGACTAGCAAGACGTCTTGGTAGCAGCATATTCTCGGTTGGATTTGTTTTGCTGTAGACAGAGATTTGAGGGGCTCCTTTAAGGGACCTTTCCAAAATTAGCATAAACGGCTAAAAATTGCCTTGCTCTTAAAGAGCTCTGCTGCAATAAAGGTTTACACTGTGTTTTAAAAAATACACTGGCTTGGGAGAGAAAAAGAAACAGGATACAATGGTTTAAAAAACAAAAAAGAAAGTAAAATGGATGGGTGTGGTGGCGCACGCAATTAATCCCAGCATTCGGGAAGCAGAGGCAAACAGATCTCTGTGATTTCAAAGTAAACGTGGTATACAGCGGGAATTCCATGACAGATAAAAGTTACACAGAGAATGCCTGTATCAAAATATGTAAAAATAGAAGTAGAAGAAATAGAGTAATAAAAAAGCCATGTAAAGATGGAAAGCACAGAGAAATTTTGGATACTATACGTAATTATGTTGTCTTTAAATATTTGATTGCTGAGAAAATAACAACTACTGACAAAAAATGCTTCTGGATTAATTCAATTTATATGTTTTAAAACTGCTTTGACTCCAAAATTTAAGACTAAAAACAAGTTACTGGGAAAAAGGATTTCTATTTTTGTTTCCACAGAAAATGAAAAGCTGTGGATTCCTTCCAGACTAACATGATTTGATCAAGCCAGACCCCCTAAAGCAATGTCTACAGCCAAGATTTGTACATCTTCTTAGGAACCCCATGACAGTGCCCCCTATCAGCAATAAGTAGTTTGGAAAGAATGGCACCCAAATTCCAAAATATTGTTTATAAATGTTTGTTTTCATTTAAATGGGCTTGGTCATAGATGGCTATAACAACAAGAAATCTTTTTAAAGGTAAAAAGGGAATTATGGTATAGACATGAATACTTTGTTTGGGAATGAATTTTCATTTATTGATACAATTTAATGTCAATTTTGTGATATGTATATTTCTCCTCTTGTTTAGGTGTTGTGTTTATATAGCTAATTTAGAAATGTAATGCATAATTTAGTACAAATTATAGAGAGTTACCTATGATAGTCAAAACTTGGAGTTAAGTTAGTTAGGATTTCTAGATATACAGAGATGTATGATGAATAGGCATACTTTAAACCTTTCAAAGACCTACAGAATATGGCATTTCAAATGATTTAGGGTTTTCTTGACAGTGACACACAACTGCTCCTGGTAACACCACCTACATCAGAAAGATGGACATCGAAGAAACACACTATGGAGTTAGCTTCTAATAAGGCAAGACTGGCTATTTGGACAAGGTACTGCTCTTCTGGACTGTTTGACTTTATTCTGTAGAAACTGGACATGCAGGACCCACAAAAAGTTAACTGCTGATGCAAGATGGACAGTGCTACAGGGTTCCTGCTTCATGGAAGAGTCTGTCAGACATTCTGCAACAGAGAAAAGTGACTGACAAACTGCCATTACAGGTGGACAGTTTAAAGTTTCCTGCCTTGTTGAGGAATCTGGAGACACACTATGGCCTATAGGCTGAAGATGGAACATTACAGAAGAAATTTGGGTGACTGTCCAGGCAGTGAGTTGTCTCTGTCATTTCTAGAGTTTATATATTATCCTTCTGTGGTCTTTGAAGGAGTTAAAGACACATAGTTTTGGTTATAGTTTTCCTTAGTTAGGGTTAAAGATAAGTTACATATAGGACTTTAGACTCACAAAGATAGGATAGATGATATTTTCTTTAAGTCTTACAAAATGTTAATGAACTAAATATTGTTAACTGAAATTCTTATTTGATAACTGTTGTATGATATATTTTGCTATGTTATGGTTAAAACCCTTCTTTTTATTTTAGACAGAAAAGAGCAGATAATGGATGGGAGATGTTATTCTGTAAATATGTTTCTCATACTGGTTAATTAATAAAGCCCTGTTGGCCAATAGAAAGCAAGATAGGCGGGGCTAGGAGACAAGAAGGAAAGAGGAAGTAGTTAGGAGGAGTCAAGATGTAGAGCATGGAGGAAGCAAGATGCTGGGGCCACTGCTCCCCTATAAGATGACCATGTGGAAATACTTAGATAAGTAGAAATGGGTTAATAATTAAGACAGAGCTAGGCCATGAACAATAATAGTAACTGGCTACAGGATTGTATCAAATACAGAGTCTCTGCGTGTTATTTGGACCAGGAGGCCAGACGGGTGGTGGGCGGGCTGGCGTAAACCATACAAGCTACAGAGAGGAATCTGGGATCTAATGTAAAATTTTTAAATTATATTATTAATAAAAAATAAGAAGGAAAAATGCTGATGTCTTAATTATATATATATATATATATATATATATATATATATATAATATATATATATTTTAAAATGATTTGACTTCAAAATTTTAGCCTAAAGATAAGTTACTGGGAAAAAGGATTTCTAATTTTGTTTCCACAGAAAATGAAAAGCTGTAGATTCCTTCCAGACTAATGTGGTTTGATCAAGCAAGACTCCCTGAAGCAACATCAATTGAACAATGCAGCATTGCAGACCACTACAGCCAGGATTTCTGCATATTCTTATGATTCCCAAATGACAGCGCCTCCTACCAGCAGGAAGTAGTTTGGAAAGAACGACGCCCAAATTCCCAAATATTGTTTATAAATGTTTGTTTTCATTAAAAAAAGACAGTCTTTGTATAAATAAAAAAAATAATCATTTTTTTCTTATATCAGATGTTATGGATATTTGAAGACTACAATAACTTTACACCAAAATCCTTGTTTTCTGCCAATTTATTTCAACTCACGTTTTAATTAGCATAACTTATTTATACATTATTTTTCTGTGCATGAGATTTCTGTATTTAAGCTGCATGGGATATCAAGCTGTGTATTCAATTAACTCCAAAAAACATCTTCTGCTTGGAACAGCAAGAATTCCCATCACAGAGGCTAATATACAAAATCTGTTTTTCATATAATAATTACAGAAAAATAGTGTAATAAAGAAATGCTCAAGAGAGACATAATCTTGCATAGCTATACGTAAATGTATACCACATAAGATGTCTATCTTCTCATAATCATCTTCATTTTTAAAAGACATAAGTTTTGGAAGCATAGCTTTTTGTAGATTATTTGTTGGCCACAATTTCATCATCTGCATAGTGAGATAAGAATACTAGTGACAAATGGCTTACATTCTTTTAAAAAACTAAGTTTATGCATAGAAGTACATAATTTTTTAGAAAGGTACACATTAATTTCCCTGGCTTACATATATATTCTTAATAATTAAAAGTTGTTTGAACTGCTTTCAGAGCAGGAGAGGAAAGATTTTCAAATATCTGTATCAGTCTAACATCACCAGTAATGTGGTACTTGAGCCATTATGTGTGACACAGATGAATTTATTTAAGGACTTTTTCTTTACTGTTAAAAGTATTTATTTGGAATCAATCAGAGAAGGAAGGTGACACTGCTTACATATGCAACTAATTTTTTATCTTTGAAATTATAACACACTTTCAACATTTCTTCCTTTCTTTTCCTTCTTTTAAATAGTTTACTCCTTGTCATATAACTTATCCATACTCTATCAAGTTCATGGCTTCTTTTTCTACAATTGTTAGTGTTCACAAATTTTTTTGTGTATGTTTGTCCATATATATGTATATAGTATGTATGTATGTACGTATACCCTGTTAAGTCTGTATAATGTTACCTGTAAATAGGTTTTCAAGGGTAGTGTTTGGCACTGGACACCGAATTGGTTACTCATTTGGAGAGACTTAATATGTGATGTCTCTGATGTTTCTATGAGATGTTTTCTCTCAACAAAATCCCAGATCATCTTATTCTTGCCATATTTCTACTACCTCTACTGCAGTGCTTACTGGACCCCAAATATAGTATGCACATAAACATTTACCTATTAGGACTGGTATCAAAAACTCTGTATAATGATTGATTGTGGCTTTCTATGTGGGCTCCATCAGTTACAAAGAGGATATTCTTGATGAGGCGTGAATACTATCCTTACAGTTGTGTACAAGGATAAATATTTTTTAGATAGCTAGCAAGAATTATGCTAGTTAAGAGAATTCAAGGTTGTAGATTGTCCACAAATAACTATGGTTTCATTAGCACTGAGTATTTCCTTTGATTTCCAGTAGCAGCCATTATTTTCCTTTTGGTGAGTAGGTCTTAATTCCAGTCAGAGTTTTCTCTGTAAAGCTTAAACCAAACAACTCAATTTGAAAAAAGTTATTCACCCATCATCTTGTGTAGCTCTTCTCCCTTTTTTCAACTAAGTTCCAGCAAAATCAATGTACTTAGCTTCTCAAAGATATAATTTTGTCTTTGAGGTTGTGTCTGTATGAAATGGGCACACAAAATTTAATTTGGAGAAACCTGTGTGTTTTCTTCAAGCTTCAATTACTCTGTGATACTTTTTGCTTTAAATATTAAATAACATGAACCTTGATCAATTCCTTTTCATGTAAACTATTTGTCATATATTCTAATAGTTAATTCACATAGAAGTCTTTTTTTCAATTATATAATGGACAGCAATGATTTGTTTATTTTTATGTATCTATATTTTTGTTATTATGAGTTTTAAATTTAATATCCAGGTGATAGAGCATAACTTTAATAACCATACTCAGGAGGCAGAAGCAGGTAGATCCCATGAGTTTCAAACCATCCTTGCCAAAGGAGTGAATTCCTGGACATCCAGAGCTCTATAGAGAAACCATGTATCACAGAAAAGAAGGAAATCTTTTACATTTTGGGTGCTGAAGGGACTCTGGTGGACTTCTCTGTGGCAAGCACACTCTGGCATGCTTGCCTTTCTCCTGCATTCCCCTTTTCTTGCAAAAAATTAGTATAGCACATGCTAACACATGTTATCCATTTTCTCTTCTTAAAAATTAAATTTTTAAGTTTATTGGCTGCTGTTTTTCTGCCTGAGTCAGAAAGCAGCTACTTTAACCTTTCTTCCCTATTTAATGAAGGATCTCCATGTGAAAATAGGAGTTTGGATATGGTTTTGCCTAATCCTGGGTCTGAGAGTGTGCCGTATTCTCCTTCAGGTAGGGAGTGGGCAGAATCATAGTCTATACAGTTGTTAAAATATTGAATATTTTTTTGTTTATGGTGGGTGCTGAGATTGAATACTGGTCTCCTGGGAGAATGGTCAGAACTCTTAACTGCTGAATCACCTGTCCAGCCCCAAACCTTATTAAGTCTACCTTCTAATTGTAATTATTTATTTTTTATTTAAATCTTTTTCGTGTGGTTTGTTATTGTAAGTTTCAGGGTTCATATATTTGGTAATGATGATTAAATTTTTTTAACCTCTGATAGTATGCCAAGTCAATTGTCAATTCCTGGAACAATGAGTGCTACATGGTAAGGGTGAAGATTTTTGTTGGGCAGGACATCAACTGTTCTATTAATTGACATAGCTGTTTCCTCCACCTTACCATCTCTGGGAAGGTGGTTCTGGGTTATAAAAAGGCAAGTTCAGTAAGCTAGGAAGATCAAACTAGGAAACAGCATTTCTCCGTAGCTGTTGTCTCAAAGTCTACTTGAGTTCTTACCATTCTTGTCAGCGATTGGTTGTGACTGGGTTTTGTAACTTCTTTGCTGAGTTGCTTTTTATCATGGTGTTCACACTCAATAGAATGTAAACTAGAACCTGGGATTTACACATTGCACGAAAGAGATATAACATTTTATACTTGGAATACAAAAGGAGCACATGAATGAATATTGGGTATACATATATAAAGTCAATGGAAATCATGACAAAAACATAGAGTTCATAGAGAACATATTATGCTAAAAATGAAGAAGTTTGGGCAGGCTACTTAGAAGTAATTATGGAGGTGTACATCAAAGAAAAGAATGAACCATGAAGTCTAAACCAACTGTATGTATATTTAGACAATATATCTAGTAAGGTGACTGAGTATTGAAGTGTTTTTTCAGGAAAATTTAATTTCCAAATGTGGACCTGAGAGAAAAATACCTCTTTGTGAAAATGATTTAAGAACACAAAAATAATTACTGTAAATGTCAGGATGTTGAGCTGAGGGAAAGGAGCTATTTGTAAGAAATACAAGATGATTATATTTAAATTAGAAGTAACATTTAAAGAGATTGAACACGTACTACCTCCAGTCAGTCACAAGTCATCACTTAACACTAAAAATCCTAGGACCACTCTAAATATGTATGAACAAATTCACTATGATTAATACAATTAGAGTATATCTCATTGTGAATATTCTCACACAGAAAGTAATTGATGGTAGAGAAACCAGCTAAGAGAGGAATAGCAGTAAGAGAGGAATAAATTTGAAACTCCAAGGACTAGAGTGATGGCCCAATATTTAGGAGTATTTGGTCCTCTCGCAGAAGACCTGAGTTCTTTTCCTCCAATCTACATAACACTGCTCATAAGTGTAAGTCCAGTTCAAGGGAAGCTGAAGCCTTCAAAAGGTCTCTACAGGTACCAACAATATGTGTTACAAATCAACAGACACACTATGCAGAAACACACACACACACACACATATATATATATATATATATATATATATATACATATAATATATATATATTTGTTTGGACATATATATACACACACACACACACAATACTAAATAAACTTGTGAAAAGAAATTTAAAATTTTATGTTGGGAATACAAGTCAGACAACAAAGGAGGCAAAATGAAAAAAACAAATCAATGAATAAGATACTTAGAGGTCGAAGTTGTGCTAAAGACTAAATATTGCCAAGAAGTCAATAAACAATTTCTTTTATAAAAAGAAGAGTTTGGCAAGAAGAAAACCTACAGATTACAATGAGCTAACACTATTATTACTATTAACACTATTATCACAGATTATAATAGCTAACACTAATAATGATAATAGTCAATCATTGAAATTGTTCATTTCCACAATTACTGAATTTCTAAATGTTTCTAAAGATTGTTCTTCCTTTGTATATTGTTTAATTCTGCCTTTGTGAACACTTAAGAGAAAATTGAAACTGGAAGATAAAAATACACAAAAAGACATTTTGACAGATGCATGATTGTGATTATCACAATCAATACAGCTATTATTTCCATAATTTCCTGCAAATATATTTGTGCACACACATGTGATAAAAAATTTAATTTCTATGAAAATATCAAGTCCACAATACAAAAGTTTTAGCTGTACCTATGCTGTGTCGTACATCCCCAGAACTTATTCATCACCAGTAAGATCTTCTTCAACGTAAGTCAAACTTTTTTCTTTACCCAAAATCATCTCATTTTCTGTCTCCAACAACTCTGATTTTAGTGAGCTCAGGGTGTTTTAGATTTTATTTGCATGAAATGTCACAATATTTTATTGCATTTGACTTAACTGTTTTAGCATAATATCCCTTGGGTTCATCAATATCATTATGCATGGCAGATATTTTCTTATGTAGAAATTCTGCATAGTAATTCATTATATACACAAGTATATTCCATAATTCTAAACCTAATACTTCACTGAAAAATAACCAGGGCAGTCAGTACCTTGTCTATTGTGAATAATGGTGCAATGAACTTTTAGGGACGATCTATAATGGATAGCTCTATTAATTCCCCATCCACTAACAGCATACACATTTTCTCCTTCCTCCATACCCTTGCTAAAACTTGTTATCATTTGTCTTTCTGACAAAAGACATTTTAACAAGAGTGAAGTAATTTTCCACTGAGGTTTTTATTTGCATTTCTCCTAAGATCAGTGATTTTGAATTGTTTTCACAATTTTAGGTCTTCTTTGAATAAAAAGCATATAAATAGTTTTTATATATGCATATGTATGTATGCATGTATGTATGTATGCATGTATGTATGTATGCATGTATGTATGTGTGTATTCAATATTAAATTTCTATAGGCCAAATTTTGCTATTTGTATTTTAGGCCCTGTTTATTTACATTTTACTTTAATATTCTTTCATATAATTTAGATGTTAATGCTTTATTGAATTTATATTTCTAGACATAAACAAAATGTTTTTATGAGTTACTAAAGAGATATGAGTTACTGAAGAGATACTTGCACTCTAATCTATTTATCATAGCTAGAAAATGCAGTCAAGCTGGTTGCCATTCAGAAGAAAAATAAAAAATGTGAAATGTGACACTTACGCATGTTACAATGTCACACAACAGAAAATTATTCTGAAATTTAAAAAAAAAGTAGGTACATAAATAGAACTCAAAATTATGCTGGATGCCGTAACTCAGGCCCAGATGTATGAGCACTGCATTTTCCCATATATATATATATACATATGTATGTATGTATGTATGTATGTATGTATGTATGTATCTAATTCAAATTTTGTTTATTGAGTTAAACTTTATGCTCTAGTTCAAACTAGAATGGAGCACTGATGGGCACAATAAGAGAGACATAGAGTAAATTATAGGTAAAACAAAGTAGAGTTGTGGAATGTTGGGGGAGGAAAGGTTGAGCAAAGTGAGAAAATGTGCTGAAATCGCGGCATAGAGGGGAAGGACTAACTGAAAAGGATGGATGAAAATCTAAATGAAATATACGATCTCACAAGCCAAATGAGAACATAACTGAAAGGATAACAGAATGTATCCTTCATCCAAAGATGAAGGAAAACTTGGTTACATAATAAATGCGGAAGGCGTTGGCTTAAATGTAGGAAAGGAAGAAGTAGGGGTGGGTTAGTGAAAATTTAGAATATTTGTAAAATCTTCATAGAAACCTACAGGTTAGTAAAAAATATACTTAAAATTCTGAGTTTTAAAACATTGAGATTTTAAATAGGATTATCTATTCAGTGTGAATAGGAAACACGATTCACAAAAGATATGGACTATTACATTAAAATCAACACACTTCCCTCTTTTTGGTCAAGAAGCTTCTGCAGCTCTCTCAAACAATACACACAATAGTCATTATCACTCATGGAAACTGTATTATATGATTGTATTTATTCTTGAGTATACAGCCTTGGGCAGCATGAATGGTAGAATCTAATCTAACACAGACCAGATGAAATCCTCTCTCCTGACAGATTCCATAGTGCCAAATGTTCTATGAAGGTTCTGTGTGGAACAAAACAAAAAACAAAACAAAACAAAAAAGATTTTCCAGACATGGGCCTTGCATGGTGAAATACCAAACTGCCAGGAAAGAGCTACTCTTTGGTATGATAGTGTTACAAGTGTTATAAGGTAAATGGGTACTTTTTGATTGGATGTGATTCATGTTTTCCAAGATAAAATTTAATAAGAGGTTGATAGTTGAGCACTAGGAAGAATATAAGATCTAACATTGATCTTGGTGTTATGTTATAGTTTGCTAAATGTTAATGAAAAAAATTTCCCTGTAGGTATTTATATTTATTTGAATAAGTGTGTGTGCGTGTGTTTCTTGATAGGGGAAGCTTCTTTTTGATTTGCAGTGGGCACATGTGATCCAGATACTGAGAATAATACAGTATGCACTGAAATGAATCATTCTATTATCACCTTCCCACAGCAAGGCTGAGGAACATTATGAAGGGGGATGTATAAATAATGTAATGTATAATGTTAAGGAATGCTATGTCTATGATAAAGTGTGGCCATGAACAGTCCTAGGTATGGGTGACAGAAGGTTTTTATGGTAGATATGATGAATAGTGTATTGCTAGAGACATCTGGATGATTTCAGAGCAGGGAGGAAAAATAGTAGACTGAATATGGCCACCAGGATACACCAGGCCATGGAAAGAAGTGGATTGAGTAAGAAAATGACCGGGAGAGAGGGACAGCAGAATGAGGAAATAGTAGACCCACCCACACCCACACTCACACACACACACACACACACACACACACACACACACACACAGAGAGAGAGAGAGAGAGAGAGAGAGAGAGAGAGAGAGAGAGAGAGAGAGAGAGAGAGAGAGAGAGAGAGCTACATGGTGTGGGAAGAGTACCTATGAGCTGGACAAGTTTAGGATAAGGCACAGGATGAGAAGTGCTGCCAGGGGTCAGGATTCCAGCAAGGGCTGTAGTTGAGATGTAGGGAGAGCCTGAAGCCCAGCTCGTTCTTTAGTATGCTAATAGACACTACATTTAGTCATTTGTCCCAAATTATTTTAGATGAGTCTATAAAAGGGTGTTCCTTGAACATGACAAAGCTTCACTACTTGTACAAAACTTCTGCTGTTAACCCCCCACACACTTCCCATTCCACATAAAACCTTACAGTATGTTTGTTTGTTTTTTGTTTTGTTTTGCTTTGTTTTGTTTACCACACAGAGATCTTTGTGTGTGCTGCCTGTTTCCTTCTACACCAGGGAAAAAACCCACTAACCAAATCCAGGGTCTCTGTGAGTAGGCAGCAAGCAAATTTCCCTGCTGAAAATTTCTAAAATAATAAATGCTGTTAAGGAACAGGGACCAATAAATTTTCTTTATGCATTATGGTTTCAGTATCAAAAATGTTACTTTGGAAATAGTTTTATCTGTACATCATTTAGAAAATGCAATAATGCTACTGATTATTGTTAACCCAGTAATGGGAGGAGGAACCAACATCTAAAACATCATGCAATTTAATTAAAGCAAACAATTAATCAAAGCAATCATGTACACTGTCTGTCTTCCCCTAATGGGGAGTTAAAAAAGTCAGCACTGTATTTGAGGAAGACAGAACCTGGAAGCAACCTAGATGCCCCTTAAGCAAAGAATAGATAGGGAAAATGTGGTCCATTTACACAGTGGAGTACTACTCAGTGGGAAAAAAAAACCAAAAACGAACAAAAAAAAATGGAATATTGAAATTCATTCAAGTGAAAGGAACTAGAAGAAACCACGCTAAGTGAGGTAACCCAGTCACAGAAAGACACACATGGTATGTACTCACTTGTGTACAGGTGTTAGACATAGAGCAAAGAGGAAAGATTTACCAAATTGCAATTCACACCTCCAGAGAAGTTAAGAAAAAAGGAGGACCCTAAGAAAGACAGACAAGGTCAACGGTTGAGGGGGAAAATTTGTAGCATTTGCAGCAGGCAAGCAAACCTGTGAGATGGCAAAATTATGAACCTTTATTGCAGAATCCACCTTTCATCTCAGCATTCAAGGGGTAGGAGCAAACATGGGTGACTTCTGGAGGATGAGAGAGTTCATACTGTGCACAACTGAGAACACTTCCTGTGTTTTCTGCATTGTATACTATGCTTCAATTTTGACCTGATAATAACCCAACTGCCATCAAGGAAGTAAGGTAAACCCAGAGCACATAAAAGAATTTCAGAGACAATTGTGGTGAATCCCCACTTAAGAAGACCCACTTTGGGCTGTTTGTTGATATAATAAAATATTTTATTATTTTTTAAACAACTTCAATAGTTACTGTGAGCAGACTCAATTTGCAATAGTGAAAAATTCCTGCGGTAGCAAGTGATACCTGATTTGCTAACTTTCAGTATTGACTCAGGATGGTATGTTAATTTTCTTCAAGTGGTGTGGAACTAGTTTGTATATATGCATCTGTAAATATAGAATTTATATCAAAGACATGAAAAAATATAAATGCTGTTCAATGCACTATTGCAATCCATATATGTGATATTGGATTAGTGGATATTATGAAAATATGAGTATGGATTTTAAAGATTAAACCCTACAACCTTTGAAAAGCAAGAGACTACTGTTTTCTTTAAAAATAATTATTAAGGATGATTTCTTTGGTACATATATTATTCTACATATCTTATACACCTTATTTCCAGGTGAGGTAATCCAAAAGACACCCAGTTGATGTTATAGTGGACATAGATTAAAATGAAGGATACTCTTTCTGAAAGAAGGCTGAGATGTGTACATACCTGTTCAGCTAATTATTGAACAATTACTAACTCCACTGATAAAATTGACTTCATTTCCAAATTTATTTATCATCTGTAAATTATCTTGTTTTATAATATGTTTTAGTTTTATTTCATTGGATTTGTATTATTGCTATGAGGCCAGTATTCTTTTCTATTTTTTAAAAATGGCTTTGCTGAAAATTCAGATAACATTCTATTGAATTATGAGTATGTTGAAACAGATTGCATGACAAATAATTTTGCTCTTGCAGATGAACCTTCTCCTGATTATAAGTCTTCTTGTTTCCAATGGTTTTGCACAAAATAGGATATACTTTATGAGCTATATTACCATAATAATAATAATTCCTTCATGATGATTTATTTCCCAAAAGAACTTTAGTGAGAAAATTATTATATATTATTATGTATGTATATTTATTATTATATATTTTAATTATTTAAATTAAAAAGAATACAAATTAATTTTTAATTTAAAACTGATCACAATATTTTTCAGTAATGAAGATATTTAGAACATTTACAGTGTTGGACAATCTTATTAAATTCCTACTTTTAAGTGAGGTTAAAAATTAAAATTAAAATAATAATTTTATAAGTTTAAAAATAATTTACAAAAAACCATTATGAAACCTGTGCCTTTTATTTTGAGTGGGAGGTTGGTCAGAATGAGCAGTTTCTTTAATGGGTATCATTATTTTCCTAACTACTGTGAAAGAGGAGTAAGTGAAAGTATTTTGAAATTCTATTATTCTTACTTTGTTGTTGTTTCATTGGTATCATTAAATTTTAGTTTACTCATTCCAGAAATACACAAGAGAATAACTATTTCATAGGGATGAGATGTCATCACACTTTACATACCCAGAATTTCTTTGTTATACCAAAAGTGCAGTGTGATCAAAACACACATCCCTTATTTTTAATAAATGTGGGAAAGGGGAACATGCTGCTTGCTCATCAGACCTAATACAAATGTCATTCCTTTCTTCCAAAAAACAATCAAACTAGACATTTTCTATAAATATTGAATTAATATTTTATTTTTGGGGTACAATTGTAAAGAAAAATTGATTCTAGTAAAATATGTTTATGTGAAAGAAGTTCTTAAAATTAGTTTAAGTGCTCATGTTTCTCTCAATTATTATTTTTATCATTGGAGTTGTAGGGAATGACATGGGGTCTTATTATGCAGCATAGTGTGTCCTCAAACCTGCAGCTGTGCTCTGGCACAGGTGCATGTCACAGTTTCCAGGTATTAAAACTCTTTTCTCAAAACCTTCCTTGAGTGACATATCTTTGTAAATTCTTGTAGTCACTCCAGGAGCATATGTAACATAATCATAACAAGATATTTCTTCAAATTTTTGGTGATGAAAAGCACACTAAAATATTTAGAAAAATTTCAGAATAGATCATGCTAGTCATCCCATATAATAATTAGAGGTACACATTTATGAATGGAAAGGTGATCCCATATAAAAAGTAACACACATTTATGAATGGAAAATATAAATTAAAGTCATTTGTATTTTTCTGCAATATTTTGATCATTTTTTTTCTAGACAACTTGACTAATTTCAATTAGCTAATAAAATCCACAAGATATAATTTTAATTTAATTTGATATTCTTCATTCAGTCTTCTCATAGGTGAGTTCTTTTTCCCCTTAAGGAATATAAAATGTATAAAATAATTTTACTAAGGCGCTTTCTACATATTCACTATTAAAAATACATACAGTACTTTAATTGTATTTATACATGTATTTTACACCTACTTTTTCCCACCATCTGTTCTGGTCTTGATGCCTTTCTTTTCCTTAGCTATTGGTTTTTTATTTTAGTCTTTGACATTAAACAGAGGAAACATTTCAAGAGACTTTGTTTTTATATTAATTTTCATGTTTGTGTGCTCTGTATTTCACACATGTAACATTTTCCAAAATGGCCAGGAAAGTATGATAAATCCCTTTGAAATGGATTACAGTCAGTTATAAGCAATTCACATTGGTTTAAGAACTGAACCAGGTCCCCTAGAAGAGTGTCAAATGTTCTTAACCATGGTCAGATCTCCCCCTTCCAAAGGACCTGCTTTTGAGTTTATGCTTTTTCTATATAATATTAAAAATACTGCACAATTTCTTATTAAGAAATTAGGAATCCTCTAATAGTAATAATTCTAAATAGGTTATTTTGTTAAAAATATATTTCTTTAATTTTCAAAGTACATTTTTATGAATATACTTCAAAGACGCACATTCGTGTAACAAAAGACATCTGTTCATCTATGTTCATAGCAGCATTATTTATAATAGCCAGAACTTGGAAGCACCCTAAATGCTGCTCATCTGAGGAATAGATTAAGAAAATGTGGTAAATTTACACAATGGAGTACTATTCAACGGAAAAAAATTACAATAGAATCTTAAAATTCAGTTAAATGGATGGAACAATAAGGAACCATCCTTAGTGAGGTTTCATTTTTCTTTGTAATAATTCATTGATCTTATTATTTTCAGGGCATGTAGCATGTCTCTTCTTTTCTATATAGGATTTACAAATCCCACTTAGTTTTTAACTTGTCATTATTATGTTACTTATAAATTAATACTGCATCTGTTATTTCTACTTAAAATGAACAGTTAAAATACATTAATTTGTCAAGTGACATGCAATTAGTATTTATAATAATATTTCTAAAACAATATTCATAAAATGTAGTTTGTAAATTAAAGTAATACTTTTTTAAATTTTTTATTATTTTACACTTTTTATTTACAATTTTACATAATGATAGTTCTCTGTTCCTTCTATTCCATGTCCCTCATCAGATGCCCATCCCATTTATCATCAACTCCACAGGGAGGGTGATGAGAGATCATCAAAGTCTGTCAAGGCATTGGAATGGGGCCTAGGCTCACTCCCATCTTTCTAGGCTAAGGGAGCATCCCTCCATGGAGAAAGGGCTCCCAAAGAACTTTTGCACTAGGGTTAAATCCTGGTTCCACTGCCAGAAGTCCCATAGTTTGCCCAGTCCTCCTAGCTAACATTCACGTTCAGGCAGCCTGTTTTGGTTCCATATTGGCTCGCCAGCTATCAGACTGGGGTCCCTGAGCTCCCAATTTCTCAGATCAGCTGTTTCTGTGGCTTTTCCCAACATGGAGAAATAAAGAATAAATGGGTAAAGACTCTTTCCACCATTATATGTACTTTCTCTATTAGTGTCTTTATTGAACGTTGCTCATTCATTAAGATTTATATTGTATAAACCTGGACGTTTTTCCTCACTGATTTTGTCTTTGCCCATAGGATAATACTGTTCCCTAAAAAGAAACTTGTTAAATGCTGAATTTCACAATTTAGATTTGAGATAGTTTGCTACTATTTTGATTCAGGAATTTTTACTGTATTTACATTTAATTTGGTTTGTATACAACTCAATCTAATACAAATAATCAATAAAGTGTTATAGTGTTTTATTAAGACACATGATTAATTTTTTTCATTACTGGTGGTTCATACTTTATCCTGTTATATATAGTAGACACATGACAGATATTCTAGTATTCTGAAACTTATTATGGTACTGTTTCTCATCGAAGATGGTCTATGTGCCTCAGGTGTTTGAGTTATTTTGAACTTTTTTGAATAAACACACACACACACACACACAAATTTAATTTCCATGCTCTGGAGCAATTTTTTAAAAATTGTGTTGATTGCTTTCATATTGCTAAGGTTGATCACAAGTTTCTTGTAAAGCCAAGATTTCCTTTAACTTCAGATCATCTACTTCCTACTTTCAAGGGCATACAATTCAAATACAATATTTGCCACGTAATCATGATAAGTATTGTGAATAATTTAGAAGTCTCAACTTATCTTAAATTTCAGTCATATAGTCAGGATGTTTATAAATATAATTAGAAATTGTCATTGTGTTATTATTTTAATAGTGTTTAAATTATTCCTTAAAAATGTATTTTAAGTATATTCTTTTCTTTTGCCAAGTCATTCTATATCCTCCTGCAGTTTGCTACTGCTCTAACTGTATACATTTTCTCTCCTTTATAAATATCATAGATTATTTTTATTATGTTTTTATTTTCATTAATTATCATTTATAAAATATTAAAAGTGTCTGGAAAATTTATGTATGTAATTACTACATATTGCAATATATTTTCCAAACTACCCAAAATGTTGAGATATTTCACTGCTTTATATTTGTAGTGATGAGCAACATGTATTTGAGGCATTTGTTAATACATAGTTCTTTAATTACTTTAGGTAGTGGGTCTTCATGTAATCCAGTTTTTAGTAACATTTGTGCTTCTGAATGCAGTGAAGGATTTTAACATGTGCCAAAATACTTTCTATCTAATAGCTTGGATGACTCCTGATGTAATTAATTAGTTTCTTTCCATGAGAATTTGCTCCGAAAATAGATAAAGAGGAAAGAAAGACATTAATGGATTTCTTCACACTGCAATATCTTCTTTTTTTCCAAGTTGCCTGTATCCTAATAAAAAAGAAATAGCTCAATAGATAAATTAAATGTCCTGACTGAGTGATTTATTTAAGTGTATCTTCACAGCCATTAGACCACAAAAGCCATTTTATGTACTAATGTTTAAACTCAGCAAAACAGTCTGAGTTGCCCCATAGTATACACAAACAACACTTTCATTGTACTATTTCATCCTCCCACAAAGTCCTAGATTTATATATATATGTATATATATATATATATATATATATATATATATAATATGTATGTATGTATGTAACTACAGAAATAAAATAAAGCTCTGCTCTTTTATAACAAACCAAGTAATTTTTTTTAGTTTGCTTAGAAGTCATTATTCTTTTGAAACACACAAAGATCACAAAGATGGTTATATGCATCTTCTTTAGAAACTATGATGCCATATTCTCAGACTATGAGCATATCATGTTTTCAGTTTTTGAGTAAATATTGTATTGCAAATAATTGTATTATCATTAAACTTTGTTCTTGAGAAATGAATGATGTACTTTCTCAAATGTTTCTGATGTCAAAAATTAATGAAACAGAAAATTGAAATTGATTAAATATATACATATAACAATATTTGCTACATTCAATAATGTCTAATTATGCATTACTTTGTTTTTTACAGAAGAAAAATATACTTCTAGAAATAATAATGTTGTCTTATCAATGAATATAAGACTTCTCCAACCATAAATCTCTATATCTCGTGTTTCAAAAACATTTAAGTGTATCAATAAAACAGAATACAACAAAATTAATTTTCAAGAAACACAATATGAATTATTTAAAACTTTTGCCTAGAGTTTACTTTAGGCATTTCTTCCATATGTAAAGTAGCAACAATTTCATGATAGTAATTAACATTAAAGTTGCTAAGAGATAGTTAATCAAATGTTTACCTTATAAAGTAATACTATGTGGTTTAGGTAGGTGAGGTATATATTAACTTAAAGAATGGATTGCATGGCCATGAGTCATATCAGCATATAGACAGAATAGTGTGTTCTGTCCCTGTTGTAATAACACAGTTTGATCTACCCTCAGCTTTAGAGATAGAGGCTATTTTAATCTTCTTAAACAGCGAGGAAAACTAAGTTGCCAGTATTTATGATAATTTTAATCGTACATAGTTAAAAAATGTTTGTGTCATATACATATTTGTATAAATGTATAAGTAAACAAAATATGGTTCTATATGTAAATTGCAACATTGACAGAGGGTGTGAGAGTCAAATAAAATAATGTGAATCAAATTTGAGAAATGTATTCTGAAAATTCAAAAGTTGCCATTCTTTCCTTGATTATTGAAGGATTTCATTGAGAGCAGTTGGAGGGAGGGAGTATACCTTATTTTAAGAATTGTGAACATTATACATTATAGAACATATCAAACAATAACAGCAATAGAGAGATATTAAATTCTTAAATATAACCTCACAATTCATTTCATTCTTTAGAATATATTGAAAGATCATGTTTAACTTTTATCTTTTAATGTTATATCTTTCCAAATGAAAGTTGCAAGTTTTCAATACATTTTTAAATATTTTGGAAAATCCTACTTTCATATGATTATCATTTAAAGCATTTATCATTTTGAAATTATGAGTATTTATGTGTATGTTTGTAATATGTATGTGTTATTGCACATTTAGAAGACAGAGGCCAACCTGAAACTGTATTTTTTCTGTCATGTTGATACTGCAATTCAAATTCAGGTGGTCAGTCCATGTAGGTGGAACTGTCACAGGATGAATCATCTGGAAAATTATCTTCAATAGTTTTGATTTCTAATAAACATTAGTATATACAAATACAGAAATTCAAAAATTAAATTTAAGTTTCTCAATTATATGGAATAAAAGCTATTCTTGAGTAATAATAAATAAAAGTTATGAGCAACTCATTTCTCTTATAATGAGAGAAAGGATGCTTAAGGTCTCAGAGATTTTAATTAAATCTCACATTAATTAAACTTGTAGTGATCATGGCTACACCTAAGTCATATTAACATTCCTAAAATATACCCTCTTTGCCATGTAGTATTAGAAATGTACCTTCTGTGATCTCATGACATATGGTATATGCTTACACTCCAAAGAACTATCTCATTTTCCTAATTATTTTTATTATTAGTTATTTCTGTTTTTCTTTATTAAACTGTGATTACTGTACATGAGAAATGTTTCTTTTTTCTTTTTTAAATGCACTTGACTGTCATAGTGTTACTATTTAGAAACACTTATTGACGTATTTCTTGGAGACTCTACACTATTATCTATTCTTACAGTAGCTCTGGTCTCAGAAAACATTATGCAGTTCTTAGTAAATTCTTATTTTGAAGGCATTGACTACATGTTTTGCATTTAAATCTGATATTATAATTTTAATTTGTAATATAAAATTTTGTTCATGGCTTATAATAGCACACATTTATTTGAACTGTAATGAGAGAATAAAGATGCATTCTTTTATCTGATCAAATATTCATTCTCATTCATGTCTATGGATACTAGGCCCATCACTTTAAATTTTATACTTCTTTTTCAGTGGTTATCAGCATTTTATGAACTAAATAAAAATAGAAATTATTGAAGATACACTTTAATAGTTAAAGTCAGAACCCTGGTAATGGGGGTGCTGACTAAAACAATTTCCTATCAGATTTTATTGAAAATTTACAGCCAGAACAGATATTGTCTAATTCCAGAAGAGAAAATAAAAACTTTAAGGAATCTTGAAGATAATATGAAAAAATATTTTGTAGGCTTCCTTGCACTGACCATTAGTTGATATTTCTGAATAAGTTATATATTTAGTTTTTTTCTTCCTGGAGGACTTTGTAAATTCTCATTTGAAAGATTTGACTAGAGGGTTATAATGAGTCACATATGTGCTAAATCCAAGATTCCAATTTTATTGGTATTATATCCATGGATACAAAGATAAAGTGGATAGAAGGAACAAAAGGAAAACTGGGGTAAAGTCACAAAATGTGTATAGTCAATGTGATCTCATACAGGAACCCTTGAAATGGGAATTATAACCTAGTCAGGTAGGAGTCTGTCTCAGACAGACTAAGAGCATTCAGTCTTCCATCTAATAGTGTTTTGTCCAAGGAACGAACAGTATAAATTTAGGCTCTCTTGCTCTTCAGACATTGAGAGTAAATATATTCCCACTCTCCAAGTCCCTGATTGTTGACTGTTGATTTTTTTTTTTTTCTTTCTAAAAACAGCCCTAACAACTCCATATATTTGAGAACTTTGGAACTCAAGATACTCAAGATATTTACAAATTGGTAAGTTTTAACAGAAAGATATGCATGGTATATAATTATTACCTAATAATTGAGTACATGCCAAGTGTAGAAGAAAGGTAACAACATTGAAAAACGGAAGTGACGTTTTTTTGTTTTTTTGTTTTTTTTCGAATCGAGCAGGTTGTCTGGTTTTATTTTGACATTTCTTTTTCAAATAAAGAACTCTACGCTTCTCTTTGCTGATATCCCAGCTACTCTCCAATACAATCAATCACAGTTATACCACTGAGAATTTGATAACACGTGGTATTAGTCCACTCAAATATTTTATCATCAAAGCATAATTTTTAAGTGTCTTTTTTCCAGAAAGGCAAATATAATACATATTCACTTATGTATGGTTGTTGGTTGTTCAGTCAATGATGAGCAACTTACAATTTATAGAACCAAGGAGATTAGTCTAGAGTAAGGGACTAAGTGGAAGTGATATATTTCCTTAGCCAGTTATAGATGGAAGATGGGACAGAACTGTAACAGGATGATAAGATGGGGAGCGGGGTGGAAGAAGAAGATAGAGAAAATACAGGGAGGAACAACTGAATTTATGGTCCATTTGAAAGGTTGTTTGGAAACTTATTAGAGTAGAAAGTTCCACATATATATACATATATATATATATATACACATACATATATATATATATATATATATATATGTATATGAAGCTGATCAAAATGAAATTGCTAAATAATGTGAAAGAAAGATCCTGACCCAATCACCTAATGAAGACAACACCTTCACCACTCATTCAATACTGAGACATCAAACTGTTGTTTACCTAGAGCCATAACCCCTATTTACTGGTGTCTGTGGTACAAGGAGATACCAAATTAAGAAGGTTAACACCAAATTAGTACCAATCCTTCAATCTAAAATGTTGCCTCAACTGTAAGATGTGCAATCCTGGCACAAAGCTTGGAGGAATAATCAACCCATGTGATGTGATTTGAAGACCACTCCATGGTAGTGAACATAAACATTAAACTAGATTGTATGAGAAGCTAGGGGAAAAATAATTCTGTTCTACATAAGGGTGGCAGCAATAACATGACTCCTAATGACATTCTGCTATATTCATAGAGCTGTCTCTTTCCTAGCCATCTTCAGAGGATCTTCAGAGAAGCAAATACAAAGTCTCACAATCTGAGATATTATACAAAGATTGGGAGACCCTGGAACACTCAACACTCAATGAAATATATCCCTCAAATCTGTCCCCCATGGGCTCAGGGATTCCTTAAGAAGATGTAATGTAAAGCATGTAAGAGCCTTAGGGCAACGAAGACACCAAGATACCAGGGGCTCAACACAGAAGATTAGACCCATATACGAACTCACAGAGTCTGCAACAGCATACACATATGGGGTCCTAGACCTGAAAGGAAAACTACACCTGGTCTTATCCATAAACTAGAAGCTATCTCTAAATTATAACCATTTACAAATGTAATAAACAATTTTCTTCAAGGGAGGCTCACAGGGAATCAAACTACACTTAAGGGAAGGCCACATGCCAGTAGGAGATGGCAAGTGAAAACTAACTCAATGGAATATTTTGCAGTTCTTGTCTAATAATTTTGTTTGAGGAAAAATTTCTATATGTTTTTATTAATTTATATTACTGAATCTCCCAGTTTTGTACTTTTATGTGATCCCTGTGGGTATGAACATGTGGGTCTCTCTATCTATATGTAGTTTTGTTTTTGAACTTTTGTCTTCAGTCCTTTGCCTTCTTCTTTTGTCTTATTTGCATTTGTTTGTTTTGGGTGTGCATTATAATTCACTATCATTTGTTCAATAACTGTTTTGTTTCTCTAAAGGAAAAAAAAGGGGCATGGATCAGAAAGGGTGTAGGAAGGGAAGCAGAGATGAATTTGTAGGAGTCTGTAGAGGTGTAAACATAATTTGAATATCTTGTATGAAAAAACTATTAAAACCAACAAAATTATGAGCAGGCACATCCCATGCTCTACTCATCTTGCCAACTTTCTTTTTGCCTCACAGGGAAATTTAATGTGTCCAGGGTTCAACTGTGTTGGCCCTAATCAAGGTAAATAATACATTATCTTTTCTTCATATTGTGTTCTTCTAAAATGTCTCTTGATTTTAGAAAAATTTAGGGTATAAATTGACGAAGCAGTATACCAATAGCACCAACAGTAATTTTTTGATATAGTGACCACTTGTATTAAATTTAAGGTTTTATTTATTTTTACTTTTTTAAAAAACAAATTCATTACTCTCTCTCTCTCTCTCTCTCTCTCTCTCTCTCTCTCTGTGTGTGGGTGTGTGTGTGTGTGTGTGTGTGTGTGTGTGTGTGGTGGGGGGTGAATTGTCTGAATGTAGGTCCATACATTATGTGCATACCTGCTGTACTTAGAGATGAAAATAGGGCAGTAGATCTCCTGGAACTGAAATTATAGATGGTTGTGAACCTCCATGTGGGTGCTGGGAATTGCATCTAACTTCCTGGAAAATCAGCTAGTGTTCTTATCCACTGAATCAATTGTCCAGCTCCTAATTTCAAATCTTGAATACTGATGAACTTTTCTTTACAGATTCCAGTAACAAATAGATTTAGAAATTCTTATAAATTGCTTAGGATTTAATACATTCCCAAATCATTGATTATATGATCAGCAAAGTTGCTTCATTTGAGTTTAAATCAGAAAGTTATTTAATGAGTATCTGTGCAAAGAGCCCAAGTAAGTGCAAATTCTTAATATGTATAAGACACTTAGTTCAATTCCAAGAAAATATTGAACAAGTGTTGAAATTATGTATATTCTGTTTGTCCTTCCCCAAAACTGGAGTATTCTCCTGGCATTATCAAATTGATTAATCATTTTCTAGGGATCACATGTAAGATCTTCCTTCTCTGAATTTATTAACATGAATCCAGATCACCATGGATTGGATCTGTGATTTTTAATTCGGGGCCACGTTGATATTGATTTTAAAATTACAGCTGCATAGTAATTGCCAAGAATAACACATGAGTAAGTAGGGGAACATGTAGCCTTTTCTGTAGTGCTCCTTACATTTTCTGACAGATGTAACTCATATTTTTAATAATAATATACTTCAAAAATTTCCCACAGCCTAGTTTTCTTTCTAATGCATGCTATTCAAAGATGATGGAGTGCTCTGTTCACTTGGAAACATCGCATCTAATATCTTTCAAGTGGTAAGCATTGAAAACTTATGGCGAATAGGGGAATTGGCATGGCATTGACCTGGCTATGAATTTATAGTAACTCTTGATCCTTGTCATATTTCAATATATGTACTTATTTGTATATATTTTTCTAGTACTCTATTTTACCTGTTATAAATTACAATCTCTTTAAGCATTCTGATACTTGCCAGCTATTCCCTAAACCATACTCTAAATGGTGTGCTTGAATGGTTTTGTTTATATTCTGTTCCCATAATTAGTATTAATTGCAGCCTGGGACACATTCCCATACATAAAGTAACCATATATCTTTATTATTATATTTAAATTAATCTCTTGGAAGCAATTTAAAATGAGATATTATATATAACTGTAGTCCAAATCAACCCAAAATCAGTGATTGGAATTTTAAATTTCCTTATTAAACAAGTCAGTTATTAACTGCTTATACATATTTTCATTTACTGGACATGTATAATTAATTAGCTATTGAGAATAAAAATACATAGTTTTAACAATGTTGCTATAACAATTAAAAGGAAAGAATATATATGCTAAAGTACAGAAACTTTAACAGCAAAGTTGATCTTAACCATATGTAATTAGTTTGTTGCCTCAACTGTAGAATGAATGGGGTCTATTTCTCACAGTGAGCCCATCTTAATGTGATCCTTAGGAAGCCATTAGTGACTATACTAAATATAGACCTTTTTGTGACTTTCTTATACTAAAAGATTTTTTATCTCATCATTAATAAAAGGAGATTTGGTATTCTTAACTTTATTATTTCTGAGAATTTGGACTAACAATTTCACAGGCTAGATTTCCATTTTAAACCAAAATAGTATCTACATATTTTCAATCACTATATTATAGTTCGTTTTTTCACCTGTTTTCATTTGTGTACAAAAAAAAAATACATTTCTTGGTGATGGGAGCCAGATTTCTAATCAATATATATGGATGTAATGAATAATTTCTTGTTTTATTATTTTTGGTTATTTGAGACAGTGTTTCTCTGTAGGTTTGGATACTGTCCAAGGAACTCTCCTTGAAGACCAGGCTGGCCTCGAACTCACAGAGATTTGCTTGCCTCTGCTTCCTGAGTGCTGGGATTAAATGCTGCTCCACAACTGCCTGACAATAAATTCTTTGAAAATGTCATGCATTCATAACTTGCATTCATTGTTTTATGATATTTTGATGATGCATGAGTATATTTGTCTCTAAGCAACTCAATAGAGACATGTATACACCTTCATGTGTAAAGACACAATGTAGGAGGGAGAAAAAAAGAGCACATACAGGAGATACAACAAAAAGCACAAGGGGCTGTTATGAGAGATAAAAATGGATCAGCAAGAGGGAGACAGGTTGGGCAGATAGTCAGATGAGAAAAAGAAGGAAGTATTCTGGAACAGGCATGCTGAACTCAGGTAACTTGCGTGTGTTTAATAAATGGGACCTCCTCAACTGAGAAGCTTCTGTAAGGTAAAGGACACAGTTGACAAGACCAAATGGAAGCCCACAGACTGGAAAAAGATCTTCATCGACCCTACATATGACAGAGGGCTGACCTCCAAAATATAAGAAGAACTGAAGAAACTAGTCACCAAAACACCAAATAACCCTATTTTAAAAAATGGAGTGCAGATGTGAAGAGGGAATTCTCAATAGAGGAAATCAAAAAGGCTGAGAGACTCTTAAGAAACTGTTCAACATCCTTAGCTATCAGAGAAATGCAAATCAAAACAACTTGAGATACCATCTTACTCCTACCAGAATGGCTAAAATTAGAAATACCAATGACGACTTATGCTGGAGAGGATGTGGAGAAAGGGGAACATTCCTCCAGTGCTGGTGGGAGTGCAAACTTGTACAGCCATTTTGGAGATCAATATGGTGGTTCCTCAGAAAATGGGAATCAGTCTACCAAAGGAACTGGAAATCCCCCTCTTAGGCATATACCCAAATTATCCACATCCATGCAAGAAGACATCTGTTCAACTATGTTTGTAGCAGCATTATTTATAAAAGCAAGAACCTGGAAGCAACCTAGATGCCCCTCAACTGAAGAATGGATAAAGAAGATGTGGCACATTTACACAATGAAATAATAGTGTGCAGAGAAAAATAAATAAATAAATGCATAAATAAATAAATACATAAAATAAAAAAAACAATTGGATCTTGAAATTCTCAGGCAAGTGGATGGAACTTAGTCACAAAAAGAACATGGTATGTACTCACTCATATGTGGATTTTAGACATAAAGAAATGGATCACCAGCTTATAATTCACACCACCAGAGGAAATAGGATATAAAGAGTAATCTAGGAGATTCATATAAGGTCCCTCACAGAAGGGGGAAGGAACAAGGAACAAGCTCTACTGAGCATATTGGGAGAGGAGGAGACAATGAGTGGAGAGGGAGCTAGAAGGAAGAGAAGGGGAGGAGAGAAAAGCATGTGGGACTAGGAAGATTGAGTAAGGGGAGGAATAGATGAGAGAGAGAGAGAGAGAGAGAGAGAGAGAGAGAGAGAGAGAGAGAGAGAGAGAGAACATAAAAGAGGGAGCCATTGTAGGTTTGAAGAGAAACTGACTCTAGAGAAATGTCCAGAGATCTACAAGACTGATCCCAACTAACAATTTGAGCACCAGTGGAAAGGCTACCATAAAAGCCTTTCCCTGATAATGAGATTGATGTCTAATTCATCCACCATTATAGAGCATTATAGAGCCCTCATCTAGTAGCTGATGGAAATAGAAGCAGACACACACGGGTAAATATTGAGCCAACCTAGAATTCATATGCAGACAGGGAAGACAAGACCAGGCTACAGAAACCCACAGAGACAGAAGACCTGAGCAAGGAGGAGCTAATGGGCCCCCAGACTGATAGATGACAAACCAGCATTGGACCAAATCAGACCCCCTGAACATGGGTCTCAGTTAGAATACCTGGGCAATCTAAGGTTCTCTGACAATGAAACCAGGATATATCACTGGTGCAAAAAATACTTTGTGAGTACATTCCCTAAAGGATATTTCCTTGACCTAGAGGCTAAAGGGAGGACCTAGTCCCTACTCCAAATGACTTGACTGATTTTCTTTTCCCTCCTGGAAGGCACCACCCTCCCTTTGGACTGGGGGTGATGGGATGGGCAGGTGGTCAGGGGCCATGAGTGGGTGGGAGAGACGGGGAGAGGTAGGAGTGGGGGGAGGGTAAGGGAAGTGGGATCGATATGTAAAATAAGAAAAAAAAAACAAAAAATAAAAAAGAATAAAAATAAAAGATAAAGACTGGTCATTAAAAAAATAGAGTTTTCAGTATGAAAGTAGAAAAAAAAAAAAACCAGAATACAACCCTAGAACTTTACTGAGTGCTGCACTATTAATAAAACGTTGTAAACCTTAACAATTTTATATTCATTTTCTGTATAATATTTCTATAACTTAGTAAATTGAAACTAATAGTTTTAAAAAGAGAGACAAAGTAAATGAAAGTGAGTATTACCATTACAATCTCATGAAGAGATTTGTTGAATGTAGTATCTCTGTCATTTCTTTTTTAATTAAATTTGATTTAAAAATTTAAAACAATCTTATTTTATATAACAATCCCAGTTCCTTCTCCCTCCAAACTTTTAATTCCTACCATTATTCTACCATCCTACCCTTACCCACTTTTCTGGGATGGTGAGGCCTCCATTGTGGAATATCGAAGTCTGTCACATTTCTTGGGCAGGGGCTAGGCCTTCCCCCATGAATCTAGGCTGAGAGAGTATTCCTCCATAGGCAATGGGCTCCAAAAGCCATTCTTGCACCAGGGATAAACACTGGTTGCACTGCCAAAGGCTCCATAGACTGCCCAATTCCCCCAGCAGACTCCAAGGTCAGAGAGCTTGGTTGGGACTTATACTGGTTCCCCAGAAGTCAGTCAGGAGTCATTGAGTTTGAACTTGCTCAGGTCAGTTGTTTCCTTGGATTTCCCCAGCCTGGTCTTGACAACTTTGATTATCACTGCCCCCTCTCTATAACTGGATTCCTGGAGTTTGGCTCAGTGATGAGCTGTGAATCTCTCCTGCTTCCATCAGCTCTGCCATTTCTCAGAGATACAATCTCCCAGGAAACTTCCTGTTGTTCTGGCTCTTATACTTATGACTTCTTCAAACATTATCCCTAAACCTGAGGTACATGGGTTGTGTTATAGATATCTATGCTACTGCTTTGTAACACCTGATAACCTTTTGTATGCATTTTAAAGAGGTATAGATTTATTTATTGTCTTTGTCTATTGTAAAGAGTAGTTTCTTGGTGAGAAATACACACATAGATGTATATAAGAACATATATTGAGGTTATTGTAGCTAAGATTTATGTTAGTTTAGTAAACTAGGTTGTAGCCTCCTTCAAGACCCATGACTTTTCTAGCCTCAACAAATTGTATAGATTTGAAGTAGCTCAAATGATTTTCATGTTGTTGAACAGTTCTAGGTTCAATTACAGAATTCTTGATTACTGCCCACGTAAGCAGGCATTACTGAATCCTGGGGGTTATCAAGCCATGCTTTCTGTTGTTGAAATTCATAGGTTATTAATTTAGGGACTGACAAACACACTTTCATAAACACATGAAAGAACAGGGCAGTACTGGGAAAGGTTAGTTGGAAGAGGAGAAAGGGAGAATGATGTAGTTATATTCTAATTTCAAAATTAAAAATGTATCTATGAAAAAAGATATTGACTTGTAGATTTTAGCTTTTCAATTATTCATTGTCTCATAAAGAATGCAATTAGATGTCAATACTTCACTGGATGCTCTTAGAAAATAGCACAGAAATCAAGAGTAATGACAACAGCACAGTACTTGCAGAAATATCCATGGCTGCTTGCTGAACCCAGTTTAAATCACTTTAGGACTAAAAGTATTTGGTGTAGCTGATGTACCAGACACAGTTCTAAAAATAGGAATGTACTAGAAATGTACAACCCTTAAATTCAGTGGTGGTAACAGGTGCAGCTGAAACAAAATTCATTAGCTTGCTAAAATAAACAAAGCTAAACATAGTCAGATGGATAATGATCAACATCTTTATTTACTGAATTCTACAGCAAAAGACTAAAGGCGTCATAGAAATGTACTTTAAAATGAATTGAGCATTCTCAAAGAGGCTATTTCAGATTTTGTAGGTTTTTAAAACATCACTGCATTTTTCTGCCTACACAATTAGAATGTAAATCCCTTGCAAAGCATTTGCATACCTCAATAAAATGAAATTTAAAGCCAGTGAAGAACTAGCTACAGAAAGTTTTTTGTTAGTCTATTGACAAAAAAACCCACTAACCAACCAAAAATAAAACAGTAATTGCATGTATAAACACACAAGTTAGTGTTTCTGTTAATTAGCTTAGCTGTCTTTCTTCCTCTTCTCCTTCCTCCACTCCCACACTCTTTCTTTTCCTTTAACAGTACCTCAGCACTGAACTGCTACAAAAGTTTTAGGAAATCTTCAAGGGAAACTCCTCCCACCACATCAAATTGCTTAACTGTGTTTTTCAACCAGGTTTATTATGAGTAAACTTAGAACATTTTGGGATGTGAAGGTAATAGTAAGTTGTATCAATTTTTGGAAACTTCATAGTAGAACATGTTTTCTATGAACTTGTCAAATTTTTCTTGTGTTCAACGTGACTGTGATGATATAAGTAATAAAGGTCCAAGTTCTTTCCTTGGGGATATCTGGAAAGTTGATGGAATACTCTGTTGGATTAGAAAATATCTGCTGTGTGCCACTGGCACAGCTGGGAGCAATGACGCTGGACATAGAATCACAACAATGGCAGGCAAAAGAAATACCCTTTTCAATTTCCTTGCTTAGATAAGTTAAAATGAACTTGCATTTTACAAGTCAAAAGGTCAATATGGTTGCCTATGTATTTTTAGAAGAACCATGTATGGTTTTTTAATGACTAACTTCAAACATTAATATATGCTCCAGTAATCTATTCCTATATCAGAGAGGCCCATGTTGTGTTCAATGTACCCAGACTTTAAACCTTACTGTGGCTTACTGCAAGTTTGCAATCAATTACTTTTTTTCCTGTTTCATCCTAGTTTACTACAAAATAACCGTATCCTTGGCAAGTGAGAATGTCCAAAAAAAAAAAAAAAAAAGAGGGAGAGAGACAGGAAAAGGCTAAACTATAAATTCAGCTCTCTTTATATTTTAGATATTTAAAGAATGACCTCAAGGTTTAGAATCAAGGTAAAACACAGAAGAAATCAGCTAGAAAATATCAGTGTTAAAATTCAACTTGAAGAATTGGATAATTTTCTAATGTTGTAAACATTAATAGCTGATATAAAGTACTGATTTTGTATGCTATTATCTATTTTTCAACAAATCATATTATTTGTTTCCATCACCATATATTCACTTTTACATGTTATTAAGAAGCAAATATCTGGCATTAGGGTTTTGATTACACATGCTTCTAAGTTGCCTCTGGTGAATTTTCTGGAATGATAATTGTCTACCTTTATTTCTAGTCTCTTAATGTCACAAAGGGCAGGCATAAAGGACTTCGGAATTGAGGTGATTTTCAGGTAGCTGAAAATTGTACAGGTGACTGTAAAAAATGAGCCACATGAGCTTTGAATTTTACACTTGTAGACAATTGGAATCAGCAGTACCCACAATGCAAGTCCTACAAATGATGGATCCCATGTCAGTAAATCAAACACTCCAGCGAAGGCAAATACATACAGGCTGAATTTTACCTCAAATGAAAATTGGGACAATGGTTCTTGAGACAGTTATGTCTACACAAACATATCTTACTTATAAGTAACAGAGTGTACTCATCTCTGCCTTAGTCCTTAGTGTATACTCAAAGGAAAACTTTAAGTATTCTATTTATGTATTCACAAGAATAAACTCTTTTTGTGAAAAATGTCTTCGTGATATCTAACTAATTTTATAATACAGATTTTGGAAAAAGTATATAATTATGTAATATATAGAATACATGTACATGATATATATAATAAAATACATAAACTATGTATGGTTAATTTGTTCTTCTTGTTGTTACTGCTGTTGCTGGTATAATAAACACTATGAGTGAAACATCTTACGAAGGAAAAAAGTTACTAAATGTTACAGGTTACAGGCTATCATCAAGAGAATCCCCTCAAGAAACTCAAGGCAGGAACCTGGATGCAGAAGTAGACTAGAAACCTGGGGAGAAACCTTATTATTGCAATGTTGTGTGTGGGTTGCTAAACCTGCTCTCTTATCCAGGTAGGACCACCTTCCTTGCCTACAAGGGCCTTCTGGTGGAGTCATTTGTCCAGTGGAAATTCCCTCTTTCCTAATGAAATGAGGTTGTGTCAAAATGGCAAAACAAATTAATTAGCACACATATAACCCATAAATAAAATAGTGACACAATTATAGTGTATTTGCATCATTATGTGCCTCTATTTCCCCAAACCTCTTTTGGATGTGTTTGCACACTTGTGACTTCCTTCCTCAAATGCTTGAAATATAATCTAAGTGGAGATTATGACATGAGAGATGTTTTTCCATGTTTTGTTAGGTATTTCATCTCGTTAACATATACCTCTTATTTTACTACATACTCCTAGAAAGAGATATATGCCTTTTGAAATTGAGGCACATGATGTTTCCAAATGACTGTAAGATATAGTGACATGTTTACTAGAGCCTATGAGTTGGTTATTTGCTTGTAATAATTTACTTGACATAATTTATTAAATTATTTAACAACAAATAATACACACTCCATCCACAAATGAAGGAATGATAATATAAGAGGCTAATAAAATTTAGAAGCTATAGTGACTATCAGTCAAAGGCAAAGTATTAAGTGAAAATTGTTTTTATGGAGATGGAGTTTTATGTAGACCAAGCTGGTCTCAAACTTATTATAGGGCTGTGGATGATATGAAATCCTGATCCTACTGACTCAGCCTACATAGTTCTGGCACTCTTGGGATGCCCCAGTACTTTTTATCTAATTAGTGCTGGGCATCAAATTTGGGAAGCTTGCCTTCCAAGCAAGCACCACTATTAGAGAAACAAACAAGGGCTGGAAATAAGGCTCAGGTGTTAAGAATAATTACAGCTATATCTGAGGACCCTGGTTCCCTTATATTTCATCTCTTATTTTGAATTTTTAAAACTTGTATAAACAGTATTCATTTTCATAAGGAAATGTGTATGAGTATTTTTTCCCTGCCGGCCTGTCTTGTCCCTCTGCCTCTGCCAGCACCAAATAACACAGAGACACTGTATTTGATATAAATGATGTTGGCCAGTTACTCCCATTTCTTATTGGCTAGCTCTGTCTTAAATATTAACCCATTTCTATTAATCTAAGTATTTCCTCATGCTCTTATCTTACCAGAGAGAAGGTCTGGTGTCCTACTCTGTAGGATCTCCATCTTGGAAGTCCTCCCTACCATTTCTTCAGTCCTCTTAGTCTCCTAGTCTCCTCATCTGGCCTATCTTGCTTTCCTATTGGCCAACAGTGCTTTATTCATTAACCGATACGAGAAACATATCAAAATGACATCTCCCATCAAGGGCATAGTTAAGATAAAAGTATTTGTCTATTCATTTTTCCCCATTTCCCATCCAACCACCTTGGTCCCTTGCATACTTAGATTGTCTCCTCTTTACTGTTTTTTGTTTTGAATATATAAAATCAAATTCTGCATTCATGGACCAACTGCAATGTCAATCTCAGACTAACGGTGCCTTAAAATTGTATTCCTTTAATGATTCTACTTGATATTATATGTCCCCGACTTCCACTAGAATAAATCTTAGGATTTCTCCTCATTACCCAAGTCTAGACTGTTGTCTCCTTAATTAGCTGGAGTATTTGACAGTTTTGTGTTCCCTACTGTACAGAATATCATAAGAATGGAAAACATGTGTCATTTAATAATCTTGTATAAAGAAATTTTGAAAATCTGCAAGTCACAATGAACCTGATTCATAGAAAACACTGGTTATTTATTGTCTTGGCAGCATTATCTGTTAGAATAATGATGGTAAAATTAAGAAGAAGCTAAGTAATGTTATTTTAGTTAAGAACATGCTGATTTTCAGTTGTTTTCAAAATTTATGACAATTCAGATTTTTGGAAAAGCCTTAGGTGATGGCTAGATTTATTGCCAATTTATGAGGCCATGTGAGCTGAAACTTTCAACTAATCCAAATCCTGAGGAATCCTCAGTTATCTATTCTGAGAATGCAAAACTTAAAATAACAGGACTACCGAATGTGTGTTAAGAAAGGTCATGCCCAGAGTTTTGAGACTTTCTATCTTTTGAAAATATGGATGACATGAATTAGATTTGTGAAATTAGTATAAAAAAACAGCATTCATTTAAAAATAATTATTGCCATTCAAAAAAACTAAATGAAACCCCAAAATGCCATATCTATTAGAAGTAATCATAGAATATAAGGAAATATTTAAGTGTCCTTACACAAATAAAAGGGTGGGGTCAGGAGTGAAGAAAGAGGGAAGAAGGGTGAAAATAGGAAAGTAGAGGTTACATTGAGTGAGAGAGTAGTAGATACATTTCTGTCTGGAAACCAATGCTTTCCTTCACATTTCACACAGAGAATATTCACTAGCACAAATTGGTTTTTCTCTCTTACACATTGTTAAGTGGGTTTATTGAGCACATTGCTTAGTGGCTTTATTTATCATGTTAATGTTCCTATTTATCCTTTCTGTCAGATTAGGTGCCTTTTACTAAGCACTTGATGGGTTAAGACATTTTAGCCTTACTACTTAGCCTTTAAGTGGCTTACTTCTTAATGTTTTAGTGCATTGCAAATGCTTTACCTCAAACTCAGGGCTTGCCTTTGCAAGCATTTCGAATCGGTCTTACAGGTTGTTTGTAAATTAGCAAATAGATTTTCAATTTATTTCCTTATATTTCTCTCACTTGTTCTTGTTTTGTTTTCTTTTTTGGCTCTTTTGGTTGTCGCTAGCTTACTTTTTCTAGTACACTTTAGAATAAAAAAGGATAAAGTTACAAGTTGAGAAGACAGGTTCATGAGTGAAATATTCACCTACCAAGACATAATATTGAACTTTGGATCTAGGAGAGTGACCATGCAGGCCTGTTTGGTATTCTAGAATGAGGGAGTAATCTTAAATTCCTCACTAGTTGCTTACTGGTTGCTTACTAGACTAGACTAGATGAATTTTTTAGCTCTGGGTTCAGGAAAAAGAACCTCTCTCAATATCTAAGGTGGAGAGTAATTAAAGAAAACATGGGTAATTTATCTGTCACCTCCACATTATACAATCTTCTGCGTGGGATCACTCATATGCATGCACACATAATTCAGTCACATGAAATGAGAACTGCTGGATTTGCTTGAATGTTGTATGTCCATGTATGCATGTTGTAGTAGATGCAGTGTGAAATATTGTCATATACAATAACATCCATATATATTATTGAATAATTTTAGGAATCGTTACAGAGGGAGATTTTTGAGCATTGTAATTAGTTATCCAGTCAAATATTTCCTTCAATAACTGAAAAATTGAAAGGCAGACGTGTCTTCTTCAGATTTTTAAATAAGATAACATGTGAATGAGTGGAAATTGCTCAAAGATTCTGACACTGTGGGGTAACATTGGCATCTGGACTCCTCTAAGTACTTATGACAGACAGTCTGAGGTGAATGGGTTCCTCTTAAAAGTATTTAAACATAACTTAACCTAAGATTTATTGCTAACTTTGTCTTAAAACCAAAATGCCCATAGCATAGAATCTTATTCCACAATATCAAAGCCTTCTGAGGAGGACTAGCTACAGTTATTGTTTAATTCTTACATAAATCCAAAGTTTATATTAGCAACTTATTAATATTATTTCCAAAGATTTGAAGTCCCATAGGAAGGTAGCATATTACAGAAAAAAAAAAACATTTTGAGGACAGCCATTGTAAATCCATTGTCAATGTGGTTTACACATCAAATTCTAGGTCAATTGGGAATACATAGGAATACCTTATCTCAAAATCAATAAAACAATAAAGATTTATGAGATATAAAATAATGTTCTACCAGAACAACACAAAAATACTTATGAAGAAGTTATGAAGCACAATCTGTGCACATGAGATTCCCCACCTAAAAATAAAGGAGACATTTTCACATAGTCTATGTGTGAGGAGATAGTAACATTTGTTATAAACAGAAATTTTGACATTGGGTATTTGGAATGTTTTAGGCTGCCAGAACTGTGCACCAGTGATTTAAGAGGTTCCTCTTTTGAATTTCTTCTAATTTACTAAACTGTTTCAATGCCAAGTACATTAACCTATTTAAAGAAGGAAATTGTATCAGTCCCTCTTCACCATTAAACAGAGTACGTTGGGGCTAAGGACATGAATCAGCAGCTAAGAGAACCTGTTGCTCTTGCAGAGGACACAAGTTCAGTTCAAAGCATACACAACATGCAGGTAAAGCTATTACGTACATAATAATAATAAGCCTAAGAGATTCTTTTAAGAGAGTACTTAATAGGTCTATTTTGCTTAATATGCAAATGTATTGATGGAAATGTAACACTCTACCTCATCTCTTTACAAGGTATGATTCCAAATTGTATTTGAAAAAAAAATATTTGAAGGAAACACTAAATGATTCCTATGGTAGGAAGTGGACAAATTTCAGGAATGAAAAGGCAGCTAAAAATATTTAATTGGAAAAATACATTGAATAAGAGCAGGAAACTTGATTATTGTTGGATTAAGTTCATAAACAGAGATTTGCACAATTTTGCTGTTGTTTTCATTATATTATTTATTAAACACTATAAACCAATATTCAATAGAAGTACATTTAATTAATTTTCTATATTCATTGTTTAGAAATAACTGAATAAAATTTTGAAACATGTCACATAATTTTTTCATTTTTACTTTAGCAAAACAGCTTTGTATGTAATTATGAGTGATATTCTTTTCATTGGGAAACACATGGCACAGTGATGTTTTTCATATCCATGTTGGGGATTAAACTGCTCAATTTTCATCTCAAAAGTTAACAACTTTGCATATTTCCTTTCTCTTTTCTAAATTTTAATATTTTTTGTAATCAAATATTTTTCATTATTCTCATGTTTTCTCATTTTCTGATTTTTTTTTTTTTAGATTTCAATGATGTCTAAGTGCTGCTAATGCCAACACTTTAATTTGACAATATACATCTTGCTAATCTTGCCAGTATATTAGTGAAATCACGTCATGTGAAAAACACTTGCAGTGTACATCCAGAGGAAACTTTTGCATAGAAATCCTATAATTTGTACATGAGACATCATTGATCATTCTATACTCTTTAGGATTATGAGGATTCCATCACATGTCAGGTATATAAAGTTTTCACTGAGAATTGATTTTGTCAGGTAATGATAGCTTTTGGAAAACCTGGTGGAAAGCAATAATATTTGTAATGTCACATGAAAAATGAATAGGAATTAAGCCAAATTTATTGCATAGCACCATACTAACAAATAGGAATGACTTGGCATTTTTTACTACTGTCAGAAGAGATAATTGGCACAGAGGTGATCAAGAGATAGAATAAGAAAATTGTGGAAGGTAGGTTACACATTAAGGGGAAATTACTTGAAGCCTGAAGTTCAACAATTTAAATGTTTTGGAAAATAATTGCTTTAAATATAAATACTTTCACTGCTTTAGTTCACAATGTAACAATGTCATATGCCTCTCCATTTAGTTCTCATGTATAATTCCCATCTGTACTAACAAGAGACATTAATCTTGACATTATGTTCTACATAGTACCACTACTTGGGAAAAAATGAAACTCCTAGAGATCCATATTATCTACATATGCCTACATAACTCACAATCCAGTTGATTAAATTCTAGGATAGTATCTAGAATCACTTCATAATGAAGACATTTCCTAGAGTGATTTGTGTACTTTCCAAACATGGAATAGATACTGAAAGTCTAATACAACTTTGATGTCACTAGGCATGACATTTTAATAGGATCACTGTGTTTTAGGATTTTCTCAATGAACAAAACATTGTGTGGCACCTGCATGTACTTTTACGTTAAAAACATCAATGTACCTTCAAGAATCTATAATAACAGGAAAGGAATATCTGGTTCAGAATAAATGATTCTGAATATTCAAGAGAAAAATTAAAAATAAACTGTTTAGAGTAAAACCAATGCTAAAATAAGCATATGTAGTATTGTTTCCTAGATGATTTATTTATTAAATTGTTTGTTTATTTGGATTTGTCTACATAAGTTTCTCAACATCATGTCCATATAGGAACATTTGGAGGCCAGACGTTGGCATGGATCTCTTAGAACTGGAAATGCAAGTGGTTGTTATACACAAGATGGTCCCCTGAAGCAAATGGAAGAACACTAAGTGTGATTAAGTGTTAAGCCTCTAACTCCCACAAATAAAGTATTCTTTCTTGCTTAGGTTTTTTAAAAAATGGATGTTGCACAACACAGTTTTTACTATTATACTATTATATCATATTAATTCTGAAGGCATATATTTATTTTTCAGGGAGGATATTCCTGTTTCTGATTATTCTGTAACTCTAATATTTAAAATAATTATTTATGCCATTTAAACAATTATCAAAATGGTAATTGGCCTACTCTTCCAAATTTGTTAAATTACAGTGTAATCTTTAAGTCAAAAATTGTGGAATACACATGCAAATATAACACATGATGCTGCTGTGAAGAATTAATGAGTGCCTTTAAGAGTAAATAGTACATTTTCATCATTAAAACATATAGGTTTGCAGAACATGGAAATTAGTCACTCATAATTTTAGGAAAAACATTCATTCATCCTTTGAACAGATGTTTTTGGATATGTCTACCAAGAATAAGAATAGACATTCTATCATATGTAATGTATCATTATTTATACAGGTACAGTGAGATTGAATACAACTGCTATACCATATTATGTAAATAAATATATTGTATTAAAATCACTTACAATTCTTCCTTTTTAAAAATTCACTCAATATTTTTAAAGCATCAAGTATGTTTACCATATATTTTCCATTCCTCCAAACTTCTTTCCATTCAATTATTTTTCTGTAACTTCCTACTCTGTCTCAAATGAAGAGGCTGGGTTTTTTAAATGTATTGCTCAAATACATATATATATATATATATATATATATATATATATATATATATATTTAAGAAAAGAAAGCCACAACATGGTGTTGAATGCCTTAATTCCAGCACTAGGAAGGCAGATCCAGGAAAATATCTCATTTCAAGGTCAGCCTGATCTACAGTGAGTTTCATGACAGCAAGGGCTTTACAGAGAGACCCAGCCTTGAAATACCAAAACAAAAGCAAGCCAACCAACCAACCAACCAACAAAAAAACAACAACAAAACCCAAATTATAATTAATTTTGTTTTTAGCAATGTTTGAAAGAATGTTCCTATCTTTTTCTTTAAAATTGTATTGTTAGTTTTCTAGATGCAAATACAGTTAAAAGGAAAGAGGATTTTAAAATGAGTAAAATTGTTAAAATTAAAAATGAACCAGAAGTAAAAAAAATGTTTTCAAAAGCAATGTTCATGTAATTTTAATTAAAAAATAAGTTCCTCATTTCATTTCATTTATTTATGAGTAGTAAATATGGAAACAAATACAGAGAAATGTGGCCATTTGCTTGATTACTATTGTGTGTTGGTCATATATGTGTGTGATCTCATTATCATGGCACACTTTTGTAAAATGCATATGTGTACATGTACAGGTGGAGGCCCAGGGTTGAATGTGCTAACTTTTGACATCACAATGCACCTTGCTCACTGAGGCGGGGTCTCTCACTTGACTAAGAGCTTATTGATTGTCCTAGTCTATCTTGTCAGCTCTAGTTGACCCCTTTTCTCCATTTCCTGAACAATGACATTACCGACAGGCTGCCATTCCCATCAAACATATATATAACCCCAGTGACTCAAGCTCTACTTGTGTTTATTCAGCATTTCCATTATCACTCAGCCACCTGCATGGGCTGAGATAGATCTACACGCAGACTAGAATTCCTTTTCTGAATAAATGTTCTTTTATTTACATTAAGAAGGAACAGATAGAAACATATTTATTGACTGGTTTCTGCCTTTGATTCTTTAATTATAATATACAGAAATACTTAAATAGTATATTCTTAAAACAAAAAATACATTCTTAACTTCTGCAGCTTTATAATATACCTGGCTTGATAGATTTGGTTATTAACCTTATGATTTTCTACATACTGTGGGATATGCTATTGAATTCTATGATATTTACACATATTCAAATAACATTTATTGTATTATAATTATAATTGCAATAAGTATAATCAATAATATGAAAAGAACTATCATCTTAAACATATTGCTTCTTCCCTAATATATGAATAGAATCTCTTTCTCTCTCTCTCTCTCTATATATATATATATAGACTTCTGTTTTTGTCTTACTAAAGTGCTTAAAATCATTGATTTATATACTGTTATAAATGTAGTTTAATAGAGAAGGGCATGTGTGTGTGTGTGTGTGTGTGTGTGTGGTGTGTGTGTGTGTTTGTATGTGTGTGTGTCTCTGTGTGTATACACATATGTATTTAGGTATATATCCCAGTGTGTGTTGGTAAGTGCAAATATGTGTATGCATGTGTGTGTATGTATTCTGATGATGAAAAGAAGGCATTTGGAAAATTGAAAAATGTGTAGGAAGAAGAAAGAAAGTAATTTATCCATAGTGGTAAAATTCCAAGTCTTTTCTCTTTCAATTTTGTCACTCTCTTTCAACTTGAATTTGTGGATTAAAGGAAAAACATAACTGCCAATAGAAAGCTAAGAGTATTTTGAGATAAAACATGCATATTTTCAAAGGATGAAATGAAATTCTCAAAAGAGATTTTCAGAAATTCTACAAGTTCAGACTAATGCAGTAAGACCCAAATCCAAGACTTGACAAGGAGACAAATACAAAAATGGGGCACATTTGACTTCAGTTTATCAAGATACCTTGATTATGGCACTATTAATATGGCATCAGTAGTTAATATTATACTTCTCTTGTCCAAGGGAAACAATGAAAGGTAATAATTGCAAATATTGAAACAATGAAAAGGAATATAATTTGCAAGTAGAATTCCACATAAAGGCCTTTAACTTATTGATAATAGAGTTGGCATTGAAAGTGCCTGAAAAAAATCATAGGCTATTTAGAAATAGTCTTACAATAAAAAGTTTTGCAAAATACAGACAGAATGACTTTTGGTATTTATGGTACAGCATTCACAAAAGATTACTTTAATATGCCTTTGAAAATATCAAAGGAAAATAATTTTAAAATCCATGAAGATGAAGATTATGAATTCTGTATACATGTCACAAAATTTTCCTTTCATATAAAAATGACTATTTGATATTATGTGAGAAATTTTACAAAGAAATTAAAGATAAAATTTAAATTAAGAATAAAAGACAAACAAGTAAATAATTGTTTTTTTGGATACTAAATATAAAATTTATTAGATGGATAGTGGGATATAATCCAAAATAGGAGAAGACTCCATGACTTTGTCTGGTAAGTTCAGCAGCATTACGAGATAATGGCGATTTCGAATCTTCTTTCTGCTCTGTGTACTAAAATCAAAACAACTCTCAGAAACTAAGAGGTGGTGTATGCATCCACAAGCAAAAGCAATGCGGTTTGTTCCTAGTGTGTGGTCTTACAAAGATGTGTCAATCATGCCCATTACTGGACCAAGTGACACCTGATTCACTTTTACTACTCATCCTACCTCCTGCTATGCTAGGTTTTAGACTGTCTCATTGCAGATTGATTTAGTTTTGTTTTCTAGTATTATGGCTTTTAGTACGGATTACATTAAATGATTACAACATTAGAATTATAGAAGACAAGTGATCCATATATAATCATTAAGAAGATTTACATATGCAAGATGATATAATATATAAATATAATTTTTATATCACTGTAGTTGCATTTTGGTTTTGATTTATTCATTAGTATTTATTTGGTTTTGGCTGTTTCATGATCTGATTTATTAATAAAGAATTTCATACAATACATTTTTTAAACAACACCATGACAGCGCCCTCTAGCAGCAGGAAGTAGTTTGGAAAGGACGACGTCCAAATTCCCAAATATTGTTTATAAATGTTTGTTTTCATTTAAATGGACTTGGTTATAAATGGCTATAACCACAAACAATCTTTTTAAAGGTAAAAAGGGAATTATGGTATAGATATGAATACTTTGCTTTGGAAGGGATTTTCTTTTATTGATGCAATTTAAGGTCAATTTTGTGATATGTATATTTCTCCTCTTGTTTAGTTATTATGTTTATATACCTCATTGGAAAATGTAATGTATAATTGAGAGTTACCTATGATAATTAAAACTTGGTGTTAAGTTAGTTAGGATTTCTAGATATACAGAGATGAATAGGCATTCTTCAAACCTTTCAAAGACCTACAGAATATGGCATTTAAAATGGTTTAGGGATTTTCTTGACAGTGAGGCACAACTGCTCCTGATAACACACCTGCGTCAGAAAGGAAGATGGACATTGAAGAAACATGTTGTGGAGTTTGCTTCTAATATGGCAAGACTAGCCATTTGGGCAAGGTACTGCTCTTTTGGACTGTTTGACTTTATGTTGTAGAAACTGGACATGCAGGACCCACAAAAAGGTGACTGCTGATTCAAGATGGACATTGCTACAGGATTCCTGCTTCATGGAAGAGGCCGCCAGACAGTCAGACAGTCTACAGGACACAGAGAAAAGTTTCCTGCTTGTTGAGGAGTCTGGAGACACACTATGGCCTATGGGCTGAAGATGGAACATTAAGAAGAACTTCGGGTGACTGACCAGGCAATGAGTTGTCTCTGTCATTTCTAGAGTTTATATATTATCCTTCTGTGGTCTTTGAAGGAGTTGAAGACAGATAGTTATAATTATAGTTTCCCTTAGTTAGGATTAAAGATAAGTTACATATAGGACTTTAGACTCACAAAGATAGGATAGATGATATTTTCTTTAAGTCTTACAAAATGTTAATGGACTAAATATTGTTAACTGTGATTCTTATTTGATAACTGTTTATGGTATATTTTGCTATGTTAAGGTTAAACCCCTTCTTTTACTTTAGACAGAAAAGAGGAAATGATGGGAGATACTATTCTGTATATATGTTTCTCATACTGGTTAATAAAGCCCTGTGGCCAATGAGATAGCAAGATAGGCGGGGCTAGGAGACAAGGAGGAAGAGGAAGTGAGTAGGGAGGAGTCGACATGTAGCCCTGGAGGAAGGAGGACGCCTGCCGAGCGGCTCCCCGATAAGACGACCACGTGGAAATACTTAGATAAGTAGAAATGGGTTAATAATTAAGACAGAGCTAGCCCATAAACAATAATGGTAACTGGCCAATAGGATTGTATCAAATACAGAGTCTCTGAGTATTATTTGGGGCTGGCGCGGCTGTGGGCCCACGTGGCGGCAGGACCAGGAGGCCGGCGGGGAGAAACCTGCCTCAACATGTGGGTCTTTGCATCTGTTTCCATCAGTCACTGCATGAAGACTCTCTGATGACAACAGGAGTAGTTCCTAATCTTACCACAGCAGATGCCCAGTGTAGGCAATGTATGTATTGCTACCAATAGTCTTAGCTGGGACCATCCTTGTAGGTACTTAGAAGGTTCTCTTGCACCAGGATTCTGCCCTTCTCATTAAAGGCCCCCTTTCCAGTCACCTTTCTCAGCGGTCTCCCTTCCACCACTCCTCAACCAGACACTGCAATGTCCACTCTATTTTCTATTCCCAGGGAGATCCATGCTACCATATTGGACCCTCCTGTTACCTAACCTCTTTGGATCTGTGGATTGTAGCACAGTTATCCTTTACAGCTAATAACCACTTATGAATGAGTTCATTCTGTTTTTCTTTCCGGACCTGAGTTACCTCACTCAGATTTTTTTCCTAGTGCTATCCATTTGCCTGCAAATTTCGTGATATTTTCGTTAACACCTGAGTAGTGATCAATTGAGTAAATTTGTCATACTTTATTTATCCATTTTTTTTATTGAGGGACATCTAAGTTGTTTCCATGTTCTGGCTATTATGAATAATGCATATATGAACATAGTAAAGAAAGTGTTCTTGTGGTATAATTGAGCATTCTTTGGGTATATGCCTGAGTGAATAAATATATTTTGATCATATTGATTCCTGTCCCATTACTCCTCTGCCTTATCGAACTTCCTAACCTATCAATTTCATGTTTTGTTTTTATCTAATTAGTATCTGGGCAGCACAAAATGGATTTGGTATTTTTTTCTTTTTTCATTATGTGTGTGTGTGTATAGGGGGCATTGCTCATAAGTACAGGGGGCAGACCTGGGAATAATTGTGAGTATGATTTGGGTGCATTTTGTTAAACTGTTAAATAATCAATAAAAATATTATGTTTGAAGAAAAAAAACATACACATACACAGCAATCAAACAAAAATGTAGTTCAGTTTGTGCTGCCTGAGTACAACTGAACATGGGGCGGCCTATAGTACAATTGCTACACCAAGTGTCATTGCCTTGATGAAAATTGATTTTCTTCTCCAAGCAAATATTAATTATGATGGGTGTAGGATTTTGTGACAAGAGGTTTTGTGCTGAAGTCGCTGTATTTTTGACATCTATGTGTATCTGCTCTGTTGTATTTGGGATAGATTCCGTGCTTTGTCTACCACTCTGGCTCCTACAATCTTTCAACCCTCTTTCTGCTTAGATCACTGAGCTTTGGGATAAGTGGTTTTGTAAGACTTCTTGTGGAGTGTGGGATGGGATAGGATGGGGGTCAGGGGACCTGGAAAGGAGGGAGAGAGGGAGGAGGGAGAGAAATGGAACTGGGATCGATATGTAAAATAAGATAAAATATGCCCCCCCCAAAAAAAAGGACTTCCCAGTAGATCTGAGTACAGAAGTCTCTCACTGTACATGGTCCAGGTGTGGACCTCCGTGTCAATTATCACATCATGAAAGAAGAAGTCTCTGATGAGGTTTTGATGATACACTGTTATATAGATATGACATCATGTTAGGAGTTATTTTGTTCTTTTAGAAGAATACTTGTAACATTTTACCTAGGCACAAGGAATTATTTCAGTTTCTTTGCCTTTTGCTTCACTAACAATGATAGAAGTGGGTTCCACATTAGAGAAAGCATCTTACATTTTTAATATTGGTTACTCTCATCATGCTCATACCACTATTTCTCCAGTCAACATATCTGCAGCATACATCTCCTACCTCCCAGCATCCATAATGCTGGAAAAGTGATTTATACATGAAAAATGACTATCACTCTCATCAGATACTAAATCTGTGAGCTACAATAATATGCATATTCAATATACGGCAGTTTCTTTTATTTTGAGACAGGATATTCTTCTGTAGCTCTAGTTAATCCAGGATTCATGATCCTTTTGCTTGTACTTCTGTGGTGCTTAGATTATGGCTGTATATCAACACACTTGACTGTAATTATATTCTATATAGAGAAAATAACCTTTACACCATACAGCTTGAAACAATGACTTCATGAGCTTAATCTCATTTATGACTATTTGAAAAATTTGAAGAAGAATGCTTTTTAATTATATGTGAACTTTTCCAGACATTTCTAAAATAAAGACATCCTCTTATATGTTAGTGACACTTTACACTCTTAATGAAAATTGAAAATCAATATAAAGTTCTTTATGTAGGAAATAAATTATGAGCTTTATCTAAATTGTGTTTGGAAGCTTTGTAGATTATCAGTGATATTGTACTAAGGAGTTGACTCTGTTATGTGGAGACAACAGAAATGGCACAGGCTTTTTTTTTTTTTAACTATTTAGCCTCTTTCATAAAGACACTTCCATGGTTACTTTATCTAAGAAGAATTTGAAGTACTTTTGAGGGAAGTTATATGAAAATTTTAATTAAATTAACTTATTTTGACGTGCCCTCATAATATGCTTTCTTGAGAAGCTACAGGATTTGTAGTTCTAATGAAGCTATCAATAGAGCCAACCAGGTAGTCAATGAAGACAGACCTGCCCTGTCCTTTTGCAGTTTCAAATGACTAATAGGCAATGGGTGAACTGGTGCTGGTGAGTTTTCCATAATTACTCTTGCCTACTGTGAAAAGCCTGGAGACACCTTTACAATTCACCACCTCCAATGAATATATCTACAGAAATGTATCTTAAAAGGGCAAAGCAACTTAAACTGTTTTATGAGCAGTGGCTTGAATTTTAATAGCATCATTAGGCTATGGTGTGTGACTTAGTGTCACTCTAAAGTGAGTATTATAAAAAAATCAGAAGCTAATAAATGTGTTACTTGGGTGATAACTTCATCCATCAAAGGTCAGATGTATGGGTACAGCAAATTGACTGGTTAATTGTTCTCATTTAGCATGCAAGTTGTCTTAAAGTTCTACTATTAGTTTGACCTTCAAAGTAAGAACTCTCAGACCATCTGAACAGCAACACCCTATTTGTTTCTCTTTTCTTAGTCTCATTTTCTTAGAATTAGAAATATGCAAATGGCCAGACATAACAGGTGCAAGGTATGCTTACCTAACCAAGAAATTTTTAAAGCACATTAGCAGCTTAAGTGGTATATAACTTAAGATGCTAGAATCAAAAAAAAAAACCACACTTTATATCAATATAAAACAAACATCAAAGTTACCATTTTTATTGTAGTAACAGCATCCTTAGAGTACAGCCAAAACCTGATTTATGTGTTTAGTGGAATGAGTGTTCTACTGAACTTTCATGTACAATGCAAATGAGTTGTGTTATGTTCTAAATCATGAGAAAGAACTTTTGAAAGTGTAATGGCAGACATAAAGAAATATTTAAGTATTTGAATGTGAGCACTGATTCTAAAATAACTCCCACTTTCTCCAAAATTAATATACATTTTCATCTTGAACCATTTTTGCTTTCTGTATGTAGCTATACTTGGTATGGTGTCACAACTCTGTCATAACCCATGTGAGGATGCAATATTATGAATATCTTCTCTTAAATTTAAGTGACTATATTTTTTACTTGAATCTCACTACCAGAATGAATAATTCATTAGGAGGAAACTTTGAATAGGAGATCGCTTTCCTATAGTGTTCTCAACCTGTTAGTTTAACCTACCATAAGAGAACAATGTAGTAGCCTTTGATTTCCTTATAATCAACTTTTACACCTTAAGTTAAGTTATAATCTTAAGTTTTGTACTTTTTCATGCCTATGACCCAGAGTAATGCAAATATATTATTCACTGAAAACAACAAAAATAGAGGCTGAAAACTATCATAAAATTAATATACACCATAAATTTTGAACATAACATATTGATATTCCTTGATAAATGATGTATATAATACTCTTTTCTAACTGTGTCAAGAGTCAGTGATTGAATCACTTTTCAAATTCTATTCAAGATTCTGTAAATTATCCTTCATTCCTTTTTTATATGACTTCTGTGTAGTTAAATAAATGCATGGGGAAGTCTTTTGTTAGGAACAGACACACACAGTCCCACAACCACCAGTCATGGACACAATGACAGATTCACAAGATAGCCTCCAGCTAGACACAGGTTGAGACTCATAGAAGAGAGGGACAGAGTACAGGAGACACAAGACCATGAAGTACAGAATTCAAAACTGGGTTCACTCTTGGTTAAATAATTTTTAAAAAGTGAAAGTGATGTTATTTCTGTAGTGAAACACTGATGCATTGATGATTAAAAATAAAATGTTAATTTCTTTAATTCACAAACTTTAGAAAAACAAAGTTTTACCATCAGCTTTATCCTGATATCTTTTGGATACTTCTCTTAAAATCTGAATGTGCTACATGTGAAGGAAGAATCAATGACTCTTCTTTGTTTATTTTTTCACGTCTCTATCCTCAGAGATGACATGAACAGACTTGACATCATTCTTCAGATAGCTCATCATATCCATGAACTGCATTTACAATCCACTATGCATGCTTTCAAGAAGAAGAAACGACCCATTTTGGTCCATCCAACTACAAAATAGTGCTTTAGCTTGTATGTTGGTTTGAATATGTATGGCCCTGACCAACTAATGAGTTTGAGTGCTTAGCCCATAGGGAATGACACTGTTAGAAGGCATGACCATGTTTAAGGAAGTATGTCTCATATGCTCAACCACTGCCCAGTTTTGGGCACACTTCACTTTTTGATGTCTGTGGATCAAGATATAGCACTCACAGATCCTTCTCCTGTACCATGTCTGGTGGTGCATTGCTATGCTGCATGCCTTGATGATAATGGAATGAATTTATGAAACTATGCCAGCCCCAGTTCAATGTTTTCTTTTATAAAAGTTGCTGTGTTCATGGTGTCTCTTCACAGTAATAGAGTTTTGCTTTGATGGTACCTTTTCTGAATTTACAATACAGAGTAGCAAACTTCCTGCCAATTGAGTTAATAACCTTAAAAATTACTGCATCGTCAATATTTTAATTAAAATATAATCACATCATTGACCACTTCATTTAATCCTCTAACCTTTCCTATGTTCCATCCTCTAATCCTTTCCATCACCTCACAATCCTTCTCAACCAACTGATGGTCTCTTTCTGTGTGTGTGTACAATGTATAAGTAGTTTGTACATATATTTTAATTGAACCTAGTCCATTTTGGTTATTTGTATGCATATAATCTCAGCACTGACCATGTATGGATAGCCAGTTAGATAACTCAGTCATGGAAGCAGTTAATTCTCCCTTTCCCACCATTCATTATGCCTCCAGTTCTTTGTCTTGGCATGAGGTATCATGAGAATATATCCATTTTGCATCGGCATATCTATTGGTATTGTCATTGTTCAGAAATAGATGTCAAGTCAGCTATTTCTAAGAGACATAGCCTCAGAGAATAATTCGTGCTACCAGGCTCTTAAAATCTTTCTGCCCCTTATTCCTATGATGTTGCCAAAATTTGATGCATTTATATCAATGGGAACTAGTCTAGTCAGGACACACTGATCTCTGCCTTGTGTCCAGTTTTCATCTCCAGTTGCTTTAAAGATAAGCTTCATTTATGATAATTGACTGTTTTCCTTATCAGTGGATACAGGGATAGGTTTAAGAATATAGATTGTTTTATGCTACTTTAGCAAAGTGTTTGTAGTAGGCTATTCTCAAAGATTCCTGACATCATTGTAGTCCCTGAATATTTATTTTCTAGTAATTAGACAGCTAGTTACATACCATGGCATATGAGCACCAGCATCGCAACCTTTAGAGGTATCTTGTTCTTCTGCTGATGGTTGTGGCTCATAGTTGTCACAGCTGGATAAGCTTAATTTCTTTCCATTCTACGTAGCTTTTGTAGTACCTTCTGATATTGTGGTAACAGGACTGCAGTAATGGAGCTCTCTACTTAATTATTTTTCTCACATGTCTTTAAGATGTACTCTTTCTTCTTCCAACAGCCTGATTTTCATTCATACTTTTCCATTTGTTGCCCCCTTTCATTAAATAAGATTAACCACAACAGGGTCAGCGTTATAATGAGTATCTTCCATAAAAATGAATATATTTTGGCTAGAGCATCATGAGGACTGAAGATGGCATGTAGAGGAGCTCATTCTATTAAAGCAACCCACCAGGAGGCTGCCAGTGCCCTGGTCCATCCTCCAAACAAGGGAGATGTCCCAGTAACACCACACCAACAGGAGTAGAGGAGCCATAAGAGTAGTGGAAAGAGAGAGAGACCTTACCAGTATACATTGAAAGAAGAGATGGGCAGACTACAGTATAAGAATACAGTCAACAACAGAAAGATCAATGTGATGTTGCCAGAGTCTAGGGACTCCACACCAGTAAGACCTGAACACTGATGAAGCAGAAGAGAACAACCATAAAACAACTTTATGATGATGATAGAGACCCTCAAAGACCTAATGAGAAAATCCCCTAAGGGAATGAAATAAAGAAATCAAAAATAGAGGAAAATACAAACCAAAAATTACAAGAAACAATTAAACAGCACAAGGTTTGAAATCTGAAATAGAGATAAAACAAAATGAAACAAAGGAAAAAAAGTCTGAAGGAATGCTGAAAATAGAAATGTTGGCAAAAGACTAGAAACTACAGATGCAAGCATAACCAACTGAATACAAGAGATGGAAGAGAAAATCTTAGGCAGTGAAGATACAGAAAGACAAATAGATTCATTGACCAAAGAATATCTTAAGTCCAACAAATCCCTGACACACAATATTCAGGAAATGTGGGGCACTGTGAAAAGGTGAAACCTAAGAAAAATAGGTATAGAGAAGGTGAAGAAACACAACTCAAATATGCAGAATATATATTCAACAAAATCGTAGAAGAAAACTTTTCCAACTAGAGAAAGAAATGCCAATGAAAGTACAAGAAGCTTACAAAACACCAAGAGTGGTTTACAAAAGAAAGTCCCCTCACAACATAATAATCAAAACATCAAACATACAGAATAAAGGCAGGATATTAAGAGAAGCAAAGAAAAAAGGCCATGTAACATATAAAGGCAAACCTAACAGAATTATACCTGTCTTTTTCCTGGAAACTTTGAAGGCCAGAAGTTCCTGGATAGACATTCTGTCAACACCAAGAAAACACAGATGCCAGCCCAGAGTAGTATACCCAACAAGGCTTTCAATCAGTATTGATGGAGAAACCAAGATACTCCATGACAAAACCAGTTTTAAACAATACATCAAATAATTCAGGCCTACAAAATGTTCTGGATAAAAAACTCCAACCCAATGTAATTAACTACACCCACAAAAACATAGGGAATAGAAAACCCCAAGTTAATAATGGCCAAAAGAAAAATGGGGGAAAATCCACACACAATACCAACATCACCAAGAAATCCAAAACAAGGAAGAAATAACAATCAATGTCCAATAATTTCCCTCAAAATTAATGGTCTTAACTTGCCTATAAAAAGACACAGGCTAAAAGAATTGATATGAAGACAGAATCCATCCTTCTGCTATATAAAGAAACACACCTCAACTTCAAAGCCAGACTTCACCTTAAGTTAAGAGTTGGGGAAAAAACAACGAAAGAAAGGAAACTTTCCAATCAAATCGACCCAAGAAACAAGCGGGGATAGCAATGCTTATATCTAACAAATTAGACTTTAAATGGAAATGAATCAAAAGAGATAAAGAAGATACTTTCTTATTCATCACACGAGAAATCCATCAATATAAAGTCTTAATTTTGAACATCTGTTTCCCAAATAGAAAGGCAACCACATTCATAAGAAAACATTGATAAAATTCAAATCTCACATAAAACCTGATACACTTATATTAGGAGATTTCAACACCCGACTCTGAACATGAGACAGGTTCTCTAGACTGAAACTTAACAGAGAAACAAAGGAACTAACAGAAGTTATGACCCAATTGGGTGTAATAGACATTAATAGAACGTTCTTTCCAAACACAAAAGGATATACCTTCTTCTCAGCACCTCATGGAACATACTATGCAATATAGTAAACCTCAATAGGTACAAAACAAAACAAAAAAAAAAAAATGGATACACACTTTTCCTATCAGACCGCCATTATTTAAAGTTCAATAACAACACAAATTGCAGAAAATGTACAAACTCATGGAAATCAAACAATGCACAATTGCATCAATCCTGGGTCAAGGAAGAAATAGAGAAAGAAATAAAAAACTTCCTATTATTCAATGAGAATGAAGAAATACCATACATGAACTTATAGGACACTTTAAAAAGAGGAAAATTCATAGCCCTAAATGACCACATGAAGAAACTGGGAAATAGTCAACTAGAGAATTAACAGCACAATTGAAGGCTCTAGAACAGCAAAAAAAAGCAAACTCACCCTGGAGTAGTAGATGCCAGGAAATAATCAATTTAAGGGTTAAAATCAATAAGGTAGAAGCTAAGAAAACAATACAAAGAATCAAAGTAACAACTAACCAAAATAAAGGGACAACATGCAAATTAACAAAAGTCCCAAGTGAAAGGGGAAATTCTCTGTCAATATTTAGCTAAGTTTGTCAATTATATAAATATAACTATAAAATACAAATTTTTAGACTGCAGTTTGACCATTTCCCAGTGCATCAGTTTGATTTAATATATAAAACTTGTGACATAACCAACCGTTGTTTTTTCTCATGTTTATAGCACCAAGTATGTAGTTTTTCCTCACAAAGCATGTCTGACATATAATCAGAAAATGGTTGATCACTCTCAAACAAATGTGTCACTATTAACCAGCAGAAATATCTTACCAAGTGGAGAATTCTGTTTCTTAGATACTCATGTGGGTAAAAGTATTGGTGCCTTTCCCTTCTTTTTGTTTTTGCAATGGACATTTTTTATAAAGCATACGCTAAAGACAGTGGTGATGTATACTGATAGTTCTAGCATTTGAAAAGCAGACTCAGGAAGACACAGGCAGATCTCTGTTGTTGAAGGCCAGCGTGATGTACAAAGCCAGTTCCAGGACTGTTCTACAGTGAAATTCTGTCTCAAAACGAAAACAGTAAAACAGAAAACAAAAACAAAAACTCCAACTCCAAATGACTTGACAGATTTTGATGATCCCTCCTGGAAGGCCTCACCCTCCCTGTGGAGTGGGTGGGAGGGTTTGGGTGGCATGGGAGGATGGAAGGGAGAGGGGACTTGGAATGACTGTAAAATAAGAAATAATAATAAAAATTTTAAAATATATAGGATTTATACACACACACACACACACACAAGCACACACAAGCACACACACACACACACACACACACACAAGCACACACACACACACAAACTGAAACAAACAAAATAAAAAACAATACCAAAACAAAAAGACCCCCCCAAAAGTTGATCATGGTTCTCTTCTCAGATCCTCACTACTTTACCCCCAACCAACATCATATACTTTCTCTCCCTTTAGAAATCGAAAACACAGACAAACAAAGCAAAGAAACAATTAAAAAAACAAAACAAAACAGAAAATGTACATGAAACACACATACAGACACAAACAAATCAAAATAACCCCCACAAAATTGCAAATAATTAGATGCAAGCAAAGGGACAGTAAGTTTAAGAAGTACTCAAGCAAAGCTACATCAGACAAAACATCCACTAAAAGCACAATTGAGTTCATTTTGTGTGGCCATCCACTGCTGGGCATGGACCTACATGTAAGTATGGTTAACAGGCTCAGTAGACTCCATTGGAGAAGGACATCACTTAGAGAGAGATTCATGGTTAAACAAGGGAGCTTGTGTCAATTACACTTCTCAGCACAGGGACACCTAAGTTGACTTTGTCCCAGCCAGAGCTTTTCTGCGGTTTCTGTGAATTAATTTGTGCATCAATCTTATTGTGTCAGCCACTTTCTCTGGATTTATAGTCTTTCCTAATCTCCCTCCACAGCCATCCCTGAGCCTTGTGGTTAGGGATCTGATGAAGGTATCTTATTATGGACTGAGTGCTCCAATTCTCTCATTCTCTGTACATTGTCCATCTGTACATCTCAGTGTTCCTATCTACCAGAAAAAGAAACTTCTCTGATGAAGGCTCAGTGGGGCACCGTTTACTGAGGTTATTTCTTTATGCTGCAATGTACATAAAACATTTCGTCATAATGAATGGCAGACAGCAGGATGGAGCTACCAGCAGACTTTCACTTTGTGTGAGGTGCCACAGTTCAATATCATATTTTTTAAAAAAATCTATCCATCTGCTACATGTAGATATCATATCTGACTCCTTTACATGACAGTGTGAATAGTTCTACAATAAATATGGATATGCATGTATCTCTAGGGTATGCTAATGTGAGTTTTTAAAGTAAATGCCCAGAAGTGGCATAGCTGGGGCATATGGCATCTCTATTTTTTGCTTCTCCAAGGAATCTCCATTCTGATTTCCATAGTGACTAGAGAAATTTACATTTCAAACAGCAATGTTTAAGTTTGGCTCTTTCTCCTATCATTTACTCCCACCATCCTTGTGATAAGATGGAATGTTACTCAAAAAAATAATAATTTTACTCACTGAAGGTCATAGTAAGAGTTGTTTATTCAATGGAGAGCAAAACACAGACCAAAAAATAATGTGGTGGTGATATAAAGTCTAACGAATAAAAGAAAAAGAAAACCATTTACACTAAACCAGGTATAGGTCAATGGACATAAGTTTCAAAAGTTTATGTTAACAGATATTCCAAGAACTTCCTTTGATTGAAACAATTTATTCTATGCTGTAAAGCAGGAGACATCTGAACACTGTAGATGAAATGCATGAGAATGTTATGCCCAGTTTGGTTGAGTTGACAAGCAGGGATTAGAAGCAGGTAGATGAAGCTAGGGATGGTGTTAGCTAAAACTAGGACAAAATGCAGTCATTTTGAGTAGCTTTTTGAAAAAATATATTTGATAAGCTAAATTAAAAAATGTTTCTTTGCTGAAATATAGGTGTAGTAACATGACAAAAAAAAAAACCTTCTGACATACTTGATATTCTAGAGTCAATCTCATTTGCAAAGGTATAAAAAGTAATGCCTACTCTGAACTCCAATTAAGAAAGTTGAATTGCAGAACATAAAGTGGGAGAAGATATTTGAATTAATTGAATGCTACAACTTGTTTGTCGAACACCTTATTCACACAAGGAAAGATGAAACACGACTAGTGTAAAAAATATATATGGAGTTTGAATATTGAGTTCTATAAAGTAATAAGTATTTGGTTTATACATAGGACAGTTCTCTACATTGATTAGTGGGAAATTCTAATTAGAAACATCTTATAAGCACTAAATTAAAACAAAAATGGTTGAAAAAACCCATCTGTCAACATTAGCATTTGAATAGGCTGGAGACTGGCTGATATTCTCTTTTATGAAACCGCCTGTTAAAACTGAACACATGTAAAATCTGTTGCCCCAAACTCTCATGTGAATTAGGGAGATGCATGAGACATTCTCAACAATGTTACTTGTAAATGTCATATGCTTACAAGCAGAAAATTTCATCATGATGAGGTACAGATCCAAACATCACAGCATAGGGAGAAACCTTTACAACTCACTAAGGACAGAAGACATTTTCTAGTAAAGCATTAAAATCCATACAACTCATAGTATTATGTATTGTCCAAATTATGTTCATGCTGTGGAGCATTGTGATTTAACCATATGTAATATTCTATGTTTACTGGCATTAGTATAGATTAATGCTAAAATCTTGATTGTAGGCACTAGTCAGAAATAAGGCAAGTGTGCCATGCTGAATAACTCTATGCATAACTCCAATCTAGGCTTTTTTCTAATGACAATGCTACCAGCTAGGACAGCAGTTCTAGTGGGGAACACAAAAGATAGTGACTGGAAGTTCAAAGATAAAAAATATCTAGGTTTCTCACCTGCAAGATATCCTGGTGCACTAGTAAAACAAACTTGTGCAAGTAACTAATCAATATTAGATTTGCAAATGAAAATACTAGTTTTCTACAAGAGAGTTACTCTTGGAAAACAAACTACGCTCTAGGTAGGGTCCATGTCCAGTAGTAGTTTGTCGATAAAAAACAAACTCAGGGGCGGTCTTTGTCTCATAATGTTGTGTCAGGGAATTTCTGTTTATTTTTCCTGTTAGTTACTTTGCATGCCTGCAAATTGTTGGTTTTTAATAGTATTCTTGTGGATTCAAACATATATCCTGTGTCTCGGTTTATTATGTGTTTATTTTGCTTTTCCTCTGACCCGTGTCTTTTGTTGGTTTATTCTTATTCTAATTGGCTTGTTTTTGTTTTTGCTCTAATGATATACTTTATGTAACTACTAGTTCATGGATGACTTTATTTTCTAACAACAGAGAGAAAAGAGAAAAATTTGGTTGAGAAGGGAGTTGGGTAAAAGCTAGGAGAAGTCAGAGGGAGGGAAAATCATAATTAGAATATATTGTATGAAAACTATTTTCACTAAAGTGAAAATAAAAGATTCGGTGCAATCACAATCACAATTGTAATGCAACTATTCACACAAAAGAAATACAAATATCTATATCGAGGCCAAGAAGTTCAAGGGTAATGTAAGCAATGGCGAAGGAACAATGCTCTGTTCAACGTACCTAATTTCTGATTCTACGATTATACTACAAGGCCACAATCTAAACAGAATGTCATTGGCAAGTCCTGAGTAATGTCAATCAATGGGATATAATTGTGGACTCAGACATGAGCCTGTGCAGTATAGCTCCCTTACATTTATTGCAAATATGTTAATGAGTATGGTCAGTGACTTCAACGGGAGTGCTAGAGAAACTGGATTGCCCCATGGAGGGAAACCGAAGCTATATCTTCATTACTTACTGGGCATAAAATTTGAAATTCAAGTGGATCATATCTTCAACATAAGACCCAAAACTCTACCCTAAATAGCTCAGTTTGGAGAGCGTTAGACTGAAGCCCCAAAAGCACTAGAGGAAAAATGAAATGACAAGTAGAGGTAAGGACTTTCTTTCCTTTGAACAGGACACTGGTCACACAGGGAATGAGAATAACTATCAATACATGGATCTTATGACATTATAATCCATACAACAAAGGGAAATAGAAACAAATAAGAAGGCAAATCACAAAATAGAACAATATCTTTGCAAGCTTGTTACCTGAGAAGGGGTTGGGGTTTAGAGTACACAAAGGGGAAATGAAAAGAAAAACAAAACAAACGTAAACATTAAGAAAATTAACATCCCAGTTTGAAAAGTGGACTATGGAACTGCCTAGATATCCTCCACCTGTCTTTTTTTTCTTTATTTAAATGTTTTTGGCTTTTCAAGACAGTGTTTCTCTGTGTAGCTCAGGATGTCCTCTGGAGGTAAGGCTCATCTTGTTCTGAGAGATCTACCTGTCTCTGACTCATGAGTATAGAAATTAAAGGCATGTGCCACAACCACCACATAGAAAATTCTCAAAAGAATAAATGTAACTCATTAAGAAACACTTCTAGATTGAACCAACTATCTTAGCCTTCAGACACATGAAATTTAAAGCAATTTAAGATTCCACATCTCCAAAGTTGAATGGCTACTTCTTAAATGCTAGTTTCATATGGCTGTTTTAAAAGGGGGAATTTTACACACAGTTTGTTAGATTGTTAGTTATCATAGACACTTTGGAAAATAGCCTAGAGGCTTTTAAAAGTACAAATTAAACATCTATTCAACCTTGATGTACTTCTCCTGGTTCTGTGCTCATTATACTTTGTATCTAATACAGAGACACCTTGATTCAGTTCACATGAAACAATTCATTTGAATTAATACATCTGTCTGATTTTATGGACAAACTATGTGTTTTTATTGCCATAGTTATGTAGTACTATTTGAAATCAGACATGGTGATTCATCCTGAAGTTCTTTATTATACAGGATTGTTTTAGTTTTCCTGGATTTTTGGTTTTGCCATATTGAATATTGTTCTGTCTGGGTTTGTAGAGAAGTTTGGTTTGATATTTATATTTAGTTTTTGTTATTTAACATATTGCTTCCAGTTCTGTCTTCCTCCCTCTTTTTCTCCATCCCTCCCTCTTTCTTCCCCCCTATGTCCCCCGATCACCCTCCCATGTAACAGTAGAACCAGGATGTATCCCTAGTGCACAAAAGGACATTGGGAGCCCATTTCCCATGCAGGGAAACTCTTTTTACCTAGAGTGTGGTTTGATTATATTGGGAATTCTATTGAACCAATAGATTACATTTGGTAATATTGACATTTTTATTATTTTAATCCTATAGATCCATGTGATTGGGAAATCTTTCCACCTTTTTTCAAACAGGCAAAACCCTATCACAAAGGAATCACCCAGGAATCTATAAGAAACACCCCAGCTTAGACTCCTAGTGGTAGCAGACATGTAGCATATAATGTTCATCTCCTGTGACCAAGACTGATGCCTAGCACAGTTGTCATCTCAGAGGCTTCATCAGGCATCTGATGAAAAGAGATGCAGACCCACAGCCAAATCCTAGGCCGATTTAGGGGAATCCTGCAGAAGAGGAGAGGAGAGAGGATTGTAGGAGCCAGAAGGGTCAGAAACATCACAAGAGTATTCACAGAATCAACTAACATAGATACATAGTCATTCACAGAGACTCGGCAGACAGACAGGGAGAAAACCTGGGACTGACCTCTACCTACTTGTTCCAGTTTTATGGCTTGTTCCTCTTGTGGGATGTGTAACCATAAGAACAAGGGCTGTCTCTGTCTCCTGTATAAGCTTTTGTAGCCCTACTCCTCAGGTTGGGTTGCCATTACTAGCTTTAATAAACGGGGAGGTTCTTAGTCTTAGTGCAGCTCATATGCCATGCTTTGCTTATACTCATGGAAGACTCCTCTTTCCTAAACAGAAGGAGAGAAAGGCTGGGCAGAGGTTGAAAGAGAGGGACAATGGGGGAAGCCACTGGGATGAGAGAAGAGAAGAGCAACTATGGAATATTTAAAATATTCCAGATAAATATTCACCAATATCACCCTGTCAAATCATTGCATAACTCCAATATTATGTGTGCTTCCTATGCTGTACATTGAATACACAGTTTAAATTTTTATGTTAGTATGTGATAACAAACTGAGATGGGTTCACCATAAGCATCTGTGAGTGAAATGCAACAGCTCACAACTATAGTGGCAAATCATGTCATCTAATCAACTATTTATCCTAAGACTCTCCATGTGGAAATTATAAATTTCACTCCAAAATTATGAAGATTCAATCAGGGTCACATTTTAAGATCAACAACAGAATATTCATTTGGTGGTTATTTAATACTAGAATATGTCACAATTCTCTAATTGTATAGTATCAGATATACTGGCCAGTTCTAGACAACAGCCTCTGAATTACCTAAGTTATTTGAATATATGCAAACACTTATTCCAATTCAATGCATTATGATTACTGGGTGGAGTATTACATCAGTATTCAGAGGCATTCCAGTATTCTCTATATTGCCTCCTGCATCCCACAGTAAATAAAAAAAATGAATGAAAAAGCACAACATATATACTTTCATATGTCTTTCTGGTAACTTTCTGCATTTCAATGGCTGGCATTCATATTTAATAGAGGAATATTGTTTTAAGGTATACACAACTTTTAGTAGAATGAAAGAAATCCAATGTGGTAAACATATAAGGGAAAATGACCTCACAGTATATGTTAGTCCAAAGTGATATAAGTAGTGAAGGTATGTATAGGGATTTTAAAGCAATTTATTCAAACTATATTTGAATGATTTCAGAAAGATTTTCATTCTGTTTTAGGAAATTGCACATAGTGTGAAAATAACATGAATTTAAATAAAAACGCAACTGGATTTTGTTTCAGGCATGCATGTATTAATTTTAATATCTATTTTAGTATAAATAATAATTAAAATATTAATACTTTAATTAATACTTAAATATATACATTTTATACATTTTTCAGGAATGATTCTAGTAAAATAGACCCACAGAATTTGTTAATGCCAACAGTACTTTTCTATTATTTTCAAAGGCCTATGTAGATCTCCTTTTCAATAATTATTCAAATGTAAGTGACTAACTAGTAAAATATCCAGTAAGGTTGCTGATTGTAAATCAATAAGTTTTCAATAGATATTGGTATCATTATTGTTTCATTATATATAGTGACTATTTTAGTTGTTTGACCGGAAAGATTTTTAATTGTATATAGATTGTAAATTTGTACATCATTTATATTTAGTCAGCAATAATTATTTTATTGTGATAGCTAGATTCTTTAAGATGAAAAAAGCTTCCCACATCTAACACCAACCACTGGAGTAACAAACTTCCACAGTGAGTGCTTTTTGTTTTCTGACTTAATTTGTCTTAGTCAGAAGGGAGGGAAACTAGTAGACAACTATGAGCATGAACACAATCAAGTTGTTTTGTATCTAGTACATGTTACATAATATAAATAATTTTACATTATTTTTTGGTTTTCAAAATTTAGTAAGATATAATTACAGTTTAAAGAGTATCACCATTGTGAACATACTGAAATGATTTAATTTTAGTTTTCATTCTGCTTCCTGGAACTGGGCTTAATTCCAATAATCAATAGCAAGCTTTAAATTCTAGTTATTTTCACTCTAAATTTCTACCCCGTTAATAAGTTATTCAATTTTATAGGCATAGTCTCGGTTCCTAATACATTGACTTTGAAGAATGTGTTTCATGCTCATAGGAGTCACCATAATCAATCTCCAATTAACCAAACTGACAGACTTACTAAAGCCATGTGTCTCCTCGTAAAGGCAGTCCGTATAGATTTAAGGGATGAAAATGAAACAACCCAATTGCAAGTGTTTTTGAGTTTAGTTCAGTCCCTATAACTCATGCACAAAGATCTTACCATACTGGCAACATTGCAGGGAGGTGGATTATTGTGGATAAATAAGAATCTGGGAAAATGAATAAGCTGATGGATGTTTACCTGGGGAGAAAACACTTACACCAGAAACAGATTATGGCCATCAGGTTCCTGTCCAAAGGGTGTCTGTGGATGCTCTCTGTCTCTGACCAGGAAGCAAGAAAAAGTACTGGGGTTCGAGACCCCAGACCTAGTCTCCCCAAGTCACTCCAGCAACTGTCCCCATGCTCAATGGGCGTGGTCAGTGTAACAGGTGCAGGTGGGGTGGGTATCTCACTACAGTGGATCTCTGGGGCTCAATGGTTTCTGGTATACTAGATACATGCTAGGCAGTGAAAGATGGTGATGATGTATTCTGTGGAAGAATTCATGTGCTTGCCCTATGAAGTACATACGTGCACACTGGAGCACACACACACACACACACACAATTTGGGGGGAGAGAGATTCTCTGATATGAATATGTATTCTGCTCTCTCCTTTACCTAACAAAATTAACTATAATTTATTTTCTGTTTTGGTGCTTTATCTGATTTTGAATGACAGAATTGTCGTGTATCTAAAGGAAAGATGTCCTTAAGAAAGAATGTTTCTTTTTGAGAAGAGAACTCAATGTTTGAAGATAGACAATTATGGAATCATCACTATAACAAACTTTCACTGGATTATGACTTGTAGATTGGGAATGACATTGAAAGCACAAAAAAAGACACATATTCCACATAAGATTTTCATTATCTATTAGCTTATTAGTTTTCTTTTTTCTACTTATGTCTACACTATTTAGAAATGCATCAGAGTTAGCTGAGCACACTATATGTACCCTGTGATGATACTCATGCATTAAGCAACTTTCCTTGAAACAACTAGCTTATGAAAAGAAAGGTCTGTAGAGTTTATACTTTGGAAATTTAGGTGCAAATTTATTTATATCACTCTGCTCAAATGTAGGACATAATTGCAAGGACACATACTAGAGGCAATGTTCTTATGAACTATGATGTATAGAAGAACTGAGGAAGGAGAACACGGTCTCAGGGCTCATTTTAATGACCATTTCATCAGGAGTCACTTCTTTATTAATTTTTAAATAAAACATAATTGCCTAATTTTGCTTTTTTATAATCCTACTTCCATATTGTCCCATGCCCCCCACTCTTGCTCCTCCTCATGTTAATTTCCTATAAATAGAAGGATTGATCCTGGGTAGAGAAATAGGCAGAAGACAGATTTATGTAGATAGATGTCAGATAGAGGAGATTTTCCAAAATGGAACATCTATGTTTGTTTGAACTCAAGTTCCAAAAATAAGCTGATGAAATTTTCAAAAATCAGACATCTTTCTCTAGAGGAAAATAACCGTTCATTCTTAAACAAAATACATATGTTTTTAAGATCTAGAGATGAAGCCTGAACAACTAAAATCAGTACTAGTTAGCTTCAGTGCAGGCAAACATATAAAAAGATAATCTAAAATTACTTTGACTTAAACTTCCTTTGATTTGTTTGTAATTTTGTATATATAGAATCTATTTCCTAGAGACAACATTTTCTGTTGTCAATGCACTAAATGTCCTCAATGGTTTTAATACATGTCTAGTTGGGTGTAGAAATAGAGAAAATTGAAAAATTGTTTATTTTACTTTCAAACCCAAGTAGATCCAATTTCTAAATCCTGCTGTTGTGATCAAAGTAATTTTTCTTATCACAGATTATTTGTTGTTGTTGCTTTTGTTTGGTTGATTTTGTTTTGTTTTTAATAAGATCATTTCCCAGGTATCTAGTTTTCTAGGGCCTGAGAGGTCATTAATTAACATTACTGTATGACTGGATGACAGAGTAGGTGGGTGGGTGGGTGGCTGGCTGCATGATAGATGGATGGCTACATCAAAAGTGAAAATTCACTCAATGTACTTGAATGTATAAATATTTAGCTATAACTATGAACACATTTACCAAATTCTCATTTCATTTACAGTCTCTATATCTTCTTTCTTATATTTTTTTGTGATTAACTTTAATTAACCCTATTTCCAGTTCCTGTTTGTCTTCATTTACTGTCTTTATAAGGTAAAAATAATAATAACTTGTTTCCTTTTTTCTTTTTTCTATTAATACTATAATTTAAAAATTTTACATGTGGATCCCAGTTTCTTCTTCCTCCCTCCCTTCCTCTTACCCTCTTTTTACTGTGACATGCACCCTGGAACCCTCCCATCCCATCCCCCCACCCCTTCCACTTGTAGGACTATGCTATCCTGGTTGGGTCATGTAAATCTGTCAAATCATTTGAAGTAGGGACTAGGACTTCTCTCCTATCTTGATCCACATCCATGCAACAAAGACATGTGCTAAAATATGTTCATAGCAGCATTATTTGTAATAGCAAGAACCCGGAAGCAACCTAGATGCCCCTCAACTGAAGAATGGATAAAGAAGATGTGGCACATCTACACAATGGAATAATAATCTGAGAAAAAAATAACAGAATCTTGAAGTTCACAGGCAAGTGGATGGAACTTGAAGAAACCATCCTGAATGAGGTAACCCAGTCACAAAAAGAGGAACAGGGTATGTACTCACTCATATATGGATTTTAGACATAGAGCAAAGGATCAATAGCCTATAATAGACACCACCAGATGAACTGGGATACAAGGAGTGTTCTAAGAGATTCATAATGGTCCCCCACAAAAGGGGGAAGGGACAAGTCCCCCAGAGCACTTGGGAAGTGGGGGGGACAGTGAGTAGAGAGAGAACTAGGAGAAAGAGAAGGGGAAGAGTGGAAAACACGTATGACTAGATAGATTGAGTAGGGTGAGTGGGGACATAAAGGAGGGAGCCATTATTGGTTAGAAGAGAAACTGAACCTAAAGAAAGACTGACTACAATACTGACTCCAACTAATAATAACTTATTTTTTATGTATTTCTGTTGAATAAAAGTGTGAATTAAATAGTTATTAGAGTGATATTCCAATAACATTGGTACAAAAAATATCATGGAAATGCAGGATATAGCACAAAAAAAGCTCCTAGAGTACTTTAGCATAATAGATGACAAGTGATGCAGATAAATATCAATGTCCTGTTTTGCTAGTTATTTCATTATTAATAATCAATATGAGGTAAAAGAAGCTGTTAGTTACATTCATTTTTCCTTGATTGAAAATAGTTGTTTTATATGTAATAGATTCAGATGATTATATTTTCCCCTCTGTAGCATGTTGTTTTCCATCAACCCCTCCAACTGTCAGTCTGGGCCCATAGCCGTGCAAGCACCAAATAACACACTGAGACTCTGTATTTGATACAATCCTGTTGGCCAGTTACCATTATTGTTTATGGGCTAGCTCTGTCTTAATTATTAACCCATTTCTACTTATCTAAGTATTTCCACGTGGTCATCTTATCCGGGAGCGGCGGGCCTGGCATCTTGCTTCCTCTGCTCTACATGCTGACTCCTCCTAACTACTTCCTCTTTCCTCCTTGTCTCCTAGCCCCACCTATCTTGCTTTCCCACTGGACACAGTGCTTTATTAATTAATCAGTATGAGAAACATATTTACAGAATAACATCGTCCATCACCCATCTCTCTCATCCTCCCAGGTCTTCTCATCCCATGCAAATATTCCTGCCTTCTGTCCCGTATTGGAATACAATCTTTTAAGAAACAGTATAAAACAAAATAATATGGAAAATCTAGTAAGAAAAACACAAAAACAAACACAGACTAGGACAATTCAAAAATGCAGATAAAAGTAAGAAATATAGAGAAAAGTCATAAAAAACAGATATAGGTGCAAAGATCCATCAGTCAGAACATGAAGAAATACCATTAAATTAAAGAAAAGGAAGTCATAATATATATTCAAAGGTTAGCACACACACACACATACACACATACACACACACACACACACACACACACATGCAAAGAATTACAAGCATAAAAATATTAAATAATCAACAAAACCTTACAGGACACTATGAGACAAGCACCTGGATTTGGTGAAGAGGAGAAGCAGTAAGGATCTGAAGCTAACATATCTGCTTTGCAGACCTACTAGTTTCTTGGGCAGAATTGGGTGCTGGGATCTAGCAAATGGCAGTGGGAACTTATTGCTGGGATGACAGGATGAGTTGGGAGGAAGTTGGAGTAGATCTGAGTTACTCCCTAGAGATGAAGGAAGAAATGGAGAGTCAAAGTAATTGATTTGCTACAAAGTTACGGGTGAGATTTTGGGTATAGATCTGGCAAAGAGAGAGGTGAAGCTCTTCATTCTGTAGTGGCCTACAGGTGAAAAGTGGAAGGTCTGCTGGTGTTGGAGATGGGATATAGAGATGTTTGAGAGGTAGGTAGGCTAGTGAGGAAGACCTTTGTGATCCCCTGGAGGTGGAAGCAGAGGAAGAAGATAACACTTAGCTGCTGTTCAGCTAAAGAACTGAGGATGATATTTGAAAATTGGATTTAGAGGAGAGTTGAAGATCTGAAGTTAGTTCATTTACTTCCCTGACCAGAATAATGTTTGCATGTATCTTGATTCCTAAATATTTTGTTCCATAGGATCAAGTCTGAAATTGTACCTAAAATGCAGAATCATGATGCACATTGATTTATCATTTATAAGCAAAAGAACTTTATGACTATCATCTTCAAGAAAATATATAACATATTTTCTACATTAACATAATATTACATTGGGTTCATTCATAAGGAAGCATATCATTAATTAGATCTATACTTAATATAATTCTGAACAAGAGACATATTACAGAGAAAAAGTGCACTTCACTCTATTCTTACAAACAAATATGTAGGTTTTTCCTTTGTCTTACGTGTGTGTGTGTGTGTGTGTGTGTGTGTGTGTGTGTGCGTGTGTGTGCGTGCCTGTGTGTGTGTGTGTGTGTGTGTGTGTGTGTGTGTGTGTGTTTTCTCCGATGGGGTTTCTCTGTGTATTAGCTTTGACTATCCCAGACTCACTTTGTATGCAAAGCTGGTCTTGGACATTATTAAATTCACCTGAATTTGCCTCCAAAATGCTGGCATTGAAAGATATGTGCTACCCCAGCCAGTTTAGATTATTTTTTAGAATTAAAAACAAAACAACACAAACAACATTTTTATTATTCTATCATTGTACATCTATGTACTCACTAGATTATCATAGGACCAGATACTTGAAGACACTGAAAAGCCACAGTTTAGTTTCTGTATATGAATTAACTGTCTCTATTTGGGGTAAGTAATTGTTGCACTAACATCTGTCCTACTTTTTATTTTGCCCTTCTTTGTTTTGAGAAAATTATTTATTATCAAAAAAAGTTAATATTTTATGAGACAAATCTGGTTATATATTCAATGCCTTATTACTTATGAGTGGTTAATGGAACAACTAAAATCCCTAGTTAATATAGTCCTGGTATCCAATCGGAAAAACTCATTTTTTTTGTAGTTAAATTTTCCTCATTAAAATTTTAGAAGCTATCAGTACCTTAGTTCTTTTACATGCATATTAGAATATGCCTATTATTAAGTGTTATTCAATAGTATTTTTATTAATTCATCTTAAAATACCAGCTCAATTATATAGTTTTAAGTGAGTAAAATAATACAATTGATGAGATTATGCATAAGCAGGCACTCTAATGTTATAAAATTATGCATTTTTTAAGTTCCACTATCATCACTATAGAATAACTTCACTAGAGCAATAGATATTTTACTTTGAATGGTGTTCATTCTTATATATTAGTATAATGGTATGAAGGAAAAGTAATAATTTAAAAATAATACAATAGGATTTTTAAATCATATATAGTTAGTAAAATTGAATAGTTTTGCACATTGGAATAGAAGTATAACATGGGATTAAAATTAGAAAGTTAGTGACGAGGTGGCCGAGTGGTTAAGGCAATGGATTGCTAAAATTAGAACGTTAAATCAATATCAAACAAAATACTCTAGGAGTTGAAATGTAGAGAATGGAGATTTTATTATACAAAAAATTAATGGAAAATACAAACACATTCTCTTCAAGTCCATGAATTCTGGAAGAATCTATCTTATTTATTAATTTCAGTAAATAGGCATTTAACTGCCTGCTTCACTTTGCTCATGTAAATATAATCTAGGAATAGGCCCTATAATCTGATTGAGGAGATTTGAATTTGATGAGGGAGAGGGAATCAGTAACTATGTGATAAATTGCCTCTTCAAGTATAATTATCTATTAAGTACATAAATATTGTACAATTTGCTTTGGTTTACTTCTCTACAGAATTTTTCAATGTTTTGTTCACTACATGGAATCTATTCAGTTGTATAAAAAGTATCTTCTTTTCAATCTCTGTAGATGTTTGAGTTGAATAGTGAAAGAATTTTTTCCCCCATTGGAAGATGGAAAGACTAACATGTTTTTAGATAATCTTAGTTTTAGAACATAAATCTTTGTGGCAAGGTGGAAATAAATTTTGGTGATTATATGCATGTTTTTCTGAGTATTATTTTAAAGTGACATTAGTATTTATTTTAATATACGCTTTCCTATAGCCAGTTTTGTAGTGGACACATGAAAACTTTGGTCAAGGCAGGGATATTTGAGCTCTCATCTCACCAGTGCTTCATGCTGAATTCCAGGCAGTCTTGGACAATTTATAGAGATCTGGTGTCAACACAGAAAGAAAGATGGAGTCTGTTGATATACCCACATAGGTCCTGCATTTATTCAAGCATATGTTAGTACATTTTGTTTTAATCTCTGATGAAATGTTATACATTTTTAAACTTCTTTAAGATTGTGGATTTTTTTTTATCCCATCATCCAGTTACAAGAAATAAACCCACTCTCACACTCAAGGGGACACAGGGTAATCTGATTCAAGATGAACATGAGACATATGCATAAAATAAGATCATCTGACTCCAGTAAACATACTTCTGAGTGAGCTACTCTGTAAATATTAGTATGCTGTATAAAACACAAAGGCTATTAGCAAACGATGGCTATTTTTTGGTTTTCTACTTTACTACATTTAGAATTAAGTAAAAGAAGTGCAGATAGGTATAGAGGTGAGGGACGACTAGTTTCTTAATTAAATCATTTGAAGTGGCAAGACTCATTCTTAATTTGGATCTTGTGAGGCAGAAAGATACATCTTTCAATCTGGACTATATCTTCCGGTGGCAACATACTTAAATCTTTCAGAAAAAGAGTGCTTCCTCTCTTTGCCTGCTTGCTCTCACTCTCACGAAGAAGTCAATTCCTTCATGGACATTAAAATTATCTCTTCAGTGTTTGGGTATCTATTGAAAAGCAATTGAGACAATCATACTTGTGGGCTCAACAATTACTGGATTCTTGGATATTCTGTTGGTAAACAGACATTGTACTAGCTGGACCAAACTTGTAAGCTATGCTAATAAATATTCTCTCTGTATATATGTTTTGCTATAAGTTCTGTTCCTTCAGGAACCCTATATAATACACAGTTGCATGTTAATGTTAACAATTATTATATACTGTGCATCAATTGATTTGCTAATTATTTATATGACTTGGAGCACAGAGGTTTCCTTATGGCAGCATCAACACAACATGTAAGACAAGATGGTTATTGTGTCATTAATTTTTTTTATTTTTGTTAGAATTATAAAAATTTAATTGTGGTTTACATGTCATTGACAAAATATAACTGGATTGCACTTGCTGAAGTTCACTTTAAGACCAAAATTGGGTTTTCTGTAAAGATAAACTTTCAAATTATTGTACCTTAGAATACCAACATTGGCCCAGTTATGGTTATGCCTACTTATATAATGCTTATGACATTGACATTGCAATAAGAAAAAGTTTCACTTTACATAATGAGAGCATTGAGTTACAGGAGCAATCAATCATGTATTAGAGTTTAACACTTGGGGCTGCCCATTGGGAGAATATTAGGAAGATCCATTATGCACATTCGAGCAGCATGGTTTAAGATGCTGTTCTTCAAGGATAGGTGTGCTAAGTAAAAGCACCAGATGTTGTAGGTTTATGTCAATGACACAATGAACACAGGAGTTGAAATAAATATACTTTACCTAGGGAATTTTTTCAGTTCCTTACTTTCACTATAGTATAGCTACAGATCCTGAGGAAAGCAATTGGACTCATTGAAACTTACATTTAAAATGGTTTGCCAAGGTAATTTTCAGATACTATTGCCTTCATCAAGGAGCAAAGAATGGAAATAGTTTTTTAACATTGATCATTAAGACCTTACTGAGGTATTAGATATTCATTGTGGAGGAAATTTTAAGCTTTAATACACAGGGAGCTCAGTTGCCATTTCCTCATGTTCCAGGAACACAAACTTTGTTTAATTATGGACCCTATCCAAAGGGTGCCTATGTTTCCAGTAGAGAAGTCATGATGATAGAAGTGGTGGCCCTATTTGTAGGTGAACCTTGATATATATATATATATATATATATATATCAAGGATATATCATGGTCATCCAACTTCATTGTGGAAAGAGTGAATATAATACATAAATGTTAGATGATATCAGTTTAAAGAATATTTTAGATGTGTATAAATAATTTTAGAATGGAGGTATTCTTTTTATACAGTAATTATTCGCAACATTCTATTTCTGGAATAAAAAAGAAAGATAAATCAAGAAATGAAATTAAAGAATAATCAAAAACCATGACAGAAAACTCTAGGTCTGAATTTCAGAAAATTTTACTCTTGGCTCATTGATAATAAACTATAATTTTAATAACTAGGTTAATGTTCAAATCAAGATTGGTTATGAGACCAAAATTATAGACAGAGTGCCATGAAGCATTGTTTTAAAATAGATCACCCTTGAGAGATGACCCCATTTCACATGACTAAGCTTCTGTAATGGGCACCTGTCTTCTACAATCTGAATTTTATGTTTTTTTTAATAACTTAATTATAACCACATATAAGGAAGATTAATTAGTATAATAAGAATAATAAATAAATAAATAAAAAGAAAACATAGTGAAACTCTTTCCAAAGCAGTAGAGTTTCATCTGATTTGCAATACAAGTAGAGAAGGCATTCTAGAAAACACACAGGCTCTCTGCTAAACAATGAAATTAGTTAATGAATGACAATTTGAAAATGTTCAGCTTTTGTTTTCCTAAAGATAATTTCTCATTATTTGGAAGGAAGAAATATGAGAATTTTAGTATATTCTTTGACAAAATGTCACTGTATGGGGACAGAGAAAGGTGAAAATATTTTATGACTTAAGATTTGAGTAACACAATTATAAGCATGAAAATCAGCAAAGACGAAGTCACAATTGCTGAAATCTGAAATTTCATGAAGCAGAGGATTATGTTCATGATCCAAGGTGTTTCTAAATAAAGGATATGCTTCTGAAATATGTAACTGTTGGATCAGCAGTGGCTTGCCTAGAATGGGGTTCTCTGAGGAGTATGATATTCACTTAGTTAAAAATCTTTAATGGTGTACTTCACTGCCATCGGGGGGAGGGAGAGTTGGGGGGAACAAAGGCTGAACCTTTCCAAACCAAAATCTAAAACTAGCTCAGCTCAGCCACGAATCAGCATAAGGATGTAAACTCCTATGCCTGCTTAAGAAAGTATGGATATTTCTTGAAGTGTGAGAAAAATGTTGGAAACTTGATACTTTTTATATAGGATATGGTAGTTAACAAATAAAATTAAATTATTCTCAAATTATGCATAGTTTTGAGATCATATGTCCTATGAACAACATTATATTCAAAACAGCATAGACAAACTGTTGGAAAAAATAAACAATTTTGACAAATCAACAAGTTTAGAACTATTTTGTTATTATTTTCTAATTTTTATGTGTTCTTTATTGCTTATGTGTATATGTTTAGATGCCCTACCATGGGCAGAATTTTTTTCATCTACTATAACTAGAGTTACAGTTATAACCCACCAGACATGGGTGATGCAAACTGAGTTTTAGTCTTCTGAAAGACACCAGGCACTCTTCAGCATTGAGCTATCTCTCCAGCCACAGATGTTTTGATTTTTAAAAGTAAACTCAAGAGGAAAGTAGAAGCATAAGAAATAAAATTTCTAAAAAGCAAGGTTTCATTAGAGTTCTTCACAAACCAAAAGAAAACAGCAAGTATGAAATACGTCTTGTAAATGCTAAAGAAAAGTAATTGGAAATGTAGAGTTCTAGCTCTAATAAAAGTACCTTTTATAAGATGAGGTTAAATTGAAGAAAACATACAAAATTAAACAAATATCATTGAACAAAGGAAGTTTTCTCTAACATGTCTGTATTAGAGTACATAATGAAAATTTCAGTTTCTGATTTCTGAGTAAGCACAGAGAATAAAAAATATGTAGCTGAAAACATCTATCTGAAAACACAAAATTGATGTAATATTTTTGTATATTAGTAATATCTTCCTCAACTGGTATTGCTATATAATGCTAAACTAGATGACATTAAAAAACAAAAGAAAACAAAATGTTTCTTTCATATTCAGAAGGGAGGAGTCCCAGAAATACACAAGTATGCTTAACATTAAAGAACAGTTCTCTTATTATTTGTACTGTGTCTTTCCAGTTGAATGCTGACATGCAAAAGCAAAGACCAGAACCCTAACTGGGTCTTATAAAGAGTGAGAGTTCCTATAAACAACCCCAAAAATTTATCTGAAAACTCCTAGATCTGATAAGTACATTTAGTGAATTTACTGGATAAAAGATTAACTAAAACAAACAAAACAAAACAAAAAAGAGTCACTATTTCTATATACAAAAGATGAACTGGCTGAGAAAGAAATCAGGGAAACAACATCCTTCTCAATAGCTTCAAATAATATGAAATATTTTGGTGTAACTCTAAGCAAGCAACCAAAACATCTGTATGTCCATAACTTCAAATATTTGAAGAAAGAAATTTGAGAAGATATAAAAAAAAAGACAGAAGTCCCATGAACATAGGAAACATATAAAGAAATTTTCAACATCATCAACCATCAGAGAAATGCAAATTAAAATGAGTCTGAGATTCAGCCTTACCTCTATCAGGATGGCTAAGATTAAACACACACACACAGACACACACACACACACACACACACACACACACACACACACACACATGACAGCTCATAGCCGAGAGGATATGGAGGGAAAAAAAAACACTTCTCAATTGCTGGTGGACTTCAAATTTATACAGACACTTTGGAAAACAACATGGGATTGAAATGCTCAAGGCCAAGCTATACTACTCTTATGCATAGACCCAAAGGAAACGGAATCATATTGCAAGGACATTTGCCCACCTATGTTCATAGAAGTGTTAGTCCTAATAGCCTGAATCTGAAAACAACATGGATTGCACTCATCTGAAGCATGGATAAAGAAAACATGGTACATTTACATAATAAAGTATTTATCATTTTTTAAAAATAAAGATATCATAAAATTTGCAGGCAAATTAATGAAACTGGAAAAACCATCCTTAGTGAGATAGCCTGGACTGAGGAAGTAAAACATGGTGTGTACTCATTCAAAAGTGGATACTAGATAAGGACATTCTTCTATACTCAACAACTGGTGACAAGCCCAGAGTGTCTTGATTGAGCAGCTACTGGAAACATAAGCATAGATCCTCATTCAAATATTAGACTAAGTTCAGGGAATCCTGCTGAAGACAGGAAGGAAGGAATATAGCACACAGAAGGGCCAAGGCCATCAGAAGTCAACTAATTTGTACTCATAGGAGCTCCCAGAGACTGAATGGACAACCAGGAAGCCTGCATGTGACTCGCCTAGTCATTCTGCATATATGTCACAGTTGTATAGCATAGTCTTATTGTGGGACCTGTAACAGTGGGAGCAGTGTTTTGTTGTTGTTATTGTGTTTCTAATACTTTTCCTGGCTTTTTGGAACCCACTCTTTATATTTGCTTGCCTTGCCCAGACTTAATACATGGGGAGATGCTTAGTCTTACTGCAACTTGAAATGTTTTGTTTTGTTAACATCCATGGGAGGAAACAGGCACTTTTCTGAAAAGAAATGGGGGAGGAGATGATAGAGGAAGGAAGCATATGGGCAGAGGGGAGAGGGGCTGAGAGAAGAGGAGAAACTACAATCCAGATGTAAAATAGTAAATAAATAAATAACACTGTAAGCCAATTACCTTACCTAATGTCATCACAAAGACTGTGCAATTTAACACACGCATTCTCAGCGACATCAAAACATTTACCCCATAAAACTTCATATAAATTAAAATTCTTAACAAACTAATTTACATGTTCCACATGTAAAATGAATACCCCAATCTTTGTATATGTTTTAGTCAATATGACTGGACTAACCTCTAAGACAACATTGCTCATTGATTTTTGAAGTGGAAATGTCTTAATCATAGGAGTTGTACTAGACTGTAGACACTGGTAATTGAAGCTCGTAAACACTTAGGTATGATCAGGAAACTGTAAACTGCAATTTACTTAGATGTTTTTAATTAACTTTTAAATTTATATACTAGTTTTAAATTTAAAGATTGTTTACAAACATAGAACAATGAATTCCCATATCAAATATACAATTAAATCTATTACTAAATTCTTATATTACTAGAAAATATATTTGCAAGTCAGTAATTATTATCAAACAAAAATTATGGCTATATTCAAGGTTAGTTCAGCCTCTCTTATGAATTTACATAGATTAGCAATACTCTCTGCCCCATTCTAGGCAGAAACAAGTTTTCTAATTTTTTTCAAATATCAATTTGATGATCACTGATCAGGTATTTGTAGAATGACACTAATGGAGAATTTGACTAATGTTCCCATCATGAAGTGAGCATTTCAAGTATATGGAAGCTAGAAAAATATGTACGCATAAAATGGTAATATCTAAAGTGATATTTGTTTCTATGTTAGTGAATATTACATGATTTAAATTAAATGAAAACACTTGTAAATGATAATTTCTAAATTTTATAAGACAAAGGTAACCCATCACAGATATATCTATGATAAGTAATGAAATTTATATTGAATTGCTTACATAAATCTCATGCCAATCCTTTGTATCTTCTCCTGATTTCATTATGTATTTAAACAAAAGTATACAAATTGTATGAATTTTTGTTAACATGAAAGGAAAATGAATATTTTCCTAGTCATATCAAAAGTCCATCATTTGTTGATGGCAAGAGTACCAAAAAGCAAAATTAACAACATTCATCATGAATAGTTATAAAAATATTCTTGGTATAATGTTATTAGCTCATGTTCTTAGTATAATGTAGTATAGCATTACAAAATAGTTTTTTATTTTAATTAAAACAGTTAACGATAAAAACAAGTAATTTATTATCATGCAGATAATCCCAAAAGCAGAGAATACAGTCCCATAGATATATATACATAGAAATAAATGAATTAGCAAATATCTATTTCTGATCTCACCGGAACACAGAGTTTGTTCTGCGTTCAAGGAAGGAAGGAAGGAAGGAAGAATGGAAAGCCAGGTCTTAAGCTTCCCTCTTTGTGCTTCCTTCTGCCTGAGGCTATGCCCATGGGGTGTGGCCACCATTACAAGTTCACTGCAAGACCACTACACTCACTCTGAGATATATATATATATGTGTGTATATATATATATGTGTATATATATATATATGTGTATATATATATATATGATTCTTTCTGATATATATATATATATAATCAGAAATAATTATTCTCATTAATATAAAAGATTTCTGATTGTTATTCTAACTTAAGTTTTTCACTCATGTTACAAAACAATTCTCTAGTTTCTACCATATTCATATAAGCCTTCTCCTCCATGATGGAGGTCCTTCATGAAGTGTTGACTAATGTGTGATGTCAGATAAGTCCTACAGCAGCCTATTTCAATGTGTGAGAAATAATCACATTGTGTGTGGCTGCTCAGCATTTATTATCAAATATTTAGAGCTTTATTGTATTTTGAATGTTTATTGAAACAGCCAGGTGAAGACCATTTTCTGCAATAAGTCTGAATTTCCTGTGAATAGGCTTATTCAAATGTAGATTTCCCTAGCCAACCCTGGGCAATTAATGCATGCCATGCAATTTTAGGAGTTCTCACACAGTTTCTATGTGGAAAATGATGACTAATACTTTCCATTGTCAGAGGAGGCATTTAAAAAAAAAAAAAAAAAACTCAAGCCAAACTCTGCAAAATGAGAAGATCAGCCTTGGCAACATATACAGATATTTGCTCTGCCAGTCATTTACAACTAAAATACAAGTATGTCTGACAGTCTTTATCTATAGAAAACATTATCTTAAGTAACAAAGAAAACACAATACTTGCAAAGAATGTATTGATGATAAACCAAACTATTTCCATATTAGGAGTCTTAAAAATTAAGTGTCTAGGAAATATTTGAACATGAAAACATTGCTGCGTTGTCAGGGTAGAGGTTAGTGTTGAAGCATGTACAAATTTAACCATTGCTTCGGAAGAGGAGCTACATCCAATTGAGTTTCATATTTTACGTAAAATGGAGAAAGTGACCCAGGTTATCAGAAATTGTATAAATTGTTAATCAAGAAATACATTTCTGTCTTTCTCACCTTCAGCCATATACTCACTCATTAACTTCATTTTAAGTATTATTTTTATATACTAGAATGTGAGTGTGTGTGTGTGTGTGTGTGTGAGTGTGTATAGCAGGCACACCCAATTCAATGATAAGTTATAATTATTAAAAAAAGACAACATATACACACGTTTTTAAAAATGTGAATTTCTTACACACCGTTTTTGAGTTGAAGTTTATGAAAAGTCAGAAATAACTTCAGTACAGTGACATATACAGAAACCTGAAACCACAATTTTAATGCCTGTAAAAAAACCACTATAATTCAATTACAGCCTTGCCTGAGATCAGTGAACTCACTCTAGCCACTGCAAGTAGGATTCCGTGCACATCATGATCTCAGGGGTGCTCCATTAAAAGTGTGTAACAACTCCACAGCTGCTGCTGAGAAAGGTTGTCTTTCATTACTAGTTTGTGAGAACCTTTTGAAAGGATGTGATCTGGGTGTCTAAAGCAACTTATTGATCATGTTACAGGCTGTTTCTCTCTTCTGCTACTGCTAGGAATTGGCTTCCTTCCCATAATTTCTAATAATCAATACAGAGAATTCTGAGAACAGGTGTCTGATTGGAATTTGATGTCAATCTGCCAAACATGAGATAGGAGATTTATTTTAATTCAATAATTTCTCTAAGAACTATCATTGTTGTATTGCTTTGTGTTTTTGTAGACATTAGAAGACGTTACCAAAGCACCATTACATTTGTGCTTAATAACGTTTTTGACAGAATAGTGAACAGACTGGAGGGCTGAAGAGCAACAGCATGTCTTCTGTGTATTGTTCACTTGACTTGGAACAACTGTAAATTATTCTCAGCTGACAGGATATGAGATAGACACAACATACTCATATTGGGAAGGAGAATGCAGATATATACAATGATTTCCAGCAAACATCCTTCTTAGTATTATGTTCAAGTATGGAAATCATGTCTCATGTTTAGGGAAGTATGAAGAAAGGAGGCCTGTTTGGTACAATTCAGAAAATTACTATTAAGCCTTGGAAATATAGAAATGGAATCTAATAAAGTCATCCTGAACATAGGTCTCAGCAGGCCTGGAAGACTAAAGGACCTCTGACAGTGGAGCCAGGATGTATCCCTGGTGCAAAAAAGGATTTGGAAGCACATTCCCCATGGAGGGACACTCCCTTAGCCTAGGGACATGGGGTAGGGCCTAGACCCTACTCCAAATGACTTGACTGATTTTGTTGATCCCTCCTTCAAGTCATCACCCTCCCTGTGTAGTGGGGAGGGGATGGGATGAGAGGGTATTGGGGGGCATGTGAGGCAGGAAGGGAGGGAGAAAGAGAGAATTAGGATCAATTTGTAAAATATGAAATATGTTACACAAAAACTAAATTGAAGCAGTTCTATCATATGTAGGTCAGGGATTAGATAGTCTCAATGGTACAGGAAAATAAAGGGAAAAGGGACATACAAGACAAAGTATAACTACGCTTTATACATATTTTCCAAGTAGAGAGAGGTAGAGGACACAAACATAAAAACTTTAGAAATGCAAGTAGACAAGGGAAAAGTTAAAAGCAGTTTCCATGACTCTGATTGTATTATGTGAAGGACAATAGACTACAATCACAACCACATTATAAGTATCCACCCCCCACTACTATTATTCAGTCAGGCAATGGTAACTATATCATACGAAATAAGAGTTTCTGACAGAGACACAAAGAAGACATTTTGGCTCAGTGAACTGCCTGGCTACCTGAGAAGATTTGTCAGACCAGAACTTCTCTGACAGTAGAAATAATAAAGAGAAAATTATTGTATTTCAGAGAATGGATAGTGGTCTATGTCAGAAATTAATAAAAACTAAAATTTAAGTAAGGAACCAAGGAAGTAGATAACCAAGGATTAGATAATCATTATAATAGAATAATATAATATTAAAGGGTAAGGTTCAGATAACAGTTGGTAAGAAATAACTTCTGATCTACTAACATAGTCAAACTTGAATAGAGACATACTGTCTAGTTTTTCTGTAACCACAATGTTTTGGCACACCAATTTTAAGAGAAAAGATACTGAGTTAAAAGAATTGATTTTTACCATATGTTAGATTTTATTTCTCAGGAAATTAGATGTTTTCTGGTTTTGTTCCTTTTACTTTGATATACTTATATGGAAGATGTTAGAAAAAAATTCATATATGATGAAAAGATTTTGTGATCAATATTCAGTGTACATGAGGAAAATTATTTTGTGTATAGATAAAACCTGTGAGAAGTGCAGGTAGTCTGAGTAGGGCAAGCCATGCCAAGGTGTGTTTCCTCTCTGTCCATCTCTTGTAAACAAAACTAAGAATTCCCCATTGCAGCTCTTTCATCCACTCAATTTCATCCCCGGCCTTATCCAGAGATGGACTCTAGCAACCACAGACATTTAAAAACAATAAGTACTGTATACGCCTCCCAGTATATATATTACATTATACAGTATTGGGTTCCATAATTAGAACCATGCTACTTTACTCCTAAAAGCATTTAGGACACAACACCAAACACTTACAGCATAACAGTTCGTACATTAAACACTTCTCATATATATATATATATGAGTATATATATATATATATATATGTAGTGTTCATATATATATATGAAGAGTGAGAAAGAGAGAGAGAGAGAGAGAAGGAGGAAGAGGAGGAGGAGGAGGAGGAAGGAAGGAGCAGGAGGAGGAGGAATGTAGTATAGAGACTTACCATCCACACCGGTGCAGAAATAACTGGGTCTACTAATTAAAAAAATGAGAGAACATTTATTTCCACAACTCTGTGGAATTTCTAGTTCTATGTCACCACCAAGAAGCAGGCTGCCAGCTGCTGGTAAACACCATTAAAAAAGCCTTTCAGTTTTTGATGCTAACATAGAGTCAGGAAACATCTCTTAAAGGAGGCAAGCCTCTTCATGTCTCTAGAAAAACAGAATCCATCTGAGAAAATGCTGCTAAAATGAAGTTATGCTTGGTCCTTTTGTGTCTAGATGTATGTGGATATAGTTGCTGAATTTTGGATGGCATTTTTGGAAGGAAGTTTTTGTCCCACCAATTTTTGCAACTGTTTAGTCCCACATAAACTCAAAGACACTATGTTAACTACAAACTGTCTGGTTTAGTCCTCAGTGTTATTACTAACTAGCTGTTTCAACTTAAATTTATCCATAATTCTTCACTTTGTTTGGTAACTCTTCTTGGTAAGACTGTCTCATCTTGTTTGCTCTGTCTACATCTAGCTGGTGACTGTTTCTCTGGCTTATCTCTTCCCAGGATTCTTCTAGGTTAACTGCCTCCCCTATTCTTCCTGCCTGGCTACTGGACAATCAGTGTTTTATTAAACCTACACCAGTGACAGATCTTTAAATTGTAAAAGAGCTTTACCACACAGTTGATTTCCTTTCTGTTTCTTAACCGTAATGATGCCAGTTTGTGTTCGAAGGTGATTTTGTAGACCTGCTAAAATTCTTATAATATATTTATTTAAAAATAAGAATCAACCTCAGGATTATTTTGAAGGAAAATATTGAATCTTTAAAAGAATAAATTCTCAAGGCAGAGGCTAAATAAGAGAAATGACTAGGTTAACTAGTAGATATATTATCTGTAACATCATATATTATCTGACAAATACATAATTTAAGTTTTTGTAATTACACAATTCACGGCATAATTAAAATTATGTATAATTACAACTACATGTGCATAATTGCAATTATGCATAATTACTAAATTATAATAATGCTATTTCTGAGACATGCATCCATGAAACTATATTGAGCTGTTTCTTTTTTTTTATAGGAAAGGAAAATAGTAAAAAACGATTAACAAAATGGATTTAAATTCTTCATATAATATTTGCTGAAAAAGTGAAAAATGGTAAATTTGTGTGTTCAAATTGATTTTTTTTCAAGATTCCAAAAAGAAAATTAGCAAACTACCTTCATTATAGCTACTAAAATGAAATATATTTTTTTATTAAACTCTAGCTTTAACTCTGGAAGTCTTCCTGAATAAAATTATGCATTTGTTTTATTATTTTCTTTGTACATATGTAGGGGAATATTAAAATATAATTCATTATATATGCTTTTTCTTATAGGTGATCAATGGTATATTTGTAAGGACTGTATATAATATTTTCCTAAATTTTAGTTTCATATATCTTGTCAATAATCACTGAACTTTAGGGCTGAAGTTTGTTCTTGGAGATTGAAATTAATTCAAATGTGTCTATTAAGAAGTAATCTTTAAAAAGTTGGAAAGCATATGTGTTACGATCAGTTTTCCTGCCAGCCTTTTTCCACAGCCACATTAGCCCCAAATAACACACAGAAACACTGTATTAGTTATAAAGCTGTTGGCCTGTTACTATCCTTTCTTATTATCCAGCTCTGTGTTAAATATGAACCCATTTTTATTATTCTAAGTGTTTCCCTGTGGTCTTATCATATGGGAGAAAGAGTCTAGACCTCTTCCCTCAAGTATCTACATCTTGAATCACCTCCACTACATATCCCAGAATCCTCCATGTCTCCTAGGCCCACCTGTCTTACTTCCCTATAGTCCAACATTGCTTTATTCATTAACCAATAATAGAAACATATTTACGGAATGACATCTCCCATTACAATCTAATTATGCATGATGCCCACAAATAAAACATAACGTGTGATGGAAGGGATCCTGTCAGGCTCCAAAACAATGAGATGCCCTCCACAAAGCTTTAACTTTTTTGAAGAAATTATCTCTGGATAGCGAGTCTTATAGTTCAAAAATCTCAATCATCGTTTAGTGTGCACTCTAATTCCTATTTGTGGTTCTAGGTGTGAGTTCTTAGCTGTTGCTCTAGCTGCCTGCCTGCAAACTATTACCTCTTTGCCAAGAACATGGACTTGACCTGTCTGAAACTGTACTCTACAGTAGATACTAGAACAAGACAGAGAAAATTCAATATGTTGTTATTACATCTTATAGTATAATTAGATGCCAATAATTACTCATAAAACATGGGCATAGTTACATGGAGCAAACAGAAGAATTCACATAAAATATAAGAATTTGTATACTAAATAGAATCATACAGTTTTCTGTTCATTAAATTTCTATACATGAAAGAGTTTATTTTCTGGAAATTCTCATTTTTGTATGACATCCTAAATTTTTATAGGTGCAACAAGCAAAAGAGACTTACCTACATATTAAAGGTGGAGACAAAGAGTATCCATCAATTTCTTGTTTCCTTTTTTGACAGACCTATAACAAATCAAGTGGAGAAGTGTGATACTTGTATAACCTAGATTATTGTCACAGATCTACAATTATAATGTTGCAATAACTTCCAGAAATATCTATGACATTTTGATAGAGAAATTATAAATTAAATGATAAAAAATATAGTCTTTCCAAGATTACAGAGATTACTTAACATTATTTCTCACAACAATGTCATATCAATTCTTCAAGAGTTCAGCTTTCTTTTAAATGTATAGATCTAAAAGCATCAAGACTTCAACAACTCAAATACAGAGTTCATGGGAGCCAGATTGTGAAAGACATTCTGTTTGAGATCTGTCTCACAGTGGACCCATTGGATACCTGGGTGTATTGTAGTATTAGTATTTTCTTCTAGTCTAGGTTTAATAATGAGGATAAGCATATTCAAGAATTGGCTCAATTAGCCTCAGTCAAAATAAAGACTGGTCTTACATGACAAAGATGAAATTTAAATCACTCAAATGTCTCATACCTGATGAAGCAGAAAGTACAAAGCAAAGCTATATTCTCAGATGGAATAGTAGAATGACCAACGATACAGTAGGTAGGTTTTACTTCACCCTCATTCATTTCCCTTATTTTCTATGGATAGCAGACAGAGGACACTTGAAGGTAGTGGAGTGTTATAAAATTAGCTATGTAATTTCATTTGTTGCTTTTGTACAGAAGAGTTTTTATCATGTAACCACCTTAACATGATACTTGATATTCCACTCTTAATGTAGAAAACTTTCTGCTATCCATGCATCTTTTAATTTCCTACTCAAATATTTGCTTCTTTCTGATAGGTTCAAAAAAGATAAATTTATGGTTTTAACCTTCTTTTATACTAACTCTCTAATGTTATAACCTAATTTATTACTTAGAGAAAATTGGCTCATTTCATTTTACATTTCTATAAGGTATCATAATGGGTCAAGATATTGATGAAATTTGATTGGGTCTAGGGAGCAAGAAGTCTATATTTGATAACTGGCTAAAGCATTTTCAGAGGGTTGGAAATATATATGATGTCAAATCAAGAGATTCGTAAAATAGAAAAATTATTTTGGTTCTATGAGAAAATGAATGAGTTATACAAACACTTACAAAACTTACTAAAAGACAGAAAGAAAAATTCCAAATTAATTAAATTAGAAACCAGAAGTGATATATGACAGCAGACACTAAAGAAATCCAGATTACCATAATGCATAACTAAAATACTGTACACCATCTAATAAGAAAGTCTAGAAGAAACAAAACAAAACAAAATGATAATGAAATGGAAAGAATAAGATGAGTTAGAGAATTTAAGGAGATACAGCTAGAATTGGGGTGCATTGTGGGGAGTGGTGTGGATGTCTAGTTTAGTGGAAATTTACAGGAATCTATGAAGGTGCCTCTAGAGTGAACTCCTAGTAATAAAGAATACAGTCTGAATTGTACACCTTTTGTATCCAGTCAAGGTTTCCAACTGTAGTAATGGTTTAAATTTTAGTGAGCCATCGTCCAAAGAGGCCATGTGTATATCCATAAACAATCCAGGTTGATGCTTCAATAAAAGATCACTCTCTAAAAATGGACAGTGGGGCACCATTGTTTAGGAAAACTTCCAAATAACTCATAGAATCTAGAGTTCAAGTTAGCTCCTGAAAATAGTTTTCACCCCTACATCCCAGTATATTTGGTGACACAGTACACTGCAGGCTATGGAAGAAGAAACCTGAACACCAATTCATACACAAAACCCCTCACCTACAATTGATACTGCCCACAAGATATATTGGAGCAATGTTATGTAGAACTTTCAGTGGAGACCAAACAATCAGTGGTTGAAATTCAAGTCAAGTTTGTAAGAGAGAGTCTATGGCCTATACTGCCTGTATTTTCAGGAATCTCAGACTGGACAGCTCAGACTCCTAGGGTAGAATCTAACACACCTAGAAAATAAATAAATGTTTCCCAATTATATTCTACTGTACTTTTGGATTGATGGTTGTCCAGTTATCATCAGAGACCATTACTTTGGCAGCAGATGGAATCAGGTATAGACACCAATGGCCAGATATTATGCAGAGACACAGGCTCTCAGATGCTAAAGTTGGAAGCATGGGTCTTAAATAGCTCTGTACCAGGCCCTCTGGTGTATGACTTGGCTATTAGCCTGGTGTTTTTATGAGACTCCTAATAATGTGAGCAGGCATATTCTGACTTTTTGCCTGCTCTTAAGAATTTTTTTCTCCTAATGGGTTGCCTTGTCCAACTGGAATATAGAGGGCTTTACCCTAGTGTTCTTGCATCTTTTTTCCTGCTTGGCCATCATTTTAAATGCTTATTCTTTTCTGAAGAGAAAAGGTAAAGGGGAGTTGGGAGCAATGTTGAAAGAAGGAATGAAGGCAGTGGAAACTGCTGTCAGGATGTGTTTCATGAAAGAACTTATTTTCAATCAAAAGAAAACATTTAGTATTATTAAGGATACACACACACACACACACACACACACACACACACACTCAAGAGGGCAGAAAGCTAGCAATAAATGAGGAACAAGGATATGTGAAATAATATTTCACAGAAATGACAGCGAAGATACAATCAGAATACCTCAATAGTATGGCTTCCTAAATAAACATAATCAAAGAGAATGCCAAGAGTTATGCTAACTAAGACAGATTCCTAGAGAAATGTGCACATCACTAATGACTGACATGAAAGCAAGAATTTGCCTCTCTCAAAGGTGATGTCCCCAAATTTGTTACTTAAAATCACATAGGTAGCTTTGAAATCACATACATGTAAGGCACACTAAACAGTAAGTTGTACCTTGTAATGAGTATGTTTTCCCAGCCCCCAATAATACGCAGAGACTATGTATTTGATATAATGCTGTTGGCCAGTTACTATTTTCCTATTGACTAGCTCTGTCTAAATGATTAACCCATTTTTATTAACGTAAGTAATTCCACGTGGTCTCATCTTACCAGAGAGCTGGCTGGCATTCTGCTTTCTCCAGTCTCTCCATCTTGACTCCTCCTTACTACTTCATCTTTCCTCCAAGTCTCCTAGCCCTGTCTGTCTTCCTTTCCTATTGGCCAACAGTGTTTTATTCTTTAACCAATACAAGAAACATATTTACAGAATTACATCTCCCATCAGTACCTATGATCATGCATGAACATACATATGAAAAATAAAGCAACCAGTTTGAAAGGAGTGTGAGGCATGGGAAGCAAGGATGGGTGAAGTGATGTAATAACAGTTAAATAAAATTAAGAATAATTTTCAAAGGAGACAGGCCTGTCAGACATTGTATTCTCAATCTCTAGAAATAATTAATTCCCATTAAGAAGAGTCACAGATGCATATTCCTCAAATTCCTTTGTTTCTCATCCTCTAATCATGGATACAATGAGACTTTGCATATGAAGTTAACAGAGCAAGTGTACCCAGACCTGGATTTTTGAGTATTCTTGATTTTCATTTAATAACTCCAAAGTGAATAGTTCTCAATATTGTATGACATGTTTGAAGTGGGGGAGGAATTCTGAGCCTAATTCTGAAGAGTGCACTAGACTATTAAGTCTTCTTGAAATCAGAGCAGTTTGTTATGAAATCATGCATGAATTAATAATCTGGAGAAATTTTTTGAGTCAAGGGACAAGTACATAGCTGGGACTTAAGTGAAAACTTTGACAGATTGTAGAAAGAAGCATGTGTATTAAAGTCTGTTCTAGGACAAGTTCTCTCTGTCCTATGTGAGATATATAAAGATACACATGTTTTACATAGTGTTCATCAGAATGTGGTATCAATAAAAGAGAGTTTGAATATGCAAATATGATGCTTTTAGTATTTGTGGGTAAGCTGTTTTCCAGAATATCCCGATTACCATACACAAAGTGACTGCATTAATATGACTGGAGGTCAAGCATTGGCACAAGGATTTCTTCTTACCAAACATGTCTGACTTGGCCCCATCCATCACTTGGTAACAAATCTTCAAGATGCGTCTTTCAACAGTGACTATATGGAAGACCTCCATTCAGTAGTTACCTGTCAGACACCTGGATGGAATTTGGTGCCATTTATTTTTCAACATGAAATGTGGAGTTTTGTTTCTACTATAATAGGCTATTTTTTTGCATTGGGAATTTCTCTCCCTATATAAAATATTTTGGCAAATATACAAAGATGTATCTTATTCAGAGTATATTGTACTGCAATAGGTCTTACTAGAAACTAAACTCATATAAAGTAACACTGCTGTAAGGGACACAACTTTACAGAATTTCCTGACTTTACCATGCCTCTCACCAACCTGACACATAACATTTGATCAAATGGTGTGATCATGTCTTCAAAACTCACTTGCTGTCCTAGGTAGTTTACAGCACCTTTCAGAATTGAAGAGAAGTTTTAGCGAAAGTTGTGTAGTCTTAGAATTATTGTGAGCACATGTCCATTAAACAGTGTGCAAATATACAAATAAATAAAATACTAAAAGTAATAAATCTGAGTCTTTTCTTGATTTTTTTCTGATTATAGATATAAATAATATAGATGCCCTCCCCCATGTTCCCAATTTATTCAGGAGCTCCTTTCACCATGACAATATGTATGTCTCTCTTAACAGTCCTGCTTGTTTCCTAGCATCTCTGGAGTTCCTGATGGATAAGGAAGATTGAGTTGTGAGATAAATAGAGGAGAGCAATAAAAGAGACACATCAATAGAGGGAGTTATTATAGGTTTAAAGAGAAATCTGGCACTAGGGAATTATACAAAAATCCATGATGATGACACCAACTAGGATTCTAAGCAATAGTGGAGTGGCTCCCTTAATTGCCTTTCCCTTATAATGAGAATGGTGAGAATGGTGACTATCTTAAATGCCTTCCTAGAGCCTAGATGATGGAAGCAGAGATCTACAGCTAAGCACTGAGCTGATCCCCTGGAATTCAGTAGTAGAGAGGGAGAAGTGATGAATACAAGAATCATTACTATGATGAAAAGACCCACAGAAACAGCTGACCTGGGTAAGTGGGAATGCATGGATCCCAGTCTGACGGCTGGGGAACCAACATAGGACCAAACCAGGCCCCCTGTCAGCTAGGAGGCCTGGGCAGTCTATGTGGCCACTGACAGTGGTACCAGGATGTATCCCTAGTGTATGAACAGACCTTGGGAGCCCATTTCCCCTAGAGGGATACTCCTTAGCCTAGAAACATGGGGGAGGGCCTAAGAACTGCCCTAAATTAAGTGACAGAATTTGATGATTTCCTTCCCTGAGAGTGGATGGGGGATGGGAGAAGTGGTCGGGAGTGGGGTGGATAGTGGAAGGATGGGAGAGGGAACTGGAATTTATATGTAAAAAAGATTGTTTTTAATTTTTAAAAAATCCATAAAAATGCAATAAATTTTCTTTATTATGAAGTTAGTATACTTTATATATTTGAAAGTGTACGTGCCTGCCCTCGCCAGCAAGGAAGACGCGACTCTGGGTAAATCTTCTTCATGCAGTTTTAATCAGGATCCTTTAAATATGTTGCTTCTGGCCTGCAGGGAGAGAGAGAGAGAGAGAGAGAGAGAGAGAGAGAGAGAGAGAGAGAGAGAGAGAGAGAGAGAGAGGAGACCCCTGCACAGGCTTAAATACCCTTGAGCTAACCAACCCCAGTGAGCCACATGAACCCTGCAGATAGGCTACTCTAATGCTGAAGCAGACAGGCTGAACAGACTTAACCAATTAAGGGTTTGTTTACCCAGAGAGTCTTCACCAGCGGGAAGGTGTAAGGTAGAAGCCAGAACCACTTTAAGGCATGGCACTATGCGGCTCTCTACAGAAAGTATTTAGATGTGAGTGCACACTTGTCTGTGCCTTTGTCACAATGAAGGCAATAGGTGATTGGGAACATTTTGACATGGAGATGTAATGTTTAAATTGACAATTAGAATAACCATGCTGACCATATAACTGCAATTTTATTTCCTTAATTTCTTTTCCTTTACTACTACCAAAATAAAACTATTTTTCTTTTAAAACCATAATCATATCTCTTTTTCCTTTGTTTTGATAATAGCAAGTATTTACCCTCCCAATTCAAATAGTTTTGTAGCATTACATTTGCGGAAGAAGATTATATAAGATTCATCTTAATTGATAGATTTAGTTCTAAATGTATATGTAGCTTTCAAAGCATTAAATATAATGTATGATTACAATGAATTGATTCCTACCTGTCAGGTATATTTAGATTACAAAATACTACTTACTATTTTAGGGAAATACAGGTGAATTAGCCATTTTCCATCAAAAATAGAACTATTCAGGCATTATACATGCATACATACATACATACATACATACATACATACGTGAGTGTGTGTGTGTGTGTGTGTGTGTGTGTGTGTGTGTGTGTGTGTGTGTGTTTGTGTGTGTATTTTCGGACAGGCAAAAATAAATGCCCAAAATGCCCATCTTTGGATTTCATGTCCTTTGTTGCCATTTAATAATTTGTTACCATATGACATAATTAAATAGTCACTTAAGTGCTAGTTATTTAGGGCAGCTATGTATAATTTACAATGGATAAAGAGAAATGTCTAGGTTGATGAATTTTAAACACACAGACACACACAGCTCAAGGAGAGGATAGAGAATAATATGTGGACATAAGTTGCTATCTGCCAAGTGATCTGCATTTTGAAGTCAGCTGTCAAATTTGATTAATTGTGAGTTCAGTGGACAGCCAGTACACAGTGGCCTTCATTAGATCCAAAATTTTCTATGCCCTTCACCAATACTCAGGATGAATCTGCTTATGCATGTGATTTGTCCTGCAGTGCATATAGATTAGGAAGCCCTGCAGAGAGTCAGAATGGATTTAATTATCTTCTTCATGTTAAAATATATAAGTGTAAGACTAGAAGAATGTGCTTTGAAACGACTATGCACATCTCTCCAGTAGTGTCAAACTCTAATTACAAGATAGGTCATTCAAAACATAATTGCTTAAAAGAATATGTGTTTTAAAACACTTTTTCAGGACAATTTGTAATCAAAACTAGCACAGGACATTTTAATGAAATTAATACTCTGTTTCAATTTAATGAGAACTCAAGAATGTTCTTCAGATTTATCATGTCTAATGACATATATTTTTGGTGTGTATGTGTTTATTATTAATTTATGTTTTATATTCCCTTCCCAGTTCCCTTTCACTCCCTTCTTCATGCTCCCCCCACTTCACTTCCTCCCTACCTCACATTTGATTCTTGGAAAGGGTAAACCCTCTGCTAGGTAGCCTGCTAAGTCTGTCACATTTTCTCTCATCATCTTGTTGAGGCAGGACCATGGCACCTCTCCATACCCCACAACCCTGTGTATAGGCTGCTCACGGTATCCCTCCATGTAGAATGGGCCCCACTAATTCAGTTTGGGCATCAAAGTTAGATCTTTGACTGAGCTCATGGAATGCAGTTGTTATGGGATAAAGTAATAATATGACCAAAGAAATCAAGACCATGACAGGGAAACCTACAGAATCAGCTAACCAAAGCTAGTGAGAGACCAATAACATCTATTTTTACCTCCTGCTATATTTTAAATCTTTTATTTCCTAATTCATTAGAATTCATTTAGTACTAGATATGTATTTAACATATCACAGGAATGAAGATGTTATAGAACTTTATTAATATTAATTACTAGGTAAAAGAAAGTTATATTCTGTGATTGTATAAAGTTCTGTTTTCTCTGAGTATAGTAGCATGCTTTGTAAGCTTAACATGTGAGAAAATTAGAAAGGACTGTGAAATTAGGGTCAGTTATGCCTTCCTAATCAGTGAAAGGCTAGTCCTGCTCTCTACATATAGACATATTTCAAAATGTGCATGCATGGAGATACAAATTCACAGAAAGTGATAGTAAAGGCAGTGATGCCACAGAAAGGATGCTGAAGTTCAAAATGTGATTGACACAAGACATTTAAATGTGGAGTCTTTTCTTTACAAATTTGTATTTACTAGGATTATTGTCTGGGTTGACCCAACCCTAAATGATAAAATTTTAATTTTTCGACTGGTGCTATTTGTATCCCAGTTATTTAGATGTAAACTAGAGTATATGGCTTACATGTTCAATATATAGTTAGGTGTACACTAGAGTATATGGCTTACATGTTCAATATAAACTTATTGTATAAATAGAAATGCAATACAGAATCATGACACCTCATAGAGCAAGCATGGAGTTATTGAAGGAGAACTTTGTCCATTACCAGAAGATCAATGAATTAGCATATTGCTCTTGACCATGGGCCAGAATGCCTTCAAAACTTGGCTATGCTACTAGTTATGCCACATAGTCAATTATATTTTTATTACTTTGGACCTCAGAGGACAATAAAACAATTGATGTTAAATAAAATATTTCTATGAATATATTTTTAAGGAAATTTTTCGGTAGTGAAATCATAATTATTTCACCCAAATATTGTAATAAGGACCACTCTACGACAGAAAGAAAGTTTACTGTTGGATTAAACTGTTTTCTGCCTTAGAGGGTGCAGGAAAGAATAAGTGAGGAAAGTCTTTTCAGTTTTATAGAGACAGTAGTTAGAACAGCAGGAGGTGGGGAGCCAACTAGAGCAGCCTGAAGGCTAGTGTGGGGAGTTTATTCACTTGCAGGATATTTAGGTTAAGCAGAATCTAGCAGCCTTTGCTGTTGATTGCTGTGGTAGATCATGGAAATAATGAGGTGATATCTTGCTTATACTCTAATAAATAAAGTTTGCCTGAGTGAGCTAGCCATTAGCTAACCGTAGAGGTTGGAGGTCTGTACAGACAGACAGGAATTGAGCTGGCTGGGTGTAGAGGGGATATAGGTGGAAGGAGACAGAAACTCATGTTTTTAACCATTCTGAGGATTTTCTAGAGGTTAAGAACTCTAGTAGCTGGTTGCTCTGCTTCTCTGATCTTTCAGATTTCATGGCATAATATCTGACTCTGTGTTTCTATTATTAAGACCAATTAGAACAATTGTTACAAATTAGCACCCAAACTTGGCAATTTTTCCAAGATCCTGAGATTGAGAGTCTCATGATTTCAGGTTTGAATCTCTATCAGGTAAATAGGAATTAAGGTTTTGTACTCTGGAAGTACATAACAAGTATTGATCATTTTACCTATTTGAGATCTGCTATATGTGACATTTAAAATGCTTCCGTTTCCTGTAGTGAACCATGATCATATATAAGAATGACTTTTGAAATAACCAAAAGGATGTTGGGGCCCCATGACAATGATTCCACCAGGACAATGATAACACTACTAAACCCCAAAATATCACCTAAAGATAGGTTTTGAAGCACAAATTGCCCAGGTCAATTTTGAAGTAGCTAGCTAAGATGATCTAGCCTTACGGACTACTATAGCAAGGACTTGAGAAAAGCCCTAATTCTTGTCATTATACAGAGAGCTACCTCTCCCTGGACTTGACAATTAACCCAATTTTTTTCTTTTTGCGATCCCTTAAAATGTCATGTCCCCAGACAGAAGGAAGTAAATATAAGAATGCAATGTCCACATTCCTAGGAGGTGGGGGTGGATGATTTTTGGTTATTCAGTAAGTTGTGAATATTTTTCATTGTTCAGGGGGTGTTGTTTGCAAGTTATTATTGGCAATGGTCAGGAAAAATGTTGAAGAAAGGCATTAGATTAAGAGTTCTTTTTGAAAAAATAATAGCGATATAGTTAGGATATAAGGGTAGAATAGTGAATCTACTTGGAAAATAAAAATGAAGGCTATAGAAATAGGATAAAAATAATAAATTATTGAATCTACTTTTATAGGAAAAAGTCTAATATTTTAACTATTTATATTGGCTTGGTATTTTTGCATATTGATGCAATTTTGAGATTATTTTTGTTATAAAATACTGTATACACATTTATATTCTTGTTCAACATACTGTAGATATGCAAATCATTTACCAACATAATGAATATTTTTAGCACTTGAAAGTTTTTATTACCAACTGTTTATGATAATAAAGAAATGGAGGCTAACATTAGTCACCTGTTACAATTGAACTTGTCATATTAGGTATGTTTTCAAGGTCAAACATCATTACATTTTACAAAGCCAGGTCATCTTCAAACACTTCAGAGATCTATTTAATGTGACATTTAAGGTGTTTTTAAACAAATGGGTTCTTATCTTTTTAATAAAAATGAGACATGTCTATTCCTGGCAGCACCAATCGTCTTCAAAGAAGATGGTGGACACTGAAGAAACTTCATAGGGAGCTGACAATTTTTGTGGCTAAAATTAGCCATCGAGCAAAAAAGTGTTCTTGCCTTGGCTGTTTACAGTATACTGTTCAAATTGGACAAGCAAAACTCAGAAGACAGGACTGTTAAATTTTGTCAAGACAAGGTAAGGCAGCCCTTCAGACTATCTTGCTTCACAGATAAGTCTGCCAGTGTATGTTAGGCCTGTAGGCTGACGATGGATTCCCCAATAATGCAGAGGAACCTTGGGTGACTGTGCAGGGAGACAGTTGTTTTTTGCATTTCTCCCTTTTGTTTTTGGGTAGGGGGAGTCACTTGCTTAAACTTCCTGCTTTCTCAGTTAATATAATTTCCTTATCAGGTCTCTGAGGGAGTTTAAGAATACAAAGTTAGCATTATGGTTTTCCTTGTTACCAGATTCAGAAAAGAAATTCACTAGAGAAATTAAAAGTATTAGGTTGTGATGGGAGATGTCATTCTGTAAATATGTTTCTCTTACTGGTTAATGAATAAAGCACGGTGGCCAATAGGAAAGCAAGATAGGTGGGTCTTGGAGACAAGGAGGAAAGAGGAAGTAGTTAGGAGGAGTCAGCATGTAGAGCCTGGAGACAACAGATGCCAGTCCACCTCGTTCAGATAAGATGACCACGTGGAAATACTTAGATAAGTAGAAATGGGTTAATAATTCAGACAGAGATAGCCGGAAAACAATAATAGTAACTGGCCAACAGCATTGTATCAAATACAGAGTCTCAGCGTGTTATTGGGGCTCTTGTGGCGGTGGTACCGGGCAGATGGCAGTGAGGAACAAAGAGTGGGACCAGACCAGTGGAGGGGAAAAACGTGCTCATAACTAGGTTGAGAGGCATAAAAAGGCAAGTTAGGATACAAAGAGAATAAGTTACAATCTTTTAATCTCGAAAAACAGAGTAGTATTATTTCTGAATTTGTCAATTGTTAATGGACTACACATTCTCAATATATATATATATTGCCTGTATATATTGTATATAGTTTTTGTACTTATTGTTTATAGTTTTTTATATTAGTTATAACCTTCTTAAGTTTAGATTAAAAAAAATGAGAAATGTGTTGATATCTTGTTTATACTCTAATAAATAAATCTTGCCTGAAGATCATGAGGTGGATCCAACCACTTGCTGTGGGCTATTATGACAAACAGGAAGTTATAAGGTTGGGTAGAGAGAGGATCCAGGCTGAAAGAGATGAACTCACTCACTTTCTATCTGAGAATTTTGTAGAGGTAAGCTCTGGTGGCTAGCTGCTCTGGTTTCTGACCTCTCAAGTTTCACCCCCTAATATGTGACTCCATACTTTTGTTATTAAGACCAATTAGAACTAGTGTTATAGAATGATAGCTTTTATTCTCTCTCTAAAAAACAGAATCCTACTTCACAGGAATTCAAAGAAATGCTGAGTTATGTTTCTATGTACACAATAGCAACCCTTGCACACCTGGCCAGGTTAGTCTTGAACTGAGCCCACAGTGTCAATTAAGATATTGTCCTGTGGTATTGCCATTTTGGTGTGCTAATTTAGACCTAATGATAATTGAAAAAATATCCAAAGTGCAATAATATTTTAAATTTAAATTTATATGCAGTATTTAATGATATCTCTATGGTTAAATCTAATCTCTAAAAATAAAGAAGCACTGTTCTGAGAAATCCCAGTCTAAAACTAGCAATGATCACACATACGATCTAATTTTGTTGTTGATAGAGTTGACCTTGTTTTATGGTTTAAGAGCTAAGGCCATCAGTGAATTCTCTAATTTGTTATTTCTATAAGGTTTTGAGAGTTATATTTAACATATTTAGGAAATTATTTGTCTAAAATATTAATTTCGCTAATCACTAAATATGCTTAAGTTACCTTTTAACAAGATATGGATAACTAAATGGCAAATTTTATCTTTAAAAATACATGAAAATTCTGACCCCCATCTCTTAGATAAGCAGGGGTGTGAACCACATGATTTAAGGTTTAATAGGGAAGAAAGATGCATGTAAGAATTGGTATGTAACTCTAAATCTGATGGTAAATTGATGATGACATTTGTGTCTAAATTAACTGAAGTAAAATTTGCCTTCCAGAAATTTACGAGAAAACTCACAATGACATAATCAAAATGTGTTCTTTTCTTTTTTCTTTTCTCAAAAGATTCTGAAAATACATTAAAGTATCTTCATTATATATGAATCAGCATATTCTTCACTCAGTCCCTATACCCATAAGACATCTTTGTTGTCATCACTCTGTTCTAGCTCAATAATTTCCAGTTTTCAGGAGAGAGTCAGCAATGTTGCAGCAGCCACTCTCACGTTATGTTCAAGTACTGATGGTGCAAAGGCAAGCTCTGTACATCTAATATGTTCACAATTGAAGCAGGTTTAGCTATATGTGAGAAAAAGAAACTCTTAAAAAATAAATATTTTCATTTGCAATACATATTAAATCAAAATTTGTATTACTTCCAGGACAATATTTGTTTCCACCAAACTCTCTGGACTGTGCTGTGCATTATTATTATTAACTAACACAAAATTTATTTTGTTAATGAATATATTGAAACATATATAATACATATCGTAACTAATTGTAATGGTTCCCTTAACAAGGGAAAATAAATGTTTTATCGACAATATGCATTATGACTTGACTTCATCCTGAACTAGTCAGGATGTGACAAAATAACATGTGTGAAGAAAGGAAAGTCTATAGATCCATCCAAAATAAAAAATAAAAAAATAAGAGAGAACTACTTAACAAGAAGAGATTAAAGCCAAGCTCGTAGTGGTATTTCTGGGATTTGAGCAGAATTCCAGAGTTGTTTTGTAGGGTATTCAGGGAGAAAAAACAAAAATACAACAAGGTTTACTCAAGTTTGTAATTAATTTAGCAGTTGCTATGACAAAGCTACAGGCATAGAGCTAGCTAATAAAATGTGTCAATCACAAGGCCTTTAAATAAAGGAGCAAGGGAGTAGTTACTGTAAACTTTAATGTTACTGTAATATTTAATCTTCTCTTTCACACATGGCCTTATATAATAGATACTTGTTGGTTTTCTGGGAAAGAGAACATTATTATAACTCTACAGCTGTCACTTTCCAGTATTCTGGTTTCTCTATTGTCTTTATGTGTGAAGTTTCTAGGTTTTAAACTAACAGAGTAATAAAGGTACTAGTGTTTTATATAGAGAAGGACCTAAACAGGATTAAGATGAAGATATGAACTATACCTCAAATCATCTACAAACTGCACTATTCAGTTTCCTTTGGGAAGAGATCAACCACGTATTAGAAACTGGAGATAGATACCATAGGAACCTCAATACTCATGCATTCATTGATGAATTTAATTCCTAGTAGGCTACATCAATTTATTAGATTAAATATAAGAGTTTTTTTCTGTTTCCAAATGGTTAAAATCAATTTAAGTGAAAACAAATATATGCTCTGATATTTTCCAAATAAATAAGAATTACATGTTTCCTAGATAAATATTATAATAACACAGTAAAAAAGCATGGATGACACTGCAAATAATTATGATTTGAAATAGAATCAAGATAGAAGCAGGTCATCATGATAGTTATATATATCAAATATATCACAGCCATCAACAGAAGAAAATTCATAAGTAAACACACATAATCATCTTCAAGACCCAAATATCTACTTCACTAGAAAATTCAGAAAATGATAGGTATATTAATTTTTACCATAGAGATTGAACATATATTTAAATTTTTAGTAATTTTTTTAATTTTATTCTTTGTGTCCTTTAGATGATTCATCTTAATCCAATTTATTTCTCACTTGTTGGATCTTACCTTTGCCCTGGACACTTCCCTTCAAAATGAAATTCAAGAGAAAATAAAAAGGAAAGAAAATCTTATCATGGAAGCTGTAATGTGCCATAGTGAATAATCAAGTCAGTAACCCGTATCTTTTCTTGTAAGTTTTCATTGCAGAGGCAACAGTCTGGTCCGAGCACTCTGGTTTCTGCTATGCTGCTGATGTTGGATTTAAACAAATCTCCTATTGGTTAACTTACCCCTCTGTTGCGCAGTGTTCTGAAAATCCCACAGCTTTGTGTCTGCAGCTTCATGTGTTCCAGCAAGTCATAGATGAGATGGATGTTGGGTTTTGTCAAATCAAAACCCTGGTTCTGGGCCTAGGCAGTTGAAGGGTCGGGCACCCTACCAGTTCTCCTCCATCCTCACCACCTGGGTGAACTTTACAGCATTGCCCTGGCTAGTTCAACTCTTGCAGCAAAGAGCAAGAGGTGGCATCAATTCTGATTACACACCTACACCTTCAGGGCCAGCTCCACTGGGTTGCTGGTATTGGGGAGAGTCAGCAGGTAATCTCTTGTGTGTCTCAGGTGATGGGAGGATAGGGGCAAGGTGGTCATCTCCCCACCAAACACACACACGCACGCACGCACGTACACACACAGACACACACACACACACACAAACACACACACACACACAAACACACACACACACACACAAACACACACACACAAACACACACACACAAACACACACACACACACAAAACACACACACACACACACAAACACACACACACACACAAACACACACACACACACAAACACACACACACGGCAAATAAATTGTAATGATACTGAAAACTGGCCATGAGGTAATGAAGAGGGAGGGCATTGTATGCTAAAATATGAAAACTGACACTCGAAATGCTTTCTGGTACATGAAAATCTCTTTGTAAATATTAAATTTATCTTCTTCTAATTCATCTCCTATTGATATTGTACTTGGTGGTTTTCAAAGCATTATCTCAAATACAACCACTTTTAATGAATGCAAATAAGGATCACTTTCTGGTCTTAAAACATGATAAGACTTTGGTAAAGATGAAGGAATTCCTGATCTTCCTTATGAAAGGGAAGAAAAACTTAAATTTCTTACAGAATACTATGGCTGTGTTGAGGAACAGCACTTACATTTCATATCTATGAAAATCATAGCCTGTGCCAGCCAGAGGCAGATCTCAATAAAGAAAGCATGTCAAATTTCAAAGGAAATAAGGGAATGAAAAACATATCTCATAAAACCCTACATCTTACACATACACACACAGTAGGTAAAATGAAAGACAATAAAATGTCATAATGATAGGAAAATGTAATTGAAATGGCATAGAAGTTCTAAAAACACAACAAATGAGTTGTATATCATTTGTCTTGATTCAGTTTTACCATATTATTAAATGTCACACTTTGACTTTATTTTATCTAGTATGTAAAGCTAAAGCTAAGATTTCTGTGAGAATTAATGACCCTATAGGAACCAGAAGAGTAACTGCTATGTGGCCAGTTCAATTTGCCTTTGTTTTTGGTTACTTAATAAAATAACAAAAAGATGAAAAAAAAGAAAACTATTAATACTATTTTCATTTTATCATTGACCTACAAATTTGGCCATTAAGGCATTTGTTTTAATATAAAATTCTCATCTATTTGTGTGAATACTCTAGTCATAAAAGTCTCAAAAGAACTATTTCAGTTTGTCTCATTCCGTGCACTAATTACATGAGAAATGGTAGGAAGTATGAATTCTACTAAATGAGGAGGCAGATGGATGACATTATGAAAACTTGCTATGACCTAATAAGAATCTAGTTATGGAGCTCAAGTCAATATGTATATTTCTAGTGTTTTCCCTTCTTCAGACAACTGATCTGTACTTTGTCAAATAGCAAGAAGATAGTTGAAACTTCGCCATTTCTAAAAAAACACCTTGCTCTTCATCTCCTTCCAGTAACCAAAATGGCTTTCAGCTCTGTGGAATTTTTTCCAATTATGTTTAGCACAGGTGTGTTGGTTTGAATAGGTATGACTCCCATAGACTCATGTGCTTGGATTCTTGGGTAATAGGGAGTGGCAATATTTTAGGTGTGGTACCATTTGAATATGTGAGTTTGAGGAAATGTGTTACCAAGGAAGTAAGCTCTTTACTATGTTTCAGCCCCACAAAATAGACAGTCTCCTTCTGCTGCCTGTAGATCAAGGTGTAGAACTCTCTGGTCCTGAAGTACCATGCCTACCTTCACAGAACCATGTGCCACCGTGGAGATAATGCACTAAACCTCTGAAGATATAAGCTGCTTACAATTATATGTTTAATTTTAAAAGAGTTGCTGTGTTCAAGGCGTCTCTTAAGAGAAATAGAAACCCTTATTACGACAAGAAGGGCAATCTTCTAAACAATAGATGAGATGGAAAGTTGTGTAATGGGTCTACAGAATCTAAAAGTATAAGGATGAGCAGGAGCCACTGATCACAAACTGCACAGACCCTTTTAAACCAGGCAAATCCAAAACCAGGTACTTCTCTGAAAAAAATGCCATTGGCTCTTGGTAATACTTTTAATGAGTTTGCTTCTTCTGTCTCTCAATAGTTTAATTTTCTTGTAAATTCATCTTACAAACTAAAAGGTTTCTCTACCCTATTTTCTGTATATATTTTAATTTGGTTTATCTCCATAACCACAAATTATTTTTCCTTGTGAATGAACACTTTTTGCCCTCCATGAATGGATTTATTGCTGAAAAACTTCACCAGAATATGAAGAGCATAAAAACAAATCAGATACAATGTTGGCTTCTTTGAGGAGCTTGCACTTTCACAACTAAGTTTAGTGTTGAAGAAACTTAACTGCACAGACTACAACACAGAGGAAAACACATGAATTTTATTTCAAGGCACTTCAGTGCTACTGGGAGTTTTATGAAAGAGACTGCCATAATCTGATTTGTGTGGTAGGATTTCACACTAACTGCTGTGTGGAGAATGGATTGTAAGAGTGGAAACGAGAAGGCAAAAACAGGCGTCAAACACCATTCCAGGTACAGAGATAGGAGGAAATGATGAAAGGCTTGGAAGTCGCTCATGTGCTCAGAAACTCTGATTTACTGAGGGTCTTCCCCCCAGAACGAAATGATCACCTGAGTAATTTAATTACTGCATTATACTAATGGATGAATTGCAGCATGTTCCTGCTGCACCAAATTAGACTTGAGAAAGATAAGCACGGCATAACACTGCACCCGACAACAGGTGTTAGCATTTCAGCCTCCAGCTACACGAGTGATTACTAGAATACACTATGCAATTATTAATGTAAAGAGAAGCATAAAGTGTACCCTACAGCATATCAATAAGGTGTCTTACAACCACCACATTTAGAAGAATTTCATTAATCAGAATTTGAGGGAATAAACAGTGTGTACCAAGCCAAGGAAAGAGATATTGCCTTATCTGAAGATGTGACTGAATGACTAAAAGAACAACAGCATGGAGAACAATGTACAAACTGAAACTACAAGTTGTGGCATATTGTTATCACATAGGTGGAGTTGTATGGTTAGCTGCTGTGAAAGATTTTTAAGATGAACCTCCTATGATCTGCCTAATTTCCAACCATCAGAGATTTTAATATTTGACTAAAGACAAACCAAAGGTTTTTAAAAAATTGTATCTTAATTATACTTCCATGAAATATGTTTAAAACAACTTCCATAACATTGAAAATGCACATTCCACAAAACCACTATAATACATGTATATATACATAAAGCTGTGTGTGCACATATGAACTTACTACTATGAAGTGATTCTAAATTTTGACACAAATGCTTACCGGCTACTGTTGATATGTTTCAATAAAAGCTGTAACTGGGGCTGTATTCATGTTCTTATGACAAGACTGTGCTTGTTTAGCCATATATGTATGATATGTAGCCATTTATGAACAAAGATATAATCGTTAGTCATTTTAAGGTCAGTGTCCCTACATCTCATGTTGGAGAAGCTATACATTTTTAATTTACCAAACATTCAAAAGCCTATAACGTTTGCAATGCTCAAGCAGTTAGGACACAGTTCCAAGCACTGGGAAGTTCTTTCAAGGGAAAATTGGACTGGACAGCTTAAACTGAGAAGCAAAGCTTCATTCAAGACAATTGGAGTAAGGGAGATTGGATTCAATTCTGAACAAACAACAGGAGGGAGAGATTTCAGAAGCAAAAGTAAGCTCTCAGAAAAGTCAGTCGAGGTCATTGGAGGGCAAATTGGTGAACATAAGTGAGATTCTCTGTATTTTTCTACCTGTATCATAGACAAGTTAACCTTCTGGTCTCCTTGAGCAACAGAGACGTGTTATGAGGGTCCTATTGTTTTTAAAATATAATTTATTATTTTTAACTATGTGTGTGTTTCAGTATGGCAGAAAAGCTTGTCCACTTGAGCGCATGAGCAAGCAGAGTCCAGAAATGTAACAGCTGGGTTTACAGGCAGTTTTGAAGCACCTGATTTAAATACTGGGATTGGGAGTCAGAGTCTCTGGAAGGGGAGTAATACTATTAAACATCATGCCATCTCTCCAACCCCAAGGTATCTATATTGATGTTTGCATACAATGTGTGTTTGTGTGTGTGTGTGTGTGTGTGTGTGTGTGTGTGTGTGTGTGTCCATGTGTGTGTTTGTATAGGTTTACATATTTGTTCATTCATTTAAAGGCCTTTATTTCTATGCATCTTAGTTTTTGAACACGATTCTCACTGAACCTGGAATTGGCAATTCATTAAAAATCTTGGCAAGCATCCCAGGAACTTGTTCTTCTGTTTCTATTTGTCAGTACTAGGGTCATTAGCATGGTTGGTACCTCCTCTATCTTTCTTATGTACTTGGTGAAGATTTAAACTCAGCTATTCTTCCATACATTTTTCACGAGAGTAGCTCTCATGTACTTGAGAGAAGTAATGCCTATAATTTGAAAGAAGGTGGGAAAACATGTATATTTCAGCTTAAAAGACCAGAGAAACTTTAAAATAACAATGTAGATTTTCATCAATGCTCAAAGGAAGTGGAACTGGGAACTCTACAGGAAAAAAATTGAGTCATTCAAATTTATTCAGGGTAGACAGGTCATTAAGATACTCCTTATGTTTCTCCTAAATTTTAAACAGCAGGAGTCTCTGATACTACCCCATTCCATGGGGCAGCTGGGACATCTCAAGAGTGAGTCCACTTGTTTCTTTTTAACAGTTTTACAATGTGAGTGTGTGTGTGTGTGTGTGTGTTGCAGTGAATTGAATTATGACAAATGCATATGAAGTCTGTCTTTCACTGATTAAATGAGATTACATAATAATTTATATATCCATATATGTTGTTGATTTAATCTAAATATTATGAATTGAAAATGTTGTACACTAGTGAAAACTGATGCAAAGTCTGATAGCCTGATATTAGGCAGAGCTCTTGGCATCTTGCTGAAAGTGGGGAGGAAGGATGGTCAGAGACAGAGAGTTACAAAACACCCATAGTCTCAAGTAAGCTTGGCATATACAGTGACTGAACCAACAACCAGGGAGCTTTCATGGGACTGACCTTGGCCCTCAACATTTAAGTTATAGTTTTGTAGCTTGGTCTTTTCACAGTATACTAACAATGGTACCATGAGCTGTCTCTGATTCTTTTGCCAGCTTTTGGGACCTGATTTCTGTCTGAAGACAAATAGAGGAGGACGCATGGGGGGAGCTGAGTGGAGGTGGGGGGGATGTCTTGAAGAAGAAGGGGGAGAAAATGCAGTTGGAATGTAAACATCATCATCATCATTTAAAAAATAAATCGAGTGTTTTACCAATATAATTTCATAGAAAATGCTTACAAGATTACACAACTACTTAGACTTTTGTAGTTAATATAGTTTTACCAAAATTGAGTTATTTTTTGAAATCTAAATGAAATATTTAAGTTATTATCATTGGTTTTTGCTCCATTATCCCTAAGGCTTATTCTAGTTGCCAAAAAGATGACAAAACAAACAGATGGTGGAAAACTGGGTAGGAAAGAGACACTGTTATTAAGTCATACAGAAAATCATCTCTACAGAGGAAAATTACAATGAAGTACTTAAAGATGTATCCCTCCATCATGGAGAGTAAAACTGCTATATAACAGAGAAATCTCAGTGGAACACATGAAATATTTGGGTTTTCCTATTCTTATTATTACTTTTTTTGTGGTTATGGTTTTTTAAATACCATAATACAATCATCATTTAGAATTTTTAACAAGGAGGAAATAGCAAATATATTTATCAATATAAATAGCAAATATATTTAAATATGTATTAAAAAACAGAAAGCAATGTACAATTACTGAGGCTATTTAATTTTTATGTGATTGAAGCTTTGACAATGAGCCCACATGGAAGTGTTACCTGAAGTATAATCTTGGGTTTGAGTAAGAAATACATCTCTGAGAGTTTATACACTTTTTAGTTGATCCAGAAGCAGCCTAAAGTACCTAACACACTTCTTAGTCCTTAAGTTTGAAATGAGTAATGATTGTTGCAGTATGACAACACTTGGGAGATGTTGACACCAGGAAAAAAACATTTGATAACATTTCTCAGAAGAAGGTGCATTCATAGGGAAATTGAGTGTGATGGGACAGTGAGTAACCCTACAGCTTGGCAGCATAAATAAACTTAGTTAAGTGTGGAAAAATAAAAGAGGGCCAAAGGAGAATAAAGGGCAATGGAGAATATTTGGGTAAACACAAATGAGCATTGCAATTAACACATGCTTACAATATCATAAGGATATCAGCATTAGGAATACTCTACTGTCATATTCTTCCAGAAAACCCTGGGCTATATTTGTTGTTGTTTTGGATGATAAATTTCACAACCATATTAGCTTTAAAAATATATTGATACAAATTAATTTACCTTTTATGCTAGGAGAAATTTCTGTTATGAAAGATTGGCTGGAGAGTTCAGGAATATTGAAAACAATTGATTGCCTTATAAGTCCACAGCTAATTCTAAATAAACTGGCTCAATATCTTGGAATTCTCAGAGTTGTGAGAAGTTGGCTCTGTGCCTATCTTATTAATTTCTCCTTCTGTAATAAAACATCATGGCCAAGACAATTTACAAAAGATACTGTTCAATTTTGCCTACTGTTTCAGATGATTTAGTCCATAAGGGTAGTGTGAAAGAATAGCCGAGAATTACATCTTGATTAACCTTAACTAGGCAGAAACAGCACAGAAAATTACAGGAGACTTTTGAAACCACAAAACCCACATCCAGGTTTACACCTACTCTTAACCCAAACACTTCTACCAAGTGCAGACCAAGTACTCAAGGGTATGTCTGGTTCTCATTCCTGGGTTTGGGAGCACTCTCATTTAATAACCCATTGTGTTGGGCCACTAGATTTAGTTTCTTTCCTTTATGCAATATACATCTCTCTTAGTGGCCACATCCCCATGTGATTTTCATGTATATTTCTCCACTTGCTGATGCCACTTACTTTTTAACTTTTAATTCTAAAGCAGATTTTCTTCTTCATCTCATGTCCTTTAATCATTGTAAAGTAGGTGAATATTGATTTTGTATGATTATATGAAATGACTGATAAGTTAATACCAGAAATAAGACTTCAGAGTATCAAGGGGTTAGTGCAATAAAGCATGTGATTTTACTTGTAATCTTGAAATATCACACATGCATTCCTTTCTAAATTTTATTCTACTTCATAGTTTACCAAACTCAGTATTTATTTTTTGGAGGGTTGTTGTCATTGTTACTGTTTTGTTTTGTTTCTTTTTTGTTTGTTTCTTTTGTTTCGTTTGGAAAGGTTATAATTACAAATTGAGTATTAAGTGAAGAAAATCTTCAAGAAATTTGTGATTAGAAAAATAAACTGAGGAAAAATTTAAAAATTCAGCAGTATTTTTCTTTGGGCATAAGTGAAATAAAAATAGTGGTTGTGCAGATGTGACTACAATATTAACATCCACAAAACTGTTTGAGGTATAGAGCAAAATGTAATATAGCATAGTTCAGTAGCGGTAACTTTACATACTATGACCAAAATAGTAGTTTGTCACCTAAGATTAACAGTCCAACAAGATCACAAAAGATGAACATGTTTGCCTCCAACAGTTTTAGTCTTTTGGTTTCCAAATTTAGATCCTTTACTAATTTAGAGATAATTTGTATACAGGGAGATATGTAAGGGTCTATTTTCATTGTTTACCACATTGGCAACCAGCTTTCTCAGTACCATTTGTTGGAGATTCATTCTCTCTTTCCTTCAATGTATTCTTTTAAGGTCTTTGTCAAAATCTGATGTCTATACAGATGTGTAAACTATTTTGGCCCTCCATTATTTCTTATATAATGATATGTTACTCGTGTATGTGCATGCATACATGTGTATGAGTATGTGTGAGTGTATGTGTGTTTGTGTAGCATATTATTTTATGGCGATGGTTCATTAATATATCTTGAAATCTAGAATGATAATTCCTTCAGAATTTTTCTCCCATAAAAGGACTGCTTTGTCTAGGATTTTTCTTATATGTTAAAGAAAAATATTATGTGTGGTTTTATTAAGAGCTCATTGAATCTGTAAATTGCTTTTTTAACTTGTTCATTATTAGAACATTAATTCTACAGATTGATGAACACTGGATCTTTCAATTTTCTGGAATCAGTCTCAATAATGTTTTTTAGACACATGAAGTTTTTTCTTGTGCAGAATGTTTATCTCCAAGATTATACTTATTTTATATATTTTATTGTTTTGAATTTGTAAATGGAAATGTCAATTTTCTCTTTCTAGGTGAGTTTGTGGTTTGTTTGCAGAAGAGCCTCTGATTCTTTATTCTTCAATTGTGTTGACACTGTTTATTGATTCTAAAGGTTTTCTTGGTGAGATCTCTTATGTGCAATACCATGTCATCTGAAAAAAGTGGTAACTTGATGTCTTTCCACCTCCCTCTGTTGAAATTGAACATAGAAAATATTTCCTCTTTCCAATCTACTACTCCAATCCTCCTTCATGTCCCCTGCCATCTAAATCTACTACCAGTCTGTCTTTCATTAGAAAAGAACAGACATCTAAGATAATAGCAAAGCACAACAAAGAAATACAATGATGTAAATAAAAAACAATCATATTGGAAGTGTGACAAAGAAAGCCAACAGAAGGAAATGAACCCAAGAAATGGAACAGGATTCAGAGATGCACTCATTCCCCTCACTATAGAGACCAATAAAATCAGTATACTGAAAGATGTGATAGAAATGCAGAGAACCTGATATTCCCCCATGTAGCACCTGTGATGCCACTTTAGTCTCTGAGTTCAGATGAACATTGTTCAATTGATTTAGAACTTGTTTTCTGATACTCTCTATCCCTATGATTTTGTATATTTTCTGGCTTCACTTTCTCAGAGTTCATTGAGCAATAAGACCAAGATTCTATGGAAATATCCTATTTAGAGTTTTGTGTTCCAAGGTGTTTCTATCTATGTGTAGTGTCAAGCTGTGAGTGTGCAAGATTTTCTGATGAGGACCGAATAATATATTCCTATATGATTATGACAGAATATCATTAGGAATCATTTTATTAATGCTTTTATTTTACCATTATTATTTAGTTTGATTCTAAGTCACTGTGCTACACAAGCAGGGATGGTCATGGGGTCAGTCTTCTGGAATGGGCTTTAAGCTTTTTCATATATTGGTTCATTACTCCCATGAGCTTTGACCACCATTGTCTTGGTATATTTTGTAGGCAGAACAGAACTGTAGATCAAAGAGTTTGTGCCTAGGTTGGTTTACATGTGTCTCTTTTGGTATTCTGCAGAATAACCTTCTATACCAAAGACACTAGAACATGAGAGTGAAGGTTCCTATTTGACTTTTCCAATAATAAAGAGTTGCATGCTTCATGTCTTCTGGAAGCAGTTCTGACAAGAGCCTGCATTGTTTGAGAATTTCTATGAGGCTTTTTCATTATTTTTTATGTAGAAAAAGAAAATCATTTTACATACCAATCTCAATTCCCTTTTCTCCCCTTTCATCACCCCCTCCAGCTCCTACTCTTCTCACCCCTATTCACTCCTCATGATGGATAAGGCCTTCCTTGGATCTGACTGCTGGGGAGTCTGCTTAGGACCAGTCTAGAACCTCTGAATGTGAGTGAGAGTTATATGACTTCGTGTGTTGTGTAGGGGTCACTGACAGTAGCACCAGACCTATGTCAGAGGAATGAACTGTCTTTTTGGAGCCCACTCACTATGGAGGGATACCTTGTTCAGCCTTAATACAAGGGGGAGTGGCTTTGTCCTGTCTATGGAATGTTATTTAGCCAATAACTCAATTGGATGAAATACAGCCCGGGTGTTGGAAGCTTTGCATGGTGACAAAAGATGATCATTTGGAACACCATCTCTATCATTGTTTGGCAACTTCATTATGATCACTTTCATATATTTTAAGAAATTTCTACTGCATTTAGGTTTTTATAGCATCCCTCAAATGAATCTCAATTTGAGCTCTCTCTACTTGTATTCTCTCATCCAACTCCACCTCTACTCATTTCCTCAACCTGATATCCCCATTCCTGTCTTCCCTTCAGTTCACTCAGAAAATCTATTATATTTTCCTCCCAAAGGGATTTATGTTTCCTTGTCATCCTTTGCTCGATATCAAACATTTTTGAATCAAGTGAATTTATAGACCTTAAAATAGCTACTATATCACTATTTTAAAAGATCAACATAATTATTAACTACCTCCTTAAATTTAACTTGTTGCCTAGAAAAAGTATAGATCTCACAAATTTCCAGTATCATTTAAGCCAGTAAATGATATTGCTTGTTCTTACTCAACTGCAATGGAGTACTGACAAAATCTTTTTTGTTCTGGAGTACCAGAGCTAAATGTGAGTGTACGTCTCTGTAAAACAGAATAGGAGCACAACACAACTGGGAGTCTGGATTATCAAAATAAAATAAAATCTTCTATTGTTATAAGTATGTACAGCAACAAATCTCATCAAATCATAATATAACAGCAGCTGGAACTTACATATAAATCACACTCTGCTAATTATTGCCTATGCTATTTGATACATTCAGACAAATTTTATAGTAATAGTTTTACTGTGATAATAGATAGATGACATTCGTTAAGCATATGTAATGCAAAGAGAAGTGCAAAATGATATGTGGCATTTTCTGACTTTATAGATAAACAAATATCTTGGATTGGTCATGTCCACAAACTTTTAGATTACATTACCTGAATTTTAAACTTCTCTCTACTTATTGCTAATTAAATTTTACATAACCTCTTCCATTTTCTGCATAACTTCCAGGTATTATATCAATAGCATCATTTGTAATCTGCAGGGAAACATAATTTAAAAATAAATTTTAGTCTGATGAAAACCAAAGCTATAGTAGAATAACATTTTGGGGGTAAGCTTCTTGTTTTATGTAACAACCTGAAGCATTGCAGTAGTGGGATGTCAGGACCACTTTCAGATTCAACATCACATTGAATTCCATCAAAAACCTAATAATTTCTATTAAGCATGACTGACCAAAATTGCAATTCCAAGTTTTCATTGATTTATATGATCAGCGATGAAGTGGGGTATAAGGTACCATAAATTCGGAGAGAAAATTAGTTGTGTTCACTAATATTTAATAATATGTTGACTTCATAATTACTATAAATTCATAGTATATAAAAGATTTATTAAAGAATTCACAATCTGATTTGATTTTATAACAAGATTTCATACGTTATAATATAAAATGTTTTACCATGTCATTATAATATATTATTATGAAATCTTTGAAGAGTAATTATTTAATAAATAGTTATCAACAATCCCATTTTCGAAAAATAAACCAAACTGTCATCCTTAAACCCTTGACCCTCAAAATTAATTACTATATTTCACTGGCAGTACATAATAATGTAATGGAAATGGTTAACAATATTAAGGTCCTTACCCCTACCAGAGGGTGTGTTGCTTTGCTTCAAATTAATAGAAAAGCCTGATTTTCTATTCCTAAATAAGAACAAAAGTAGGAAACTACAGTGACTGGATTAAATCAGAAAAGGACTAAAGTAAGCATCTTGTTACCCTTTATTAAAAGAAGTATACAAACATTTTACTAAATATTTATTTTTAAGGGTATTATATATTTCTCCCATCACAGCTATTCCTTTTTCATCTCCAACAAAAGTTCTTGATCTTCTTCTGAGTATAAGATGGATCACAGTACAATTTCTTGAAATGCTTTCCTAACACTTTTGTGATCTTCTATTGAGAATTTTGAAGATAGAGCTTATTTATCATAGTCCTAGCTATAATGCAAAAAGGGATAAGGTCATCAGCACTGGGCACACATCATCTGACCGTTATCCAAAGCAGTAAACTTGTCTTTACCTCCTGATTCCCCTCCTTCTCCTTCTTCTTCCTCCTCAATTATTCCTAACTTCAACTCTGTTTACTATCATATTCTTTGTATATGCTTTCAACAAAGACACTAGATATTATGTAATAGACTCATTTTACTTGAGCTTTCGATTTAGTGTCTCTATTTAAATTTTTATGTGTACAAGAGAGTATGTACATATTTTCTAAGAAAGGTTAGATTATATAACACTTCATGTAGATGAGTTCAGACAAATGAACCAGAGGTCAGAGCATTGTCATGGGATACACCCAGAAACTGTACTAAACAAACATTTGATTCTCTAAAATATTTTAAAATATAATTCAACACAGTTCAAATCTATATCTTTTCCAATAAATAATGGATAATAATTCAATAAATAAAGTATTTGAGGTGGGAATTAGGAAGACTGAAATGCTAAATTAGAACCAGATGAAGTTCTTTTTGTAGTTAGTTGAAGTAAAAACAAGTAAAATATGAAGTAAAATCACTGTGTATACAAATTTAATTATGTGAGTTCTTCTACACGGCCTTACCTTCACGGATTTTATCTGCCTTGATGTGGTGAGACAGAGCTCTATACCTGGATCTAATTACCAATAACACATTTTGTACACATACACCAGAATTTTCATGCCTTTAACATTGTTTTTGTCTACATAGAAGTCTGTTGCTAATGCTAATTCAGAGAAATAGATTCTACTTCTGCTTGTGGTAGGAAGGCAGACTTTCGTGCATAGTATACCATTTTGTTTTCTCTGTAATATTTGATTAGTAGTTGCCTTTGTATAATCAATATATTATCAACATTCTTATTTCTTTTGAATATGTATCTTTCATTAATACAGCTATAATTTTTTCAGTTAGATACAATAAAGTGTGTCTTTAGAATTTTGGAAGCAGAAATATTATGTTTTTGCCAAGTTTCAACTTGATATTATTTTGCAGTTAATACACCGTGTTAAAACTTGGCTGATCAGTTTTATTTGCATCAGCCTAGGCTACAATTTCCTAACCTTGGTACTGATGTATAGATAATTATTATTTTTAGATGATTATTACATGTATAAAACAAATAATGTGCTTTTCTGCCTGAGTTTGGCAGTCACTATTGTATTTTCTTCACAGTTATCATTTATTTAACTAATTATGTTACAAGAATATTTACTGCTCAGTGGCTGCCATATTTTATTGTGTGTTTTCAAAAGAACTGGCTCTGTTGTTATCTTAGGATGAGTATTCAAAAGCTCCACATAATCCTAAAGTGAAGCAGCCGAGTACCATATGTCAACATTAATCAAATCCAATTTATGACTGTAAATGAAAAATATATTAGATACAAATCAGTACACAAAAGTCAAGGTATGTAAGTGTATTACAGATGATTTAAGACAGGTCTGAATTAAACTGAAGAAAGTAAAAAAAAAAAAAGAAGAAAGAAAAAGAAGCCCATTGTAAAACATCAAGGAAAATGGATTGTTAAATCATTTATAATCTAGATTGATATGTAAAATAATTCATAAGAAATAATAAAATACATAGATTGTGTTTTAAAATAAAGGATACTAAGAGATTAGAATTTGTCTTTTGCTGTCAATAAACTTCAATTATATATTAATATATTTTACATATATAAGATATTTGAAAAATAATTATACAACAGAAGATATTTGTTCAAGGTATTTGATGCTCTAGACTCAGAAAAAAACTGTGTAAATGAAACAATGAGTTTGTATTTTCTGACAAAATAACTATCTGCAAATCAATGTGTAATGAATGAAAAGTCACAATAAAATATTCATTTTATACTAGAAATGTATTTATTTTCCAAATGTTTTTGATGTTTATCAATGCTTATATTAGCTGTCTGCATATAAACGGAAGTCATGCTAAAAACATGAATAAGTAGAAATACATATAAGATGCTATATAATGGGATTTAGTTCTAGAAATCATTAATATTTGGTTGCTATATGGTGAACTAATTAGAATCTGAAGATGGTGAGTACTTGGACAAGCACTAAATAACCGTAGGTCTGTATTGAAGGTAAAGGCAGAAATTGATGATCTACTTGAAATATGAATGTACCTCAATGTGAAATGTGACTTACTGTAACCTTTCCTTCCCTCTGTGTTTCCTCATGTATGTTCATGTATGTTTGTGTATGTGCATAAATATGTGTGCATATCTGCATGTTTGCATATGTATATGGGAGAATTTGTATGTGTTCAAGAGCTTGTATGTGTGCATGTGTTTATGCATATGCATGCATGTGCATGTGTTTGTATGTGTGTGTATGTATGTATTATGCCATTATATGAATTATTAGATTGTTTCTCTTCATATTGAAGGCATATCTATTGTTTTTACCTTTGGCCTAATATACCTGTCACCTTTCAGAATATCTTCCCGTACATAAGTCAGGATAAAGTTCCACTTTTTCCCCCAACTCCTCCTTCCATCCCCTAACTTCCCTGCTAGCCCACTCCAGTCACTCCTCCTCACAGGAAAGGCTCCCATGAGGAGTCAGCATAGTATGGCAATATAGTTTGCAGCAGGGACAGGCCCATATCTCATGCATTAAGAATGATCATGGCATCACACCATTAGGAACAAGCTAACTTATGTACTGGAATTATATCATAGTCCTACTGACACTGAGCATTGCGTTTCACTCTAAGGTATGGGCTCTAACAAGGTAGCATATGTATGAGGTTGGTATTGTGGTCCTGCTGCCAGGGGACCCTCTGATAGTCCAAGATTCCAACTGTCTCCCACATGTGAAGGGCCTAATTTGGTCCCCTGGAGTCTCCGCAGTGGTAGGTATAGAGTTCATGAATTTCCACGGGGTATTTCAGCTCTCTCTGTAGATTTATACATCTTGATATTAAGCTCCCTTCGTAATATATCCCCCCTCCTCATGTACTGGGTTCCCCGAGTTCGGCCTGGTTCTTGGTTGTGGATCTCTGTGTTTGGTTCCACCAATTACTAGATGAGGGTGTTGTTCTTTTGATACAGCTGCTGTGATGCAGCTGCTATGGCCTAAGAAACACAAACATGAGATTCAGCGCCCACGAGGAGTTTATTGAGAGAGTGGAGAGGAAAGAGGGGGTAGCTGGTGGCCAACCAAAAGCGGGGAGAGTGAGAGAGAGAGAAGGGGCCCCAGAGAGAGCAAGAGAGAGAAGCAAGAGAGAGGGAGATAGAGAGAGGGACAAGAGAGAGATGCGCTTGGCATGCTTGCTTTAAAAGGGGGGCTTGTGCATGCGTAACCCAGTCTCTGCGGCCAGGTAGTTTGGGTAGCTAGGTAAGGCCTGATGTAATGATTATGTGTCCATAGGTGTCCTGCCCCTCAGAGGCGGGGCCCACAGACTGCCGAGCCTCAACATTCCCACCTCTTATTACTATTAAAAAGGTGGGGGTTGGGCATAGCCCAACAAGGTGAGACTAGAAGGGATATTCATCAATGTGATTGCAGGGGTAGGTCAGCTCTGGCATCCTCTCTTCTATTGCTAGGAGTCTTATCTGGGTGATGGGAGATGTTATTCTGTATATATGTTTCTCATACTGGTTAATAAAGCACTGTGGTCAATGAGATAGCAAGATAGGCGGGGCTAGGAGACAAGGAGGAAAGAGGAAGTGGGAAGGAGGGGTCGAGATGTAGCCCGGGGTGGAAGGAAGATGCCCGCCGAGGCTCCCCTATAAGACGACCACGTGGAAATACTTAGATAAGTAGAAATGGGTTAATAATTAAGACAGAGCTAGCCCATAAAGAGTAATGGTAACTGGCCAACAGGATTGTATCAAATACAGAGTCTCTAAGTGTTATTTGGGGCTCACATAGCAGCGGGACCATGGCGGCAGGACCTGCGGCAGCCGGCGGGTAGAAACAACCTGCCATAACATCTGGGTTCATATTTGTGAATTCTTTGGAGTAACCCTAGTACCAGGTTTCACCCTAAGGCCATAGTGGCTCTCTATATCAAGATGTCTCTTTCAGGGGTCAAGACCAGGCTACAGAAACCCACAGAGACAGCTGACCTGAAAAATGGGCAGCTCATGGACTCCCAGACTGATAGCTGGAAAACCAGCATTGGACTGACTCAGAACCCCCTGAAATTGGGTCCCAGTCTAAGGGACCTCTGACAGTGGAACCAGGATGTATTCCTGGTGCACAAAAGGACTTTGGCAGCACTTTCCCCATGGAGGGATACTCCCTTAGCCTAGTGGTTGGAGGGAGGGCCTAGTCCATACTCAAAATGACTTGACAAATTATGATGATCCTTCCTGTAAGGCATTACCCTCTCTATGAAGTGGGGGAGTGAAATCGAGGGGGCAGGGACTTGGGAGGGAGAGAGAGGTAGCTGGGATAAAAATGTACAATTAAAAATCATATATATATATATATATATATATATATATATATATATATGCAGTATATATGTATACTGCACACACACACACACACACACACACACACACACACACACACACACACATATATATTGCATCCCTACCAAAACAGAGAGGACTGAGAAATTAGTAAATAGCTTCCCATCCAGACTACTCAGCCACTAGGCTCTCAGTCCTGGAGCAAAAACTCCGGGGCCTTTCCCCACCCATCTGTGCATGCTTCTTATACATGCAAACTTACAAAGTTAAGCATCAAAGTAGTTAAGATCAACATTGATATATAATTATTGATTGTAGTTGAAGATGTGAGGTTATAACAATAATGTTCATTATTACAGCTATAGAAGTACAGGACTATTAAATACTAAAACAATTAACAGACTTGGAAGTATGAATTTGTAAAATGTTAGTAGTTCATGACAAAAGGTTGAAATTTTAAGAAATTATACTAAATTACTATTTTCTGAATGTATTTTAGTGGTACAATAAAAACTAAGAATTAATCTAAATCATGTGTATGTTCTTAAAAGATTGGGGTTAAAATTATAATGAGAAAATAATTTAATGACTTGGGGTAACAGGTATGAAGACTCACACAGTTGTATCATCTGTGAGACTCAATTCTATATAAAAACAAATATAATAGTTATAATAAATGTTATAAATTTATGTATGTGTATAACTATAACAAGTATAGTATTTATTATGTAAATATAACATTATATTTATATTATAATATAATAATATTTATATAGTATAATGTTATACTTATATAATACTATAATATAATACTATATAAGTGTAGTATTTATTATATAACTATAATAAGTATAGTATTTATAGTGAGGTAAGCATATGATAATAATACAGATCGGAGAAGAGCAAAAAGATAAACAGTGTAAATATAGCAATAAAAAAGATTTCCTAAATTAGATAACCTGAGGTGGGAAGTCATACTTTAAAGATGAGCAACCATAATCTATAGCGTCCTGTCTAAAATGAATAATTCATTGCCCTCTGTCTGCTTCCTGGCAAGAAGACAACATGAGTCACTTCCGCCACTCCTTCTGGTGTGACTTGTCCAACAGGTGTCCCTTGTAATCCCAAATATATTCTCCTTTGAATTGTGTTGTCAGCCATGTTGTCACAAAAACAAGACTGATAACTAATACATTACCACATAGTGAGGCTATTATTTGACTACATTAATCCATACATTAGATTCAGAACAGGTTTAGTGAAAATTAACAACTTTTTGTAATCAACATCATGAATACGTATGCTGATGGAGTTAGAATACCTCTTAATAATAAGCGTTTATACAATAGAATTATAGTCAACATCATGCTAAATAGAGAAAACATTGGTGCTGCCTGAGAGATCAAGACAATAACAATGGTAACTACTCCTCTAACTCTTATTCGATATAAATTTGAAGTCTTAGTTAGAGCAATCTATTTTATTATAAAAAGAAATCTCACATATATTGAAATTTTGTCATGTACTCATTTTATTAAATTTCAAATTTTTTTAGAAATTTTAATTCAATTATATCATTCCCCCTATTCTTTCTCACTACCAAATACTCCCATGTGTACTCCTTCTTTTATTTAATAATTTATGTTCCTCTTTTCTCTAATTATTATTACATATACACAGAAGCACCTGTGCATGTGCACACACACTTCACACACACACACACACACACACACACACACACACACACACTTTCAAAGAGATAAATAAACTTAAAAACTTCTCAGTATGTATAACATTGATGGTATCCATCTCTTTCTATGGCTGAACTCTAGGGATTCAATTGCCACATTCTAAATATTTTTCCCTATACAAACCAGTAAGTTTAATTCTTGCCCCTCATCCAGGTAAATACTCTTTGCAACTAATAGAGATTTTTACATAAACCAACTGACCCAAAGTAGATCTGTGGATTTTAGTTCCAACTGATACAGGTCCAACACAACTCCTACAGCTAAGGTTTAGGGATCATTGATGAGCAGTGTACAGTATACTTGTAAAACCCAGAGGATCAGTGCTGGCAAAGTGTTTTTGTGTGCTAGAAATGACAATCTCGCCTCTGTAAAGGTGTTATACATACATACTCTCCAATATGTAAAGAACTTATTTTCCAGAATTATTTGGAACTTTTGTTACAGCTATTGTTTTGGTATTACCTAAAATAAGAAAAATAATAATAATAAATAATGAAAGTTAGCATTGAAATGATTATTTTAAATTTCTTTAGTTTTACTTATTTTGGTGTACTAGATGGATGAGATTTTTACCTATGAGTTTAAGTATATACATGCTTGGTGCACATGAGGCTCAAAAGATAGCTTCACAACCCTTGAAATTGGAGTTAGAAATGGTTGTGAACCAACATGTGGGAAAGAGAAATTGGATTCATGTCCTCCGAAAGAGTACTCTTAAAAACTCAGACAAAACTGTAGCCATGTGATGGGATTATTTAGCCTCCATTTGCAGATTTTCAGTTTACTGAAAAATAAATGGAATTTATAGATCTATTAGTAAGGAAAATGAAAAGAGTGTTACAGCTGAAATAGTTACCTATTCACTTCTAAAGCAATCTCTGCTAAGAATCAGATGTTGAATTTCAATATATTCATATATTACATAGATCTATCTATCTATCTGTCTGTCTGTCTATCTATCTATCTATCTAACTACCTATCTATCTGTTTATTGTATCATCTGCTCATCATTTGTTTTTCGAGGTTGATTATCTGCTGAGCCATTCTCTGGCTTCTCCACTATGTAATTACTATCTGCTCTGTAAGTGACAAGAAATCTTAAGAGTAACAGTTAATACAACTAAAACATACAATGTTGTGTTGTTTACTTTGTTTTATGTCAACTTGACACATACTGGAATCATTTAGGAAGAGATACACTCAATTGAGACAATGCCTCCATAACATTTACACATTTACCTGTAGACAAGTCTTTAGGTTTTTCTGTTTGTGTTTTCTTTCTCTCTCGCTCTCTTGCTCTCTCGCTCTCTCGCTCTCTGGGTCTCTTGCTTTCACTTTCACTCTCACTCTCTCATGAAGACTGGCTTGGGCTCACTCAGCTAACTGGAAGTATTGACACACATGGGAAGGAAGTCTTGGTTAGAATAAGAAAGCAGTATAAACAAGACAGGAGGCAGCAATCTTACATGGTCTCTGCTCACAGTTTTGCTTCCAGGTGCCTGCCTTGAGTTTCTGCCCTGACTTCTTTCAGAAGTATATTGTGGCACGAAAGTTATAAGCACAAAGAGTTACTATCCTTCAACAGTTGCTTTTTCCAATAATGTTTGCAATTACAATGGAAACCCTAAGACAAACGTCTTGCGACTTCCTTTGACAGGCCCGTTGTTGGGAAATACTGTTTTAAGCAGTGTGACTTTTGTTCGTATAACTATGTGAAGCTGTGTTACTGTGCCTGTTTAAAACACCTGGTTGTCCTAATAAAATATCTGAATGACCAACAGTGAAGCAAGAACCAGCATAGGCAAGTACAAATTAAAGGAGAATCAGGGAAGAGAGGACGTCAGGGGCCCGCCATCCAACCACCCAGACAGCCACAAAGCAACAAGGAAAGAAAGATAAACAGAAAAAAGAAAAAAAAAAAAAAAACCCACACAAAACTGATTAGCAACAAGCCAAGTTAAGACTGGGCATTCATAAGTAATAAGAATATATGTATGATTTATCTGAGAGCTGGGTGGTGGGCCCCTCAAAAGACCAAAAATGCTATAGAGTAAAAAAGACTGAAACTTCACATAATAACCTATAACAATTTAACAGTGCTTTATCATTCCTTCACATAACATGATTTTCTAACTGCATTATTTGGGTGAGCTGAGAACTGTAAGTTAGACTCTTATATTTTCCATAATGAATCCATTTGTAATTATATTTCAATTTCTTAAATTATTTTTATTATTAATTGGTGTAAATGGGTAAATTCTTTCAGATTTCAATTTTGTAAGCCCTTCAGTTTGGATTCCATCATTTTTACCTGACCAAGAACTATTTAATTATTGATAAAGAAATATATATTTAATGGGATAGCTTCCAGCAATATACTTGGGTTGATCTAATGCAGAAAATAAAGCAAAGTAATCCATACTAACCACCCAACCAACCTCTCATCCCACCCCACCCCACCCCAATTCCACAGGGAGAGTGATGGAGGGATCAACAAAATCTGTGAAGTCAAATGAAGTAGGGTCCAGGTCCTCCCTCCTGTCTCTAGGGTAAGGGAGTATCCCACTCGGTAGCACATTCCACTTGTTTTTGAGATTGGGTCTTTCAGAGAACCTAAAGCTTGACAACTGAGTAGACTGCTTATTGACCAATTGATGTTGTCAGTACTTCTCCTATGCTGGGGTTAAAGATTATAAATTGATGTATTAATTACTTTTGTATGAGTATTGAGGACTCAAATTGTGGTCCTCGTAGATTTCTGTGCATTTTAAAAACTAAGCCTAAGAATAATCCTAGGGTACCTTTGACAGGACAGAAGCAACTCTTCCACCATCAATGAAAAGAAGAATGTATACAATGAAAATCATACAGCACAGGTACAAATTATATTTGAAATCTTAATAAAAATGATAAACTACTATCTCATTATCTCATATTTTATCTATTTTATAATTTCAGATGCTAGAAAAGTACATGGTTTTCCAAAAAACCAATTAATATGTGCATTTTAATGACTATGTACACAGCAAACATCAGAAACTGAATAACTTCTATGGTATACTTTATTCTCTAGTGATAATGTCTTCCAACATATATATGATCAGGTCAGAGCAAGTTAAAAATAATCACCAAGTAGCAATAATTTTATTAATTCTAATTTAATATTACTAAAATTTCCTGAGATACATATAATTTACCAGGAATAATATTTATTTACAATGATTTGACTTGTTGAGTGGACAAAATTAGGGAGGCTTATCTGTACAACTGTCTCTCATATTAGACATAATGGCATGGCAAGAGGATTTTGACATACTACTATTGCGGTTCAATAAGGGTCAGGATAAACAAATAGGTCGAATAGATGTTTATTAAGGGAGAAACAACTCACAACACAGACAGATGAACACAGCAGTTAAAACTGGATGCTCCTCTCTCCGTGTCCCGCCAGAAAAGGCCTTTCTCCGCCTCCTCCCGAGACTAAACTCCATCGGGTCACTCCGCCCCTGGCTCCACCCCTCAATGGGTGTGGTCAGTGCCACAGAAGCAGACACGGTGAATATCCCACTACAATTCCCCTTTTTAGTCTAAAGAAAAGATTTAAGCTTGATACAAAACTATATACAAAACAGTAAATAACAAGTGTGCTCTAAGAAAAGGAAAATCGAGACCAAAACCACAAACATACCTAGTCCTAAGGTGAAGGCATAAGGGAGTTTACAATAGAGTTGTCCTAAGCTGAAAAACTTAAGTCTAGTACTTAATATCTAACTAGGAAGAGAGAATAATACTAAGATAGTTTAATCTACAACCTCACCAAGACCTGAGAAGGAAAATTACAATACTAGGGTAGATGGGAAGTGCAGATGGGCAACTTCCAAAAGGCGCAGTGAGGACAGAAACAGCAAGCTACCTGGACAGTCACACAAGGTCTCACAGCAATGTTGGTACAGCCAGATATGACTAAGGCCAGGAGTATTTGACAGACCACAACAAAAGCAGGGAGGTAGAAAGGCTGTTTTACCCTGACTTGGCAAGGTTCAGCAGTCTTCTAAGTTTGTCTCCTGCAAGCATATAGGACCGCATGTCCAAATCAGTGGTCAAGGCTGAGGCAGTTCCTTGCCCAAGAGGCCATTAGCCGAAGCGAGGATGAACTCCAGAAGGAGCAACAACAGTGTCCAACATACTTTCGGAAAGTGCACGGTGCTGTCAGGAGCAACAGTGTCTCATGTCAACAGAGTACTAATATATAAAACATTTAAATGCCATGTTCTGCAGGTCTATGAAGTGATTGAAGATTAAGCATCTATGTCTGACTAATCTCATAGGCAAAGGAAACATGGGTGAGGATAATCTGTAATACTCAGGAACTTGGCTAACAAGCCTGAATAAAACTTCCTTGAGTAAAGCAAGGATAAATACCTAAACAATATAACTATGTACATGTATATATATATATCTCACATGTAAATTCCTAAAGTAGAGGTAGAGTAAAAATGTCTAAACAAGAGGTAGAGCTCTAAAGAGCAGCAAGACAAATATCCCAAATTGTAACAAATACAAAATGTCTTGAACACCAGCAATAGTATACATACATAGAATATGGCAAGTATAATGTACATAAAACATCATAAATGGAAAGATTTCACACAATACAACAAATATAAGATACAATTCTTCCAGGAAGGGAATAAACTTAATTTTACATAGGTTACTACAAATAATAATATATAACAATGTAAGCTGTAATACTAATGTCTCATTCTTACTGAATAATTCACAAGAAAATAGGCTAATCTACCTATATCCATTCTGAATCATACCTTTCCCAACCATACCCTATTCCTGTCTAAAAGAGATAACCAAGTCTAAGTATCACCTTCCAAACCCAACCCCAAGTAACTAAAACCAACCCTATGAAGATGAATATTATTCCTAAATTCCAAGAGTGGGGAAAGGGGCCGTTGTTATCTTAAGATTACTTCCTGCTGAAATGGGATGATGATTTCTCTATGGGATCCTGTTGGAAAAAAATTTTTAGCAACCAAATTTCTATACAGAACTGGCTGTAACATATGTAGGTAGTCATTGTATGGCAGAAAATGCTTGAATGGAATTCTAATTGAAATTTGGCCAGGTTGTAATAAGAAGGTGCACCAATACAGCTAGCTAGTCATGAGTTGTCTCGAGAAAAGCAGTCTCAAACCGGTTTAGGGTGCAGTTTGTAGTCCAGATGCATCAGGTTGAGTCAAGTAGAAATGTCCAATTGGGGCCCCATCTCCTTTCCAGAGTGTTCAAAGATTGCTGTTGAGAACTGTTATAGTCCTTGTGGGAAATTTAAATATCAATATCAAGGTAAAATTTTTAATTTTACGGTATGCATTAGGGCAAGGCAACAGTAAGCATTAAAATGTAAATGAGAAAATTACGATTTCAGACAGAAAATTGCGAATAAGTGAATGAGTCCTTCGATTTTGTTTTCTTCTGCCTTACATCAATTGGCTTCTTGATATAAGGCAGAAACTGTGAATTTAATCTTAACAACATGCTTGAATTTAGAGAAGGAAAGCCAAATTCAACTCCAAAGCCAGCACTGGTTTACATGAATCGGGACTACAGAAATATTAGATAGTAAAGAAAACTAGATTTCAGTATAGAAACAGTTTACTAGACTTAAATATTTTTACCATAAATCATATTCCTCTTCATTAAGTGATTCTTTCTGGAGAGCTGTCTTCTCTTCTGTAGGTACCTACATGTTTAGTGTCCTTTGGTTGTTTGAAGATAGGTGTTCTCTGTTTTCCTGTAAGGACAAGAACAGAACATTTCCCCTACCTTTGAGAAGTCTCCAACATCTCTCATGGGACCTTATTTATTGGATTACTTGTCATTTCTCTTCATTAAGATGTTACTCTTGTTCAACCCGGATCTTGATTAACTTAGATGGTATCCATAGCTTTTCTTCTCCTGTAGATACAAATGCAAAACCCCTACCCCAACGTAACACATATCCTGGTTTCCATTCTGAGGTCAATACATCCTTGAAGTACATCGGCTGATGTAGTTCAGAAGTTTTTTCTATTGTACAGTGTCTTTCTGCAGCTGTTTTTCCTTTTTCATCAGCATTAAGAAAGTTTAATGTTAATAAAGCATTATGTAATCTGTGTTTGGGTGTCTTGGTTCCTCCTGCCTGTTTATGGAGCATTTCCTTTAAAGTACGATTAGATCTCTCAACTACTGCTTGTCCTGTAGGATTGTGTGGTATACCAGTTATGTGTTTTATGTTATAATACTCAAAAAACTGTTTCAATTTGCTGGAAATATATGCCGGAGCGTTGTCAGTTTTTATTTGTGCAGGTATGCCCATAATGGCCATTACCTCTAAAAGGTGTGTGATAACAGAATCATCCTTTTCAGAGCTCAGAGCAGTAGCCCATTGAAACCCTGAAAATGTATCTATAGTGTGATGTACGTATTTTAATTTTCCAAATTCTGCAAAATGAAACACATCCATTTGCCATATTTCATTTCTATTTATACCTTTAGGGTTACTGCCTGATGGTAAAGGAGTTTGGTTATAGAATGAGCAAGTAGGACATTTCCTTACTATTTCCTTGGCTTGTTGCCAAGTGATAGAAAAATCCTTTTTCAATCCTTTGCTGTTCACATGGTGTTTCTTATGAAACTCTGAGGCTTCTAGCACACTTCCTATCAATAACTGATCAATTTCATCATTGCCTTGTGCTAGAGGACCTGGCAGACCCGTATGGGATCTGATGTGTGTTATATATATAGGATGAATCCTCTTTCTGATAGTATTTTGTAACTGTATAAACAATGAAGTTAATTCTGTATCATCAGGAATAAATTCTGCAGTCTCGATGTGTAAGATTACTCTCTCTGCATATTGAGAGTCAGTAACTATATTGAGGGGTTCTGTAAAATCCATAAGTACCATGAGAATGGCATACAATTCTGCCTTTTGTACAGAATTGTAAGGGCTTTGAACTACTTTGCTTATTTCTCCTGATTTATATCCTGCTTTACCAGATTTGTTTGCATCAGTGTAGAATGTAGGAACTCCAGAGATAGGTGTTTGTCTTACAATGCGTGGAAGGATCCAAATCGTCTTCTTTATGAATTTGATTCTTTCAGTTTTGGGATAATTGTTGCTAATTATTCCCAAAAAATTACTGCATGCTCTCTGCCAATATTCATTATCTTTCCATAAGGAGGAAATTTCCTCATTAGTTAAAGGTACAATAATTTCTGCTGGATCTCTTCCTGTTAATTGACAAAGTCTTAATTTACCTTTTAAAATCAAGTCAGAGATCTTTCTATATGTTTTTAGTTTTTTATTCTGTTTATGTGGTAAGAATATCCATTCTAATATGATGTCTTCTCTCTGCATCAAAATCCCTGAAGGATATTCTCTAGATGGTAATATAACCAGAATACAGTCTAGATTTGGATCCACACGGTCCACATGTGCTTCTAATATCCTCTTTTCTACCCATTCTAATTCCTTTTCTGCTTCAGCTGATAGTATTCGGGGACTATTCAAATCCTTGTCCCCTTTTAGGGCCATTTTCAAGTTTTTCAAATCATGCCCTTCAACTCCAATAATAGTTTGCAGTTGAGAAATCTCTCCTAGTAATTTTTGAAGATCATTAAGAGTCTGGTAGCGATCTCTCCTGATCTGTACTTTTTGTGGTCTGATTTTCTGTAGACCTATTTTATATCCTAAGTAGTTGACTGATTCTCCTTTTTGTATTTTTTCAGGTGCAATTTGTAATCCCCAGCGAGGTAAAACTTCCTTCAGTTTCTCAAACATTTTTTCTAATATGTCTGCTTTCGAGTCAGCTAACAATATATCATCCATGTAATGATAGATTATGGATTGTGGAAACTGTTTACGAATTATTTCCAGTGGTTTTTGTACGAAATATTGGCACAGGGTTGGGCTATTTAGCATTCCCTGTGGCAAAACCTTCCATTGATATCTCTTCACTGGTTGAGAATTATTGTAATTAGGTACCGTGAAGGCAAATTTCTCTTTGTCTTGTTCTTGTAAAGGTATAGTGAAGAAGCAATCCTTTAAATCAATAACTATAATAGGCCATTCTTTAGGTATCAAAGAAGGCAATGGCATTCCAGGCTGTAAAGAGCCCATTGGCTGGATAACTTTATTAATGGCTCTCAGGTCTGTAAGCATTCTCCATTTACCAGATTTCTTTTTGATAACAAATACAGGAGAATTCCAAGGGCTGGTTGATTCCTCGATATGCCCAGCATTTAGCTGTTCCTGAACCTGGTTTTCTAAAGCTTCTAACTTCTCAGAAGTCATAGGCCATTGCCCTACCCAGACAGGTTCCTCTGTTAACCATTTTAAGGGGAAGGCTTTTGGTTCATCTGTTTGTTCAGCACTTGCATTCTGTCTTTGTACAGCCTGGATATTTGGTGTCCGTCTTGTATAGTACTTTATAGCATTTTTTCCACAATCATGAGGTCGTTTATGGTTCCTATCTAATACTGGAGGAATGTTAATCTGTGTATTCCATTGCTGTAATAGATCACGACCCCATAAATTTATCAATATATCAGCCACATATGGTCTTAACCTTCCTCGCTGTCCTTCTGGTCCTACACATTCAACCCATCTCATGCTTTGTTTTATCTGAGACAGGGTTCCAATCCCTAATAATTGAACATTAACCTCTTTCAGGGGCCAATTTCGAGGCCAGGATTTATTAGTTATGATAGTTACATCCGCCCCTGTGTCCAGGAGGCCTTCAAACAGTCTGTTATTCATTTTAACTATCAATCTAGGCCTTTGACTGTTTATAGAGGTTTGCCAAAATATACGTTTTTTATTTTCTTCTGTCATGTCTGATTCAACTTCTTTCACTAGTTTGTCAGCCAGAGCGGTATGAGTTTTACAATAGGCCAAGGATTTTCTAATTGTCCTGTGGGAGGTTGTCCTCCACTGTGACTGGGAATGTTCGGACCACCTTTGACATGGGGGCCTTCGAGAGGCCCCCCCAAGGAGTTTCCCGGTGGTAAAGGGTTTCCTTGCTTGTCTCTAGTTGATCTACACTCATTTGTCCAGTGTCTGCGTTTGCCACACCTTCTACATAACCCAGAAGGCTTAGGCCTTCTGTTCCATTCATTCTTGGGAGTATTATTTCTAGAGATGCTTTGCCTACAATTTCTTTTTAGATGTCCTATCTTACCACAGTTATAACATCTGACATGTTGATATCGCTTTAAACTTTTGGAGACGGCTTCTCCTATCCAAGCTTTTATGTCACCATAGTTACAACTTCTGTTCTCTTGATTATTGCTCAAACCTTTAGATATAGCTTCTCCTACCCATGCTTCAGTGTTATTGCTATTATAGTCAATGTTGGCTGTATATCGAATCCATTCATCCAAAGGTGCTGATTGAATTTTTAAAGGCCAAAGCACTTGTTTGCATTGAGGATTTGCATTCTCATAGGCTAATGATTCTATGAGTATTCGCCTAGATTCTATGTCAGCTACCTGTAATTGTACTGCTCTAGACAGCCTTTCTAGAAACACACTAAAGCGTTCTCTTGGTCCTTGCCTTATTTTGGTATAAGATTCTATCCTCTCCCCTAGTTCATGAACCTTATCCCAAGCATTCAGAGCTGCCGTAGTGCATAGAGACAAGATATGTTCATCATAGGCAGCTTGGGTTTCTGGGTCAGCATAAATACCCTCACCAAGAATTTTATCTTTGGGAGCTTCATAACCTTTCTTTAAGCCCTGAAGTTCAAGAGCCTTTGCTTCTTCTCTCCATAAAGCCCTCCATTCTAATTGAGAGGAGTTTTCAAGGACAGCTGATATTAATTGTTCCCAATCCTTAGGGGTTACCTTGTTATTCATTGCCCATGATTCTATTAATTGCTTCACATATGGTGAGTGCATGCCATAAGAGACTACCGCTTCCTTTATACTTTTTAAATCTTTCATACATATTGGTTCCCATTGATAAGCAACAACACCTTTTGGGTGTTTTTTCATTGCTGATTTTCCATTAACAGATACAGGGAAAGCTCCTCTGACTCTAAATGGTGTGGAAAATTTTAAGTTTTTTTCATGCCCTATTACCTGGAGCTCTTCTTCTGATGTATCAGATTGAAGGTCTTCTAAAGCCTGAAGTCTATTAATTATTGCTTCTTTGAGTGTCTGAACTTCTTGAAGCATATCCCTTTCTAGAGCCTTCATTGCATCTGTCAGTTTCTTACTTTCTTCAAGTACAAATGATTCCATGTTTTTGATATTCTCATTCTTAGATATTATCTGAATGGCATGTAAACTGCCTTCTAAAAACAATGTTCTATCTGCTAGCTTGCCATTATCTTCAGACATGGAAGAGATTCTATCTGCTATTCTTGCCATCTGATATTCCAGTTTTTTAACCTTATTATTAGCTTCATCCAACCAGGAATGAGCTGTTTCTGTTAGCGTGTTAATGCATTGCATTGTTTCTGTTTTGGTTGTTGAGGCAACATCAGACATGGAACAAATTTTGTTTTCTATTTGATCATTTTTATGTTCCATGTTCTGTATTCTACCTGTCAGCTCTCTGTTGCCATCTTCAATATCCTGAAACTTTTTTCCTAAACATTCCATGTTTTGCATTCTGTCATTTTCAATGTTTTGAATCTTTGTTACCAAGTCTCCTATGGTTTGTACAAGTTCCTCATTGTTTGCGCTAATCTCAAACCATTTCTTTAAGAATATCATATTAATGATAAAACCCATTACTATTACGAAAAAGGTGTATATATTGATCCAGTCATAATTTTCTTCTGCTAAGATTCCTTCTATATATGAAGTAAAAAAAAATTCCTAAAGTACTGCATTGTAAAATTATCTGCCATAGCTATGGAACAATTGATCTCAGATATTATATCAGCTTAAGTTGCAAAAGATGTTACAATTACCTTAGATGTAATTCCGCTGTCCTGGAACTTTGATGCTTTTAGCTGTAGATCTCAACTTGCTGTAGTTACACTCGGAGGTGTAGCAGTAAAAAGCGTCCGCAGCAGAGGAGCCTTCCAATTCCGGTTCTATCCGGAATTGTACCATCAAAGAGTGTCCGCCAAATAGCCTCTGGCAGGAAACGATCCTTCTGATCCTGGTCCCTGTAGAATAGCTTTTAACAAACTAAGGCAAGCAAAATTTTGTTAAACGAAGGAGTGAAATGAGCCTTGTACAATTGTTGAGACCACAGGGAAAACAGGAGCCGCAAGCAACTGCAGTGTGTATATTTTCTGCCAGTCCACAGGCCGCAGCTGCCGCAGCCACCACAGCCTCCGGAGCCTGCAAGCACACAAACAGAGCAGGCAGAGTCCGGGCCTAGTGCCGCAACACAAAAGGCAGGGCTAATGCCGCAGGGCTCTGTGCGAATACAATCTGAGGGAATGGGCAGAAGATGAGCAGTAGTCTCAGGGCCAAGATGGAGATAAAAGGAGTTCTAGGGCAGGGTATATCCTGACTGTTCAAGGAAGGTGGGGGAAGGGTTGCTGCGGCACCTGGGTAAAACCCAGGTGCGGTGAAAATCCTGATCCCACTTCTGACACCAGATATTGCGGTTCAATAAGGGTCAGGATAAACAAATAGGTCGAATAGATGTTTATTAAGGGAGAAACAACTCACAACACAGACAGATGAACACAGCAGTTAAAACTGGATGCTCCTCTCTCCGTGTCCCGCCAGAAAAGGCCTTTCTCCGCCTCCTCCCGAGACTAAACTCCATCGGTCACTCCGCCCCTGGCTCCACCCCTCAATGGGTGTGGTCAGTGCCACAGAAGCAGACACGGTGAATATCCCACTACATACTACTTCTCAAATTTTTGTGCTTTTAAAGAATATTTTTTGATTATTCTTGGTTCTATTCCTATTTGCTTGTCTATGGAAAACATATTTATACTTTAGAGAAGGGACATATTATTATGTTAAAGTCTGAAAATATTCTTCTGAGTTGTGATATTTTACTTGCAAATTTCTTTGTGGACATTAATATTTGCGATGTTCACTTCCTTTTCTCTGGGATGGATTCCTGGTGATCTCATCTCCATTGGAATAGATTCATTATGACTCTCTAGATACCAATCATTCCTTTTTTTGTTTTTTTTTTTATTTTTTTATTCATTTTTTTATTTCAGAGTTGTTTTCCCCCCTCTGTGCTATTGACATTTTCCTCAGTTGATATTATTTTACTGCACTTCACAAATTAAGTGTAGAAAATGAAAACCATCCTTAATCATCTTACCAATTTCAAAGAGAGGGGAGGATTTCAATACTTATCCACTCTCTGCAGTATTTCAAAGAAAACCCTCTGTAGTGCTTCATTAACCACTGGCCTGGAGTTCTTCACATAAGCACAAACTTGGCAAAGATTTATACTCTAGCAGCATTTTATCCTGAGTGGTTTGCTGAATTTGAGAGGGCAAAGAGTTTTCAGGAAAGTCTTCTATGTTACTTACATCCAGTATTGATTTCAATATTGATTTCAATATTGAAGTTATAAATGATGAGTGAAGAACTTAGAGGCAAGGTTGTCAAGTCTACAAGAATTCTTTAGTCATAGAATGAGATACTAAACACAATGCTGTTGAACCTAATAATCACTATACACCTTTGGGAAGGTGGGAGGTCACTGTGCTTTACCCACTTCTACCATCAAGGATGACTAAAGTCCATAAAGAATACATTGTCCCTTCTTTAGCTAGTACATCAGAGTTAACACCACACTAGTTCACCTTCTGGATGTTGTTATCCCTGCCCTTAATGCATATTCTTATGTCAGTGGGACCACAATGAAATAAGTGGTATCGTCATCATATTGGTTATGGTCTTAGGTCCTGTTCATCATCTCAGGGTCCTGCAGCACTCAAATGATATATTTTTGGGGGGATATGGAATGAATTTAAGTTTGTCATATTTAGATACTGTGGGTAACTTATTGTGCTTTCAGGCATAGCCCTTGAAATAAACATTTCATGAATAAATCAAAGTTTCTTTGGTGGAGAGATATGGACATTAATTATTTCATGGTGCCTTTATCTCTAATCTTTAAACTGAACTATCCATGACCAGTATCTGTTCACATAAATAGACCTCATATTTTCCTGATACACAGGATTATGTATTCCTATTAGCATCTTATCTACACAATATCAGTTCCTCCACTGAACAACCTGTAATTAAGAAACTGATTTCATGCAAGGATTAAACGATTTACTAAGTCAGAATCCTTCAAAATCTAGTTATGTAAAGACCCTAACATACAGATATATGCTATTTATTAATCACTCAGGTCTTGTTCAATCCACTTATGTTGCCAATGTAGATTAATAATCACAAGAAAAATATGGTTGTTTGCATGTGATCCTTAAACTCAGGAGATTGAAGTGGTAGAATTAATAATAAATACCCTGCATGATCTACACAGTAAACGTTCAGCTAGACTAGGCTACACAGAAATATTTGCCTCAAAACATAAAGCCCAACCAAACCAAACAAACGAAAGGTTTACAACCTAAACCCACTGGATGTGTTCATAAAAATACATGGATATTTAGCAGAAGAAGGAAGCAATGACAAGTTTTGGCTTAGACCTTGGTACAAAATTATTATAGAACAGCCCTAGATATGTAGAAAAGTATCACAAACCAAGCAAAATAACACAAATCAAAAGGTTGGTCATCACAGCACACTCATGAATACTGTGCTCATTGTAAACTCACATATAAAAGAACACAATTCCTATAGACAACATGCATTCAGGTCCTCTCAAGTGAATCATACAAAACATAAATCTTGTATCTGTTGTGTGATACTTTCATTGTGTTCTCACAAACAAAGCTTGCTTGGAATTGGAAGGCAGAACTTTCTACTAACTGACAGCTTTGAGGTTTGGAGGACTGTAGTCAGATAGTAGACAGAAAGTAGTAAGATGGGGCTGAGCCGTATTGAAGGAAGGAATGGTGAGGTACCAAATCACTGTTGGCTGCTTCCCTGCTTCCCTGAGCATTCATATTATTGCTCTGTTATCTGATTCACAATTTTTATAGATACTGAATAATTAGTTATGTTTTCACATAGCATTCTGATGTTTACTCCTACATACACCTTTTGAATATAAGATATAGAATATATAATTTATATACTGTTACATATTATATTACTGTATATTTATAAATGTAAAATATCAAATTATTTTCCAATAAAATTTTCTATAAAATGTCTATAGTGTATTATTTTAAATGGTTCCAAAGTCAACAAAGCATAAATTATTGTCAACTAAAGAGCAAACACTGTATTTTTGCACAGTGTAACAGTTTCAGAAAGACAAGCACAAAATAGGATAATACATATAGTATAAATCTTGTTCTTCCTATACCCTTGTGCTACATGAAGGAAGCCATAAATATCTATTTATTTCTTTCTTTTTTTTCCTTCCTTTCTTTCTATCTTTCTTTCTTTATTTCATCTTTACCTAACTATCTGTACATAAATACATACATCCATTTACCATCCTTCTATGATCTGTCTACTTACCTTCCTGGCTGTATTCTATTTACCACATATGCATCAAATCATTCAAATTAATCAAAGACATATACAGCAAGTAGGCTAGTTATCTCCAAGAACTGGAAATGGAGAATAAAATGGATATAACTCTCATGTGGACTTACCATTTAAGATCAAGAAACCTCAACAATTAGTGGACAAGTTCACTGAACTTATTCTCAAAAAACTTTATTGATATATTTAATCTGACATACTCTTCACCATATTTAAACTTTAATAAATGACATTTCAATATAGCACTGAATAAACTATTATTGTGTCTGCTGTGTACGTAATACTTGAAAACCTTTAATGTTAGCTGAGATTAGATCAGATTTTCTAAATAAAAAAATTCTGCTGATATGTTTCAGCAAATTATATCCCAATTTAGCTAATTTAAAGAATAATATTGAAATGTGCTTCCATCTCATGTTTGCCAAGGTGTTTCATAGGCGTGTTTTCTCCATTCCAATAAACTTTGTTGAAATAAAAGCATGCAATAATTTTCCAGTGCCAGCATGCTAAATATTCTTTGTCTGATTTTAATTTATATTCAAGGTGAATGTCGATTGTTGGCAATGTTTTTCAGAATGTGTGCCATTTACCTTTCAAATATTAAATTAAAACAGAAGGAGAACATTTCTAGTTTATGATGCAGAACCATTTAAAACATTCCCATAAGGGCAGAGGTCTGTGAAAATAGAATAGTGTCTATGTAATGTGAAGGATATTAAATCATGACAACAAAAGTTGAAGTCATGTAAATCTTGAATTGAAAGGAATGATTGATTTTAGATGATAAACTAGGAAGTAGCGGCCCTAGCTGTCGTATTGAAGTACATTTTCAGCATCGACATATTGAGCAGAATTTCCTTGAGAGTACTACCCATTTGCAGAGAAACAATAGTATTTAATGTAAAAAAAATATAAATATGAAATTCAGCAAACAAATGAAAAAAGCTACAGCATTGTGCATGTCTGCTGTGAGGCATCTGCCAAATGAGCCAATGTACAAAGAAGGAAATGTTTCCTGCACACGGATTCAGAAATGAAATAATAGGCCCTGATTGTGTCCAAAATTTCAGCTCTTCTGGACAGTTCCCAGGAAAGTTTATCTTTCTGTTTCATGTGGCTGGGGCACCCTCATACCCTGAGACACTGAAAGCACTACAAACCCATGGTCCCACTATGAGTCTCAGAAATCAGTCTCATAGTTCCAAACTAGTAAACGAAAAGATTATAAGAAGTGTTGAATAGGTTTCTACTACTAAAACCACACAAAAAAATCAGAGTTACTGAAAGGCAAATGTTCAAACTTAGTAAATATGATCCCTGAAGTATAAGAATATCCTTATTTGTCATTGGGTGATTACTGTAAAATTCCTTCCACTTGTTTACACATTTTACTACTAACCATTTCTGCTTCACAAGTGCCCCAGATTCAACGGGACATGCAAGGAATACAAAAAATGAAGGTAACTAATGCACAGGGCAAAAGATAATTCAAGTACAAATGGTAATTGTAAAGAAACACATGTCTCTGAGCTTTCCGATAAATATGTTTGTTAATTAACATGTTCGATGACATAATGTCCCAGGCAAGCAAAATCTAGAAGGCAATATTGAAAAGGACAAAGATGCCATAAGATTTTCTGGGAATTATACAAAATTAACAAAACCTAGTAGATTATAAGCAACATAACTTTCCATTCAAGATATTCTGGACGCAGATACATTTGTAACATCTCAGTGGAACCCAGTTTCACAGAGGGAGGAGTAACAAACAAAGGAGGCAAGACCATGCTGGGAAAACCCACAGAAACAGCTGACCTGAGTAAGTGGGAACTCAAGGACTCTGGTCTGACATATGGGGAACCAACCCAGGACCAAATCAGGCCCTTTGAACGTGAGTGTCTGCAAAGAGGACTGGAAAGTCTATGGGGCCTCTGGCAATGGACCCAGAATTTATTCCTAGTTCATGAACAGAATTCGGGAGCCCATTCCTCATGGGAGATACTCTCTTAGCCTAGATACATGGGGGAGGGCCTAGGCCCTGTCCCAAATGACTTGACAAATTTGATGATCTCTCATGGCAGTGCTCACCCTCCCTGGGGAGTGGATGGGGGATGGGATGGAGGAGTCAGTGGGAGGTATGGGGGGAAGGGCTAAGAGGGAACTGGGTTGATGAGTAAAATATGATTGTTTCAATTTTAAATAAATTTCATAATGAAGATTTATGGATAAAATCAAGAAAAAAGGGATAAGGCAGGAGGAAAAATTTTTAAATTAAATCTACAATAATATCTAATCACAAAGCTATAGTCACCAAGATGATTTCTTTGTCTTTTAACTGATGTTATTCTCTTGACTCAAAAAATATTTGAAGCAGATGAAATATGTCTATTTCAGAACCATAACTACTTAAGTCATTTTGTCCTTGCATTTGAGAGGTTTAAAATACGAGCAAGCTTAAATGAGAAAGGAGATAAAAGTTAGAGATACAAGAAAATGAGACAGGAAAGATACACAGGCTATTACTCTATCAGATCATATTATGGACACTTTATTTTAAGGGAAATTGGTATTTCTGAAAATGTATGGGCAAGAAAAATCTATTACTTGCAACATAAATGAAGCACTCTGGCTTCATGGTATAAGGCAAATGTCCCCACTCCTCATTTCTACACGACTGCTTTCCCCAACAGTTGTTTCTGGGCTAATCATTGCCCCATACTTACACAAAATATATTATCACATAATATTTAATTATTGAACCTTAACAAATAATTATTAAATCTTGTAACAAAAATTTAATTTCAAATGAAAATACATGCTTTAAAGTATATGATCTATGTTAATTACATGACAAGGATATACAATGAACAATAAAAACTTGTTTGAAAGCATGTTTATATAACATTACATCATGTATATAAATTAAATAAATCATAGTTTCTGAAGAGATAATCTGTGGGTAAAAGCACTAGCTATATTTTTAGAGGATTTGGATCGATTTCTCACACCCACATGATATCTCATTATTGTTCACATCTCTAGTTCCAAGGGATCTCATATTTTCTTCTGGTCTGTGTATTCAGCAATTATGCAAGTGGTGAGACATATGTGAAGGCAACATATACATACGTGGAGTTAAAAAGAAAATCTATTTAAGTAAAATGAATTCTAATAAATCAGTCTTACTTTAAAATATTAAATAATAAATTAAAACCAAACCCTATCATTTTAGACCATTCCCCATTTTCTAATGTCTCTATTAATTCTAAAGGCCCTCTATGACCACACTTTTTCCCCCAGTTGAAAACATGACTTTTCATCTCTAGTAAACAGGTAAAGATATTCAGATGAATTTACAGTAGTAAAATCTAATCATGGGTTTTATACTAAATTCAATTACAGTAGGATTTTGCTCTAACACAATCATCTACTGCTTTGGGTTTTCATGAAACACAATATGTGAATATTTTATTAGATGACATATGCCTTATAGTTATATAATACTAATAATAATGCTTATATTTATGCATATTTTATTACATCAAATTATTTTTCTTTCTTTTTAGCTTACTTTTAACTAAACAGATTTTTTTTCAGTAAATAATTGGTCCTTATAAATATGATCATTTATTTTTGATAGGGATTGAGAATCCCTCATTTTTAATTTTTGCTATTTCCTGATCATACCTATCATCGTCTCCAGACATTCTTCCGTCTACGTGTTTTTGAATCTGGTGTGTAGGTTCTACAACACACATGTAGACGTTGGAAAACAACTATCTGCAATCAGTAACTCAACTTCCACTAGATTTTGGTCAGGATGTCTTTCACTTTGTCTCATTCTGGTCTGAGTTTCTTTACTTGGTTTCTAGAGATATAAGGTCACTTGTTCTGTCTTATGTGGCAAGAAATTTACTTGATAAGAAATATGAGTGCACCTCAATTAGCATATTAGGATTTTTTTAAAATCACATTTATCTTGGTTATCTATTTTCATCATATTTCTTGTCTGAGTGCTTCTATTATTCAATCTAGATGCAGCAGAGTTAACCCTAAACTCAAAATATGCTCTTTCAAATGTGGTACAAGGTCCTAAGGTAGAATATTAGTGACCATCATTTCAATCATGCCAACTCCTCTACACATATTTAATGAACATGTGTGTATTTGTAAAGAAATGGATGCCCATGTTGAGTAGAGAGGGCAGTTCGGGAACGCAGCCCTTCTCTTTTACCCTGTGAGTTCTGGGAACAGAACTCATGTTGTCAGGATTGCCTGGTCATAAATTAAACTGATGAACTATCTGCTGAGCTCCATCACTTCTCTTCTTGGATTTTGCCTTTGATTGCTTTAGTAAAACATACTCAGACTGCTATCTTTTTAATTTAAAAGTACAATTGGAAATGGTTGCTAAGTAATTTCGTCTGTGGAAAAGATTAAAAAGGCCACCGACACATACTTGTAGCTAACCTGAAAGTCTGGTGTAAGGAGATCAGACTTCTTTCGAGGTCTCTAAATTCACAACTACAAAACTGACGTTTTAAACTGAAAGACGTAAATATCATCAACATGATTTCCAGAGCCGAATAAAACACTAAGTCGATGTTGGTTATAACATGCCCATTGTCAGTCCGATGGAAGGAACAGAGCAGCAGTTAACTGGTATTGTTTGATAGCAGGCAAAAGGGAATACGAGGAAATGACAATTTTAAATAATCCTTAGAAGTTACAAAATGGATTAGAGTAGTTATTGGTGAATCACAGCAGACATTTTAATAACCTAAATTGCCAGGTACTTTCTCAGATCAATCTTAAGTAAACAACGGGCAACTGGACTTGGAGATAGCAAGTTTGTCACAGCATAGCAGTGAGGGATGGAGACAGAAATTAGAACTAGCTGGAAACTTGAATGTCATTTATATAACAGTATATTATGCATTCACACTTCCCACCGTGTCTTTATTTAGGGATTACATGGTAAGAGAGTTTGCCTTCCATAAGGAAAAAAAAATACTAGTCCCTGATGAGAGATTATGTAATACCTCTTGGGAGATAGTGAGCAGTTAGTATGAATGTTGTTAATTTAAATCAGACTTCATTCTTCTACTTGGATAAAACTTGGTGAAGTGTTAGACCACTTTCCTCCATGAAAAGCGGGACTTCTAGTCATCAATCCCTTTCTTATTACTACAAACAATTTAATGTAATATCCAATATATTTTTGTTCTCTATTTAATGTATGCATCAGCAATAACAATAATAAAAGCAAACAAGGCCACCATCTGAAAGAAATTGAGGTGTTTTGAAAGGAGAGGACAAGGAAGCTGATGAAAAGAAAAAAAGAGAAGGTGCAAAGTTGTGCAATGTTTTTTTTTTAATTTAAGAAAATTAGAAAAGAAATAATATACAGTAAATACTATTTTATGATATTTAAATTGCTTTTCTAAATAGGTTCTTTCCATTTAAATATATGTATCCATTTAAAGTGTCACCATATCCTAAACACAAACAGACACTCAAATACATACATGAATTTTTCACACATAGAGATCATCAAAGATGCACCTATACAACATGCACGCAGAAACTCATTTACCACACATATACACATACATAGAGATACACACATATACATACACACAGAGATATATTCACATGGACCATACACATATACATATATGTATGCCCTCCCCAATTTGCATGCATGCACCATACACACACACACACACACACACACACACACATATATATATATATATACATATATATGTATATGTATACAGATACATAATACTTTTTAAACATGCACATTGTTTCTTTATAAGCATTGGTTTCATAGCAAAATAACATTTTGGAGGGGACAGTGTAAGTTGTTATGTTTCCTAAGGTTTCAAGGAAAACACACAATTTCAATAATAACCTATCAGGAAAAGAAATTCACTTCTGTATCTCATCAGGTGTAGTCGGTTGATAAAATTTAGAACAGTTCTCAGCTCCATTTTTATTGAATCTCTTCTATTTTTAAATATACTTTTGTAACAGGGTGTATGCGGGTTACATATAATTTTATTACTTTAATATGCATATACATAAACATATCATTTTTATCACTTTCTTTCACCTCTGAAATGAGACGGTGATAGTCTCTGTTCGCATAGTTTGCAAAAATTAAATAAATGTTGCTTGTAAATCACATTGCAAAGAGCTTGAAATTGAACTAATGTTTGCTAAACATTACAAATTATTTTCTTCACATATCCAGGTTACCACATTCTTCAGTAAATTTGAGTGATATGTGCATTGCTCATAATCAATTTATCTTGAGAGGAAAAAAGTTTTATAAGTTGAGGAGGATGCAGTTCAAAGTTTATTCATTTGATAATGTTACCTTTCTGATTCACCAAGTGTGCCTGGCATATGGGTTATGATGGCCAGAGAACGTTTTAATTTGTAGTTTGCCATTTTTCACATTGTTTCTATTTCTAGAACAAAATTTCTTTCTTCATATCATGAACAATGATTAATTTCCCATTTAATTGAATTTAATACCGGGCACATTCCATTGGTGAGCTGCCAGTGACAGTGTCTTCCAAAGAGCTTGTAGTCATTTAAACCAGAGATGTGGGATCAGTACAAAGACCTGGCAGCCACCACAGAATATAACCTTCGCTGGCATCTTTAATACAATGTGTGTCTTATAGGAAATAAAAACTGAGTAACCTTCCATGTTTTCTCTCTGCTTCAAATAAGCAAGTGACAGCTTTAATCACCCATCTATTTCAGATTACAGACTGAAAGAAAACTATCTTGAGGAAGATAATTATCCTTTACTCTCCCTGAATTGTGTTAATGAACTTGACTGTAACACATAACAAATATATTTATCCTGTGATCATAATCTAACAATGGATTACTATTAAAGTCAGTCTTAACATATGAAATCTTCCTCTGTATCAACCAAGATATCAGACACAAATATTGTTAGGAGTGTTTGTGTGCGCTCAAGTAAGAATGATTAGAAAGATTTAGATAGAATACATACTCATAATATAAAATTATGAATGTGTATATTAGACATAAAAGTAGAAATAGTCACAGAATAAACAATGGCATAGATATAGATATAGTTATAGATAGGTATAGATGACATGAATATAGATATAGATGAGATAGACATGCATAAATATAGACATACATATGTGGAATGAAGAAGCAGGTTAAAGCTGAAGACTAACATTAAAGCTGAGCTACATAAGTATAGCTGGCCTCCAATAATTGATTTGCTATCTTTATTCGGTTTTCTAATATCTTAGACAAGATTTATTACTATGTGTTAATTATTGAAAATGGTTTTCTATACTCAAATTACCTCCCTCTTTTAGTTTACTTTTTAATTTATATTCCAAATTCAACTTAACCATATACCCTAGCACTATGTAGAGTTTATTCTGATTGCTATACTATTCCATGTTTCAAGGCCAAATAGAGATATATTTTAGATACACAGATGGTCTTAAATATTTCAGAGACCTATAGCATATGGCATTTAAGATGTTTGATAACATGAGGCTTTTTATGACAGTGAGATGAGTCTGCTCCTGGAAGCATCAATTTACTTAAAAAAGGATGATGGGAATTGAAGAATTCCCTCATGGAGTTTGCTTTCATTGTGGAAAAGTTAGCCACTAGACTAGCTACTGGACAAGAAACTTCCCTTGTCTCAGCAGCTGAGAATATATTATCCAATTTGGAAACACACACACACACACACACACACACACACACACACACACACACACATCTCACAATTCTAACGAGACTCAGTAGGACATTCCTTATAAATTCTTGTTTCTCAGAAAAGTCTGTCAGACATTCTAGCTATGTAAGTCAAAGATGGATTCCCCAATATTGAAGAGGAACCTTGGGTGACTGTCCAGGAAAACAGATATCTCTGTTGTTTCTATGGTTTTAAAGGTTTCTGGCATTTTTTGTACACTCAAGTAGAATTTTTGTATTCCCAAGACTGATGGGATTTGAAGACTAGATAGTTAAAGTGTTTTGTTTGTTACCAAATTCAGAAAAGAATCTGACAAAAGAAATGTAAAATTTATGAGCTAGAGAGAAAAAAAAAAAGCTTAATTTGTTTATTTAAGAAAATGTTTTAAACTCTATAATGATAATTTTAGGATGATAACAATTTATGAAAAAAGTAGTATAGGAATAAAATGTTGGATTCATTGAGCTAGAATAAATAACGGAGCATTTATTCTGAATTTGCCGAATACTAATAGACTGGACATTGTGAATGTAATTCTAACCTGAAAATTATAATGTATAGTTTTACTCTGCTAGAGTTAAACTTTTTTTATTTAGACAAACAGGAAGAAAGTGGCAGAATATTTGTTTGCACAGTCTGAAGCTGTTTCATTGTGATTGGTTTAATAAAGATCCAAATACCCAATGGCTAGGCAGAATAGAATAGTCAGGCTTTCCAGGAAGAGAAAGTTCAGGATGAATCTACATATGTGAGAGACACCAGCAGGACACTGAGTTAGCTGTAAATCAGGTACCTATGATAGGTACCTGAGTCACATGGCATTATGAACATGATCATACATGCATTAATTTAAGTTATAAGAGCTAGTTCCAAAAAGCCTAAGCCAAGATCAAGCATATCTTTTTCATATCAGTGATTATTTGAATCCTCAAATTGATTTAGTTTGTGTTTGACAGTAAACAAGATACCATACGAAAGATAAAAAGATTACTGTGTAATTCTAGGATAAAATGTTTCTGCATAAATTTTGGTGTGTGAGTTTAACGCTGTGGTGGCATGCAATGTGGGTTTGTTTCATACTGAGACTCATTGTATTTGTGTTAGTTGGACCTGATAAAACATCATTTTGGGGAATGAATGAACTAAACCATGTCTAAGGAGACAAAGTCTGTTCATTCAGATTCATTACATTACTATAAAAATGTAGTATTTTCAGAAGCATAATTCAAAATGAAAGTTTCTGATTTAACCTAATATTCACTTAGTTAGTAGATTGTATGATGGTTCAAATCATTTAATCGGCTCAGACATACCTGTTTTCAATGTCTCTATTGGAATGCTATTAGGACAAGTTTTATATATTCACTTTAAGTGTTGGTATATTAGAAACCCATATACATTTTACAAAATATGTGTGTTTGTTTTGTGTATTTCCTTCATGTTTCTTGTTTCATAGGACCAGATCTTTCGCCTTTCCAATTATCCGTGCTCTGGTTTGGTCATTTCAAATATGGGCACTGTCACTTAGTATAAAAGTATATCAAATATAACTACATCACTCTCCACATCACATGCTCCAAACCCAGTCTTCATACGCACCTATGCTTAGCAAATGAATACACCACCATTTACTCTCCAAAATTATACAGACTAAAACAGACTGGCCAGTACTCTCAGTTCAACTTACCTAAATGGCATCATTTCATTCTAAGGGTTGTATATCTTCTTTGCAAGTCAGAATTCATCACTACAGTAACTTTTGTCTTTTTAATTGCTTTTCAATTGGTTTTATTTGTATTACAAACAATCGTGCTTTACAAGTCAATCCCAGTTCCCTCTGTCTCTCTCCTCCTCCCCTGCCCCCCACCAGGCCACTATCTCATCCTCTTTCTGCTCCCCAGGGAGGGTGAGGCTTTCCATGGGGATCTTCCAAGTCTGTACATCATTTAGAGCAGGGCCTAGAACCTCCCCCATGTGTCTAGGCAGAATCACCATTTTTTGTTTGTTTATTTTGTTTATTAATTCAGAGTCATATCATGGTACTAATTACTAATTATCACACTCTTACTGCTAAATGTTGAAAAAGTATGTATGGGGTGGATTTTAAATGTTCTTTCAAAAAGAATAACTATGTGAGGTCATTGTTTAATTAGCAAAATTAATACATATATTAGAAACATTGCTTTGCATATCATATTTAAGCAAAATTTTTGTTAATTATAAATAAAATTGTGGTGAAAAAAGAGATTGATCAGAAGTTAAAGGTACTTGATGTTCATCCTGAGTACAAGACTTACAGACACCCCATCTGTGCTGGATGGCTTACAACCACCTGAGCCACAGCTCCAGGGCAAACACAACTCATACACATAAACAAAAACAATTATTTACAAAAGAAAATTATTATTTTATAGAAAATTAATCAAACAAAACTGTGAAAGACTCTTCAGTGTTTTGCATAGTTTACTTAGAGTTGGAAAAATATATCATGTATGTTATTGTTTTTGAGGTGGTTATGTATGATATCTAAGTCTGTCAACATCAGACCATGGATAACATTTATTTCATATATTATTGCTTCAAGATTCATCATAATGTAAGGGCATTCTGATTTCATTCTCACATGTAAAACCTCTCAAATGTAATCATTACTGAAAACCACACTAACATAATTGCAGTAGTATCAGGAATCGACACTCAACTTAATTAACCACAAAAATGTAACTCTAGTGATTTCACATTAGGAGAAGCAAAGGCCCTGAAGCTTGTTCTCAGGTGCCATTGATAAGAACACTGTAAGACCCAGTGCATGCCCTAGCACAAATCCTCTCAGATGCTAGTCTCCGATAATAAGGCTTCACTGAGACAGTGATGGGAAGTCAGAAATTTCAGAGTAAAGATACAATGTGCAAAAATATGAAGGATTCAGAAAACAAAGACACAAATGTGATTTTGTGCATAGCCAGCAATTCTAAGAAAAATGCATATTTAACGGAACAGTTAGGGACATCACTAGTACAGATATCCATATTAGATAAAGTCAAGGTGTTGATCTTATCTTGTTTTATGTCACTATATGTCATTGCTCAATGTTACCTTATCAGATTTCTCATCCGTCACATTCCAACCATGATACATTCTTCTGCCTGGTAATCCATGAAGTTGGGGAAAGAAGCTGAGTTCCCAGGAAATAGAGTGACAGGCAGTGTGTGAACAGCATGATGCTTGTATGTGATCTGAACTTCTCTGAACTTACATTCTTTCACTCATGTCTGGTCATCTTGATTGGGTACAAGTGTGTATTCCTACCTCCTATAGCCCCTTAATTAAGCCCATTTTTAGAGCTTTTTTTTTTTTTATTTGTTGAGCTAGCCAAGAATTGTGGGCCAGTTGCATCACAACAGATTAATAAGAGGTTTAATGGAAGATCAATGACTTCAGGCAGGTATAGATCCAGGCAATTAGTAACACAAATCCCTAACATGAAAATGTCAGCATTTAGAGTGTTATCTTCTTCTGATTAAATATGCTTCAAAGAACTTTGATTTGAAAAGCAATGCCCAACTATGGTAAATCATTAATGCACTAATATTACCAGTTAAAGATTGCTCCTTTTTAGTTCACTTTATTGTGAAATCTCTTGAGTGGCTATAACTGTTGTGAAAGTAAAACAATAACCTCAAGATTGAAATATATCATCTCCAAACTTATCAACAGATTTGATTCTCTATTATTTATGTTCTAACCTAGCATCCAGCTCTTGATACATTTCTTATACAATTGCAAATACATAACTAATGTATAATTTCTGAATTAATGATATAAAAATATTATTAGGGCAGTTTAAAGAAAAAATAAATTTTCTTCCTTTATACTGTATTAATTACATGTTCAGTTAAGTATAAATTTTGACTTAATACACTTATTCTTGTAATTGCAAGCAAACTTTATTTTTATAATGTTTTTAATATATGATTAATGGTACAAATTGTATTCATCATATTTATTGTGTGTATATACATTGGTTCTCATGTGTATATACATGTGTCTAAGCCAGCTATCATTCTTCAGGAGTAGTCACCTTTATTTTCTATAGGTTTTCTCTCTCTCTCTCTCTCTCTCTCTCTCTCTCTCTCTCTCTCTCTCTCTCTGTGTGTGTGTGTGTGTGTGTGTGTGTGTGTGTGTGTGATTCTCTCCATTTTATCTTATCATACAATTTCTCATATTGGCTCTAAACTTCTTAAGTAGATTATAGAGTTTTCTAAATAGATTTTGGGGATCAAACTCTGGACTTCAAGTTAGCAAGGTCAGCACTGTACCGAGCTATTTCTAGATCCCAGCTTCTATATCTTTTGAGATACACAGAGAAGACATAGTTTCACTGAACATTGAAATGCCAATTCCATATCACAACTGAATGAATGGAAATATTGATAATTTATATTAACTAATTGTGCCTGTATCTCTGAGGAAGAAATGTATTAGCATAAACATTTCACATATGAACATTTTAATAAGATTACATTTGAATATTTTCTGTAATTTAAATTCAATTATATTACATGTAAATTTGAATAATGTATTATTTTAATAAAAAGTAGTAAGTTTAGGTAGATAACTATGGCAAATTATCATGGTTTACTACATGGCCTATTATCACAGTGTATTAATTTTTGTAAACCCTTTAATATTATTAGTGGATAATACGTTGAAAAATGTTGAAAAAATGTTGATAAAAATGGAGACTGGAGTGTTGACTCCTAAGCAGTTTGTTACTCTTCCAGAAGGCTTAAATTCCATTCTCAGAATGATATCAAAGGACTCTAAGAAAGATGCCTGCTTCTGCCCTTCACAGACATCCTCACCACATATGTATAATATATTTACACATACATGCACTCACACTTATGAGTAAAAATAAAAATATCATTTTAGAAAATGTCTGCACATATCTACATATTTATATGTATATGTGCAGGCATGTATTTGTACTTATATATTATCAATGAAAATAAGTGAAAGTGTAAACCAATATCATAAAATTAAAATAGAATTCGAAATAATCAAGAACTACCACAAGTCAAAGTGAATCAAATTATAATATTTTTAAAATCAAATAAATTATTGACTTTGGTAAAGCTAAACTTGCACTGCAATAGTTGAACAAATTACATTGTATCAACTTGGGAAGGTAGAAGCATACTTTTTAAATCTCCTGTCATAACTAATGAGATTTGGAACCAGGCACATATCTCTACATAAATGGGTATAGGCAAATATCTATATAATATACATAGAAAATGAACTAGGATCACATTTTGGTTTATCTTTTTATTGTCATTCTTTGAAAATGATTTAGCTTCCAGAGGCCTATAACATTTTTATTTCTTCCAATAAGTACTTTAATGAGAAATAAATGCTGTGCCATACTACAAACACCTTTCACTTTCCAAATGAGTACAGACCTACATTAGCTTCACTGGGGTCAGTGGTGAAATTGGATGTTTGTGTCAGATAAAATATAGGGAATACACAAACTCTAGTCTTTTATTATTCCGTGTCTCTGAATGGTGTCATAGCAAATTGGAAATACTAGACTTTCATTTCATGGATAGTTTCCATGTAAGGACATATGAAACATAAAATACATCTGACTCATTCCTTTGCATTAGGTACATTTCTGTTTCTGTAATAGCACACCATGAGAAAGGTAATTTATATATTAAAAAAATAAGAGTTTGCTTTAGCTTGCAGTTCTGGGAAGATAATAGACCATCATGAGAGGCAGGCATTGTTAGGGTAATACCCTGGGAGACCTTGGCAGATTCCACAGCAGGTGAGGGTGATCCAGGCTGGAGACAAACCTGCCAGAAAGACAGACCTAAGTGAGAAGTTTTATTAGAAAGGGAAAGGAGGGGATGGAAAGAGGAAAGAGGTAAAAAGACACAGAGAGAGAGAGAGAGATGATCCAAGAAGGAAAAGTCCTGCCTGCCACAGGGGAAAGCAGGAAAGAGAGTCCAGAAGTGAGCAGGAAGAAGAGAAGAAAAAAGGGAGAGCAAAGAGTGGAAAGAGAAAACAGAGAGTGAGTAGGATTTTCTTTTAAAGGTGTCCTTTGAACATGCAGAGTACTAGTCATGGAACCCTGGCTACCCTGTGTTCTGCCTAAATGCATCCTGCCATGTTACAGGCCTTTTTAATGCCTGAATCCTTCAGGCATGGAACGAGGCCGAATTGGTAGAAGGATCATGAAGCTGAGAGTTTACATCCTCAACCATTAGTAGGAAGTAAAAGAATTGACGGCATGTGACATAGGGCTTTTAAGTACCACACATACCTCTATTAACTATTTCCTTTAGCAAGGCCTTATACCATGAACATCACTAAGAGCATCACTACTTAGGGAACAATGTTTGAATATCTCAGTCTATACAGGTCATTCTCATTCATGCCACTACAGTCTACTCGTTAGTCTCCATAGGTTGAGGGCCATATTACAATGCATTTAGTCCAACATCAAAAATCCCCATGTCCATTTCACATTCTCAAAGTCTCACCTGAAATTTGAAATAATGAATTAAATTAAAATGCCTGAATAAAACTCAAAAAAGCTAATTAAGTAGCTCTAACATATAACGACAGATAATATCGATTGCCCTTCTAAATTGTAGAAATCTTGCTATAGGGAGAAATATGGGGACCAAAACAAAACAGAATATACAGGGAAAACATCAAATCATTTTGCTCCACATTCAAGGTCTGGGTCTTTAATTTCATAGTGCTAACATTACTACATCTGTCTTTATTTGCTGTCTGCAACATATTTCATAGATTTCACTCATAGGCTGGTTTGATTTCCCATATGTGTCTATTTTTTTGGCAAATATCTAATGACTCTAACTTCTATATCATCTTGGTATAGATTAAAGTTTCTATCCCACCCAGCTATGCAGCTGTTTACTTCCAAATAAACACACAGGGGATTACATAAATTTTAAATTGTTTGACCTATTGCTCAGGTTTCTTATTGGCTAGCTCTCTCTTGTAATTATTAATCCATTTCTATTAAACTATGTATTGAAAGGAGGGTTGGCTTATCTTTTGGTCTAGAATTTTACTCCTTTGGCGGCTACACTTTCTCTCTCTGGTGGATCTCTGTGTTCTTCCAAGTCTTCTCCTAGTCTGGTAGTTCCACCTGTCCTTCCTGCCTGGCTACATCTTGCCTCTCCATTGGCTGAAACAGCTTTATCATCAACCAGTAAGAGAAACATATATTTACAGCATACAGAAAGATATCCACCATCATCTATCTCTTTCTGGTCTAAATAAAAAGGTAGTTAAAATCTACCTTAAACATTAACATAGCAAAATTACATGTAAAAAAAAGAGAGAGATCAAGCAAGAAGTATAATTAACAATGTTTAGTTTATTAACATTTGGCAAAATTTGGATGAAATATTCTATCATCCATCTTATCTATTTTAGTATAAGGCTTTATATGTGACTTGTCTTTTATTATAACTAAGGAAAACCATAACAATAACTATCTGTCTTCAATCTTATCAAAGTCCCCTGAAGGAGAACATGTAAACTCTAGAGTTAACAAAGATATCCCACTGCCTGGGCAGTTTCCCAAGTTTCCTCTGCAATGTTGTGTCATCTGACAGACTTTTCTGTGAAGCAGGGTTTTCTAAAGGTCTGCTTTTGGCAAGGTTTTGCAGTCACTCTCTTAGGTGTCCTATTTGTCAAATTTTGACAGCACACTCTCAGCAGTTGAGGCAAGGGAAGTTTCTTGCCCACTGGCTTACCTTTACCTCAAAGAAAGTAAAACCATGTAGAATTTCTTTGATGCCCTCCTTCTGTTCTGAAGCATATTGGTGCTGCCAGGAACAGAAATCCCACACTGTCAAGAAAAAAACCTGATAAACCACTAAATGCCATAATTCCACAAGTCTTTGAAAGGCTTTGAAAATATTTATTCACTTGAAATATGTATCTGTGATCTAGAAAATCTAGTTAACATAACTACAACTTTGACATAGGTGACAATCTATAATCTGTATTTAATACACATTACATTTTTAAAAGAGTTGTATAAACACAAATGCTTCACTTTAACATCGTCACCCTCGTCTTTCCCTCTCAAGGCTGTGCACATGGTTGCCTTAGTTAGGGTTTTTATTGCTGTGAAGATAGTCACTTGCTACTTCCCATTATAGGCCAGCATAAGCATTATCAATAACAAACAATTCACAATTTCAATGCTATGGTGTCCAGAAATATCTACCATCAAACTAACTAGTTTATTATTTAAAATTTAGCCTCAGACAACTCTTAAAGAGAGGAAGAAGGCAGAGATATTATTTGTTGTCATCACAGAAATAGCCTCTAACGTAGTGGCTGATAACGTTTACCACTGGAAACTCTTTCTCTGGCCTCCATTATGATCATCATTACTACCTTCAAGGAATGCACTAGAAAATTCTCTGCATCTCTGTGTTTTGAATGGAAACATCTTTTTAGTTCACAGTTCCAACGTCTTCCATATTCTTCAACCAAAAGGAAAATTTATAATAAAGAAATACATAATAAAAGTAAGACACAAGGAAACAACATTATATTCTTTTCAGCAACCATCCAAACTTTGGTGCCAAATTCTGTCATAGTTACATTTTCTTTCTTACGAAAGCATCATGACAGGATAATTTTATAGAAAGAGAAATTTATTTGGATTTATAACTCCATCATGGAAATTAAGCATCTTACAAGGTAGACATGCTTTCCATAAACAGGAAACTGAGAGAGCACATCTGTGCCTACAAGGAAGTGTATCGCACTATGGATGTCATGGCATTTGAAACTCAAAATACTGTTCACTGATTACTTCAATTAGGAATACCACAACTCTTACACAAACAAAAATAGTACCATGGGGAGGAGATGCTGCAATATCGGAGTCTATGGGGAATATGCTGGTTACTGCATAATTTTATCATTCATTTCTAATAGTAAATGAGTTTAATTTTTCATGGATTCAGTATATAGGGATTGGCTTTCTTTAGAACTACCTTTAAATGTATCAAAATGAAATAGCACATGCATTTACGAGCAGTAACAGAACTTCAAATTTAGGAAAGAAATTTGGAGTCACCTCAGGTTTTAAAAGCCTTAAGATCATTTTTTTTTCAAGTGTCAAGTTTAGTTGCCTGTGAGTAATTTTGGATAGAATAGGTACATATACTGATGATGAGTGTTTGTCTTTCTTCTTCCACTTATCAGCAAATGAAACTTCTTATTCCTTCTTCCTCTTTAAATAAGACTTCACAATAGTACGCTCAAATATTTTTTGTATTAATTATATATTTCCCATTTATAAGAAACACTTAAATATGGTAGATTTCACAAATTTGCATAGAAACAGAAGGTAACAGAAGTTAGCTGAACTACAAATATTATTTTTCAAAGGATATACCTTATTTTTATTAGGGTATAAAGTGATGAAAGATTATGGCTCAAGATCCCACAGCATATATAGAAATATATGCCTGAGGTTTCCCTTATAGGCTATTCAGGCTGATATCAGCCTGTGAGAGAGAGAGAGAGAGAGAGAGAGAGAGAGAGAGAGAGAGAGAGAGAGAGAGAGAGAGACAGACAGAGAGAGACGAGAGAGAGACAGAGAGAGACAGAGACAGAGAAAGTATGAGGTTCTGGCTGCATTTTGAAGTGAAATCTTCATTCTTCCTCCTAAGTTCTGGTTTGCTTTTTGGCTTTTTCTAGTGCAACATGACCGCATATCTCATCAATCCAGGTACAGTACCAATTACAGATCAAAAAAACAATTCTACTCAAGTCTAGTTTAAAGAATCTGTGAATTTCTTTTTCTTACAGAATAAGTGACTCAGACAACTTACATAATAGAAACCAGCCTAGATGTCCCTATATAGTTTTCATGAAGTTTGTCTAATAAAATTTTCCATCTCCCAACAGCAACTGGATTTGCTTTACAATCCTGTAGAAGGACTTGGAGATCTTGTGATATCCTGAGCCTCTTCACCTGGTAAATGTTATAATCACTGAGATATTTATGTTTCCTGAGATTCTTAAATGTTGCAGGACACTCTCTTACCTCCTGGAAGGAACTTTTTAATGCAGAGGAAATAATTGTTCAACCTCGTTTCAGAGGTGTGAATACAGGTGTATTCTTCCTAAAGTATATATAATGAATTTGCTCTTTAAAAAAAAAATGAAACTTTCTGTTATAAAGAAGTAAACTTTCACATGCATGCAAAATTGGAGTGTTTCAAATATAGGAATTTAAAAGATCAATGCTAAATTATACACAAAACATGAATATTTTGTTCAATTTATAATCCTGAAATTAAGGCATACCATATACATAAATACTCATTACTGTGGGATGATTGGTTGATCATGAATTTGTGTTGTGACAGAGAAAGGGAGAAGCAGACAATGAGACATAGACAAATATAATCAGACACAGAGAGGCAAAAGGAAGAGTGAGAGAAAGAGTGTAAAAACCTATACCACAAAGAACATATTCACCTACTGTGAATTGTTTGTCCATGCATTTAAAGCTAGACATGAATTTATCAATGCAAAAAGAAGATTTCTATATTTAGGCAGTGATATCTTTTAGTATCAAGAAAAATAGAGTTTCCATTTTAGATTTTATTACCTGCTAGTGAACATGCTAAAATACTTGCTAATTTAATCTTTGAAGCAATGGTTTGCCATGCATAGAACTATTGTTATTATAAGCTCATGGAAGATGAAACTAAGAAGTACATTAAGTAATTCACTGAACATGAGTTGTGTCAAGTTGTGATTGCTAGAAATGTAAACCAGGCTTAACTGCCATTTACAACAATGTAGAGTACACACTAACATACACTGAATCCAGTTAATCAGGGCATCTGCAATGTAATAACATTACAATTAAAAGAAAGTATTATTTTCACTGCTACTTTATATTGGGACAACCATGTACTATGAGACACTATTCATTCACCAGTATCTATTAATTAGCTATGCATTAGGTGCATCACTAATATTTATTAGAGAGTTATCCCTTAGGAGCTAAGCTAATAAAAGAACCTAAGTAAGAATGAAACTGAAAGTGGAATTCACAAAAATTTAAAAAAATTGCATATATTGCCTCTTTTTTATCCTACAAGAAAACATAACAAAATTTAACATGAACTTGGAGTGACTTACTTCTACAATTTGCATATTTTCATACTCACCAAGTATCTATGCATTTATAATATTTACAGATACATTAGCTACACTTGATTTTTTATTTATCAATTGTCTTTTTATTTTATTTTATTTTATTTTATTTTATTTTATTTTTTGGAGTTTTGAGAGAGGGTTCTCTGCATTGCTTGGACCAGACTGGCCTCGAAATCACAGAAGTCCACATGCCTCTGCCTCTTGTGTGCTAGGATTCGAGATGTGGGCCAGCCACCAAAGCTCGGCCTTTGTGTTTCCATTTTGTGAGTGGTACAGTGGATAGAACTCAGGGCCACACTCATTCTTGGCAAGTGCTCTGCTATTCCCAGTACGTGGAAATTTAATATTCCCCCATTTAAAATTTTATTATAATGCTGCATACTGTACCAATGAATGAAAAAATAAAAATGAATTAAATATATATATAAAATGTTACATAAAATTTATTTAAATTAGTAAGAGAGTTAGAAAATTTAGTAGATGAAGAATATCTAATTGCTACCTAGTAATAAATGTATGTAACTGAAATATTAATAAAGCACCTAAGACAATGTTTTATGTAACTCCATGTCAGATATTTTCACAATATACTTGAAAGACATACTAAATAGGGTATTTTATATGCAGATCTCATTACAACAAGAAAAATGATAGTTACATATGCATATTAATATGGATGCGTTTGTACACACATATGGTTCTATCATGTATTTTATTTTTGCATTTTATTAACAGCATTTTATGATTGCTGATTTTGGTTGTCAAACTTGAAACAACTTGAAAGACAAAACCTTGTTTGAGAATTTGCTATTTTCAGATGGGTTTCAGGGCAAATCTGTAGGACATTTCATGATTGATTACCATTTACCATTCTATTACTATGTTAGAACACTGTAACCAAGGCGTGTTACAGTAATTAGGGATTATTTGGGTTTATGGTTCTGTAGAGTTAAGAATCCACGATAGCAGAAGTGTTGGTCAGGAAGCTGAGGGCTCATATCTCTAAGCTTCTACAAGAAAGAGTGAACTAAGGGTGTCTCAGGTCTCTTAAGTCATATAGCACCCCCGCCCCCAGTGATAAACTTTCTCTAGCATGGCCACACACACTAATTCTTCCAAACAGCACAAACAGCTGGGGATCAAGTATTTAAACATTGAACCTATACAGGACAATTCTAACAAACCAGCTGTTGCTAATCGAAGGAGGAATGTGTAGCCCACTGCAGCAGCGCCACCATGATATGGGGAACATAAGAAAGCTAAAAGAACAGAGGCAGGGAATGAGCCAAACTGGTATAACTAGACTTTTTGTTCAGCTTTAGTGCCTTTTCTGACATTTCTCAAGATAGATTTTAACCTGTAAAGTGATATAAACCTCTCCCTTCGCAAGCTGCTCCTGGTCAAGGTACGTTCACAGCAACGGTTCATCTTTCCTAAATATGGACGTAGAAGATATTGCCCTTCAATCAGAGCATTTGCAATACTATTTAGAATCATCTCTCCTGGTGCTTTCAATGTTTAGGTTAAAATGATTATGCTCACGTTTGATATATTATAAATATCTAGATTCTAGAATCTAGAGAGATTTCTACCAGTAAAAATGTATGTTTGTTTTACTGGGGAATACAGAAACCTTTGCTGTTATTGATCACTTAAGGATGTTGGTAGAAATTTCCTACTGTAGGTAGATTTCTGTTCAGAATTCTCTCAGTAAGTCCTTCCATGCAGACTCGGTTAAGTTATTCTTTCCATGAGATAAATGAGAGACAGATGCTCCCATTGCGGCATATTTCATATTTCAACTGTTGTTACTCCTATTTGTTCTTTTAAGATTTACTTAATTTTATTAATATGTGTGTGTGTGTGTGTGTGTGTGTGTGTGTGTGTGTGTGTGCGTGCGTGCGTGTGTGCGTGTGTGTACATGTCAAAGTTAGAGGACAGCTTGAAGAAACTGTTTATTCCTTAAATGATGGGAGATGTTATTCTGTATATATGTTTCTCATACTAGTTAATAAAGCACTGTGGCCAATGACATAACAAGATAGGCGGGGCTAGGAGACCAGGAGGAGGAGAGAGGAAGTGGTAGAGTCGAGATGTAGCCCAGGGAGGAAGGAAGACGCCTGCCATGGCTCCCCAATAAGACGACCACGTGGAAATACTTAGATAAGTAGAAATGGGTCAATAATTAAGGCAGAGCTAGTCCATTAACAATAATGGTAACTGGCCAACAGGATTGTATCAAATACAGAGTCCTTGAGTGTTATAAGGGGCTGGCGCGGCTGTGGGCCCAGACTGGCAGCAGAGGCGGGCTAGCAGGCTGGCGCTGGCGGGAACAACCTGCAGCAACATATTGGTGTCAGAAGTGGGATTGAGAACTTTCGCTTAAAATTTAACAAAAGCTTAAAAAATAGTTTTTAGAAACAAAGGAACAGAGACTAGCAAGACTTCTTAGTAGCAGCATTTTCTCGGTCGGATGTGTTTTGCTGTAGGCAGAGTTGCACGGCTCCTTTAAGGGAGGTTTCCAAAATTAGCATAAGCAGCAAAAAAGCCACCTTGCTTAAAAAGAGCTCTGCTAACAATTCATTGGTGTGTACTAGAGCTGCAATGAAGGTTTACACTGTGTTTTAAAAAATACGCTGGCTTGGGAGAGAAAAGGAAACAGGATACAATGATTTAAAAAGCAAAAAGAAAGTAGAACGAATGGGTATAATGGGGCATGCCATTAATCCCAGCACTTGGCCGACAGAGGCAAGCAGATCTCTGTGATTTCAAAGCAAACCTGGTATGCACTGAATTCCAGGACAGATAAAAGTTACACAGATAAACCCTGTCTCAAAATATGTAAAAATAGAAGTAGAAGAAATAGAATAATAAAAAAGCCACGTAAAGATGGAAAACACAGAGAAATTTTGGATACTATACGCGCTTCTATTGTCTTTAAATTATTTGATTGCTGAGAAAATAACTACTGATAAAAGAAATGCTGCTAGATTAATTCAATTTATATATTTTAAAAATGCTTTGACTCAAAAATTTAAGCCTAAGGACAAGTTACTGGGGAAAAGGATTTCTATTTTTGTTTCCACAGAAAATGAAAAGCTATGGATTCTTTCCAGACTTATGTGGTTTGATCAAGCCAGACCCCCTGAAACAATGCCCCAGATGATCCAACATTCAAAGCAGTTGAGACAAAGCCTTGCAGACTACTGCTAAGATTTCTGCGTCTTCTTTGGACCCACATGACAGCGCCCTCTACCAGCAGGAAGTAGTTTGGAAAGAACGATGCCCAAATTCCCAAATATTGTTTATAAATGTTTGTTTTCATTTAAATGGGCTTGGTTATAAATGGCTATAACCACAAACAATCTTTTTAAAGGTAAAAAGGGAATTATGGTATAGATATGAATACTTTGCTTTGAAATGGATTTTCTTTTATTGATACAATTTAAGGTCAATTTATGATATGTATATTTCTCCTCTTGTTTAGGTATTGTGTTTTTATAGCTCATTGGAAAATGTAATGTATAATTTAATACAGATTATAGAGAGTTACCTATGATAGTTAAAACTTGGAGCTAAGTTATTTAGGTTTTCTAGATATATAGAGATGTATTTGAGATGGATAGTCATTCTTCAAACACTTTCAAAGACCTACAGAATATGGCATTTAAAATGGTTTAGGGATTTTCTTGACAGTGAGGCACAACTGCTCCTGGTAACACCACCTACAGAAGAAAGGAAGATGGACATCGAAGAAACACATTATTGAGTTTGCTTCTAATATGGCAAGACTAGCCATTTGGGCAAGATACTGCTCTTGTCTAGACTGACTATATGCAAAATAAACTGGATGTGCAGGACCCACAGAAAGATGACTGCTGATGCAAGATGGACATTGCTACAGGATTCCTGCTTCATGGAAGAGGCTGCCAGACAGCCAGACAGTCTACAGGACACAGAGAAAAGTTTCCTGCCTTGTTCAGGAGTCTGGACACACTATGGCCTATGGGCTGAAGATGGAACATTAAGAAGAACTTCGGGTGACTGACCAGGCAATGAGTTATCTCTGCCATTTCTAGAGTTTATATATTATCCTTCTGTGGTCTTTGAAGGAGTTGAAGACACATAGTTATAGTTATAGTTTCCCTTAGTTAGGATTAAAGATAATTTACATATAGGACTTTAGACTCACAAAGATAGGATTGATGATATTTTCTTTAAGTCTTACAAAATGTTAATGGACTAAATATTGTTAACTGTGATTCTTATTTGATAACTGTTGTATGGTATATTTTGCTATGTTAAGGTTAAACCCTTTCTTTTATTTTAGACAGAAAAGGGGAGATGATGGGAGATGTTATTCTGTATATATGTTTCTCATACTGGTTAATAAAGCACTGTGGCCAATGAGATAACAAGATAGGTGGGGCTAGGAGACCAGGAGGAGGAGAGAGGAAGTGGTAGAGTCGAGATGTAGCCCAGGGAGGAAGGAAGACGCCTGCCATGGCTCCCCGATAAGACAACCACGTGGAAATACTTAGATAAGTAGAAATGGGTCAATAATTAAGGCAGAGCTAGTCCATTAACAATAATGGTAACTGGCCATCAGGATTGTATCAAATACAGAGTCCTTGAGTGTTATATGGGGCTGGCGCAGCTGTGGGCCCAGACTGGCGGGCTGGCGGAAACTTACACGCTACACTTAAACTATATGGATCTCAATGGTGGGACTAACTTAGGATTTCAGGATTATGGGCAAACTCTTTTCCCCTCTAAGACATCTGGATGGATCACATTGGCTACCAAGTATTGATGCATCCTTAGATGCTAGCTAGGATGTAAAACAGAATCGTTCTAGTAGATATTTTCACATAGGCATTGACTGGTGTTCTACTAAGCACTCAACTCCAATTTAGCTCCTCTGTGTAGGCATTTTTTTCTGCAACAAAAATGTGTAAATGGTCCAAACAGGGTGAACTTATCATTGTTTAACATGGAATTTACTATTTCCCACCAAGGTATTAAACTTATTTTCTCATAATGTCTTTTGTACTCTCAGTTTCTTTGGGTACGCACATGTGTTATTTACTTCCTTTTCAAGCCTATTGGTTTTGATATTGAGGACATTCTTACTATTTTTTAAGAAATATTTTATCACAGAAAAATCAGTAATAAATCTTTTTTATTTTATCATGCTGTCCATTCACTGTTGTGTTTGGAGAGAATAGAAACAAGTTTGCTGAATACAGAACAGGAAATGAAAGGATGTTCAAAAGCAAATAATCAGTTAATATGGAAAATATTATCCCACTGAAAATCAGAACCTACTATCAGCTAGTGAAGTAATCTGAAGAGAACACAGATTAATTTTGCACAGCGGAATTGGGCTTCCTGTGAAATGAAGACTGATACCAAGTAAATGATTATTTTTGTAAAACTTGTCTGGAGGATTAATTTCAAAACAAGATGAATCAAACTCATTCTTGATAGAAAGTACATTTTAAATCAAAAAGAAAAATACATGTTTGGAATACGATATTATTTTATTCTCTATGTTGCTGAAAGTCTCAATCTTTGAAATCTGATACAACTCTGACTTTAGCTATTTAACTATTTAAAGACTTGCTCTTGAAATAAATCGATGTTTTAGCTTAGTACAAGTAATCGTCATGCAGAAGGGTGAATAAATGAGAGGAAGACCAAGGTAGATACACACTTGAGGTATGCAGCAGTGTGGTCATCAGAAGGAAAGAACTTATAAAATTGAGATCTTTCCAAAAGTATATATTTACCCACCAATAGAAAATACTTTTAAAGTGACTTAATATGTTTTAAGACAGAGTTCCTCAAACTTCATAATTCTGTGAATACTTCATACCTCATGCTTAATACAGTACCTATAGCCATAAAATTATTTCTTCTACTTAGCTACAATTTTGTTTATATCACTAAAATATTGTTACTCTCATTAAATCTAATATAAATGCCTGTATTTCTGAAGATCTTAGGTGACCACTGTAAAAGAGTTGTTTGACTCCGAGGGATCATTACATACAGGTTGAGACCAGTGTATTAAGAGATTCATGAGTTAGTTAGGTCCATGGTGATAAATACAATAAAAAAGAAAATTTTCACGATGTTAATGAACCTTTCGTAGACATGGCAGATATTTTCATTATTTCCAATGATTCTCAAACAAGTTTAGTGTTTTCATAAAAGCATAACAATTTGACTACATATTTTATACACATTGTACATTAACATTTTCTGCTGTTTAAAATCAGATTTTATACAAATGCATTTGGAACTCATTTTAGTCTCATAAGAGAAAACATTTCATATTTAGGTAAATTATTATTCAAGACTATATAAAAGCATGAAATGTTAAATTTATTTGCAGTAAATGATCTTGTTATTTTATTCTTCATGCATCTCCTCTTTCTTTGACCCTCTTCTCTCTGCTTATAAATATCATCACACAGCTATTAAAAACTGCATAATTCTAGTCAAAATAGTATTTTTAACATTAAAGGATTTTTGTTTTTATTTTCTACTCGTTATTCTGAATGTGAGAATTAACGTTCTGATCATCTTATACAAGCACATAATAGTTATAAGTGGTACTGTATTACAACACAATTTCCCCAAATTATTTACCTTGTAAAATCAAAGATCTGTTCTTAGAAATGACAGATCTTTTTTACTTTCTCCCTTCAAAATTTGGCAACAACAATATTATTCTCTGATTTTTCACTTACTTACCTAATTCCATAATTGTACTTTTGCTTAATATCTTCCATGTTTATCCATGCTGCCTTTTATTATGAAATTTCTTTCATTTATTAAAACCAGTAGCAAGCCTGCATCTGTATGTTTTCCACATCTTCTTATTCATGTTTTAAATATTTCTGTTTTTCTCATTTATAAGCTCCTATAAATAAGATGTCAATAAAAATAGTAACACTAATGTCTCTTTGAGTTTCTGACTTTTATTCTTTTACAAATATACATAAACCATTCTTAGACTATATAAAAACCATATATCTAACTTGTAGTGGGAAATTTGTACACTGTGTAGTGATATATTGTTGTGATTGTTTTAATACAGAGCTGATTCTGTTTCTAACACTACTATATAAAGTTTCTAGGATGACATAAAAGTTAGTTATCAATCTGATTATTAGGAAGGGCATTTACGGTAGCCTCTCTACTTTTGCACAGTTATTAGAATGATCATCCTTGGAGGTCTCTGAACATTTCTCTGGAGTCAATTTTATCATCACCTATAATGGCTCCCTCTATTATGGTAATTCTGATTTGCTCTCCTCTATTTCAATGATGTGCATAGAGCACAAAAGTGATGAAAAAGACTTGGAGAAACTTAAGAGCATGGAGCCCTCTTTAGATATGTGCAAATGGAAATCTGTTTGCAAGAATCACACTGTAGTTTACACAAGAGAGAGGAATAGGTCTGCTTAAGGAAGTCAAAGAATGATTAAGGTGCCAGAACAGTTTTTATAACAATCCTTTACACTTCCTGACACCAGTATTTCCTCCTGGAAGAAGCATAACAAAATTCCTAATGCTTTCCAAAAAGGAATCAGCTTTTAAGTTTTATACTTTCAAAATAAAAATTCATTATAGGTTTGAAGAGAAAACTGACTCTAGAGAAATGTCCAGAGACCTACAAGGATGTGATGGGAGATGTTATTCTGTAAATATGTTTCTCATACAGAATATGGTATTTAAAATGGTTTAGGGTTTTCCTTGACAATGAGGCACAATTGCTCCTGGTAACACCACCTGCATCAGAAAGGAAGATGGACATCGAAGAAACACATTATGGAGTTTGCATCTAATATGGTAAGACTAGCCATTGGGGCAAGGTACTGTTCTTCTGGACTGTTTGACTTTATGTTGTAGAAACTGGACATGCAGGACCCACAAAAAAGTGACTGCTGATGCAAGATCGACATTGCTACAGGGTTCCTGCTTCATGGAAGAGGCTGCCAGATAGCCAGACAGTCTTCAGGATACAGAGAAAAATGACTGACAAACTGCCAATACAGGTGGACAATTTAAAGTTTCCTGCTTTGTTGAGGTGTCTGGAGACACACTATGGCCTATGGGCTGAAGATGGAACATTACAGAAGAACATCGGGTGACTGACCAGGCAGTGTGTTGTCTCTGTCATTTCTAGAGTTTATATATTATCCTTCTATTGTCTGTGAAGGAGTTGAAGACAGATAGTTATAGTTATAGTTTTCCTTAGTTAGGATTAAAGATAAGTTACATATAGGACTTTAGACTCACAAAGATAGGATAGATGATATTTTCTTTAAGTCTTACAAAATGTTAATGGACTAAATATTGTTAACTGTGATTCTTATTTGATAACTGTTGTGTGGTATATTTTACTGTGTTAAGGTTAAACCCTTCTTTTTATTTTAGACAGAAAAGAGGAGATGATGGGAGATGTTATTCTGGAAATATGTTTCTCATACTGGTTAATTAATAAACCCCTGTTGAGCCAATGAGAAAGCAAGATAGGTGGGGCTAGGAGACAAGGAGGAAAGAGGAAGTGGGAAGGAGGAGTCAAGATGTAGACCTTGGAGGAAGGAAGATGCCATCTGTGGCTCCCGATATGATGACCACGTGGAAATACTTAGATAAGTAGAAATTGGTTAATAATTAAGACAGAGCTAGCCCATAAACAATAATGGTTATTGGCCAACAGGGATTGTATCAAATACAGAGTCTCAGAGTGTTATTTGGGGCTTGCAGTGAGACTATGGGCCCAGACCGGCGGTGGGTGGGCTGGCCGAAAACAGACATGCTACAAGGATGACCCCAAATAACAATATGAGCAACAGTGAAAAGGCTACCATATATGCCCTCCCCTGATAATGAGATTGATGACTAATGTATCTGTCATCATAAAGCCCTCATCTAGTAGTTGATGGAAACAGAAGCAGACACCCACAGTTAAACACTGAGCCAACTCCTGGAATCCAGTTAAAGAGAGGGAGGAGTGGCAAGAAATGGGGTCAAGACCAGACTACACAAACCCACAGAGACAGCTGACCTGAACAAGGAGGAGCTCCTTGTAGTGGGATAATCACTTTGTCTGCTTCTATGGCACTGACCATGACCATTGGTGGTGGAGCCATGGGTGGAATTAACCTGTGGAACTAGGTCTGAGGAGGAGCAAGCAATGCTCTTGCTGGTGGAATGCAGAGAGGAGAGCATTCGGTGAAACCTGCTGGTGTTCATCTGTCTAGGTTGTAAGTTATTTCTCCCCAAATAAACATCTGTTCGGCCTATCTGTTTATCCTGATCCTTATTAAACCGTGATAGCTCATGGGCCCTCCAGACTGATAGCTGGGAAAGCAGCATTGTATTAACTCAGATCCCCCTAAATGTGGGTCTTAGTTAAAAGTCCTGGGTAGTCTGAGGAACTTCTGACAGTGGAACCAGGATGTATCCTTGGTGCATGAAAGGACTTTGGGAGCACATTCCCTAGGGTAGGATACTTCCTTAGTCTAGAGGCAGAAGGGAGTGCTTAGACCCTACTCCAAATGACTTGACAGATTTTGATGAAACCTCCCGGAATGCATCACCCTCCCTGTAGAGTAGGGGTGGTGGGAGGAGGGTTGGGGGCCATGAAACAGAGGGAGAGGGAACTAAGATCAATATGTAAAATAAGAAAAATAATAAATATTATAAAAAGATATGTAAAATAAATAAAATAAATATAAATATTCAATTTTCCACTGATATAATAACCCATGGGAAATAAAGTCTCCTCAAAGTTACCATTGCTAACAGAGTTCACACCATGAATTTTTAAAGTGTTTAGAAACAGAATATTTTGTTTGGCTATATAAAGAGAAAGATGTAAAATATCATCATGCTGTAGCTGTTCTTCTGTAATTATATCATTTATGCCTATCATGATGATATCTATGTCATATATCTGTCTACCATCTACCCATTAATCTAGTGTTCCATGACATTACTTAGAAACCAATTTATACTCCTCCGAAAAAGATAACATAAAACCAACAAGACAACTTCAATAAATCTGGAGATCAATTGCCAGTTCTCTCTCTTTGTCTCTCTCTTCTCAACACACATATATACACAATACACATACACATATATACACACACACACAAACACACACACACACAAACACACACCACACATACACATGCAATCGTGAGGGAAGGAGAGAGAGAGAGAGGGAGAGAGAGAGAGAGAGAGAGAGAGAGAGAGAGAGAGAGAGAGAGAGAGAGAGAGAGAAACAGAGAAAGGAACAACAAAATTGCATTAGCTTAAGATCCATAACCAATTTTGCTTCAGAACCCTCCTTTGTTCCAGTTCTTTTAATCTGAGTGGCTGTAGTAGTTACACAATTCTTCATTCACTATTGATTCTGAGTTGTAACAGCTAGATGGTTTAGGTATTGGCTCATTATTCTTCCTTTTTAAAAGCAATTTGTTTCATTTATACTCAAAATATAATTGTATTATCCATTCCTCACTTTTTTTCTACTTGTCACATGTCCTCCTGGCTCCATAAAAATTGGTGGCTTCTTTCTCTTTTAGTTATTTGTGCACATAAATAAATTAATAAATATATAAATTCAACCTGATGAGAACATTTAGTGTTCACTGAATCTATGTTTTCAGAGCTGACCACTTGATGTTAAATAACTGAATTTCTAGGCTCATCCTCAGAAAAGACTCATTCTACTTTTCCCAGAAGTTGTTAATTGCCTGGAGCTCTTCATAAATGGGAGGGTCCAAAGATATTCTCTTCCATCCATGTTTACATTCCAATTATCATTTTCATTTTCTGGGTCTTATTTAGCCAGACATGCTGTTAACATTTTATTGATGTGTCTTTCCTGTCATATCTCAATGATGCAATCACAGGAGAATTCCCAGACATCTCTCTCTTACAATCTTTTCATGTATTCCTCTTGATGTTCAATGATACTTTTGTACAGAGTATGAGATGTTCGTATGTACTTTAGTTCGAATAAAACTATGGTCAGCTGTTTTCTTCTTTTTATTTTGTTTAATTTTTGTAATGTGAAAATCTGCTTCCTAAAGGTCATCTTTGAAGATGGGCAAAAGCTACAATTATATAGATCTTTGTATCTCTCAACCATTATGCAACTAGATTCTTCTTGCAGTAGATTGGAAATGATACATAGACCCACAAGTGGACAGAGAATCAGAGACTTTGGAGTACTCAGCCATACATGGAATGTCTTTATTATACCTTCTCAGGGATAAAGTAGCTATACCAAAAAAAAGAGGGAGAAGAATTGAAAGATATAGACAAGATAGAAAATTTCAAGACAAACTTCTAGACATTGCAGGAATGGTGTACAAATGAACTAGCATTAACTCTGGAACCCAGCACCGAATCAAGAGAGGCTGAGTCTGAGTACTAAGGAGGGGAAATGGACATGGGCTTCCAAACTTGGCAAAGAAACTATCTGTAATTGATACTTGCCTGAAGAGTCTCATTGTATATATTCACTACACTTCAAGGTAGGCACTATGCACAGCAGAAATTGTTCAACACAAAGTGAGATCAATGGACAGTTCAAAACCATTTTGTTCTATATTATATTGGGGGAGCATAGTTTTTTTTATCATTTGTCATTTTCTTTTATATTGTTACTTTTGTGCCCTGTGATGGGTGATATATAATTTTATATTTGGCTTAAGTGTTTTGTTTGTTTTGTATTGGAAAGAAAGGTGATGCAGTGGGGATACTAGAGAGGATTTGGGTGGGGGAAAGACATGTTCAGAATATATTATATGGAAAATTATTTTTATTTAAAAATTGTGATACTTAACAAAGATACACACTTATCTGTGCTTGTAAGGAAAGGTTTTCAGAAGACAGAAATTATACTGGTTTAATAAAGTGGCAGAAGATATTTTTCTGCCAAAATCTATGACTGGAATAACTACAGACAATTTACTGCAATTTACAGTAACAGGCAGGATTCCTTCCTGTTGAATGGGCCTTAACTGAAATTGACATCTCTTGGCTTCCACCAAGAATTAAGAGACACTACTATACCTTTATGAATATCTGTGTACACTTGTTAATATTACTGAAGGCGTTGCAGCAGGGAAATCTGTTGATTGTTTTACTCCTTTGCCATCTTGTATATCATCTTCTAATATTACAAAAGCTAGTCCTTGTGAAGTATACTTTTCTGTAAAATTCAGGTTGATTCCTTCAAGGCATGTTGTGAAATGTGTGATGTTATCAGGAGAAAGGATGTGCCTTCACCTTATTGGACGCAATAAAAATCAGTGATAAATTGTATTATTTTGGAAGTTTTTGTTTGGTTGGTGTTTTTGTCTCCCCTGACAATAACCATGACAAGACATTTACTATTTGGGTATTGTTTTAATTTAATCTATTTTTTGTTTTTGTTTTAAAATAAATTATGATTCTGGGGTGATGGAAAATGTTATTCTGTAAATATGTTTCTCATACTGGTTAATAAATAAAGCCCTGTTGGCCAGCAAACAGGAAAGCAAGATAGGCGGGGCTAGGAGGAGGAAAGAGGAAGTAGGAAGGAGAAGTCAGCATGAGAGCCCAGAGAGGTAGAACTGCAGCCAGCTGCTCAGGCCGGTAAGATGAGCCACATAGAAACACTTAGAATAGTAAAAAGGGTTAATCATTAAGACAGAGCTAGCCGATAAACAATGATATCAACTGGCCAACAGAATTGTATCAAATACAAAGTCTCTGTGTGTTATTGGGGGCTGTCATGGCAGTGGGACCAGACTGGTGGCAGGGAAAAACCTACTTGTAACATTCGGGAGGTATTATCTTATCATCCCCAAATGCTGTTCCTTCATTTAAATTATATAAGTATATGAGTACATAATTACATATATGTGTATTTATGTGCATTTTGTGTAACTTTATGAAAATATAAAACAATATAACTCCTATTGCTTTTTCAAATTACATTGTAGGACAAGTTCTAATTAGTCTTAATAATAAAATCTCAGAGTTTGATATAGGCGTAAATGTTAAAAGAACAGAGAGACAGAGAAGCAAACCACAGACACTTCTTGCTTCACTGATTCCTCAACATTATAAGGGACTGAACACATGTTTCCTCCTGCCTTACACTCCACCCTTGCCCAGCCATAACACTTCCTGTCTGTCTGTACAGACCCCCAGTCCTCTATGGTTAACCAGTGGCTAGCTACACCTTCTGATCTTCAAGCAAGTGTTATTTGCTAAAGAACAAAATACCACCTCACTTCCTTCACTCTCTTGATGCTGTGTTCTTTCCTTTCTTTATTGTTTGTCCATCCCTTTGCCCAGTAACAGATGACACCCAATACTCCTTTTCACATATCTGTATTCTGATTCTGTCTCTGGAAGTACTCCTGTCACCATGGCTGCTTTTTACTTTCTTAGTCTGTGGTTGTTTCAGGTTATATACTAACATCCAAAGCCAACACTATGTGCCACATACAAAACATAATATATAGCAATTTTGTTTTCTGGTCTGTGCTGCCTTATTATGTAATGTTTTCTAATCCTTCCATTTACCTGCCAGTTTCCTGATTTCATTTTTCTTTACAAATGAATGATCTTCTGTAGTGTATCTATGTCACATTTCCATTGTCTAATCATCATTTGATGGAAAATAAAACTGATTCCATTTTATTACTTCCATATTCACACATTTATTATATAATATTCACTTAATGAAGAGTAATACCCAAATAATCTTGCATGTGATCATTTGAACTTCATTCAAGGGGAACTAAGGCAAACCCATGTTTTCTTCTATCTAATATTTACTTTAAGAAAAAACAAGTGATATCAAGTGTTATTTAATATTATAATTTTTATCAAAATTCCAATGTCAATTTAGGAAGAAATAATATGTAGTTAGCTAGTATTGACAGTTAATAAGGATCAGGAGAAACAAATAGGCTGAAATGATGTTTATTCAGGGAGAAGTAACTCACAACATAGACAGATGAACACCAGCAGGTTCCTGGTCCCAAGATGCCTCCAGATGTTCTTCTGTCCCCATCTGTCTGCAAGACAGAGAGCTCTCTGAGCCCCCCTGCTCAGCCTTAGTTCCTCCAGGTAATGTTCGGCCCTGTCTCCACCCCCAATGGATGTGGTCTATGCCACAGGGGCAGAAAAGGTGAATATCTCACTACAAGCTAGGCATTGTATTGTTCTTTTATTACTGATTGGTACAATTCCTCATGGAACCTGTAGAGAGTCTCAGAAAACCCCCAAATATCACAGTACTTAGGTTATAGAAATAGAAAAGCATTGCTAAGTCACAGAGAATTCGGTAGTAAAACAGCCTGCTAGCTGTGCAGCTCTGGTCATTGATGTAACTTCACTGACTCATAACCTGTGCTGGGGTATAGTTTTTTCTTCACCTTATAACTTAAACATTTAATATGCAGTCTGTCAGCTGAAATAATTAGTCAGCAAAATAAAAAAAATGATAACAATTATTGCATTAGGCAAGACAGTAAAGCCATCTCCCTAACCAAACTTTCCTACTTGATGCGTCTTACATTGCTGATGGAGTCTGTTTTCACAAGCTTTTAATTACCAGCCTCAGAAATCGCTACAAAATTATTAGTTGGTCTGCTTTCTAATTAATGTTTCTGAAACAATTATTTTAAAATTTCTAAAAGAGTTTACTATTGATTTTCTATTCATAAAAAAGTTTAATTTTTTTCTCTGAATCCCTATGTTTATTTGAGGTAGAAGACCAGATAAGATTGCAAATTAGCTGACTATGAGTCCTAGGGAAAAAAATATCTATTTTCTATGCCATGATTTTACTGCAATATTGAGAAATTGTTTGATTTTTATTGTTATTTTATTAATTTTATGTTGAATGGTTACATAAAGCAAGGTGACACCACTGACATTCTGCTTGAAAATATGTGAAACATTGAACACAGTGGCGTTTTCCATTAGTATGGTGCATCTGTCACAATTAATGGACCATTGTTGACATTTTATTATTAACCCAAGGTTAAACTGATTTATAACCAAATTCTTATGCTACAAGATCCTCTGTGTTTATTAGAGGTTTATATATGTATGCATATCTTTGGTAATAAAAATTTGATCAGAAGCACAGGCAGAGATTGTAGGCTACATGTTCTAAAAAGCTCTATTAACAACTCATACTGTGTGATTAAGTTCTCCCCAGTGGTTGGCAAGAAGCATTCTGAGAAACGTTCTTAAAGAACATCAACGTGAATCTCATAATGCTTTTGTTATATTTGCTATTTGAGATGCATGCACAAAAGATACAATTTTTATGTTGAGAATAAAATTGGGTAGTAGAAAACAGCAAAGGTAAAGTGTTGTGTTTGAGAGACGTTTTCATAACAGAAATAAAGTTATCTCAAACCTTAGAATCATTGCTTTTTTGTGACATCAATAAGAAGTACAAACTAGAACTTGCATAGTATTGGTAATCTCTTTAGTGTTGCATTTATGACCATAATAATACACTATATGGTATTACCATGTTTACACCCATGTGATCTTAATTATGTCTATGATCCTGATAAAGTCAAATTGATTTTAAAGTCAAATTGACACAATCTAGAATCTCTTCTGAATAAAGAACTTGTGTGAAGGAATTACCGAGATCAAACTGGCATGCAAACACTTTGTGTGTTATTGTGTTGATAGATAGTTGATACAGAAAGTACCAGTCCACTGTAGGTAGCATCAATCACAAGCTGCTAATACTGAGTTATATAAGATAGCAATCTAAAATATGAAGTAAAAATATGAGTTTGTTCCAGACAATGGTGGTGTATGCCTTTAATTGCATCACTCCAGAGGCATGAGTTTTTCTGTGAGTTCAAGTCCAGCCTGGCCTACAGAGTGAGTTCCAGGACAGATTCTAAAGCTAGAGAGAAACACTGTCTGAAAAAAATGTCTAACATAATTAATTTGAATGGGTATGAAGGAGCTGAGGAAGGGGAAGAATGTGATCAAGATACATTGATTGAAATTAAAAAAAAAAAAACCTGTTGAAAGAAGAGGCAGTTGAGCAAGCTAGAGAAAGAAAGTAATAAGCAGTGTTACATAATGAAGGCTTCTTCCTTTCCAGCTTGAATACCCTCCTGAATCATCTCCATGATGAACATGATGAAAATATACATAATATATGATATAAACATTTTCCCATTTCTATTGCTTTTGATCATAGTGTTTTGTTACGACAGCAGAAAAATAGACTGTCCATATTCAAACAAACAAAATAATTATTAACACACATTTTTTGAATGAATCTCAGCAAATATTATGTGACTGCTATGAGGACTACAATCTGGAATTCACTTGCCAATTGTACCCTCTTGACTATTTTTTAATAATACAATATTCCTTTGATAATTATAACATAGTTGTCTTTCGTGGATCACATTGATCCCTGATTCTCCCACTGTCAGCCTTTTCTCACTCTCAAAATCTTTCTAGAGGATGAATGTGTCTCATCTTAGCTAGAAATGAATGGAAGGTGCCAGAGTTTTGACAACAGACTGAACAAAGAAGAATTGCATTCATCTATAGGTGTTGATATTTTACATTCTTTCATAGAGATAATTAAATAAAGGGGTGTTATTAGAAGTATACACTTTCTATATCTTCTTTCTGTATTGTGCGATTTGGGAATGTGTTTCTCTAGCTTTTACACTCAAACTTCTGCTTGCCATTTTCTTCACATGTGGATATCAAAGCTCTTCTCGGTCTCTCAACAGTTTCCTTTCATGGATAATCATATATATGTATATATATATATACATATATATGATTATTCTTTAACACTTAGAGAAGGAGGGAACAGGAGGGGACATTTGGGCAAACTAATGGGAAGATTGAAACAGGGAAAGAATAGAAAAGAACAAGGAAAAAGATACCATAATAGAGGGAGCCATTATAGGTTTTAGGAGAAATCTGGCACTAGGGAAATGTCTAGAGATCTAAAAGAATGGCCCCAACTAACAATCTAAGCAAGAGTGGAGAGGCTACCTTAAATGCCCTTCCATGATAATGAGATTGATGACTACATTATATGCCATCCCAGAATCTTCATCTAGTAGCTGATGAAAGCAGAAGCAGACACCCACAGCTCAACACTAGCTGAACTCCTGGCATCCAGTTACAGAGAAGGAAGAGTGATTAACAAAGGGGTCAAAACTAGGCTGGAGAAATCCACAGAATCAGCTGACCTGAACAAGGGGGAGCTCATGCACCCTAGTCTGACAGCTGGGAAACCAGCATAGGACTGATCCAGCCCCCTGAATGTGGGTGTCAGTTAGGACTGGGCAGTCTATGGGGCCTCTGGTAGTGGATCAGTATTTATCCCTAGTATACGAATAGACTTTGGGAGCCCATTTCACATAGAGGGATACTCTCTCAGCCTTGACACATGGGAGTGGGCCTAAGCAATGACCCAAATAGTATGGAAGACTTTGATAACTCCCCATGGAAGGCTTCACACTCCCTGTGGAGCAGAAATGGGATGCTCTGGAGTTTGGTGGAGGTGATAGGGGAGGATGGGAAGGTGAGGGAACTGGTGTTGACATGTAAAACAACCTTGTGTCAAATTTAAATTAAAAGAAAGGGGAGAAAAGAATTATAATTCAACGTTGCTGTCGGGTTTTGAAATAAATGCTATTTTGTCATATAAATCATCTCTACTGACTGACACAACATTCAAACTGTATACCAGGAAATATATGTGCATATATGTATATAACCATGCATACATTTATACTCATAAATACTTGTATATATTTTGTAAAAAAAATCTTGTTTATTTGGCATAGTATGTTTAATATACTGACACTAACTCTACTACAATTCTTCAAATATTTTATATTGAAGCACTACAATCCTAAAAAACCAAAATAGTATATGGTTGTTTTTTTTTATTTTTTACTGTGTTCTATTGTTTTATACACCACACCATTTGTTAACTGAATCCAATCAATCATTCATCTACTGCTAGTGTCTGTACATCTGATGAACTTCAGTGTGATTAGAATGACTTAATTCAGAATTTATATTTTAACATTTACATTGTTTTAAACAATTTATCTCTGGTAATTTCCACTTCAGTGCCTAGAAAATTGTAATCATTCATCCACCTGAAAAATAAAGGACTATAATAGATTTTAAACTAGAAAATAAATTAACTTTGTATCAACTTCCATGACTTATATAGCATTAATCTTATAATTTGACAATAAAATATTTACCTATTCAAGAATATCCAATGAATTATACATTTTTATACATAAAAATTATAGAGTAATAGATATTTTATCAGTTTTCTAGGTAGTAGTTTTCTGAACACACAGAATACATTTTTTTATAAGTATTTATAGAGTTCCAGGCTTTACCCTACCTAAAAAAGCTTGACTTCCATTGCTGATGATTTTGACCATTGTTTGCATGCTTCAGTGCTGGCCTCCAGCAAATTCTTTCCTGTATAAGACCTCAGAGATGTGAAAAACAAACAAACAAACAAAAACCAAACAATTGCACTCTCATTTACTCAGAACTTCAGGAGGGTGGACAAGGATAATAGGATACCAAAATTTTTCCATACCAGGTCACCTAAATTAGCTAATTCTTGTTCATCAGGGTCATTGTAATAATAACAAACCCCAAATAATAAAAATACCATAGAGTTCACTATTTCAAATCCTACTAATTATTATTCCATTGCTTCACTCTATAGTTCACTGAGAAGCTTATACATCTTCTTACTTAAATTTCCATTTATCCCTGATAATGAAAACATAATAAATCACAGTATACCACAGAGTCAACACACCCAATACTTTTCTAGAAAATTCTTACATCATTTATTGTCTTTCATAATAAAATGCTTGACATTTTCTGTGATTGCATTGCTTATTCCTAAGAATTTATTTTCTTTCTGTTCTCTCAAAGCATGAGGGATGTTGAATGTACACATCATTTTCCAAATGAGGAGAATTTAGATCCTCTCACCTTCCAACCTATATTGATGAATTATACTTCTGTGAGAAACTTATCTCTTTTCCATTTTAGAAGGTAATCACTCATGGATTCTAAGTATATCTGTAAGATTTTAGATCAAATAAAATAATTGATATGTCCCCAAAGAAGAAGATAAGATAGGGAAATGATAAATGTCTTGAGCTTTATAGTTTTCCAGTAACGTGTAATGAGGATTGACCCAAAGTAAAATAATTAGATCAGAAAAGATTATTTTTGATCTATCATGCTCTCAGTCTAGCTTTCCAACTACAAGTGAAAGCCTTTGTTCTTTTCGCTGTGCATAAAATTGTCTGGGATATTTACCTCACTCTCCAGAGCCCACACATAAACTAATGCTTGCTAATATAATTAGAAAGACAGGTTTATAAATTATAGTAGTAAATACCCTAGCTATATGTTATTCCTCCCAGAAACTTATACTGTGACACAAAATTTAGATTAAATTAAATTATAATCATTGTCAGCATACTATTAAAACCAGATTTGAATAGACATTCTTATAAATAAGCACATTTGTTTTAACAATGATATTTAAAAGATGTATTTTAGCAATTTTCATCTACTTATTTTCTTTCCTGATTTATTTTCATGAATGAGTATTTGCTATTTGTCTCTACTGTTTTCATAAATGCCTACTTAGATTATTTGCAGAATTTTAATATGTCAGTTTTATATCAGTCATCTGCTTTTATTTAATATATGTCCCTCATTGATATGTAATACACAATTTTGTGGGAGCTTTCCAAAATTTTATAAGATGTCCATTATAGAAAACATTTGTTCTTATGAACTATTTTTCCTTTCTTAGCTTTACACAGATATGTTAATAAATTAATTACTAAATTCAAGGTGAGGGCTATTTACTAAATAATTTATTATAGATACTTTAAAGTCCTTATTCTCCTTTTCAAGAATATGATGTATTTTATTCACACTTATCCAATTTGGAATAGGAAATCAATGACATATTATATATATAGAATCAGTTCTTCTCAAATGTTAAAACACATGAGTTATTCAACTATAAGATGTTTTAAAAAATAAATTATAAATACATAATCTCTCACCATCCATTTCCTCTCTCCAGCTCCTTTCATTTTTGACCCCTTAAACTATCTTAAATTCATCATTTCTTTACTTTGATTATTAGTTTTACATATCACAAATACTAAAATATATAAATATAACTCATGTCCTATTACTTTATTGTTTTTGTATGCTTTCACGAATTACCAATTGTGTTAACTTCTCAGGGGGCTCATCTTTGAGGAAGGCTAATTCTTTCTCAGCAGTCATCAGGTGCCTGTAGATCTTCGGCTAGAGGTGAATGTAAATAAGATTTCTGCCTACCATACCAGCATGCCTATTGCTATTGTGATTGTTCAGGTCTTGTTAGGGAGGCATATTGTTGTGATGACATGGGTGTAGCATCCCTATTATTTCTAGAGAAACAGTGTCACAAGTTTCTTAGTTCTCTGTTTCTTAAAGAATTTCCTCCCTCTCTTCAGTGATATACCCTGAGCCCTTAGCACAAGACTTGTACTGTATGAACATTTGTTCATCATAGGGCCTGAGAATCCCTCCTTCACCTGTTTTCTGCATTTTGAATAATTATATTGCTCTATAGTAATCTTGGAATGCTGTAAGAGTATATTTCAGTATCACACATTCTTAATAATTACTATTTTCTAATATAGTTTTACATAAAAATGTTTTGCCATTAAAATATTGTGTTTGTCTACTAAAAATTACAAAATTTAGTACTTGCATGCCGATTTATGAGAAAAGCAAGCTTCAGAATTAATGAATATAGGATACAATGAAGGTGAATATTCATGTATCATTTAGTTTCTTTTACCAGTCTTTTTAATACAGAGAGACTGCATTTTTTAAGTTCATGCTGTTACTTTTGTAAGAAGTTCTGTGTGTATGTCATAAATTTCATAAACAAAGGCCAATGGCAGTCTAAGTAGAAGAGGAGTGGGAAAAGGGGAACAGTCCTCCATTGCTAGTGGGAATACAAACTTGTGAAACCACTTTGGAAATCAATATGGTGGTTTCTCAGACAAATGGGAATCAATCTACCACAAGATACAGCAATTCCACTCTTGGGCATACATTTTTAGGATGCACAATCATACAAAAAAGAATAGCTTCAACTATGTTCACAGCAGGGTTGTTTGTAATAGTCAGAACCTGGAAGCAACCTAGATGCCCCTAAACCAAAAATGGATGGAGAAAATGTGGGGACATTTACACAATGTAGTATTTCTCAGTAGGAAATAAATGAAATTTTAAATCAGATGCAAATGGAGGGCTGGAAGAAACCATCCTGAGTGAGATAACACAGACAAAGAAAGACAAGCATGTTATTTACTCACTCATATATGGATATTAGAAATAGAGCAAAGGATTACCAACCTACATTCCACACCTCCAAAGAAGTTAGGAAACAAGAAGGTCCCTAAGAGATACATACAAGGTCCTCTGGAGAAGGGGAAAGGAACAACCCTCCTGAGAAAATTGGGAGCACAGGGGAAGGGAAGGGAAGTAGGAAAAGAGAAAGAGAAAAGAGGAGGGGGACAGAGAAGAGGAGGGATCAGGAAGAATGAGTCGGGGAAGAATAGAGGAGAGCAAGAAGAGAGATACCTTGATGGAGGTGTCCATTATAGGTTTAGAGAGAAATCTGGCCCTCAGGAAATGTTCAGAGATCCACAAGGATGATCACAAGTAAGAATGTAAGCAAAGTAGAGAGGCAGCCATAAATGCCCTTCTCCCATAATGAGATTGATGACAATCTCATAAGCCATCCTAGAATCTTCATCCAGTAGCTGATGGAAGCAGAACCAGACACCCAAGCTAATCATTGATCCATAGTCCTGGAATCTAGTTATAGAGAGGGAAGAGTGATGAGCACATGGGTCAAGAACAGGCTGGAGAAACCCACAAAAACAGCTGACCTGGACAAGGGGGAGCTCATGAACCCCAGTCATAAACCTGCAGAACCAGCATTGGACCAGACCAGGCCCTCTCAATATGTGTGCCAGTTAGGAGGCCTGGACAGTCTATGGGACCTCTGACAATTAAGCCTGTGTTTATTGCCAGTGCAGGAAAGGACATGCATATGCCGGGATACTCCCTTAGCCCAGGTACACAAAAGAGGGCCAAGGCCTTCCCCCAAAGGATGTGACAGACTTTGATGATCCCCCATAGAAGGCCTCACCCTTCTTGCAGATTGGATAGGGGTGGGGTATAGGGTTGGTAGGGGGCATAGGAGGATAGGAGGGAGAGGGAACTGGGATTAATATGTAAAATATTATTGTTTTATACTAAATGAAAAATGTGAGCAGTATTTTACTTTATAGACATTATTATCAGTGCTATTGTAAAGGAGGATATGAAGGTTATTAAAGGTGTGCATATGCATATGTATGAAAATGTTTATGGCTGTGAAAAATACATGTCAATTCAGGGTCTCTTTGTTAGTCATTCTCAACATTAGATTTTATAAATGAAGCATTGAAAATGCTTCACGGATCAGCAGAAGATAACAAGCTTCAGGGAATATCTGTGTCTCTCTCCCCTAGGTTAGAGGTATATGATATTACAGCAAGATATCACCACAGGTATACAGCAAGGTCAGGAAACTTAAAAGTGTGTGTTATGTGACTTAGACCTGGGTAACTCATGCTCTTGTAACAGATATAGTTCTATCTCTCTCTTTTTGTTGGAAATTAATATCTTTCTAATACTTAAAACTTGGCAAACAAATATTCATACTAATGAAACTAGATGCCTAATTTAGCTTATACAAATTAACTCCAGTTTACTAAATTCTCTACCAGAAATTAAAACTTTAATAAAAAAATGTGCAAGAAATCTATTCAATACACTAAACTTATTTTGTGTTCTTAATAATAGATTTTATTGTAAATGTGCTCATGTCCTTCCTGTTCTGTTTTCAATTGAGTTTTTGCCTCTGTCTTGCTTTTCAAAACTTTTTTGCATTTTTAAATTTTTTTTCTTATTTTACATATCCATCCCAGTTCCCTTTCCTACCCTCCTCCTTCCCTCTCTCCCTCCCTCTCATGGCCCCTGATTACCCTCCCATCCCATTCCCCCCCCCCCTCATTCCACAGGGAGGGTGATGTCTTCCAGGAGGGGTCAGCAAAATCTGTCAAGCCTTTTGGGGTAGGGACTAGGCCCTCCCTCATCCCTCTAGACTAAGGGAGAATCCCTCCATGGGGAATGTGTTCCCAGAGTCCTTTTGTGCACCAGGGATACATCCTGGTTCCACTGTCAGAGGTCTCTTAGACTGCCCAGGCCTTCTAATTGAGACCCATGTTCAGGGAGTCTGAGTTGGTCCAATGCTGAATTGCTAGCTATCAGTCTGGGGATCCATTAATTCTCTCTTGAAACAGATACATTTTTAACAAAGATTTACGCCTGGTTTTCTGACTTTTTAGGCATCCTATTATGTATGAAGTAATATATTATTCTCTCTCTCTCTCTCTCTCTCTCTCTCTCTCCTCTCTCTCTCTCTCTCTGTGTGTGTGTGTGTTTAATTATGATAAAGATGCTAAGACATTGAACAAATAATAGAAACTATGCACTATCTAAGAGATCTTTCCTGCATTGGCTGCTGAGAAATGTGATTTTAATTGTTAGCTTACAATCATAAATCCTCAATTACAGTTTCATCTTTCAGTTTTAAACTATAAATGCTTTTGCTTCTGATGATTTTATTAATACAACCCTAATTTAGGGTACATGATGTTAAAAAATGTGACATTTTAATATGTTGCATTTTCTTTTGCATAACAATTACACCTTCATTTCCTAAATGAGACATTATCAGATGGTAAAGAAAAAAACAGTGATCAGGAATAATTTTTCTATACACCTGAAATATTAAAGTGTTAACAAAGTGATCATATTTCTTCCTTATGTTTTCTTCTCTTCTTCATATATCCAACTGGCTCCATTCTAAAATGGAAAAAAACATCTGTGTAATGTATATTGTAGCAAAATTGATATGGTTGTTGTCACCCTCCCACTTCACTCAAAAAATGTTTATGTCAGGTAAAATCCCTAATAAACCCTTTTCTGGTCAATCAAAACCAATTTCTCTAAAAGGGTAAAAGAAAAAAAATTAGTAGCAAAAATATGATGGAAGAGAGGAGAACGGGTAATAAGACTATATGAAAAAATCATAAGGTGTCAGGAAATTACTACCTGAAATAGATATAAGACACATAATTCAGCATATATGTTTATATATAATTTATATATAATTTATTATATATATATAATTATGTGAAAATTTACTATCTAGACTGATATTTCCTTCTTTAAGACAGTTGGACCATTTAAGAAAAACTCAACACCAACTGTGAGAATCTCTCTCTTGAGTTGTTGGCCACTGCTGTCCAAGAGACTTTCAAAGGATTATAGGCTATTACTATTCTCTTGATTGCTCCCCACAGAAGTGGAAGTCCAGTCCTTTGCTAAAGACAGAATACTAAGGCACAGGGCCAAGAAGACCCTTGAGTTTGTGACTTGAAAGCTTCCTCTCTAAGAACTGTATTTCCTGGATTTAAAAAAAAATGTATCATGTAAGCTTCCAAATGAAGGAAAGAATCTTCACACCTTCCCAGCTATGTCACCTCTGAACCACAACTGCAATCAGCATGGCAGGATAATACAACAATGCAGTAGTGGCCTGTGTACCTTTAAAATTACACACAGCTCTGTGATTGAACATGTGGCTATTCAACAAGAGGGAAATAATATCCAGTGCTATACATCTAACCAAATACCCAGAGTTAGTGAAGTCATAGATCTTGAAAGAGAGCCTTCTATTATAACTTTTACTAAGTTTACCTGTGTGCTTCCTAAATATTTTACTTATACTCAAAGTTGAGTGTAGTTCTTAGCCCACATCAAGAAACAATTTTTATCAATGCCCCTATCCCATCACAGAGAAGGTTATTCAATGAAAATCCAGAGTTGTAGAACTGAGCATTAAGTAATGCATATACTATACACTCCCACACTCAATGTTGAGGGATCATTGGGGAAGAGGGAATGGAAAATAAGAGCCTAAGCAAAGTGGAATATTCTGAGCCAATGTCTATTAAAATTAACCAAATCTACAGTAATGATATATCACCAACATAAAAACTTCAGCATGATCAGAATATGCACAAAATAGATATGCTAAACTTCATGGAGGGAACACTAGAAGGCCTAAACTATTTTTTTTAAAGAAGAAAACCTACAAGCAACTAAGTAATACTGGCTTCAGAAGAAATAGTCTCCAGGGAAGAGCACAATATTTGGTTATCTAATACCAAATGGTCAGTTCACAAATCATATTTTCAAATAAGATTACAAAGATGGAGGAGCATTTATTTATGGATTTAAGAATGGAAATGTGAAGCCAGGCATAGGTGGTGCATGCCTTTAATCCCAGCACTTGGGAGCATGCCTTTAATCCCAGCACTTGGAGGCAGAGGCAGGTGGATCTCTGTGAGTTCAAGGCCAGACTGGTCTACAGAGCTAATTCCAGGATAGGTTTCAAAACACTACAGAGCAACCCTGTCTCAAAAAAAAGAGAGAGAGAAAGAAAGAAAAAGAAAAGAATGGAAGTGTGTGTGTGTGTGTGTGTGTGTGTGTGTGTGTGTGTGTGTCTGTGTCTGTGTAAAGTTAGGGTGGGCATACAATGGAGAGTTAGAAGGGAAGAAAGGGAAGGAGTAATGATATAATTACGGAATACAAAAATTGAGTAAAACATTTAAAAATATATTGTTGTATGTTGCAAAAAGACATTCCTTGCTTGTATAATATGACTACAATTTGGATACTCTGCAGTTGAGGCCAGGTCATGTGCAGAAAAGTTACATCATGTGATTATAGAGGATGCTTGGCTACCAGCTACACCAGTTTGAAAGATGTCATGCTGCAATATAAAATTAAAGAAACAAACAAAACAACATACAAAATGTTATTTCTGAACAGAGGTGGAAAATAAACTATGTGCAATAGAGGTCACATTCATTCATCACATACAGGACATTGCTGCTGACAGCAGTAATGGGAAGCCAGCTACTGATTCATGACAGGAAGCTCATTAAAGAACTATAGCTCATGAAATCAATTTGTCCTGTTAATTATTTTGAATGCTTGTAAGAACCCGATCTGATGATGTTCCACAGGCAGGTACTGAATCTCTGATGAATGTTGTAAACTCTAGTTGTGATGCTGTTTTGATATCTATCTGCTGGGTCTTGCTATCTGCTGTTTGATATTTATCATTTTCTTCTTGCCTGCTACATATTTGATAAACTTATTCATTCAAAACTGGAATTATTAATATCATAGATCATTCTCCAGACCACATACAGAACTACTTATCAGCCTATCTACTCAATCTTTTGAAAATTACTCCTCACTATTAGAATTTTTAATTATTTGTATACAATCAAAATAGCAAAGCTCACTTTTATTACAGAAATGGCCAAAGTGGAAACTAAGTCTTTGAAAACTCAATTTTAATGTAAATTCTGCCATGTCTCCCATCACTGGAGCGTGTACAGCAAAACTGGTTCATGCAATGATAGATTGATGCCTCTATAAATTGTATAGTCACAGCACCATAAAATTTATGATGAGTTTTTGATGTAAAATTAGATATTTGCACACGATAAAGCATAGATTGTATATGATTAAAATTATCAGAAACAAGAAAAACATCATAATATAAAAGCCTCCAATAGCTTATCATAAGTAGAAATAAACAGAAGCAGCAGCAAGGGAGTAACTGGGAGGAGAAAATAGAAGGGAAAACTGTAGCCTGGATGTACATAAATTATATAAACAAACAAACAAACAAACAAATAAATAAATAAATAAATAGAATTAAAACGTGAAGTAGATAGCTGGTACATGGCACAAGATTCACAGGATTGGATAAGATATAGATTAATGTAATTTTATACAGGTTGAAATCACAGATGATGCAGGTGATCCCCACAAGTTCTTATTCCAAGTGTCCACACTGGCTGCCCTCCTTGACCCTTTTGGGAGCAAGAGGGAGCAAGCCTGTTTTGGACCCCAGACCAAATACCACAGACTCAGTTATGCACAGTGACCATATCCATACTGGTGTGGTCAGTGCCACAGGTACAGTTGGGTGGCTATCTCTATACCATTCCCCTTTTAGTCTAAAGAAAAAAGATTTAGGCTTGAAACAAACTATATACAAAGATAGCAAATATCTAGTATGCTCTAGGAAAAGGAAATGTAGGAACGTGCACACTTATACCCTATTGCAGAGAGGTAAGAACTGAATGGGAAGAGCTGCTATCCAGTCCTACAGTGAAGGCATATTACTATAGAAGTGTCCTAACATTGAATGTTTAAGTCTTGTGCGTAATGTTTCTATCTAGGAAAAGAGTACAACAATTGTGACAGTCTAATCTTCAACCTCATCAAAGACCTGAGAAGAAGGATAACAACACTAGGGCAGGCAGGAAGTACAGGAAAGCAACTTTCAAAAGGTACAGCAAAGACAGAAACAGCAGGCTACCTGGACAGTCACCCAAAGTCTCATAGCAGAGTAGGGGCTACCAGCTTACGCTGAGGCCTAGAGTATTTAAATGACCAATACAGAAGCAGGGAGGTTTAAAGGCTGTATTGTCCTGACTTGGCAAGGTTAAGCAGTCTTTCATGTTTATCTACTGAAATCAGAGTAAGACAGTGGTCAAGGTAGGTGTAGTTCTTTGCCCACAATACCATTAGCTGAGGAGAGAGAATGGACTCCAGAAGGATTGACATCAGTGCCCAACTTACTCTCAGAAATAGCTCAGTGCTCTCAGGAGCAATTGTGTCTCATGTCAATGGAGTATTAATATTAAAGCATTTAAATGCCATATTCTGCAGATCTCTGAAATGTTTGACGATCAAACATCTATGTCTGACTAAACTCATAGGCATAAAAACATGGGAGAAGATAATCTGTAACACTCAGGAATATAGCTGTACAAATGGTTGAAACTTCCCAAAATAATATAGTAATGACAATTATTTCAGCAATATAACTATATATATATATATATATATATATATATATATATATATATGTAAATCTCTAAAACAGAGGTAGAATTAAAATGTCTTAACCAAAATTTGAACTAACATGGTAAAATATCCTCAATTATCTCAATATATAAAATATCTTAAACATATGTAAAAGCATACATACATAGAATATGATAAAGATATTTGTGCATAAAACATTGTAAATATAAAGCAAACCTTACATAATATGGCAAAATAAAATATACAAATTATCTGGTAAAGGAATACAAACTTAATTTTACATAAGTTACAACATACAAGAACCCATAACAATGTAAGTTGTCTATAGCTAATATTTACTAAGATAATTCACAAGAAGATATGTTAATGTATTTTTATTATTCACACCCTTAAACTTATCTAAAAGAGATATATGTGTGACATTCTATTAAGTAAGCTACCTAATGAATTTTATAATAGTTTTCTTGTCCTAACATAATTACTAATTAACATGGTATAATGTAAAGTAACATAGGTAAAGATTTCCAAATAAATATATATTTGATTTGTTTTATTATACATTATTGTTATTCTATGTACTATTGGCATTGCTGACATTATGATTTATCCAAATGGCACTAACTCAACATGTTTTAATGGATAAACATATTTGTGTATATTTGTGTTTGCTAAGATATAGACACAAAAGAACAGTATAAACATGATATTGATATAGTGTAATTATCCATACTACCACTTTGATGACTCCAATTTTCCTTTCAATAACTCTATTATGTAGAATCATAAATGTGTTTTAACATAGTTCATCATACTTTTCTTATAAAACATTTTATTCCTTCAAATCAAAATTATTTTATACATTAAATGTTGACAACAATTAAGAAATATTTTCTCTACAACCCAATAAATTGTACTTTGGAATATGTTTTTTTTTTTTTTGCTGTACAGTGTATCACTCTATACATTATGGTTTTACAAACATCAAAGGGAGTTTCAGAATTAAATTTTTAGATTAAATTAAATTGATTAACAAAATCTTAGAGATAACTATTGAGAATAAATTCCACAGGAACATACCCCTAAAATGCATGGTTACAGGACAGGTGGATGCATGGTAAAATGATTAATTAATTGTTAAATTATGTTCAATAGACAATATTTCATTTGATGAAAAGAATAGGGGCTTAGATGAGAAAGATTTAAGAGATAAAAGATAATTGATGAGAATAAACAAATAACAGATTAAAAGGTTCAGACATCAGACAATAATGTCAGTTGATATACCAAAATGTCTCTAATGCTTCAGTACTTAGTGTAAAAATAGTATTACTTAATTATTCTAATCTTGCAACAATGTCAGGAAATATTTCTCTTATGTTAAAGGTCAATAGATGAGAATACTGCTTAAGTTTCAGTGCAGGACTGTGGTGATGTCTTGTACAAATAAAGCCTCTCTGAAGATCAGAGCATGAAGCTTGCCACTAGCTAACCATAGAAGTCTAGAGATCTGTAACAGACAGGAAGTGAGATAGCTGGGTGAGAACAGCTTATGCTCTTGTCTGCTGAGACGCAAAAGACTTAATAATGTGGTTTTGGAGTGCTCTTCTTTCTCTCTGTTCTCTCAGCTTTTTTATCTCTATCTGACTCTAAGTTTTTATTAATAAGACCAATTAAGAAACCCATTTACATTTTGGTGCCCAATTTGGGGGCATGAAATTAAGAGTCTCATGTTCTATTAATTGAGCTATCCAGGCGGAGGTTCCTACTTAGCATATCAATGCTGGAACAAACTCCCAGGTTCTAACAATATCCCTCAATCCTGTCCTGTTATAGAGTACAGCTGGCATCCCTCACCCTCTATCCTGAACCTTCCAGCACAAGGACTGTGTGGCCCTTCCCTCAGAGCCTCTTTTATATATTGTCCTCGCATTTTAGTCAACTGCTCCTTTTGGAACTTTGACCTCCTGGCTGCTACCCTTAGTTCCCCTCTCCACTCTCATTCCCCTTCCCCTCTCCCACATGGCCCAGCTCAACCTGGTCATGCTGAGTCTGGAATTTTCCAGAAGTCCCTGCCTCTGACTACGCTTCCCCACACATATACTATAAACACTTTTCCCCACTGTACCTATAAGCAGTCATACCCTTTCCATTCCTTTTTATTTCTTATTTTTTTCATTGAAATATTAAAGAAGCATAGCTTCTCTCTCAAAAGTCATACAGTTAAGTAGTACTTTAATCTAGTTAACTGACAGAAATACATAAATCCAGATGCATAAAAACAAATAACAAAACAATGAGTTAACTCCACAGATAAGACATTACAGAATTAGGAACCTTTGAGGCATGTATCACAGATTAAAGAGGAGCACCGTTCCTGCTACCCTCCCTGCCAAACCATTTCCCCATTTTCATTCTTCCCTACAAACCTCTTATATGCCCATACTTGATCTCTACAAAATTTGTGGCCTCTTTTATTCATTGATTGCTGTTTTATGCATATATATGTATTAATGAAAAAATATATTTAAGAATTCTATATATATATATTATATATTTACATAAATATCTATATATTTATATATTTATATATTACACCTTACTCAGAGAGTGTAATGTAGTAATGTAGGTGCTAAGAGGACTAAGCAATGGGTGTTCAATTGTAAAATATTTGTATACATTATCATCCTTATTTAATAAATCTTTTTCTGTAAATAAATATAACAACAAAAATAAGTAAAATAGCTTTCTAAACAACTAGAGGACACCAAAAATTAGCAATGAGTCATACAAAGATTTAAGTTTATATTATCATTCTCCTATCAAAGACATAAGCCTGAACTGAAATTTTCTAAGTTTCATAATAAGGTAAGAGTAAAATCCATATCCTTACACCTGGGTTGTATTCTTGTCACTCATGGGTTTAGATTATCATATTGCTACTCTATTCAAAGAATTTCTGGATCTATTTCATGATTTTTGTCTGTTCAAAAAATGAGGAAAATTAAGTTTCTCACTAATCTTTGAGCTTTTAGTTAAGAGTCACCACACAGGTGAACATAACTATTAATACCCTAATTAAGACTACAATATTATTTATGTTATATTTTGAGATTGTAATATAAATGCATTGTTTGTAAAATGCTCCATGAAGAAGGTATGACCTAGAGATTGACATTATGAGAGATAATACATGTTACGAGTTTGCTTTTCCCACAGGCCTGGTCCCAGAGCTGCACCAACACTAAATAACATACAGGGATGCTGTGTTAGGTACAATGCTGTTGGTCTGTTACTAGCATTACTTATTGACTACATCTGTCTTAAATATTAACCCATTTCTATTTGTCTAAGTAGTTCTGCGTGGTCTTATCTTACCAGAGAGAGGGCCGGCATTCTGCTCTCTTAGTCCTAAATGTTGAATCTCCTCCTACCTCTTCCTGAAACTTCCTTGTCTCCTAGTCCCGCCTATCTTGCTTTCCTATTGGCCAACAGTTACCCATACAAGAAACCTATTTACAGAATGACATCTCCCATTATCTCCTCTTTCCTCTCTAAAATAAACAGAAGGGATTTAATTTTAAAATAGTAAAATATATTACAAAACAGTTATTATATAAGAATCGCAGTTAACAATATCTAGTTCCTTAACATTTAGCAAGATTTAAAGAAAACACTTAATTATCTATTCCATCTGTGTGATTCTAAAGTCTTATAAGTAACTTATCTTTAGTTCTAACTAAAGAAAACTGTAATAATAACTACCTGTCTTCAACTCCATCAAAGACCATGGAAGGATAATATATAAACTCTAGAAATGACAGAGACAACTCACTGCCTTGTCAGTCACCCGAAGTTCTTCTGTAATATTTTATCTTCAGCCTATAGGACATAGTGTGTCTGGCAGACTCCACAGCAAAGCAGGAAAATTTCAACTGTCCACCTGTATTGGCAGTTTGTTATTCACTTTACTGTGACCTGTAGGCTGTCTGGCAGACCCTTTAATGAAGCAGGAAACCATTTTCAATTTCCATCTTGTATAGGCAGTCACTTTCCTGTGAGTCCTGCATGTCTAGGTTATACAGAATAAAGTCAACTGTCCAGACAATACCAGTATCTTGTCCAAATGGCTAGTTTAGCCATATTGGGAATAAACTCTATAATGAGTATCTTTGATGTCTATCTTCCTTTCTGATGCAGCTGGTGTTGCCAGGAGAAGTTGTGCCTCACTGTTAAGAAAAACCCTACACCATTTTAAATGCCATATTCTGTAGGTATTTGAAAGGTTTGAAGAATGCCGAACCTTCTCAAATACATCTTGAAAACCTAAATAACTTAAATATAAGTTTTGACTATATAGGTAACTATCTTTAATCTGTACTAAATTATACATTACATTTATAATTGAACTATATAAACTCAATACCTAAACAAGAGGAGAAATATACATAACACAAAATTGACCTTAAATTTGTATCAATAAATGAAGACATTCCAAAAAAGTATTCATATCTATATCTTAATCCCCCTTTTACCTTTAAATAGATTGGTTGTAGTCATAAACCATTTATAATCAAGCCCATTTAAATGAAAACAAATATTTATAGACAATATTTGGGTATTTGGGCAGCGTTCTTTTCAAACTGCTTACTGCTGGTAGGGGGCGTGGTCATAGGGATCCTAAGAAAATACAGAAATCCTGGCTGTAGTGGTCTTGCAAGCCTGCATTATTCCAGTTGTTTTGCATGTTGGATCATCTGAGACATGGATTTAGGGGTCTTGCTTGATTAAATTATTTTAGTCTAGGAGGAATCTAATGCTTTTCATTTTCTGTGGAAACAAAAATAGAAATCCTTTCCCCAAGTAACCTGTCCTTAGACTTAAATTTGGAACTCAAAGCACTATATAATACATACATTTGAATAATTTAGCTGTATTGATAATCAAGTGTATTGTAGCAATTATATTTTCTTTAGTAGTTGAGCAATTTGAAGACAGTACTATAGCATACCATATAGAGACTCTTTGTCTACTTTACATTTTCATGTGCCTTTTTTTAAATTACTTTATTTTGTCTAGTTTATTTTTTTAAAATTTTTGAGGCAGGTGTTATCTATGTAACTTTGGCTGCTGTAAAATTCACTCCATACACCAGGTTTACTTTAAAATTACAGAGATTGCTTGCCTCTGCCTCCTGAGTGCTATAATAAAAGGCATGTGCTACCATACTCAGGTACACTCTCCAGCTGCTCGTACACACCATTGAAATGTTAGCTGTGTGGGCTTTTGGTGCGTATGATGAGTCAGGAACCTCCCTTAAATAAGCTGCAAGTCTCTGTTTCTATGAAACAGAGCCCAACTGAAAAAATGCTGTTATTAAAATCCTTGCTTGTCTCTTTCCTTTTGTTTCTAAAGCCCCTTTTTAAGGTTTTGTCAAGTTTTAAGTGAAAGTTCTTAGTAGTCACATTGCAGGTGCCATTTTGTTAAGAGTTTGTTTTTTTCACCAACCTGGTCCCGGAGCTGCGCCAGCCAAAATTAACACACAGAGGCACTGCATTAGATATAATACTGTTGGCCTGTACTAGCATTACTTATTGGATAGCTTGGTCTTAAACAGATATGTAAAGAAAGATATAAAAATATCTCAGTTTTTATATTTATTATGTGATAATGTGTTCTCAATAATATGTGGCTGTATGCTGTATGCACACTTGTTTATTTTTCCAGATGTTTTCACTCAGCTCTAGTTTTGTCTGTATTATGACTGAATACATTTGTCAGTTAGTCTTATATGCTGAAATCTAGATTAAATCTACAAATTCATTGTTGATATAGAAATAAGAATAATTTCTGTGCATGTGTATTATTTATTTTAATGTATATGAGAAATGTTCTAGAAATTATCCCCTACTCCCAGTATCACAGAGTCTTCACCAGTAAAACTTATTTCAAGACTACTTTCTCAAAAACTGTATTTAGTAGACTCTGGATCTTTGTAAGACTGAAATCTATACACGTGAAACATGTATTTTAAAAATGAGAGTGATAAAATTCAGTACTGTGAACCATGGTATATTTTTAAATAGTCTTATTTGTTCTTCCTTAACCAGAGAATGAAAGATTCTGTTTTCACACCTCCAAATGGTGTCTGTCTTATTGAAGATTTTTTTGATTTTGAAAAGAGTTAATGAATGTGTCAGTCATTGCAACCCACTGCTCAGAGCAAAATAAATTATATTTTAACCCTCAACCACTATCAGTTTTTTACAAGCCAGTGGCATAACTGTATTGAGGCTCTGGTCTCAACTGAGCTGTGGAATTATTCTATTCTCTCATTGTTTCCTGTTCTTACAAAATGAACTTTACAATTGTCTTTTCCTTCATTGATACATGTGAACCTATAAAAATATTCAGAGAAAAATAGAGTTACAAATTAAATATATAGCATAAACTATATCAACAAACTGCTCTGTGGATACTTACATGAAAATAGGAAACTAAGTCACCATTTTTCTGTTTGTGGAAAAAAAATACTGCTCCTGTATAATTCAATTTTTACATTAAGTTATAAAATAATTATTTATATTTGTATAGTCTGGTTTCCTCCTAGTTCAGAAAACTCCCAAACAAAATATATTTACCATTTTTAAAATTTTTATTCTTATTCTATATTCAAAATACAGTTTCTCTCTTCTCCACCTAGCTCCTCTTCCCATCTCCCTCTATGCTCACAACCTATTCAATTCCTTCTCTTTTTCATTCAAGGGAAGGTCTCCCTTGAATATCAACAAAATAGGACATATTTAGTTTCAGTAAGACTGAGGAGCTCTACTTGTATTAAGGCTGGACAAGGCAACCCAGTGTGAAAAGTAAGGATCCAAAGAGTCAGAGACAGCTACTATTCCTATTCGCCCTATTAGGAGTCCCATAAAAGGACCAAGCTACACAAAAGTAACATATATGCAGACTGTGTAGATCAGTCCCATGAAGGCCCCTTGGTTGTTAGTTCAGTTACTGTGATCCCCTAGAAGCACAGGTTATTTGATTATGTGAATTTTCTTGTGGCGTCTTGATCCCTCTGGATGCTACAATACTTTCTCTCCCTCTTTATGATAATTCTTTGAGCTCATCCAAATCTATGACTGTCAGTCTCTGGATCTGGTTTCATCAGTTCCTGTATGAATGCCTTCTGATTACAATTAGGGTATTTACCAATCTATGAGTATAGCCAAATATGGTTAGGCATCATTACATTCATTTTTTCCCTCTCTCTCCAGTTATGGAGACCTATATTAGGTCTCTGGGTCTTCCATGCTGTGGGTCCTGATGCTTCATGCAGAGTCAGGGATGGGCTTACTTTCTTGTAATTGGTTTTAGTCTAGACCAGTCATTGGCCACTCCATCAATATCTAGGCCAACCTTATCTATACACACCCCATAGTTAGGACAGAATGTAGGTCAAAGTTTGTGTGGCCCATTGTTTTCCCACTCCTTTCACTTGAAGGCTTGCCTGGTCACATGAGAAGGGTGGTTTAGGCTATGAATTCACCTTTGCTAGGAGTTTTTGCTAAGATCATCCTTATAGATTCCTTATAGAATGCATTGTGCTAAATTTGTAACTGATGACAAAATGCCACTCTCCTTACCAATTTTTTTAAGTGCACAGGAGAACACTGTTGTAGGTGAGCTTGAAAGTTCAATTTGTAAATAACTATCTCTCCAAGCTGTTATTTAATAAGGTTATAATATCTATCAAACATTTAGTACTTAAATTAAAACTTAACAAGTAATAAACTCGTTAATGACATTTAAACATAATCTTAATAGCAATCCCTGCTTATGTATTATTAAGGAATTCCTGCAGTGTAACCATACTGTTGAGGTACCATAAAATTTCACTTTTATGTGAATTCTGAGGGTATATAACATAGTAAGGACATATTTCAATAGCCAGCTATTGAAAATAGATCTCAGCTTGAAAATTCTATTTTCATATAGGACCCATGCTAGAAAATATATTGATATTAAAACAAAACAAACAAAATTGTATACATATTTTATTGTATGCATTCTAAACTTCGAGAACAAATTGTAGATATAATGGCCAACACAGATATAAAATAGAAAAAAAAAAACAGAACATAAAAATTGGAAGAAGAAATAAAGAGATGAGAAGAAAGAGGAAATTGAAGATGAGAAAAATTGAACTTAACACTGAATAAACGAATCAAACACTTAACTATTAGTGATTCTGTAAGAAACAGAAGGAAGAAATGAAAGGATCTGAAGGCTGAACAAATCATGATATCTACTTTCCTTCAAGTGTGATGTGTCTACTAGGCACTGAATCAAAGCTGTGAAATCAACAGGCATTTTAGTTAGTGAGGGCAGAAAACACAAATGCACAAAACTCATCCAAACAAAGTCCTATTTCCTAACACATAATCTATGATATTTTATTTGTATTATTAGAAGTACCAATCCATAAAGAGTTGCCAGTAGAGTGAATTTTAACAGAGAAGATGAGAGATAGCTTGATCTAGACCAGAGGACTAGAGTTTAGTTTCAGCACCCACACAGCTGCTTCCTCTAAGACATTTATTATTCTAGTTCCAAAGAGTTCAATGTCCTCCCCTGGCCTCCTATAGGACCATGCATACATGTGGTATTCATACATACACTCATTAAAAACCATTATACACAGAAAATAATGTAAGTAAAACACAGACACTGATACAATCAATGAATGTGTCATTCAATGGGTAATAGTTATTGCTGTGTATATTGGATGATTTTTAGTTTGATCCTCTGAATTAATGTAATGGCAGAAAGAGGAAATAAACTCAACAATACTGTCCTCTTATCTCTACATGTGTACCACAGAATACATACCAACACATACCATACACAATACAATGGCCAGTAATAAACATACAGACAAATAAATGACCATTTCATTTCTAATTAACATATAGGAATAAATAAATGTACTCACATACAGACACACACACACACACATATATATGATATATATGATATATATAATATATAATGATAATTCTATCAATGTAAATTTCACATAAAACACTGTGCAGTGTTTTGGATAAGAAAATATAGCAGGGATCTGTATGAAAGAATTTCATGTGTAAAAACTTTGAACCTGGAGGTCCACAGTCAAGTAACTTGCAGATGCATCAAAGTCTTGTAAAGATTCATTACTCTGGTTGAGTTAGGACTCCCCCTGTGTGTTCATGTGGCAAAAGGATTGTTTATATGTTTAAAAGAACATTATCATGAATTTTTGTCCTCTAACCTCATGCTCTGCAATTTTGATGTGTAGCTCAACATGTTCACTAGGAGAAGGAAAGGAGGACATATTCAAAACAAGGTAAGAACAATGAAATGTTAAATATTCAATTGATTGTGAATAGATATTTTAACTAAAAATGATGATCTACCTAAAATATGTGAACATTGTTGCTTTTAAACAATGGGAGCCAGAAGTATCCTAGGAGGCCAACAATATAGAGAGTGAAAATGGGCAGGAAGTGGGAACCATATCTAGAAGTGAGATAGTAGCAGGCAAATGGTATGAAGTGGGCAAAGGGAAAATAATGGGCTTTTACTAGGCAGGGTTGAGGACAGACGATAAAGGGACGAGTAAGCAAAAAGAGATAAAATAAAGATTTTTTTTTAAAAAGTAATAAGGACATATAAATGTAAGCTTTCTTATAGTATTTGATAGTAATCATATTTCTAACAAATTAATAAATCTGTGTGTATATTGTATAAGGAGTAACGTTCTCCACCTGCCCTAGACCCAGAGCCGTGCCAGCCCCAAAATAATACTCAGAGACACTGTATTTGATATTATGCTGTTGTCCAGTTACTAGTTTCATATCAGCTAGCTCTGTTTTAATGATTAACCCATTTCTATTAATCTAAGTATTTCCACGTGATTTCCATGTGGTCGCATCTTACCAGACAACAGGCCTGGACCTCTGTTCTCTCCGGTCTCTACATGCTGACTCCTCCTTATTACTTCCTCTTTCCTCCTTGTCTCCTAGTCTCTCCTATCTTCCTTTCCTATTGGCCAACAGTGCTTTATTCATTAACCAATACAAGAAACATATTTACAGAATGACATCTCCCATCAATATTGTATGAATATATGTATGCATCTTTTCCTAAATGAAAGTCATGGTATTCCTCCCAAGTGCTATGCACTGCATAACAATACTACCCATGACAGGCATTAGAAACCTACTTAGAGTTAGTGAAAAGAGTATGAGTGTCCAAACCCAGTATTGCAGTTACTATTGTCCTTGACTGATTTCTTGAACTAGAATATTAGACACTTTTCCCTGTGACAGAAGACTACAACTTTTTGACACCGAACTGTGAGGAATCAAGGTAAGCTATACATGGCCTAGCCCATAGATGAAGAACTACAATTGCTAAATGGCACTATGAAAGGGAGAATGAGTTTCTTTTATGGAAGACTACATATGTAGTTTGTGAAATACCACTTACTCAGGTTTAGTCATTTGTTCACATGAGCAATGTTAAAAAAGACTCCATAGATTATGAATACATGTTTATGAAGACAGTAGACTTGTCTGTGGAAAACTGAAGGAGATTATTTAGATCAGGTTAAATACATTAGTAATAGGCTAACTGGAAGTGACAACAATCCAGAAATACAGATTATTCAGTGAACAAAAATTGTCCAGGAATACCACCCATATCTGCTTTCTCAATATGTATGCTATGTAACCAGTCATATTAAGGTCTTGTGCCAGAACTTCCAAACCATGTTAGACTTCAGTTTGAAACTGGAAGGTGGAATTAACTCTTCTTTCTTCAAGTTGTCACTTTCAGAATAGTTTGTCACAGTAGCAAGACAAATGACTAATACAGTCACCAAAGAAAAACATTGAAACTATGTTGATACTCCATCATTTCCCAAAAAAAGGACTCTTATCAGTAAAGCATGTCAACAAATTCAGCTGGATAATTTTATTACAGTGTTATACTATAGTAAAGTTAATAATCCCTACAAATTTAGATAGATGGACATTTGCATAAATATATGGGGTTTTAACGTTGGTTTCATGTTTTTGCTTTTTATCTTTATTAACTTGTATCTTATTAATTGACTTGATACACAGAGTTTGCAAATACATTACCATATAGAGCCTTCCTAGGTTTCAACAGAAATAACATTAAAATAGTATATGTATTCCTGTGTTTGAAATTAATTTTTTTCTACCAATGGCTCCTTAATAAGAGAAAGAAAATAAATATTTGTGAGTATTCCCTATGACATCAATGCAGAGGTCTTTTATTAATTAAACAGCCCATCTTATGTGATATAGATGTGTCTCTTGCTTCAGTGAAGTGTTCATTTCTTCAGGAATATCAAATTATAAACATTCATTCACGTGATCTTTCTGGCATTCCTTGAAAATGGCTCATTTTCATCTTTTGTCTAGTATTCTCAAAACCATGAGACAGTACAACATATTTTAAATATATATATATATATATATATATATATATATATGTGTGTGTGTGTTGTATATATATACATATATATATATTATATATGTATATCTAAATATTAAGAATTATGTAGATCCATATCTATTGCCATGCATAACACTTAAATACAATTGGATCAAAGACCTCAACATAAACCCAGCCACACTGAACCTCTTAGAAGAGAAAGTGGGAGGTTCCCTTGAATGAATTGATACAGGAGACTGCTTTCTGAATGTAACAAAAGTAGCACAGACACTGAGACCTAGAATTAATAAATGGGACCTCCTGAAACTGAGACGCTTCTGTAAGGAAAAGGACACACTGAACAAGACAAAATGACAGCCCACAAAATGGGAAAAGATATTCACCAACCCAACACCTGACAGAAGCTTGATTTCCAAAATATACAAAGAATCCAAGAAGTTAGTTACCTACACACCAAATAATCCAATTAAAAAGTAGGGTACTTCTGGTAGCGATCATGGCAAAAGCCTTAGAGATTGCCAGTTTTTTCTTAGAATAGCCCATTGAATTAGAAGATTGCTTCCTTCAGTCCTAAACTACCTTCTCTCACTCCCCAAATTCCTGAGAAGTAGAATTTAGGGTTTACAGGAATGAAGTTAGGCAACCCCTCCTTATGCAGTTATTTAGCAATTCCCAAGACCTCTTCCCTTGGTAAGAACTTACATATATGCACATCCTGCACAACTTCAAAGACCTATAATTAAGAACACCAGGTGGTCCTGTTACCAGGAGACAACCTGCCCCCCCCTCCTCAGCTGAATGCCCTCCTCAACTAGTTCCCTGACCTAACCACTATATAAGATGCTTGAGAAAAAAATATAATTTTGCAGCTTGATCAGAAAGCCTGTCTTGATGGCTGGTTTCTTGTGTCTCCTGTCCATTCCAGGTTTTGGGGAGGGGGGTTTGCCGCCCTGCTGCTCAGGGGCAGGGTACAGAACTAAATAGAGATTTCTCAACAAAGGAATCTAAAATGGCTGAAAAACACTTAAGAAAGTGCTCAACATGCTTAGCCAGCGGGAAATGCAAATCAAAACAACTCTGAATTACCATTTTACTCCTATCAAAATTGCTAAAATTAGAAACACCAAAGACAGTTTATGCTGGAGAGGATATAGAGAAAGAGGCAACTCTTCTCCATTGCTGGTGGAAGTGGAATCTCATACAGCCACTCTGGAAATCAGTATGGCAGTTCCTCAGGAAAATGAGATCCAACAATTCCAGTCTTATGCATGTTGTTCTTTTGCAGCTGCTATTGCCTAAGAAACACAAACACGATACTCAGCACCCACATGGAGTTTATTGAGAGAGGGGAGAGAAAGGGGGGTAGCTGGTGGCCAACTGAAAGTGGAGAGAGGGGGGGTCAAAGAAAGAGAGAAGGGGCCCCAGAGAGAGAGAGAGAGAGAGAGAGAGAGAGAGAGAGAGAGAAGAGAGAGAGAGAGACAGAAAGAGAGAGAGAGAGACAGAGAGATGCGCTTGATGTGCCTGCTTTAAAAGGGGAACTTGGGCATGCATAACTGGGTCCCCTGCTCAACCAGGTAAAAGCTTGAACAGCCAAGTAAGCCTGAGGTAGTGATGATGCGGCCATGGGCATCCTGCCCATCGTCAGAGGCAGAGTCAGGAACTGCAGGCTCCCAACATTCTTACCTCTTATTGTTATTAAAAAGTGGGGGTTGGGCATGGCCCAACAGGGTCTGGAGACAGCAGGTTCCCAACATTCCCACTTCTTATTGCCACTAAAAAGGTGGGGATTGGGCATGGCAGGTTAAGGAATTAGGACATTGAGTTCTCAAAAGACGGCTTCCTGCTGACTTGGGACATTGATCGTCTTTTGGGGGATCTGAAAAAGCTGGAGTGCTGCCGTGTCCTGGTAGCTGGTATTTATATCACAGTCCTGATTGTATGGAATTCTGGTGTCTCTCTGAGACCTGGAGAGATGTTAGCAGAGCAGAGGACAAGGTTAAGATTTTTTTTGTTGTTTTGTTTTATTTTTCTAGGTCCTGGTACATGAGGGGAGAATTGTATGATGAGGGAGGGGTTCCCAAGGTGAGGAAAGGAAGTCCTGGGACCAGGGTTTGAGTGAATCTTACCTGTTTGGATGGGTTCAATTCAGCTCCTGGAACTCATAAGAATCCTTTGAGTTTGTGAAAACATAAATATGAAGACACATTAGCAGCATACTCATGTTAGAAATGGTTTGGCTGAAAGAATTAACAAATACAACTGACAGATTTTTAGCACAATGCAAAGCACCTTAATTTTGAGCTAATAGTTACAGTTATGATCATATAGTGGCATAGTATGGTGTTTATTACTTTGTCAGAATTGGATTAGTAGCTCATTAAAACTTTATTGATTAATGTTAAGGCTATAAACAGTAGCAACCTTAAAATATCCATTTCTGAAATATGATTTGTAACAATTGGAACCTTGGCTGCTGCTTTAAGCTAACAAAACTACCAGGCATCAGAGTTCTTGAGAAGGATAAAATTCTACTTGAATGATTAGAGAGTAACAGAGACTCACTAGCTGGCAGCAAGGACAGCCACCCCCAGGTCCTCCACAGTTGTTGATCTTAGAGGCTTTAAGGACATCTGCCTTCTGCTGATGGCACATGACCTGTGGATTAGGAGCTTTTGGAAGACTTACCTACCATGGCCCAAGCAACATGGAGAAAGTCGATTCCACTGGCCTTTTGTCCATGGTCTTTAGAGCCCTTTTCAGCAGTTGAGATGAAAGGCAGGATTTCTCAGTGGCTAGTGTTGCCACTTTCATGGGTGGAGCTTCTTCGGTGTCCATCAATCTTCTTGGAGGAAATGGGTGGTGCCAGCAGCTGGCCTGTCTCTCTGTTACAACAGCTTTTTAATGAAACATGTTAAATGCCATATTCTCTAGATCTCTGAGCATTTGAGGGCTGTCTGTTTAGTATACCCTAGTATACAAAATTTGCCTTTAGTTACTTGCTGTAAGCACATAGGTGGCTAGGTATGGCTTTATCCCTGTAATTAATTAATCTGTCTGGAAAACTGGATCCAAGCTGAGAGGCTGTGGAGAGATGTTATACTCAGAGCCCTCCAGCCTGACTCTAACTGGTTTTAACTTAGTAGGTTAGACTTATACCTGTAAAGGACAAAGAAGGAGAGAAAAACTCCCTTTGATAATGGAAGCTTAACCTTTATAAACAGCTTAGAGGAAGGACTGGGTGTCATAAATATTTTGTTAGCTTGAAATAGACCTTCATAACCTTATGTTTACCATCATTTAAAGACACATATCACTTTAGAAATATTTGACTTAGTACAGTTGAATTTAAGTTGTATAGTTATCTTACATTTTTATATAAAGTTAAATTTAAATCACATGTACAGTTGTATTAAACAGAACTGGGTTAAAATGAGAAGGGTTAGACTGTCCCTCTGCCTAGGTGTCTTGTGTAACAGATTAAAGAACCAGGGTGAGGCTAGGCCACACGGCAAAGATGGGGGCTGCCATAAATACATTCCCAACAGCTGGCAGAAATTACAAAGTTTTGAGATATAATTTTGTTAGTTTTTGTCTCCACGAGTGAGGCAGATGGCTTTGTGAAACTAACAGGACACCAGAGTCCAAGGGGTACAACATCCAAAAAGACCACCGTAGGTCTGAGAAATGTACCAGTCTAAGGGCAGTGCTAGGGTATAAAACCCGAGAGACCCCTCGTGGGTCTGAGAAACAAATGCACCAGTCAGCATGGGTGGTGCTAGGCCCAGCACAAAATCTGAAAACCTCATTCATGGGGAAAAATGAAAAACTCTCAGAGTATCTTGAGCAGATGCTGCCTCAGCCCAGCCCACTGCCCTGAGAGAGGCTGCAGCTATGGCAGGCAGGAGAGTTTTAGAGTGGCAGGAAGAGAACAGAAACAAGTTTAGGAAAAGAGATTGTTAGCAGACAGGTAGAAAAAACTCCTTCCATCTACCTGTTCACTGGCAGTAATTTGAAAGGTCCCATAAGATATTGGGATCTAGGGAGCCATTTTACAGCCAATTTGAATTATTTTCTAGGGGATATCTAGGCCACTTTTCAGTACAAATGTAAATAAGTCTGGGTGCCATAACAACTAGCATTAAGTGAAAGGGTTTTAAATTTTCTATTAGGCATCCCAGTGGAGCATCAGGGGGTATTTCCTTGGTAGGTTTATTCCCCATGGGTGGAGTGAGAAGTGACCAATCAGTCTTGGAACTCGTCAGCTCAAGAGTGTGGCCACATGATAAGCAGAGAATGGCAGAGCATTATTCGAAGCTCTTTGGCCCGAAAAAGTTGACAGGGCCAACAGAGGCCAGAGGATTCAGCAGTCTGAGAGGCTTGAATCGGAATCTGATATACAGCCTAGGGCAATATGTCTTCCACCCTTGAGGAATGGGTTGACATTTTTTTAAAAAAGTGTACCTTACCTAATTGAAGCCAGAGTTGGATGGTATTTCTAGCAAACGGGTGGATGAAAGTGGACCTCTGGTTCGGAATCAGGGTCACCAAGTGTCTTTAGCTAGCCACCCACCATCAGACGGCCGCCGAGTCCTTGAGGAGAGCCTGATCGGGTTTTGGCACCAATGTTGTTCTTTTGCAGCTGCTATTGCCTAAGAAACACAAACATGGGACTCAGCACCCACATGGAGTTTATTGAGAGAGGAGAGAGTAAAGGGGGTGGCTTTTGGCAAAAGAGGGGGGTCAAAGAAAGAGAGAAGTGGCTCCAGAGAGAGAGAGAGAGAGGAGAGAGAGAGAGGAGAGAGAGAGAGAGAGAGAGAGAGAGAGAGAGAGAGAGAGAGAGAGAGAGAGAGGAAGAGAGAGAGGTGCTCGGCGCACTTGCTTTAAAAGGGGGACTTTCACATGGTCCTCTGCACAACCAGGTAAAAGCTTGAACAGCCAAGTAAAGCCTGATGTAGTGATGACATGGCCATGGGCATCCCTCCCATTGTCAGGGGTGGAGACAGGAGACTGTAAGCTCTCAACAATGCATATACCCAAAAGATACACATTCATACAACAAGGACATGTATTCAACTATGTTAATAGCATTATTTGTAATAGCCAGAATATGGAAGCAACCTAGATGCCCCTCATCTGAAGAATGGATGGTGAAAATGTGGTACATTTTCACAATAGAGTTCTACTCAGCAGAAAAAAAAAAACACAATAGAATCCTAAAAGAAACCATCCTTAGTGAGGTAACCCAGTCACAAAAAGAAACATGGTAAGTACTCACTCACATATAGATTTTAAACATAGAACAAAGGAATGCTAGCCTACAATTCATACCACCAGAAAAACTAGGACATCAAGGAGGACCCTTGAGAGAGACATACATGGTCCCCTGAATAAAGGATAAATGACAAGATCTCCAAGAAAATTGAGAACATGGAGGGAGGGGAGAAGAAGTTAAGAGAAATTTAAGGGGAGAAGAGTAGGGAAGAGCTGGACATGAGGGAACATGAAGACTGTCACAGGGAAATAACAGGAGAACAAGAAAAGAGATACCATAATAGAGGGAGACATTATAGATTTAAGGAGAAATTTGGCACTAGATATGTGCCCACAGATCTACAAGGATGACTCCAACAGTAGTATGCAGTAGTGTAGAGGCTAACTTCTATGCCCTTCCATGATAATGAGATTGATGATCACCTTATATGCCATCCTAGAACTTTCATTTAGCATATAATGGAAGCAGAAGCAGACAGGAACAGTTAAACACTAGCTGAACTCCTGGAATCCAGTTATAGAGAGGTAGAAGTGATGATCAAAGGGGTCAAGACTAGGCTGGAGAAACCCACAGAATCAGCTGACCTGAACAAGGGGGAGCTCATGCAACCCAGTCTGATAGCTGGGGAACCAGCATAGGACCAACCCAGACCCCATGAATGTAGGTGTTATTTAGGAGAACTAGGCAGTTTATGGGACCTCTGGTAATGGATCAGTATTTATCCCTAGTATATGAAGGGACTTTGGGTGCCCATCCTACATAGAGAGATACTTTCTCAGCATAGACACATGGGGGAGGCCTAGGCCCTGCCCCAAATGTTCTGACAGACTTTGATGACTCCCCATGGAAGGCCTCACCCTCCCTGGGGAGCAGAAAGGGGATGGGCTGGGGTTTGTTGAGGGTGATAAGGGAGGATGGCAGTGTGAGGTAACTGGGATTGATATGTAAAACAACCTCATTTCAAATTTAAATACTAAAAGGAAAAAGAAGAATTGTGTTGGAGAATAATTTAAGACAAGCTACAAAAGCCATTGCCATCAATGAAGCAGTTAAATAACTGTACTGCTCTTATTCAAACTAATTCACCTAACGAAACCAGTTCACTGGATTATTACATATCTTTGTCTTTAGAGAGGGTTTATACATAATAAAGTAAAACTGAATAACTGAATAAGAAGGAACTCATGTTTAATGAATGAACTTCATACATTTATATTGCTTAACCACATGGTTTCCTTTGTATAGCCAATCAGTCGAAACCTATTATACCATTATAGCTTTATTAATGTTCACTTCTGTATTGTCTTTTAAATGACCTTTATGTCACAAAGAAATTTTTATCGATTTAATATTTTATTAAAATCTTATGTTTTTATTTTCCTATTTTTCACTGTATTAATGTGAAAATATATTTATCCTCGCTTAAAAATCTTTAAAAAATGTTCTTAAATAAAACTTTCCATACATATATTGTTCATTTGAAAAAATTCTTGTTACTATTTCTAAATTATTTCAATAAATCTCTTAATATTTTCACATGCTAGCTAACCTAAATTCTTTAAATGAAAGCTGATGATCTTTTGGTCAGATAAAGAGTCTGCTTTCAAATAATTTTCAGTCAGACAAGAGAAAATATTAATTTTCTTCTCTTGAACATTTACCATTGATCTCAATCCACTCTTCTTTTGCTTTTCAAGAATCTATTAATTTTGTTGAATTTGAAATGATTCTTTGATGATATCTGCATTCATTGTGCAGATTTTACTTTAGTGACTCTCTTTAAAACTGTAGGAGTCCTTTCAACCATCAGTGTTTTACATTTCTTTAATTCTTTGTAATTTCCATATTACTATCAGCATTTTTTCTCCTTGTATATCTGGCCACTCCTAATAATAAATCTTCATGTCTACTCTAATTAGTCCTTTATTATTCACCCACCTAACATTTCCATCATTGGATTTCCACTTCCAAGTAGAAGCTTAAAATCATATTGTTTCTATTATTCCTACATCTAATGAGAGACTTATTTCAAGTTACTATAAATTCCAACATTTCTATAAAGACTTTTTTATGACTAGAGTGTTTGAGACATCATTAGGATATAAATTTTCTTTAATCTAGTATCTCAAATTTGATAATTAGCATAATTATTTTCAAACAGTTTTAAATTATTTTGATGATGACTTTCCATATGACCAATAGATCATAAGTTTGCAGGTAAGAATTTATGTTAACTAGTATGTGAAAATATCAGGAAGTTTGCAGAAGTAATTTTAGAAATACTAACAATGAGAACCCTATGTGCATGAAAGTTTATATAAGAACATTTATTAAAGATACTATAAGTCAGAATGATAATATTTTTACATTAACAAAATGGAAAAAATAGCTAAGTAAAAGCACTATATTTTTTCTTTTTATTATTTATTTAATTTAGAAAAAAATCACAGTTCCTTCTCCCTCCTAACCTTATATACCCTCTTTAACCCTGCTATCCCATCCCCTATCTACTCCCCAGAGAGAATGAGGCCTCTCATGAGGGATCATCAAATTCTGTCACTTCATTTGTGGGAGGATCTAAGCCCTCCTCAGTGGATCTAGGTTGAGAGAGTATCCCTCATTGGGGAACGAGCTCCCAACATCCATTTGTGGACTAGGGATAAATATTAAGTCCAATCTTCACCAACCCTACATCTGAAAGAGGGTTGATCTCCAAAATATACAAAGAACTCAAGAAACTAGTCACCAAAAATCAAATAATCTAATCAATAAGTGGAGTACAGAAGAAGAATTTAAAATGGCAGAACGTCACTTAAGAAAGTGCTCAAAATCCTTATCCATCAGGAAAGTGCTAATCAAAACAACTTTGAGATACCATCTTACACCTGCCAGAATGGCTAAAATCAAAAAACACCAATGACAGTTTATGCTGGAGAGGATATGGAGAAATGGTAACACTCTTCCATTGCTGGAGGGATTACAAACTTGGGCAGCCACTTAAAAATTCAGTATGTTGGTTTCTCAGGAAAATGGTAATCTGTCTGGAAGTCTGTGTAGTCCATACTTGCTTATAACTCACAGATATCCACCAGGCTCTGACTCCTGAGTGGTGGGATTAAAGGTGTGGGCCTCTATGTTCAGCTTTGTACAGTACATTTTTAATTTGTAAGAAGAGGCAATGAATGGAGTTCAGTGCAAAGGTGGCCCTCAAGTTTGTGTAAAGATACAGATTTAATACTTAATACCATAGCAGTTAGAAGAAAGGATTTGAAAACTTCAGTATGAAGAATCAAATATCTAAGGAAATATATTCTTAACCCATTAAAATTAAGTAATGTATACATATCTTGAAATATCACAAAACAAATATGTACAATGTATGCAATTGATATTTACAACTCCTCCGGGGTGAGTTTGCTTTTTTTTGTTCTAAGGTTTTCAGTTGTGCTGTTAATTCTCTAATGTGACCAGCCTCTGTTTTCTTCATATGGGCACTCAGTGCAATGAACTTCCCTCATAACACTGCTTTCAAGGTGTCATATAAGTTTGGATTTGTCGTGTCCTTGTTCTCCTTGAATTTTAGGGAGTCCTTAATTTCTTTCTTTATTTCTTCTTTGACCCAGGTGTGGTGCAATTGCACATTGCTCAATTTCCATGAATTTATAGGGTTTCTGCGATTTGTGTTGTTGTTGAATTTCAATTTTAAAGCATGGAGGTCTGATAAGATACAGGGGACTATTCCAATTCTTTTGTATCTGTTGAAGTTTTTTATGTCACCTAGTATGTGGTCGATTTTAGAGAAGGTTCCATGTAGAGCAGAGAAGGTGTTCTTATTGGTGGTCCTGTCTAGTGGTGAGAGTGGTCTATTGAAGTCTCCCACGATAAGTGTGTGAGGTTTTATGTGAGCTCTGAGTTTTAGTAGCGTTTCTTTTACCAATGTGGGTGCCTTTGTATTTGGGGCATAGATGTTCAGAATTGAGATTTTTTTTGTTGTTGATGGATTTCTCCTGTGATGAATATGAAATGACCATATTCTTCTCTTTTGATTAATTTTGGTTTGTTAGATATTAGGATAGGCACACCTGCTTGCTTCTTTTGTCCATTTGATTGGAAGATCTTTTCCCAGCCCTTTACCCTGAGGTAATGTCTTTGTAGCTTTGTAGCTTTGTGTTTATTGTATGCAGCAGAAAGATGAATTCTGTCTTCATATCCATTCTGTTAGCCTGTGTCATTTTGTAGGCGAGTTTAGACCATTAATGTTGAGGGGGAGTAAGGGCCATTGATTTTTGATGCTTGTTTGTTTTAGATTTGCTTTTGGCAGTGGTATTGTGAATTTATTTGTCCTTCTTTACCCTTGGTTTCTGGTGAAATGAGATTATCTGTTGCCTACATTATTTTGAGCATAGTTAAGTTCCTTGGGTTGGAGTTTTCCTTCCAAACTTTCTGTAGGGATGGATTTGTAGATACATATTGTGAAAATCTGCTTTATCATTAAATATCTTGTTTTCTACATCTATAGTGATTGAGAGTTTTGCTGGGTATAGTAGCCTGGGCTGGCATTTGTGGACTCTTAGTATTTGTAAAATATCTATCCAGGACCTTCTGGCCTTGAAGGTTTCCATGGAGAAATCAGACATAATTTTGCTAGGTCTGCCTTTATATGTTACCTGTGTTTTTTCCTTCACAGCTCTTAATATTCTTTCTTTATTCTGTATATTAGGTGTTTTGATTATTATATGTCGAGTCTTTTTTCTTTGGTCCAGCCTATTTGGTGTTCGGTATGCTTCTTGTACTTTCATGGGCATGTCCTTCTTCAGATTGGGAAAGTTTTCCTCGATGATTTTGTTGAATATGTTTTCAGCCCCTTCGAGCTAGGCTTCCTCACCTTCCTCTATGCCTATTATTCTTAGGTTTGGCCTATTCACAGTGTCCCACATTTTCTTGATGTTTTGTGTTAAGGATTTGTTGGATTTATGATTTTCTTTGATCGATGAATCTATTTCCTCTATTTTATCTTCAGCACCTGAGATTCTCTCCTCCAGCTCTTGAATTTTGTTGGTTATGCCTGCATTGCATCTGTAGTTCCTGATTGTTTGCCCAGTTTTTCTATTTCCAACATTCCTTCCGTTTGTGTTTTCTTTATTGTCTCCATTTCTGTTTTCAAGTCTTGAACTGTTTCCTTCACCTGTTTGTTTTTTCTTGGCTTTCTATACTTTCTTTAAGAAATTTATTCATTTTTTCCCAGTTTTTGTTTGTTTTATCTTCCACGTCTTTAAGGGATTTTCTCACATCGCCTTTGAGAGCCTCCATCATTTTTATGATGATAACCTTTAGGTCCTTCTCTTCTGATTCATTTGCTTTGTTGTGTTTTGGTCTAGTTGGTGTAGGTTCTCTAGATTCTGGTGGTGTTATGCTTGTCTTTCTGATGTTAGGTGTTTTCTTGTATTGGTGTCATCCCATAGCTTCTTCCAGTAGGTGTTTGTGGGTTTTCTCCCTCTCTCTATGGATTTAGGTGGGTCAGAGCTTTGATGTCTGTAGTTCTGGGTGGTCAAAGCTCTCTAGGAGGTCTCTTTGTAGGCAGGGGCCTGACTATGGGATCAAAGATCAGGCTCCAGCAGAGGAGAGCTGAGGCCTCTTTGGCAGAGGCTAGCCTACAGGATGTTTCCTCAGGGATAGTTGGATCTAGCTCTAGCGAGGAAAGCCTTTAGCCAAGGTCTGGTGTTGGGGGACAAAGGCTGGGCTGGTACTCTGGATGTTTCCACACTGATAGGCATTTCTAGCTGGCACTCTCCATCTGAGTAGGGCTTTTTTAACAGAGGTTCTGCGATGGGGGTCAAGGATCCAGCCTGCTGGAACTCTGAACTCAGGGTGGACCCACAGAGAAAGGCAGATCTCTGGGAGGGGCCCAGAACTCCAGTAGAAGACTGTTGGTGGGCATCAGACGTCAGTCAGGTAGAAATTATGGGTGGTCTCACATGGATATTCCAGTCTATTGTGCTCAGATGGGCTCCAGGAATTTCCCTGGAGGTGGCTGGATTGTTGGCTCCAGCCTCTAGCTCAGTGTTCAGCTAGAGTGGTGGGTACGTGGGCAGGGTAGGGAAGAGCATAAGGGGAGAGCAGGCTCTCGTGGGGGTGGCTGGGGATATATTGGAGCTCTAAGAGCACTCTCAGTGGGGAAATGACACAGGGGCAGGGAGATCCAGGACCTACCCTGGGATTTCTCAGGGAGTGTGTAGGGGGGAATCCACTGCCCCAGAGGGATTAGACCCAAACTCACCTGTAGCCAAGGCCTGGTAATGGGAACAATGGTTGAACTGGTACTCTGGATGTTTCTGCACCTATAGGCCTATTTTAATAGTTTTTACAAATAAGTTTGTATGTTATTTCTATCAGCTCTTTGCCCCTAGATGACTCTGACTAGTACAATGTGCTTAATCTATTAACAATTTCATGATTAGTTATAGAATTGCAAATTGAGTCTCCTAATTGAGGACCATAGCATCTTCATGTCCTCCTGATTGTTATCAAAGGAAATGGCCTATATTCTGACTTACACTGTTATTCTCAAGCTAATGCCTAATATAACAAATAAATAATCCAAGTATGGAAGTGCGTTCTAAACTACATGGGGCAAGTGATTTTGTTTCCTTGTGTGCCAGGCTTTTTTGACTGTGGGTGGAGCAGTTGGATTGTATCAGAAAAAAAAAAAAAAAAAAGAATGAGAACGAATAATCCACTTTCTATATCATGTTCTAGTTCACAAACACAAAGATACCCATAACTCAAACTAAGGCTCCCAGATCTTCACAGGAAAAGAAGATACAAGGCATTTTTACAGAAATCCATCTCCCAAATTTGTCTTGTGATTTTTTTTTTATAATCAATATGAAGTCAGCTTTCCTGTGTTCTAAGAGAATGCATTAACTCTTCCTTTGCTATTATCCCGAAGGTGTACACGCACCTGGAATATCAGTATATTGTGAACAGAGACTCACTACATTTGCAAATTGCATTACTTTGACTTCTCTCATCACCTTGGCAAATTGAATCTGTAGTATTTTTATTTGACAATGAAAGAAAATTGATAAAGATACATTTTTTTAAACTCTGTATTTCCCAACATTTGCTTCATTATTTATGAAATGAACTCACTAGTATTAAAACTTAATTTCCAGTAAATTGTAATACTACTGATAAACTATTCCTTCAATATACCTTTCTTTGAACATCACCATATATATGCCTCAAACACTTTATTCACTCTTATTGCTGTCACTGCATTTTAAAATAATACTATAATCAGTATTAATTTCTGATAAACATTTAAATCTAGGCACATGTGGAATGATACTTTAATTCTTATTCAGGACATGCCAAAAACATTTTATTCTGAGGTACATTATATTACTCTTACTTTTAAATTTTGAACATCATATTTTTTCTGCAGTCTTTTTCTTAAATCATTTGTTTTCTTTGCTGTATTGGTAATTTCAACCAAAACCAGATATTCCAACCAGATTTATATAGCACAATGGTAAAATGTAAGTTAAAATTCAGTAACAGATACCTAAAACTTAATGGTAGGTATCTACCATTAAATATATGTGTATATATGTAACCTCCTACATGGTAAATACTTAATAAACATTTGTTTGCATTGTAAAATTCCTTTATTTATAATGATCCTCAAATTCACAAGACAGCTTCATTGTAAAAAAATTTGAAGAATAAAAACTGGAAAATAAAATTCCTTTAAGTTTATGTGTAAAACTGGACTTCTTATTTATCCATTAAAATTTTAAAATATAGTCAATGACTTTACTCACAAATTTAGGCATTACATCTGGAACAACTGGAAAAAAACTGTTAAGTCACTATAATAGTTAATAAATGATTAAAATAAATAATATATTTTATTTAGAAAAAATATAGATATGGGGAATGATTCTCTCATATTGATTGTATTCTGACAGTGAAAGATCTTAAACCATCTATAAATAAGATAAATAACACCTAAAGTCATAATTTGTAAGAAATTGAAATACACACACACACATATATATAGATACATATATATGTGTGTGTGTTATATATATATATATATATATATATATGTTTTACATGAACAAAGAAATACATAAAGAACATTGTATTTAATGATTGTAGTGTTGTGTTTAGGAAGCTGAAGGTTATTTTGATGGATGAGGCAAACCATCAATACATCTATCATGACATTATAATGGCTGAGGGACAATAATTGAAAACTATGCTTTACTGGTATTCTGCAATACACTAAGTGAAGACATTGGGTGATGTCTGGCCTAAACTGTATCAAATTTGTTGTGTTAATGATTAGTTCTTGAGTCAATATTACCTAAACATTAATTGCAAAAACTATCCTTTTGTAAACATCCTTAATGGATGTTTCCAATTTTATTTATATGTAGAAAAAGACAAAATATAAAGTTGATATAAAAAAGGACAAAATTTTATATTTTGGTTCCTAGGTTTTGTGCTTTGCATTGACTTATACTTAACTGATATATGTGCTACTGTTGAGTTTGTTGATGTTTGGATGTGCTCCAATTCAACTATGATTATTTGGTAGCACTTATGGTGAATTATTAAATTCCTGTATCATAAAGTATACATGGTGGTCATTTTATGACAAATATACTATATGATATTGTTGTTTACTATGCCAGTCACTTGTAGGTACTAAAGTGTATGTTTCAATTTATTACATATTTATCTACAAGTTGCAGGTAGAATTAAGAATAAATAGATAAATTTGTACAATGAAATTCCTACCTGAAACAAACAAACTAAAGGCAATATTGACATTTTAGAGAATGAGGTGAGTAAAGCTGGATGAATTACACATTTAAGGGAAAGAGTTTAGAATAGAAGTTGTTGTTTAGAAAGAATGTCAGGCCATAAAATTGGAAAGTTATATTTTAAATTGCATAAGAAAATCAAATCTTACAGGAAAATGATTATTTTCCTTTAAGACCAGAATTTTGACAACTATAATGTTTGGCTATTGGTATCGCACTACAAAGAGATGTATTGTTTTTTAAATAATAAACCCACAGTGACAATGATTGATTTTGGTTAGTTATAAACTTGAAGCAAAGCGAGTGATAATGAGATTATCACATTTACCTCAATGCTGCTATTACAGCACTTTCTTGCTGAATGAGTAATATATTTAAAATTAAAGTTTACTTGTCATAGCATGATCTAGGGGAGTATCAAATATTTCCCATACCCAGTGTAAGGTATCTTTCTTCAAATAAACAGCTTGAATTTAATTTCTAGAGTTTTTGCCTGAAATACATCCAGAGTAATGCTAAAGTGTTTCTTAGAATTGACAGATTCCTGAAAGTTAATGAAGCAGCTCATACAGAGTAACAATACAATACCTGCTTCATTTCACATGCTACAGAAGGCAGGCAGAGTAAGTATAAAATTTGAGTTACTTGGAAGGTGTAGAATAGTATGACTACTCATGTATATTATTAGGAAATGACAAAAAATTACAATGAGTTGCCAAATATAATAGTTTACAAGTGCACATGGTTTTATATCAGTGCAGATTTACTTATATCTCTTGGGGTTAATATTCTACCATCCCACTGTAAATGAAATAATTCACAGAAAAGAAAAAAAATTATCAGTTTTTAACTATAATTTAAAATAGTATGTTTTCTTATATTATTCCTTAAATGATAGAATATAAAAACAACATAGAACAGACATTGCTAGATATGTTGAATATTGTATAAAAGATTTTACATAGGCTAATGGTAAATTTATCATATTAAGCTTATCTGATTTGAACATTTTCTTGTTTTGAGATCGTTTGAGGCCCTGGAACCAATACTCAATAGAAGCATGACTATAAATAGAAGGAATTACACGATATATGATTTGGGTAGATATACTGACTAATTAATTTTAGTTTTGGAGTTACTGTAATTTTAAATATACTAATCACTAATCAGGCAAAAAAGACATATAAACATTTATACCTTAAGGATAATCTTTTTAATTAACTACCTCATCATCTCAGTTTCATAGATATACATAGCCACATTCCTTAGAATATAATTTGATTATCAAATTCTTTTCATATAATTTTCAAGTGAATATATAAATGAATATATTGAAGTCATATACAGAAAACAGGCACAACAGATTATTGTTAAACAGGAACATCATATTTTCAGAGAGGCATTTTGAATAGAAAGCCAAATAGAACTATGAATAACAGAAGTATTCTAACAGAAGAAGAAAAGGAAATCAGGAGATTGGCAATTAAAGTCCAGGAAAGTCTTTCAAATTTTGAATTACCCTTGATTTAACTCTTCCAATGAATCTAAGCTAAAATGCTTAACATTTTTCTTTGAATGTGTTATCATAAAGGAACTTCTCTTATACCACAGACTTAAAATAATGAAAAAAAGAATGTTATTGACAAAAACAAACATGTAAGTTCTAATTTAGAATATAATTAGAATATAATTTTCTCCCTAGTCACAATGTGTTACCAATTTTCTGCCTTTTTGTCACTTTTTTTTGCCATACATAACTTCAAAACTTACTTCTATTAAACCTTTTGTTGAATTATTTGATAATTTCTTAATTTCAAAAATGTTGCTGTTCATACTGAGGTAACTTTACTGTGGGGATCTTTGTTTTTACTCTATCCCAGGAATAGATGAATATATCTGCTGAGATAATAAAAGAGAGGGTCATCTTTCTTCTAGACAAATTCAATTTTTTTTCCATTCCATGTGAAATGAATCTGAAAAGCTTTAATTTGTCAACAATGGTGAGTATAATTAATAATTTCATGGATTTTGTTGTTAAAAAAATTTGGGATGGTTTGTATAAATCATCCACGACATGCACATTCTTCAGTAAATTGAATAGTCAGTATGTTTGACTAATTCAAATGGAAGGGGAGAGCAAAGCAAGATAGGAGGAGAAAGCAAAGGGAAAATAAATACAAGGAAGCAAAAAGAACACAAGGGAGAAAGTGTGATATAAGCACACGAAAAGGAAAAAATGGTGGGGGAGGGGAGGGAAGGTGAGAAAAGATAGGAAAAGGAAAAGAGGATTGTTTACTTTCGTTCAAAAGACAAAGTTATACAACATTTATTACATTATTAATCTAATCCATGTTAGCTGTGTGTCAGGAGCTGTCTTTCAGAAATGGAATGGGTATTCTGACCCATAACTTCAATACTGCTTTATCTGGGTTCATGATACTTATTTTTTTTTCTCCTTAATATTTTTCACCAATCAGTTTCTTAGTGCATATGATGTGATATTTTAGATGGTGATTATTTTATAATTTTGGGTCAGGCATTTAAATATTTATTCCTTCTCATAACTGAGGATTGCATGATTAATTTTTCCTGAACAGATCTATTCCTGAGTATCTACTAAATTCATATACCATGTATTATAATGAATAAAATCCTTAATGCCATATATTATCTTAAGGATTCTAAAACTGTTGCAGTACTTTAAATTCAATAATAAAATTATTTTGTCATTTCAAGTTAAAATTTAAGTGGAAGTGGGTGGTTTCATGTAATTTAAAGTTTTAATTCAAATAATAAATGAAAACACAAGTTTATAAATTTGTGGAAATGGATGACAACAAAGCAAAGAATAAAACCTCTTAAGGAAACACCAGTGCTCCTGTAACCCAGAGTCACTTTATTCTCGGGGAAGGCAGCAGATTTTCTGCTGTTCTTGTTTTTACAAAGTCAGCCCTGTGCATTTCATTGTTCTTTCTAACCTTCATAGTAATCCTACACAGTCATTCTTTTCATTGTTCAAAGGCAGAAGAAAATGACTTTAGAAAATGCTTCACCTGCTCCCCATATTACTTACCTTAACCCTATTCACACTCAGTGCTTAACCTCGTCCATGGAACATCCTTTAGTGTTCTTTTCACTATCTTTATGGGTTACCATACATGAAAAATCTAGGAGTTAGTTCTTGCTGGAATTTTTTTTTTTACTTTTTTTGTGTTTTACAGATGTATAAATATGAATGCTTTTCTTTAATGGTCACATAGAAACACATGTATCCTAGGATATATGCATATAAAACATTGGAGTTGATTGTATCCTATATTTATTTACCTTACTTGGTGACACAGGTTCCCTAAACCAAACCCAGAACTCACTGACATTTCTAGTCTGATGGCCACCTTTCTCTTAGGATCCCCTGTTTCTGCCTCCTAAGGATGCAAATACAACCTGGATAGCACATTAACCAAATGAACAAACTTCCACTTTCAATCTACATATGACTTCATACAACTTAATCTTCAATAGATTATCTTAATCAACAAACTATTCATTGAGTAATCACAATTAACAATGAAAGCACATTGTAATATTCTGAGGTCTTCAAGTTTCATTTCAGTTTTTGTAGTATGCAAAGAGTGTCATTGAAATTAATGCTATTGTTGTTTTAGATCAGTTCTATTTCTCTTTCCTGAAATGTCTGGAAGACAGATAGTCCATTACCAGTCTTTCCATTTATTGTCTTTATTATGGAGATTTCCCTTTTCATCCACAGGGTATCATGAGTTGAGCTGAGTTTGGAGAAGGATGAGCATCTACACCAATAATAGTTGTGTGGAAAAGCATACAGAAAAACCACAAAGTACAGGTACTTAATTTGTCATATTTCAATGGCAAATACAATATTAAGGATTTGTCAAAACTCAAGCAGCATAAAGAGTGAAACAATGGATGGTAACATTTTAATGTAGAAAAATATTACTGAAATGTAGACTATGACAAAATGTTCAGTTTCACAAATGTCAGAATCAACCTCATTGAAAAGGATGTGGGGAAAGGAGATCAAGACAAAATTACTTCTGCTACTAAGTAGAATATGCAAAATTAGAGGCAGAATGAAACTGACATTCACTGGATTCTGCTTATTGAATTCTGTCTCTAGATAATGTGAGTTGACCAGTGTACGTGTGTGCTTCTAAAGAACAACTAAGGAAAATATGTCATAGACCACAGAAACCAGAATTCTCCATATACTCCATGCCCATTGGAAGGTTAGCTTACATGATTAAAGGAAGTTACAATTCTTTGCATATTTGGTTATAGTTGAAGAAATTTTGATAAATTCTTGTTCATTCTAATAGAAGCAAAGATGATGAATATAGAATCTCTGTAAATACTGGATATGTTGACTCCTACAGAGATCCTCATATATTTGATGCAGCAAATGAGAATTTTCCTAAGCTAACATACCCCTAGCAGAACATATCAAGTTGTATTTCATTTCTCTTTAGTGACAAAACCTGGAAACACATGTGTGAAAGAGTTATCCCAGAATTGTCATGACTGGCTTTTTCTGCCCTAAAATATACAGGTAACAATTAAAAACATTCAGCAGTCTAACAATGAATGTCTATCAAGATGATAGGGGAGCTAATTGAAAGAATTAATACTGTGACTCATAATATAAAGGTAAGTACTGGAATATGAGCTCACAGATATTCACCTATGTTTCTAGAAATTCCAAACACAGAGAGGCAGGGAGATCTTGACATCAGAGAGACAGAGACAGAGAGACAGAGGAACCACACTAATACCATTCTAAGTCTTACAAATTATTATTTTATACATGTTTTTGCAATGCTGGGGATACATTCATGTCCTCACACATATATGCAAGATATACAAAACATTTATCCAAGTATATAATAGAAATAGCTGATAGCCTATATTAGTCTACAAATTATTAGAATAAGCAGTGATGTTTGGAGATATTTTGAGTTTCTATACATGATTAAATGTTAAATTCCAATTGGCTTGATGTGGTTTTTTCTATTATTAATTGATTGGATATGAGTGAGCAGATTCTTCTTTTGTCCTCATTCCTAGAGGCGAAATTTTTAAATAGAGTGAATTTTGCCACATGGAAATGGCAGAAATAGTGGTTATCTGTCTTCCCATGCAGCCCTGTTTACCTTAGAATGGATGGTGTCTTGTAATTGATTGGCCATAATATTGTCATTAACTAATACAATTCTGTTTCCAGTTCTTAGAGACAATATTAAGAAGTTGCTTAAATGTAATGTCACAGTTCAAATCTATAACTATGTAACAAATTCTTTTCTTAACTAGCTAGAACTATGACTTGAAAAATAAGTAATTATCATAGTTCAAAAAGGATCAGGAAAAACAGGCTGAATATGTATTTATTCAGGTAGAACTAACTTACAACAGAAAGATGAACACCAGTAGGTTCCTGGCCCCAAGGATGCCTCCTGATGCTCTCTGTCCTTATCCAGCAAGTAAGAGAGAGCTCTGCCGGCCCTTCCACAGATCTAACTCCTCTAGGTAACCTCTGCCTCTGTCTTCACCCTGATGGGTCTGGTCAGTGTCACAGGTATGGAAAAAGGGAATATCTCACTACAATTGCCTTTTTAGTGTAAAGAAAATATATAGGCTTGATAAAATCTTTACACAAAACAGTGAATAACAAGTGTACTCTAAGAAAAGGAAAATCTAGACATACAAACTTAAGATCTACATATCTAGTCCTAGGATGCAAGCATAATGGAGTTTACAATTGAGATGTCCTAAGCTGGAAAGCTTAAGTCTAGTAAAATCCAGTAACTGATATATCTAACTAAAAAGAGAAAATAATAATTGTGATAGTTCAATCTTCAACCTCATCAAAGACCTGAGAAGGCACTGTTGGCCAATAGGAAAGCAAGATTGTCAGGACTAGGAGACACACAGAGGATTCTGGGAGAGGTAGTTTGTAGGGGAGATTCAAGATGCAGGGATTTGAGAAAAAAGTAGGGACCCTCTGTCCAGTAAGATAAGACCACATGTAAATACTTAGATTAATAGAAATGGATTAATATTTAAGACAGAGCTAGCCTATAAGAAATGCTAGCAGCTGGCCAACAGCTTTATATCGAATACAGTTTCTATGTGTGTTATTTAGGGCTGTTGTGGCTGTGCGACAAGGCTTGCTCAAAACTACCCATAACAAAAAAGGCATCTGAAATGTGGATACTAAAACTTCCACTTAAAATGCAGCAAAAGCTTAAAAAGGGTTTTAGAAACAAAAGTACAGAGACAAGCAAGGCTTATTGGTAGCAACATTTTTCTCGGTATATACCCAAATGAGAGTTACTCTTACTGGGAAGCCCTAGATGGCCTGACACTTACTGTGTAGATAAGGCTGTAACTTCTGCCTCTGCCTTCCCCAGGATAGCAGTGAGGATTAATCTTTGTGTTAATTTCCCAGTTTCCTTTTATTTGTGTTTATAACATCTTATATCTACTTCATTATTTGATTGTAAATGTACAATTATTTGACTGAGATTTTAGGCATAGTGAATATATAGCATATCTATATGTATAATATAAAGCATTTACAAAGCATCCCTACATTCTCCACATGATTTCATATTTTTAAATGAAAAGAAAAACCCTCAGGTTCTCAAGATATTTTTTTTTTATTTAAAACCTCATACTTGCAGAGAACATTAGTGAAGACAGATCTTTAGTCCCACCTGACATTAGGTGTTTTGTACCAAATAAACACACAAAGACTTACTAATTGTAAATGATTTGGCTGAGAGCTCAGGTTTCTTATTGACTAGTTCTCTATTAATTATTTCTATTAAGCTATGTATCTCTCATGGTCTTGGCTTACCAGAGACTACGCAGGCATGGTAGCTACATGGAGTCTTACTCACTCCTCATTGCTCACTGTTTGTTTCTTCATCCCAACATTCTCCTCATCTAGTAGACCCATCTATACTTCCTTACTGACTACTGGCCAGTCAGCATTAATCCATCAACCATTAAAAATATATTCACAGAATATAGAAGAACATATCCCATCACATTAGAGATTCAAGTTCTCTCACAGAAAAGACTAACTGTACATGATGATTTGACCTCATGTGTAATTAAATCAGGTCAATGTAAGAATAGCAGTTCTTTAACTATGCCAGATAAATTTCTGGTGCTCAGTTATAATATGCAGGTGTGTATTACTCATAAACATTATGAGTATTCCCATTGTCACATGAAGTTTTCCAGGCCTTCAGTAGCTATACTAGAATATTCAAAAGATATTCTCATCCTTTCTTAGCTGCATACTCTTGTCTTGATAGTTTTTAGTCTTCTGTTCCATTCCATATAAAACAGTGATTTTCAACCATCTTAATTGTTCAACCATCTTTAAAATAGTTCCTCATGTTGTAGAACCCCAATCATAAATAATCATAAAATATTTCCATTGCCTTATCACATCTATCATTTTACTACTATTATTAATCATAATGTTAATATAAATTTTAAAATAAATGTGTTTTACTTGGCATGTGACAATCACTTTGAAAGGACTGATATCCCACAATTTGAGAACCACTGTTGTAGAATAATAGTGCCTGTATGAAGGCCATCTAGTCAGAAAAGCCACTACACATAGTACAATTTAAATTGAGGAAGGAATGGTCAATTGGACAATTGTTAAACACAGATAACATGGAATATAAAACAAATTTTTTACTTAGATATTTACAATCAAATAAAACCATGGTGTCATCTTTTTCTTTTATACCATACAAAATTTCTCAGAAGATAAAGCAATAAAAATAATAACAACCAAACAGGTGAAAAAAAATTGGAGGTATAACTTCAAACTTCATTTACTTTTTATTTACTATTTAAAAGTTAACATCAAATAGAGAAAATTCAATATGCATCTGTTTTGGTTGATTTTATCAATCTTATGAGTGGTAGCAAAACCTTGGAAAGTGAGGATTCTACATTAATACACACAACTATGAACACCTTATTTTTTTAAAAAGAAGCCATAATGGTAAAAGAGAAACATCTTTAACAAATGGTGCTAATATAACTGGTTATCAACATATAGAAGAATGCAAGTAGATCCATATTTATCCACATGTATTTTCATGTACAAAACTAAATTCTAAGTTTAACAAGGACCTCAAAATAAACCCAGGTACATTGAACCTGATGGAATTGAAAGTGGGACGTAGCCTTGAACAAATTGGCACAGGAGAGCACTTCCAGTAGCACGGACACTGAAAACAACAATCAACAAATGGTACCTTCTGAAACTGAAAAGCTATTGTAAAGCAAAGGCCACAGTCAACGAAACAAAATGGCAACCTAAACAATGGAAAAATATCTTCACCAACTCCACATCTGACAGAGGGCTGATTTGTAAATTTATAAGGAACTAAAGAAACTAGATATCAAAATAAAAAATAATGCAATTGAATAATGGCATACAGATCTGAACAGATATTTCTCAGCATAAGAATCTCCAATGACCAAAAGACATTTAAAGAATTGCTCAAAGTCCTTAATCATCATGGAAGTGAAATCTAAGTGATTCGGTTACCATCTAATACCTTCCAGAATAGTTGAGATAAAAAATACTGAGGGCAAATTATGTTGAGGAGGATATAGATTCAGGAAACCCTGCTCCCCTGGTGGTGGGAGTACCAACTTGTACAGCCACTTTGGAAATCAATATGGTAGTTTCTCAGAAAATTGGGAATCAGTTTTTCTCAAGGCACAGAGATACCACTCTTTGGCATAAAACCAAAGGGTGCTCAATCATTCTACAAGAAAACTTCCTCAAAAATTCTTACAACAGCATTATTCATAGTATCTAGAACCTGGAAACTACTTGGATGCCCCTCAATCAAATAATGGATAAGGAAAATATGGTACATTTACACATTTGAGGATTACTCAGTTGTACAAAATGATGACCTCATGAATTTTTAGACAATGGGTTGGACTAGAAAAAAAAAACATCCTGAGTGATACAAACACTTTCTGTATTCGCTCATAAGTGGATATTAGATGTAAATAAAATGATAACCAGGCTACAATCCACAGTTCTGGAGATCCAGTTATAAAGGACCCTAACAGGGACACATGAATCACTATAGGAAGGGAAGTTATATGAGACCTACTGGATAAACTTGGGGTGGTTGTGGGAAAGAAGACTGGAGAAGTGATGAGACAATTGAGAAAACAGGTGTGGGAGGAAAACTGGGGAAGAGAAATGAAAGAGATAGCTTGATAGATAGAGCTACCATGGCATTCGAGAGAATCCTGGAGCTAGGGTCCCCAGTAATCCACATGCATGACTCCAGCTAAGACCCTAGCAAAAGTAGAGAAGGTCACTGAACTGGCCTACACCTGTAATCAGATTGGTGAACATTTCAAGTATGATTAGAGTGTCTTCATCCAATGACTGATGGAACCAGTTGTAAACAGTCACAATGAAGAACCAGGTTGTGCTCTGGCAATACAGTAGAATAGAAGGAAGAGGGAACATATGAGCAAGGGAGACCAAGGTCATGATGGAGAAATCTACAGAGTCAGCTGAACCCAGTTTGTAGAAACTCATGAACTGCAGACCAACAGTGGTAGAGACTCTAGGGAATGGAACTGGGTCCTCCTGATGTGGGAGACAGTTGTGAAGCTTGATCTATGAGAGGGGCCTGTGGAAAGTAGTACTACAAACAAACATGGTGTATGAGCAAGGTTATTGAAGCCCATTCCCTATGATGGGATACCAAGTTCAGCCTTAATGCATGGGAGAGGTACTTGGCTCTATTCCCAGGTACTTTTCAGACTTTGTTGACTCCTCATGGTCCCCAGCTTGCTTGCTTATTTATTTATTTATTTATTTATTTATTTATTTATTTATTTATTTTTAAAATTTTACATATTGATCCCAGTTCCCTCTACCTCCCTCCTTCCCTCCCTTCCTCCCTCCCTCCCTCTTTTTCTCCCTCACATGCCCCAGACCACCCTCCCATTCCTACCCCCACTCCACAGGTAGGGTGATGCTTTTCAGGAAGGGTCATCTAAATGTGTCAAGTAATTTGGAGAAGGAATTAGGACTTCTCTCCTGCCTTTAGGATAAGGGAGTATCCCTCCATGGGGAATGTGCCCCCAAAATCCTTTTGTACATCTGGGATGCATCCTGGTTCCACCATCAGAGGTTTCTTAAACTGCCCTACCATCCAACTGAGACCCATGTACAGGGAGTCTGAATTAGTCTAATGCTGGATTCCCAGCTATCAATCTGGGGCGTGGGTGGGTGGTTGACGATGAGCTGCTCCTTGTTCAGATGAGCTGTCTCTGTAGGTTTCTGTAGCCTGGTCTTGTCCTCCCTCCCTGCATCTGGATTCCAGTTCGGCTCGGTGTTTTGCTGTGGGTGTCTGCTTCTGTTTCCATCAGCTACTAGATGAAGGCTCTATGATGGTGGATAAGTTAGTTATCAATCTCATTATCAGGGAAGGGCATTCTGGTAGCCTTTTCACTGTTGCTCACATTGTTATTTGGGGTCAGTCATATAGGTCTCTGGACATTTCTCTAGATTCAGTTTTCTCTTCAAACCTATAATGTAATGGCCCCTAATTTTATGCTCTCTCTCTCTCTCTCTCTCTCTCTCTCTCTCTCTCTCTCTCTCTCTCTCTCTCTCTCTCTCTCTCTCTCTCTTCCCAATAGTATATTCCTAATAGTATAGTGTCATCAATGTTATGGCTATGTCTTAATTTTCTCATTAGGCTCACTTATTTGAGTATGTGTTTGTATTTTAGTAAATGTATATTGCTATAAGTTACATGTATTTGACATTGCTCTGTGGTTCTGATTATACCTTTTTATTTCTTTTACTATATTTTGTGTTATTGTTTACAAGTGTGCTGTGTAAAAATGTTGCTTAATATAAGAGAGAAAAAGATAAAGTACCACATAGTTGTGAGTCCAATAAGCCTCTTGTCCCAGCTTGCCTCACAGACTGCTAAGTGTGTTGCATTTACTTGATCAGCTTCTGCTTGAACAAATATTGTTCTTGGTAATCAGTAAATCTAGACAAGTTCTCCTTCGATTTCAATTTTTTTTTTTTACTCTTGGGTGCTTTTCCTGTCTCCAGGGAGACCGTTCTCTCTGGCTATGCACATGTCAGAGGGAGCAGTGTATTGATTCCATGTTCTGTAGAATGTATTCTCTACGTCGAGAACCAAGACTAAAAAGTACACAGATCATGTTCTCATTAATCATTGCCAGGTATACTGTGGTTTCTCCAATTATTCACTCATTCATTTTCCAAGCAATCCACCTACACCTTGCGTGCAGTCTTGCTGTAATCATGATTTGTTTGTCATTGTTACTGCTGGCAGATGACCACTAATGATTTGGGATTTAAGTGCAAGTTTCAGACAGAACTGAAAGTGAATAAAAGTGTTCATTTGAAACTAAGTTCATCAGATCCAATGGACAGCATTGTTAATTAATTGGAAAAGTCCTTGAAGCCAAATTCTGAATTAATTATTACAGTATTAAAACATCCTTAGGTCAAAGATAATGAGCAATTTGACAAAAATTATATAACATGTGCTCCAGAAAGACTTTCCTTCTAGAGCTTCAATTCCCTTTGTATTCCTAGATTTTCACACTCCCTTCTAATTATTTTCTCCAACTGTCAACTGCTCATAAGTCAAACACCTTTCCCCAAAACTTTCCCAAAATGTGAAAATTCTGCTTCATTCTTAATGCACATCCTTTTCACATGACATAGACATATGTATGCATAAATTTTAAATGTTGGGCACCAGTTTAAGTGTCATAAATAAGCATTACTAATATATTTTACATCGACATACTTATTATGAAAGACATGTTTAAAAATCATCCCTTTTTTAAATCAAGAAAGGAACAATTGTATTTTACTTTTACTCACATAAATTTCAAAATTCAAATAATTGGATGGGAGGCAGTGTCAGGGGGCATGGGTGGGAGGGAGAGAGTGGGAATTGTGATCAATATGTAAAATAAAAAAAATAATAAATATATGTAAAATTCATATTATTTGACCATTTCATATTATTATATGGTAAAGCATAGTCATGGTCATTGTTAATTCTGCTTGACCATCCTCTTCATTTATTACAAAAACTGTTTTCAACACCTCTGTGTTATGAATACCTTTCCTGCCAGCCTTGTCCCACAGCCATGGCAGCCTCCAATAACACACAGAGATGCTGTATTAGATATAAAGCTGTTGGCCAGTTACTAGCATTTCTTATTGGCTAGATCCATTTTAAATATTCACCCATTTTTATCAATCTAAGTGGTTCCACATGGTCTTATCTTACTGGAGAGAGGGAACAGACTTGTTCCTGTCTCAAGTCTTGAATGTCCTATTACTACATCTTCCAGAATCTTTGTTGTCTCATAGTCCCACCTATATTGCCTTCCTATTTGCCTACAGTGCTTTATTCATTAACTGATAAAAGAAACATAATTACCAAATGCCATCTCCCATCACCACTGTCTTTATTTAGTGTGTGTGTGTGTGTGTGTGTGTGTGTCTATGTGTGTTTGTGTGTGTGTGTGTGTGTGTGCATGATGTGTATATATGGTATGTATATTTTCTGTGTGTGTTATATTGCACCTTAATTGCATAGTTTTCCACTGTGAACTTTTTAGATGACATTAGTGTTTTCCATTGTCAAATCACTAAACACACTTATAAGTTAAGTCAACAATGGGTGTGTGATTTCACATCTCTGAAAACTAGAGGGGAAGAATGAAGAGCAAAAATAAAGCAAGCTCCTCTTAGATTATTTTACCCCTGAATTCTGTGTCCTCTATCTACGCTAACACATCTCTGCCACCACACTGCAGTCCTCACTCTCTGCAGAGATGTCATGTGGGTAAGATGGGCTTTTCCTTCCAGCATGTCAAAGGTCAGACTGATGATTTTCTGCACTTACTGAAATTATTGATCCTGACTTCCACAGGGGGCTGGTGGCATGGCATAGTATGTTCAAAAATTGAGATTCTGTACGGTTATATGAATGCATTTGTGCCTGGAGGCTCATTGTACATTGGTAGAACAACAAATATAATGCGCAGAGGATTCAGACTTTTCAGTATGGAAATCTCTGATAGCCCTGGAGACCAGAATGGCAAAATAGTTTAAGCTCAGAGTTTTGGCAAAGGAACCATTGAACTTTAGATATAGAAAATAATCTTAGACACTACAATTATTTTCTTTTCTATAAGAAAATTGTTCACTCTAATTATTATACAGGTGTTTCAATGAAATGTTATGTAATATACTTTGTTTTCTCTAATACATAGCATGTGGAAAACTACCACAATGGTAGTATGTTTCAATAATGTAACAAAAAAAACCTGAGAAATTTTTGTAACTGAAGAAATAAAGGTATATTTAAAGTAAATTCATGTATTTATTACCAATAACAGCAGGAAGCACAAATAATAAATGTTTTGAAATTTGACCACGGCATATGTGTAGATATAACATCTATACTTGTTAATAATAAGCATTGTTCACCTAGACTTCATTTGTGATAATGTAGATTTTAATTTCAATAAATTAAGTACTTAATGAATATCATATTCATTATGGAATTCACATTGTATTTCATGCGTCACTTTATAATTAAAATAAAACTTGTGTAATAGTTCTCATTTTAAAACATATAAACCTTGTATACAATATATTGAATTTTCAATGTACATTATAATATTGTTCACTACTATCTAAAACCACACTACCTTTTGGCCATCTGGAGCTAACTGAATATTTAATATTTTCACATGTATAAGATCATTTTGCATTGGAATTTAAAAAAGCAAGGACCACATAACAACATTGTCTGGGAAATATCATTAAGTATCAGATAATCCATATGAGTTTCCTGTTCAAAGGCTTATAACTTACTTCCTACATTCTTCCCTCTGAGTCAAAGCACTAAAATATTACTTTAGAAACATGAAGATACAGGAACAACAGTTGTTTAAAAAAATGTTTCATTGCAATTGGTTCACAGAAAATTCAAACTCTGAGCTGAGAAAAATGGAAAGTTCAGTAGCTGTGGAAACACGTGTTTACTAATAGGAACAAGCACCTGTCTTGCCAATATATTCTCTTCATTATTTTATTTAGGAATACCAATATTCTAATAAAAATTACTTAAATTTATGATTTCAGGCTAGTGATCAAATATGATATGATAAGAGAATCTATTACTACCATGTCCAGAAACATACTTAGAATCAAGGTAATATAATCCAACAAAACTTTTCATGATTTTGTAGAATTTGTTTGAAAATCCAGTCTCATCATGGCTTTAGGCGGGCATGAACCAACTCTTGAATTTTTGAAAAAGGGATTAGGTGAGATTTTTATATGGAAGTGCTACAGGAACAGAGTAAATAATGTCATATCTGAGACTCAATTAACCTTTATGAACTTAAGGATGAAATTCATAATTAATTATTTCAAGAATTAATTTCATGAAAAAAATTAAGGTTGCAAGAGTATATTTTCTCAAACTATAGTTGAGAAACTTTATGTAAAGTGGTGTACAATACCTAAAATTTCTACATTATTATAGCTATGAGTTGATGGGAGATGTTATTCTGTAAATATGTTTCTCATACTGGTTAACAAATAAAGCACTGTTGGGCCAATAGGAAACTAGATAGGTGGGGCTAGGAGACAAGGAAGAAAGATGAAGTAATTAGGAGGAGTCAGCATGGAGATCTTGGAGAAAGAAGTTGCCGGAGGTGGCTCCCCATAAGATGACCACATGGAAATACTTAGATAAGTAGAATGGGTTAATAATTAAGGCAGAGACAGCCTATAAACAATAATGGTAACTGGCCAACAGGATTGTATCATATACAGAGTCTCTGAATGTTATTTGGGGCCTGTGTGCCAGGCTAGCAGCAGGCGGGCTGGCGAAAACATACAAGCAACAATGAGTGGATCTGTTTTATTGACTTCACAGCTTTGATATAATTGAAAATACCTGTATTTAAGTAACATTAGATAAGCACACTATCATTTGCCAAGAGTAAGCAGAAATAATAGGAAACTATGAAACAGATAAGGCTTTAGTTTATAATATGTGTCACAAAATAATTGTGTTTGCATATGTTGGAACAAAATAAATAACTAGGTGAAGGTCCTTGACTTTGACCTTGCTTATGATAGAAGCTTTTGTTTTTGACAGCTATATATACAAGGGCACCTGCTTATGGTTTTAGAGACAATCTCCTTTGCTGGAATCCATCTAAAATCCTAGACTTTTTCATTGTTAAGAATCTTACCATACCTGGCTTTATTTGGGTTCCGAAAAATCTGACCTTGAATCCTTATTTTATCATGGCAACCACTTTATCCAAGAGGCCTATATACATATATGCAATATTCAAATAATAAGCAAGCATTTAAGTAATTAATTGTGTTTGAATGGTTTCATTACCTACACTATTTATAATAGAGTTATACTAAAATATTTTCCAACAAATGCAATTGAGTTTGGTAAATTAACATTCTTCAGTTACTGAGGATGCAGAGGCCAATGTACTCAAAAAGAAACATTAAAGGAAACAAACCATTCTGCTAAATGTACTGAGTTCTCTCCTCAATGGAAGAGAGAAAATACCGGCTTACCTTCCCAGGGGTCTGGCAGTAGTTTTTGTAAGAACCTGGTGCCCATTTTGCTTTCTATGCAGGTGGCTTCACCCACCTTTTAACATGAAGGCAGACCCCAGTCATCTTCCCCAGAATGATTATCACAGATTCTTCTAACCCTATGCCACAACCCATCCTTAGGGAAGATTTCACATGTACTCTTGCCCTGCTGATTTCTGTGCTATTCATCGGAGACCACACCAGATTCTAGGCCTTTTAATTATATAGCTACCCTCACTCCCACATGTACTTGATAAAGGAGGTTCTGTGGAGTCACATGTTAAACTTTATCAAACACCTGGTACTGAACCGATTGAACTCATTGTTGCCTGGAAAGCTATTCCCAAATTGTACTAAGTTTTAAGTGTGCTTTTGGTGAAACATCTGGTATTACACTCCCAAGTCTGTTCCAGGTTGAGGAAATCAATCTGGCCAGGTTTTCATTCTTAACTCTTTGTGCATGGATACCTGCAGAGACCCTGACACTGAATCACCAGCTTCCCTCTTAGCTAGATAATGACTATAGTGTATACTAAAATTCTAACTATTGCAAAGATGATGTCCAGTTTTTCAAATCTTTCTGTTTTTTTTTAAAGAAAAAGATTTAATCTATGGTTCTCATATACCCCAGGAAGCCAGGCCATTGTAATGTAGCTTAATCTACTATCAAACTTTCAATCCATGTATCCTCATTTTCAAAAGTTCTATTGGTTGGAAAGATTGTAAGAGTCAGAGTCAATGGAAGACACCAGGAGAACTATGCTTTCTGAATGAACCTGTTATTTTATAATGTGAGACAGAAGGGAAGTGGATTCTAAGCTGAAGGGATGTGGGGAGACCAGGAGCAATGTGGGAGGGAAAATTGAGATCACAAAGTTTCGATAAAAAGGAAGAAATGGAAAGATATCAGACGAGTACTAACATACCCATGATCCAGTTCACCTGCATTTTGTTTTATCCATTACATTGCTCTGCCAAGTATGACCTTAATAGAAAGTAGAATTAGAAAGGGTCATGCAATGTAATTGAAGGTAAGTGATGTTCTTTAAATTGGTAGGGCATTGCTTAACAGTTTGTACACTTTAGAAGAATTCTATAATAGCTTTACAATTGAACTCTCTTCATTTCTCATTGAATTTTTAATATTATGACTATATACTATGCATAAAATACATTCATCAACAAAGGGCCATTTCTATCCAGAAATTATGATAAATCTAGTTTTTCTTTACAATAAAAGACATTTTTTTTATGTAACTATCTTTGTTTATCTGAATATAAACCAGAAAATTAATGCCACATTTCATAGGTAACCTTTAAAGACCATGTGATATTAAATCTTATTTAGTAGCAAAACATAAATAATTTTGGATACATTCACTTTTTGGCAGATAAGGCACATAGAAACACAAAATGTAAGAATGCACAAGAATTTGTATTTAAATGTATTTTAATAAATGCTTGTTATCCATAGAAAATTTACACTAAAAGTCTAATTATTTATACAATATTGAGCTCATTTTCACTTATATTTTTCAAATATTTTGTCTTTAGCTATCTACAGGTTTGCAGACATTCATTCTACAACTATTACATAAATAAGTCACATAATGAACACATTTTAAATCACTTTCAGAAAAAGTGATGGCTAAATCTATGCCAACAGTCAGAAAAGATTTAGAATCTCTGTGAAGATTGGAAATTAGAAACAGAGCATATAGATTCTGCTTGGAACATTAACTTTATCTAATTAAACTTCTCTATAATATGGTCCAATTTCAACCCTCACTTTCTTACTGCCGAGGAATCAATTTATTATTTCTTATTTCATCAATGCTCTGAACACAAAATAAGCCACATAGTAATTTCTCCTCTCATACGTTAAAGGAAAAAGATACGTATTTGTCATATCTTAATTGCTTCACTTTTGAATTTATTTTATAAAGTAAAATTAGCCATCATTGAACATAAGTGAAATGGCTACCAATGCAATAAGCCAAGGACCAGTAATCTGTTCAAAAACAAAGGAGAAAGAAGAAACAATCTAATAATAGCATCATTATGAAGATGGAAACATTTTGAGCACAATGATCTTATGGTTTGCTTTTGCGATGGTTTTAATGCTTTTTTTTTAAACCCCAAAATTCAGGTAACTACCCTTTTGGTGATGGTGAGGGTAGGGTCTTGATTGTACAGGTTGAAAGGAAAAGTTAGTCTGCCTATCATCTGCTTTGCCTTGTGAGAACACAGGAAGAGGGCCCACATCAGACCTCCTTCCAGTGCCTTCATCTAGAACGAAAATCATGCAGTTCAGACGTAAATAAGGTATTTTTTTTTAAGAGGATATACTTTTATGACAGGAAATATTATTGAAAGTATGCCTAAATTGAATAATATTTCAATTAATATATGATAGAAAAACTTAAATATTTTAGACTATGAAGTATCTTCCATAAGTAAGCAACTATTATTTTAATCTGACCTATTCCATGCTATAATGACATCACACACATTTAAATCAATGTTCTCTTAAATTAAGGTTTGTAAAACCTTTGTGTAAAGACCTGGATAGTGAATAATTATGATATTTTATAAATATGTATAAGCTCAACCTATAAAAGTAATTAATTAAAGTTGTATAACTATGTATGTACTATTTAAGATGTGTCTCCCTTTTTCAATTCTGTTTAACAAATCACCACAGTTTCATAGAGTTAAAACAGTGCTAATTCTTTATGTCATACTTTAAAGACCAGAAGCACAATGCTCAAAATATCACAAAGTCAGAATGATAGTACACTTGGAGTGGTTTCCAAGCCTCTGGAGACGAATAGGCTGCCAAACTCACTCGTATTGCTGGCCAAATTTAATTCCTTGCGCAGAGGACTAATGTCTCCATTTCCCTGCAGATCAGCTACCATATTCACAGCCTTCTTCCGAGCATTTGACTCTGGCCCTTGTCATTTTTTTTCCCCTGACACACTCTCAACTTCCAGCAACCATGCTTGTAGTCTTATTTGGCTTGTGATCTCTTTGAACTCACTTCCTACCATATGTATTTTACTCCAGCTTTTAAATCTATTTTCCTCTCTTAGAGTCTTACATTAGTAAATGTGGTCAGCTCAGATTATCCAGAATAATCTCCCTATTTAAATCTATAAACCCCAAAATGATTGTACACCCCCTTTTATCAAGTATAGAGCCTATATAGTTATGGTCTATGTCCTCTGCATATATGTGTGATGGTTGTGTTGCCTTGTGTTCCTTTGGTACTCATAGCAGCATGAGTGGGGGTGTCTTACATTCTTAATCTTTCCTCAGCAGTTGGGGTGCTTCTCCTCCTATTGGGTTGCTTCATTTGTCATTGATATGGGGATTGGTGTCTATTATTATATCTTGTCATGCCTTCTTCAGTGGATATTCTGAGAGGTTGTGCTCTGAAGAGAAACTTAGGAGATGTGAATCTGGGGAGTAGAGGAGATGAAGAGAACTAGGGGAAGTGGAGTATGTGGGTGGGAGGAATGGAGGAGGGAAAACTGTGTTCAAGATGTACTGAAAATAAAAAAAAGCAATTCGTGAACTGGAGAGATGGCTCAGCAGTTAACAGCACCGGCTGGTCTTCAGTGGGGCTCATTCAGTTCCAAGCACCTGCATGAGAGCTTACAACTGTCTGAAACTTCAGTTTCAGAGAACCCAACATTCTGATGCAGATGTGCATGAATACAAAGCATCAATACACATAATATAAAATTTAAAAGAAAAGAAATATAACAAGTTCACATGTTACAGGGATTCAGCTGTGGTTATCATTGGGAACCATCATGACATTCCAATTAGTGGTAGAGTAGACACCAGTGAATATACCAGATAATTAATTTTGTTGTATTTAAGGTATCATAATTTTCATACATTCCTCCATCATGAATAATTACAATTTTGACTTTGTTACATGTTGTTTATTTTTTAAAACCACAGTAACTCTTTTAGAAGGGACATACACAACTACCTTTCAATCCTTCATAGAAAATGAGAAATGGATTAAAATTATCAAACTGAGTACAAGCTCATGTAATAAATAGTCATTCCTTCACAAACTACTGCAAGTGAGTCACAGTCAGAAGTGCATATATAAGGTAGATATTATTATATACATGTTATGAAGACTTGCTTCTTATGATCACTGGATATGACAGTCTTTTTTTCATCCTAATGTTAAAATGTGTACTATTCTCATTATATTTTAAGTATTCTTAATATAATGCATTTCATTCATGATAGCTTTTAATTTCTTTAAAGTCTGCCAGGAATTAAATTGAGGACAGGAATGATGGACTTGAAGTTAAAATCAGATACCTGTAGGTAATCTCATTGTGGACATTTATTTTAGAATAAAGATGACATTTCATATGATCAAATAAAGAATTTAGTGGGTTGAAAGAAGCTTGTTGACCTTAGCTGAAATGAACCAGGAAGAGAAAGACAAATGCTACATTATCCCACTTATTTATGGAACTAATAAGAGTCAGAAACAGAATGAGTAACAAGAGCTTCAAGATAAAAGAGTTGAGGAAAAGCTGAACTAAGAGTAAGCTCAGTGGATACAATGTGAACCATAAAGACCAGCTTCGAGATGTTTTCTGTTGCTGGGATAGAGGGAATGTATAAGACACAAACAATTGGAGTGGGAAGTGTACACGTCCAGATCTCAGTCCATCACTGAGGGAACTCAAAGAAGAATTCCAAACCAGGAACTAAAGCAGAAACCACAGAGGGATGCTCTTCAGTAGCTTGCTCACTGACTTACTCTGTTATCTTCAATTTTAAAAGTCATTTCTTAATTTTAAAACAATCTTTCCTCATTTTGCATACCAATCCCAGTTCACATCCCCTCCTCTCATCTGGCTCTCTCCACCTTATACCCACCCCACACCCCAGCCACTCCTCAGAGAAGGTAAGGCTTCCCATGGGGGGTTTTCAAAGTCTGGCACATCACTTTGATGCAAGATCAAGGTCCTTCCCCCTAGTATCCCAACAAAGAGAATGGGCTCCAAAAAGCCATTTATGTAATAGGGATGAATCCTGGTCCCTCTGCCAGTGGCCCAACAGGCTGTCCAATCCACACACAATTGTCACCCACTTTCAGAGGACCTAGTTTGATCCTATGCAGGGCTCCCTACTAATAGTATGGTGTCAGCTGCCACTAGCTAAGGTCAGCTGTTTCTGTGGGTATCCTCAAAATGCACCCCCTACCCCTGCTTTGCTCATATTATTATTCCTCCCTTTCTTTGACTGGACACTGGGAGCTCAGTCCAGTGATTAGCGGTGTATCTCTGCATCTGCTTTCATCGGTGGCTGGATGAAGGTTATATGATGATAATTAAGGTAGTCATCAATCTGATTGGAGGGGAACGTCAGTTCAGGCACCCTCTCCCCTAAGGCTTCGCAGCTTAGCTGGGGTCATCCTATTGGATTCCTGGAATTTTCCCTAGAGCTTGGTTTATTGCTAACCACATATGACTCCCTCAGTCAGGATACCTCTTTTGTAGGTCTCCCTTTCTGTCTTTTCCCCATCTCCTCCATCTTGTTTCTTCATGTTCTCATAATACTCCCTTTGTTCCCCTATGTCCCCCCTTCTGCATTTCTTTCCACGCACCCTCTCCCCGATTTGTACTGCCAATTTTCTCAGGAGGTCTTATATATTTCCCATTTCAATGGAGATCCATATATGTCTCTCCGGGTTTTCCTTGTTACTTAGCTTCTTTGGGGTTGTGAATTAAAGGCTGGTTATTCTTTGATTTATCTCTAATGTCCACTTATGAGTGAGTACATAACATGTTTGTCTTTCTGGGTCTGGGTTACCTAACTCAGGATGGTTTTCTTTTAGTCCATCTATTGACCTGCAAATTTCAAAATGTCATTGATTTTTATCACTGAGTATTACTCTATTTGGGAAATGTACCACCTTTTATTTATCCATTGTTCTGATGAAGGGAATCTAGGTTGTTTCTAGGTTCTGGCTACTAAGAATAATTGTGTTGTGAATGCAGCTGAGCAGATGTCCTTGTGGTATGACTGTGTGTCCTTTGGGTATGTGCCCAAGAGTGGCATTTCTGGATCCTCAGGTAGATTGTTTCCTGATTTTCAAAGCAACTGCTGTACTGATTTCTGAAGTGGCTGTACAAGGTGGCACTCCCAGAAGCAAAGGAAAAATGTCCTCTTTTCTCCACATCCTCTCCAGCATAAGCGACCACTGGTATTTTTCATCTAAGCCTTTCTGAATGGTGTAAGAAGGTATCTGAGTCATTTGGATTTGGATTTCCTTGATGGCTAAGGATATTGAACAATTCTTTAAGTGTCTTTTGGCCATTTGAAATTCTTCTGTTGAGAATTATCTGTTTAAATTTGTTCCCACTTTTTAAATGGGTTATTTTGTGTTTAGTTTCTTGAGTTCTTTACATATTTTGGAAAACTGTCCTGATGGAAGATGTTAATTCTGTAAATATGTTTCTCATACTAGTTAATTAATAAAGTCCTGTTGGCCAATAGAAAACTAGATAGGCGGGGCTAGGAGACTAGGAGGAGGAAAGAGGAAATAGTTAGGAGGAGTCTGGATGTAGAGCGAGAGGAATCAAGATGCTGGGCCTCTGCTCCCCGATAAGATGACCATGTGGAAATACTAGATAAGTAGAAATGGGTTAATAATTAAGACAGAGTTAGCCCATAAACAATATGGTAACTGGCCAACAGGATTGTATCAAATACAGAGTCTCAGTGTGTTATTTGGGTCTGGCACGGCTGTGGGCCCAGACGGGTGGCGGGCGGGCTGGTAGAAAATATACAGGCTCTACTGTCCTCTGGTACATGTGAGTGTGATGAAGGTCTTTGCCAATTCTGCAGGCTGCCCTTTGTAATATTGACTGTGTGCTTTGCCTAATAGAAACTTCTCAGTTTCAGAAGTTCCCATTTATTAGTTGTTGCTATCAATTTTTGTGTAACTGGTATTACATTTAGGTAGTATTCTCCTGTAACTATGCATTGAAGGCTAGCTTCCATTTTCTCTTATAGCTTTCTTATAAATACTAGACCATCCTATTTAGGGCATGTGATGCCCACAGTTGGCAGGACACTTTTATATCAATTATTATTTAAGAAAATTCCTTGCAGAAATGGATGGAGATTACACTGATCAAGGAAATTCTTCAGTAGGAGTCATTCTTCTCAGGTGACTGTAAGAGAGAGATAGTTGTGAATAGCAGCTAACTTGAATAGCACTTTACTTAAAAAGTGAATTATAGTGATCTCAACACTCACACATACTTAACACAATTACATCTACACATACAATAGTATGTTAATAATTCATGTTATTTGCTGGGTTTATTCATTCAACTATGTGAACCTTCCAGCACATATACCATGGTAGATATCACAAATTTGTGTAAAATTCCCATTAAAAATAATAAAAATACAGAATTAAAATAATTTAAGATGACAAAACCAACAACTTATATAAAATTGATTCTCATACTCAATGATCAGAAAGATTATAATTTTTAACAATTTTATTCATTTATTCATTTCCCCTCCCTCTTTTCTTCCTAGTTTCACCCCCTTCTCCCTTCTGTTTGTACCTGTTAATCCACTAGTCTTTCATCTCATTTAGGTAAGGGTCCATCTCCCATAAATATTGACATGGCATATCAAGTTTCAGGAAGACTAAGTAGCTCCCCATGTGTTAAAGCTGGGCAAGGGAACTCAGTGTGAAAAGTAGAGTTCTAAAATTCAATAAGAGTCAGAGATAGCCTCTGTTCCCACTGTTATGAGTCCAATGAGAGGACCAAGCTTTACAGCTGTAACATACATGAAGAGTGCCAAGGTAAGTCTCATGAGGTTCCCTGGTTATCATTCTTTGGGTCCCTATGAGCCTCTGTTAGTTGATTCTGTGAGTTTTCTTATGGTGTCTTTGACCTCCTTTGCCTCCTACAATTTTGCTCCTCTCTGCAGAATTCTGCCAGCCCTATCTATTGTTTGTCTGTGGGTCTAAACCTCTTTCCATCAGTTGCTGGATGAAGCCTTTCTGATGATAATTGGGGTTACCCTCAATCTATGATTATTTCGGCTTAGGATACATATATATATATATATATATATATATATATATATATATATACATATATTTATATCCTAAGCTGGCCACCTCCTGTGACCAAGCAAAGTGTCAAATTCAGGGTGTAGAAAGCTACAGTCATGTAACCTTCAACCTATGTTTTGTCATGACTGTGGGATGTTCTGAGATATGAGTGGCCTAGAAATGGAGGGAGTGGCCAACCAATTTAAAACCTATGCCAGTGTAAATCATTTTTAATGTATCTTTAGTTAATTTTATAGCGGTTTCTTGAACAGTTATAACTTTGGTATTTCTCTACCATTATATTAGAACTTCAAATCTAAGCATGCCAATGTGTACAATTTGTTTTCCAACTGAAGTAAAAAGTTTCACCTTCAGTCAGTTTGTCATGATTTGAACTCACCATGACCTTTCTAATACTTCTTTTATTCTTTCTATATAGGTAGCATCAGTCTACCAATAACACCAATCCAAACTGAGCCAAAATCGAATAACTTCCTAATGAGAAATTTAGCTCTCTGCTCTTCACTCAACTTTATTTCAACCTATACATGAGATGAATGCTATGAACAGTACACTAATCTATAATTATTTTGATATTAGGTAGCAGTCACTTTTTGTCTATTAGTTTTCATGAAGAGGGTCAACCGTATGAATTGTTTAACTGTGTCCTACTGATGTAATAATGGAACACTTAAGAATATGGATAATCAAATGACAGATTCGCCCATGGAAATGAAAGTGCAGCAAAGAAATGAAAACCTGATAATGTTAGACGTTTACCCAGTGCAAATGGAATTAGTCGATCAGGAGACTTTGGAAACTACTGCAGAACTCAGTGAAGGTGACTCCAACAATATACATGAAGAAAGTGAGACAAAGACAAAGTACCATCAGCTAAACCTTCACAGTGAGTTAATCTTTTTTCCTCCTTTTCAACTTTTTATCAATTCTTTATGGATTCCTCATTATGCTTTCTGCTCCCACTCATAAACCTGACCCCTTGCCTCCACCCTCGGCATTTGTGACCTACACTGCCTCCCAAAGCAAAACAAAATTTAAAAGTATAGGCACAAAACACAAACATAAAATCTTAGCATAGCAGGTGTAGCATGGTCCAGTTACTCACACAGTATACTGATTAGTCCCTACATCTTTCCCTGTCTAAAATGTAATGGATTGTTGGTCTGGTTCCATCCAGGTCTCTGCCTTCTACCACACTACCCATGCTGGGCCCTCACTGAGACTTCTGGATATTGCTCTTGCCTGTTGTCATAGAGATCCTACTGCTTTGGAGCTATATCAGCTCGCAGACTATGTGGATGTTGGGGTTGGCTAATTCATAACCCTGGTTCTGGGTTTGAGTGTTAGCTGGGTTGGTCAGCCCATTAGCTTTTCTTATCCTTGGTGAAATTACTAGAGTTATTCCTAAATATTCAAAATGAGAAGGATGGGCTCTCATATCTGATCCAAATTAGGAATGAACATTACAATTTCCAAAGCACAAACAAAACACTCATTCCACATCTAGAATAATGTACTAGAAGGCAGAAAACTATCATTGTATCTGATACAAGATTTTTAAAGTAAATAAACCTAATTATCAAAGTGTTAGTATTTTTTTATACTTTAGTTTTGTGAATTTCAGCTTTCTCAAAATATTTATAACTGATAGCCCCATGTTTTATTATTTTGAGAAGGAAACTTATACGCAATTACACCAATGCTGCTTTTATACACACCCTCTTCTTATGCATGTGCATGGTTTCTTACTTTCTTTGTTTCCTTCCATTTACTTTTGTATTTATGACATATGGTCTCACCACTGATACAAAAACCAATATAGTCATCCAAGATGTATTTGAACTCATGACAGTCTATAATCCCTGTAAGTCAGCTTCCTGTTTTTCGGAACTGTAGGGCCAGTACATATTTGCCTTCTTAGCCTATTGTTAACAGTGGTGTATCTCTGCATACAATATGGTATTTCATAGATCATAATTTTTATTTACAAATAAATAACATTTATGATATTTTAGACTTCAACTGAATTTTAGAGAAAGTTATCAAAGTTATTTTAGCTATCGGTCTTTTAATTTATTTTTTATTGTTATTTTACATACCGATCCCAGTTCATTCATCTTCCCTCTCTCCCTCGCTCTCTGCCCCTTTCCCTCTCTCCCACCCTCTCCTGCCCCCCATCACCCTACCCTTTCCCCAACTCCACATGTAGGGTGATACCCTCCAGGAGGCGCCATCTATATCTGTCAAGTGATTTGGAGTAGGGACTAGGCCTTCTCTCCTGTCTTTAGGTTAAAGGAGTATCACTCCATGGGGGATGTGTCCCCAAAGTCCTTTTGTGCACCAGGACTACATCACAGTTCCACTGTCTGAGGCTCATTGTACTGCTCAGTCCTTCTAGCTGAGACCCATATTCAGGGGTTCTGAGTCAGTCCCATGCTGGATTCCAAGTTATCAGTCTGGGGACCCATTAGGTCAGCTGTCTCTGTAGGTTTCTGCAGCCTAGTCTTGTCCTCCCTCTCTGCATCTGGATTCTAATTTGGCTCAGTGTTTAGTTGTAGGTGCTTGCTTCTGTTTCCAACAGGTACTAGATAAGGGCTCCATGAAGTTGGATAAGTTATTCGTTAATCTTATTATCAGGGAAGGTCATTTATGGTAGCCTTTCCATTGTTGCTCAAATTGCTAGTTGGGGTCAGTCTTGTAGGTCTCCAGGCATTTTTCTAGGTTCAGTTTTCTCTTCAAACCTATAATGGATCCCTCTTTTATGCTCTCTGTCTCTCTCTCTCTCTCTGTCTCTCTGTCTCTCTGTCTCTCTCTCTCTCTCTCTCTCTCTCTCTCTCTCTCAATCTCACTATCTTAAACAAATTACCTTTGGATTTTTTAAACTATGTAGTTTATTTCAACTATATTCATTTACTAGAACTGCCTATTTTATTTTGTAATGTTTCTTTGTGTGAAGGGATAATCTTTTAAGCCTCCTTTCTGATTCCCTGAATATACTGTGTTATGACTGGGAAATGTACTACATGTTAGTGGCTAAATAAGAAGGTAAGAGAAGGATATGGTAAGTGTAAAAAGGAAAGGTGTAGACAAATAAGATAAAATGAATCCCATAGCTATTAATACAAAGAAAAATGTTTATGTATATGATGTATATGTATGTGTCATGTCATCATGATATTCCTCACTTGGTTCAACTACTACAAATTCATAAAAACTTACTATTAAATAAATTTGACATAAAGATTATGCATTTCTATAAATATGAAACATTTCTAAATGTTAACAAAGTAAAGAAAACTAGAATATAGATGATCAGCATTAGAGCTTAAGGCCTTTTTCCCCCTCAAGAGTGTAAGTAACATACATTTGCATTCAATTTGTGACATTTAGTAGTTTAGGACTTTGAAAATATATTCGTTAAAATTTCTACTTACTTGTTTCGATTGAATATATCGTTTCAGTTCAAATGATTTTAAACTTTATTAATAAGTAAAGGAACTTTCTTGACATTTCAATTTTAGCTCTCCTAATTTCCTCCTCCACAGCACCTATATTCTTTATAGATTTTCTTGCAGCTTCCTATAAGTCATCTTTTATTTTGTTAGTTCTATAGTTACCCAACTTCAAAAATATTGTTCATTAATTAATTTACTTAGGTAATACATACTCAAATAATTCTACTCTCCTTAATTCTTGTCTAAGACTTAATTTTACTAATTTTTTCTATTATTGAACATGCTGTCACAAGTATTATAAATTTCATAATAATACCCATGATTATAATAGTGACATCAAAAGTACCACTCAGACTCACTTAACTAAATTCCTTGGACAAATAAAAACTATCTGGATTTTTTCTTGTACTATTTTAGGTGTTTTCATAAAGGAGGTACCAAAACCGACACATTGTAAACAAAACAAACCTGAAATCATTTCACTCTATCCTAATTTTACTCTATCCTAACAAGTTACCTTGAATTTGTTTTCTCATTTTTGGTTTTTTAAGACAGGTTTTCTCTGTATTGATTTGGAGCCTGTCATGAAACTAGCTCTGCAGACCAGGCTGGCCTCAAACTCACAGAGATCCTCCTGCCTCTACGTCTCTAGTGCTGGGACTAAATGTATATGCCACCAATGCTGGCTTGAAATTCATTCTTTAAACCTGGTGTTTGTGATCCAGATAATTAGAACTAAGTGCCATATAAACTTCCAGATAATTAGAACTAAGTGCCATATAAACTTTTTTCATGCATTATTGTGATCTAATTTGTATATTTTATAAATTAATTTTTATTTTAATTAATACTGGAACATATCACTACCTTTTCCTTCCTCCAAATCCTCTCATGCTTCCCAATACCTCTCAACTTAATGGCCAATTTATCTTTAATTACTATTATTACAACTCACACACACATATTGTATAAATATAAGAATAAATGGGTGAGTGTTTAAATACACACACACACACACACACACAAACACACATATTTGTGTGCATCTGTGACTTCAATACTGGCAACCTATTGTTGGATAATAATTATAGAGTCTTGGCCATAAAGAATACTGATTCACCATCTCTTAGTAGGCATTAGTTTACTGTTATTTTTTGTCTAGGTTTGAGGTCACTGGAGATTTTCTTCATCTATTTTAGTATGGCAGTTAGAGTTGTCATTGTTCAGGTCTTGTATCAGCACCCATATTGCTGAGATAACATGAGTGTACCCTGACATTTCTTATAAAAATACCATTTCCAGGAGCCAATACCTCAGCGTATGTTGTGTTCCTCTGGGTATTACAATTTCCATGTCCTCTATTCTACATTCATCTCATAGCCTAGGAGCAGGGGTTATGTTACAGGTATATCAACTGAAACTTGTCACCTTATTATCCATTACCTGTTGAGCATTTTTGGTTTTCCATAATGTCCACTGTCTGTTGTAAGAGAAACATTTTTTTTTTTTTTTTTTTTTTTGCTGAGGGAAAGAACTACATTTATCTGTGGGTGTGAGTTTCTTCTGATTAAATCATAGAGAAAAAAGGTAGTTTTCCTTTGATTACTATGAAGTATCCTTCCCCATCTCATTTCGGTTAATTTTGGTTTGAAGTCTATGTTGTTCAATATAAGATTGGCTACATAATCTGTTTCTTAGGTCCTTTTCCAAACCTTTTATTCTGAAGTACTCTTTAGTTTTGATATTGAGGTTTGCCTACTGTATACATCAGAAGGATCATGCTTTCTCATCTATTCTGATAGTCTGTACCTTTTTATTTGGAAATGTATTCCATTGATATTGAGAGAGATCATTAATAAATGATTGATGATTCCAGTTATTTTATTTTTGGAAATATTGGTCCTGTGTGTGTGTGTGTGTGTGTGTGTGTGTGTGTGTGTGTGTGTGTGTGTGTGTTTGTGTGTGTATGTGTTTCCCTTTTTGAGGTTTGTTTGTATGAGAATTTTTTTTTACTTCCTGTGTTTTCTTGAAGGAGTTGTCATCTTTGTGTTGAGTTTTTCTTCTAGTACCTTCTGTAGGGATAGATAATGGATAGATATTGTGAAATTTAACTTTTTGAGGTACTGTGACTTGACTTATTATAACTTATGCCATGTTTGGCTGATGTCCCTGGGAGGCCTGATTCATTCTGGGAAGAAAACATAATTTAAATGATCAGTGCTATCATTAAATATTTCAAAAAAAACTTGAGATAAATTTGAAAATAATACAAGTGCAATCAGAATATAGTAATTTATTTGCAGTGAGACTGTATAATTTGGGATTTTCCTCCTTAATTTATGTAATATCCAACAATACTTATATAAATTTGTCATTTGTCAATTTAAGTATAAATAATATAATTATATACACATAGAGCAAGTCAGTATCTAACAAGTTCCTAGTCCTCAGATGTGTTAGCTGAATATTTTGAATCATATGCATAATGTTCAAATATCATTAACAATGAAATGTTTTTGAACTATTGAGTTTAAATGCAGAAAATGAAGTCAGTAACTGAATTTTAAATTTAGCATTTTAATGCTCTAACAGTGTAATATAAATCATTTGTGAAAACATTGATTAAGTTCCAAGAGTGACATCACATCACTGGTAGCTTAATTAAGACGGGTTTCATTTTCTAAAGAACACCTGAGTGTTTGAACAGATTTCTTTTAACTCTATTCAATATAAAAGGTAGATAAACAAAAGTTTTAAAAAAAATAAAGTAAAAAAGTAACAAAGTTGCAATAATTTTAAAATGGCTTATTCATTTATGAATTCATCAAAATGATATTCCTTTCAAGTATGCATATATTGAACATTGATATTTATTTTTCATTAAGCATTTGATAATTCTGGAATATAAGGAATTACAATATTTTCTTTATTTATCAATAATATTGTGGAACATAACCCATTATTGTGATTAAAAGGAAATACTTATAAGTGTCAGCTATATTAACATATTTCAATAATATTATTCTATATTGCTGACTATATGTTATAGTTCAAAGTAATGTTTTCAGGTATTAAGAAAATACTAATATATATATATATATATATATATATATATATATATATATCAATTTGAACTAGGAAGGCTTAAGGAAATAGGCTAAATTTGATTGTTAATTTTCCTGCTCAAAATGGTTATGGTACTATTAAGCCAAGAAAGGAGATTTAAGTAGTTTGAAGGCAATATCATGATGTTGGAGAATATGTTTCTACATGTCAGAATTGAGTAAAGTTGAGAGTGAGAACAACAGTATGAGCAGCAGAAAATTTCCTTTACTCATTTCATTAGTTTTTAAAAGAAGCAGCAATTTATGAGTTGGTTGATGTGTATTTTATGACTACCATACTTATTCATTCATTCTTTTCATTTTTAAATACAGTCAACATAATCCTGGAAAGATGTCTACATCCCAACCAAGTCCTCATGAAAAAGAAAAATACGATTTTATTACTAATGTAAAAGAAACAACAAAACAGGTAATTGCCCAAATTAATGTGTTAAACTGTAAAATTTCCATAATGCATAGTGATCAAGTTACTGCAACTCTTTCTCCTTTTTTCTCATGTACTATTTCCCTTCCTAGTTCACAAAAATGTACTTTTTTCGTCTTTGGTCATTTTTTAGTTTATGTATGTGAGAGGAAATGGGCCGTTCTTAAGTAGTAAAATAGGACAGGTTGTAGAAGGAAGCTGAGGCGGATGGATCTGTAGTGTAGTTATAACCATTGGCAATCATGATGGGGCCCAGAGCCCGTGATACACACCCTTCAGTACTGAAGACAAGCTTTGTTAGGGGAGATAACTATCACAGAAGAATGACAGTGCTCCTGAAGAGAAAGATACAAACCTGTGAATTTCAAAGGACACAGGGAATGCCTGTCTTTCACATGTTTTAGGTGCAGGGAAAGATTGTACATCATGTTTCCTTAATTAACTTTCAGGATTTGCATTCAGTATGTTATACTTCAAGGTTTCCTGGAGTCTACTTTGTAGCAGAACTGAGCTTGCTTCTCAGCTACTAACAGCACCACATTTGCAAAACAACATACAATTTGCTTATTGTACTTGGAGAGAGACTTCAGAATTGGGTAGGGGAAATGGTATGTCCTGATTTCTGGAAGATTGGCAGGGACAGCTAGAGAAACTGAGATATAGATGTAAGTGTTCTTGCCCATTTTTGACTTAATTATTTTTCAAGAATATACAGATAATTATATGATATACATATTAATATATAATAAGAGTTGTTGCTCATTTCTTACCTCCTTATTAAAAATAAACACTCTGGCTAAAGGTTTTCCTGCTATATCAGCTATAAGTGGTGGACGTATATTTCTATGTGCTCATGCTGATCTCAGGACAAAAATCTGGTATCTTTTCTCAGTATACTGTAGCTGTGTATTCCTACAATGGAAAGATGGTGTCAAATGTCCTGCCAAAACTTGTCATGTGCAAACAGAGTGAAGTGTCAGAAACACTGTAGTTCTATTCTATAATAGTTATGTTTCTTGTTCTTATATTTCAAGTTGTCCCCTTTGACCTGTGCTCTGGATATTTCTGCTTATTAAAATGAAACAATAACACTATAGGCTTTGTATCTCTTTTACTTCTGGGACATGCATTATTAATCAACTAGCTAGATAAGTGAAGAAGTTCTGGTATATAACTGAGTAGATGAATGACTATAGAAGTAGTAATTTTACAAACAAGAGTATATGATTTTTTATATATTCCTTTTCTAAATGATGAGCAATGTTATAAATGGTTAATCATGAGCATAATTTTATCATTGCAAAATATAAATATATATCCACTTTCATACAGTAGCTATTTAATGTGTGCATTCTTGTTTTAAACTAAAATAAAATCATACATGTATTATATATATGTATACAATATATATATATTGTTTTCTTTTAATTCTAACAATTTGCACTGGAGTCAAAGTCCACAAAACTGGGATTAATTATTAGTCCTATGAAAATAAATTTTTTAAATGTTGGTTTTAGAAAAAACATTAGCTTTGAGTCTTTCACTCCTTGAACAGGTATAAAAATAAAAATTATAATAAAAAATAAAATATTCATGTATTTCTAAAAATATGTTTCTTGTCATGTGAAACATCACAAACTTCATTTTTATGGAAACCTGCATGGTTTTACATAGTTTGCCATTAACAATGTTATGTTAGAGAGTTAAAAACTACAAGGAGTTATAGTTTATATTTCAAGGGGATTAGTTTTTGTTTTATTATAACTTTAATATCTGTTTCTCACTGAACATCTCTACCATTCTATTACTGCTAAACCTACACACTACTAATCTATAAGATGGAAATACTGTCCTTCAGATGTCATCACAATAACCCAGGCCTGCCACTATGATGAGCCTTTATGTTTTTCTTTTGTAATTTTATTTTATTATTCCTCACACACCAAATGGGGTATTTTGCCCCACAGGATTGTTCATCAGCAATAATTTTGGTGCTCTCAATTTGTAATTTTGATATTTAGTCCTAGACCTAGGTGAATAAGTATTTACTGAAAAGCCAGGATGATAACTGAAAGGTAAAGGGAAATATCATTTGCTCAGCACTTACCTGAAGAAAAAAAAACCCAAAGTTTCAATGGTGTCTTCCACGGCCAATGACTAAGAATAATGTATAGGTTTTTGTGTACAGACAATCCTACATCTATGCACGACCACCCAGTGAAAAGTCAATACATATTTTTTTCTTTACCAAAACAAGAAAGACTCATAGTGTTTACGTTAGAGGAAGTGTTTTGAGTACTTACTATGTTACATGGCTGTTAATTTTATTTTTTTAGCCTCTGCATAAACATTGCTAGTGGGAAAATAAGCAATATTTTTGTAGTTAAAAGTACTTACAAAACAGCATTGTCTAGTCAAATGAAGTCAAGCCACCTGGGATTTCTCTTCCCCTCAAGTTGTTACATATTATTTTGTTGTTTTAATCAATTATTCATATATTTATTCATGACCTGAGGTTGCCTCATGTTAAGTCAACAAAAGATGAATAGGGTTTCTTGAGTAGCTATAGCTAAAAGGGATTGAGTAATATATAGAAGTTTCATGATTGAAAGCAGGTGTTAAGTTCCAGAATAAAAACTATTAGGTAAATAGTATATACAAGAGAATGCTACTCACTTTCAAAAAATGCAACATTCACCAATATATTATAATGAAGAGGATTTAGAGGTGAGTTTGTGATATTGTTTAAATAAATGATGTGATATAGAAATCTGTGGCTACTGTCTGTCAAGACATAAAAAGTCTCTTTGTAAACATATTGATTAAGAAAGCAAGGAAAAATAGGGTGACTCAGTTCTAGATTATTCAGTCAATCAAATGAATCACAGTTGAGCTTCCAGTCTCAAATGAGTGAGGATTCTTAGGTGTTATTGTTCGTTTTCACATAAAAACATTTGATTCTTTTCTTTTTGCTACTGGTTGCTTACAATTATTTAATCACTTCAATTTAAAGAAAACCTAATTAGTAAATGTACTTCTATAACCACATTTTTGGAGAAAAACCAACCAAAACATTAAATCCATGTATTGTGACAATTTATCATTTAAAAAATAAAGAAATATAATTTTTGGTTTTCAGATCTATATAAGAAGAGACAACAAACACTCTTCTTTAATCCCAACTAACACTATTGGATACAACCTTCACATCCATTCATCTGCACTCAAGTAAATGTTTGCAGATGATGTTCTTTGTTTATTACAGATCTTAAGTAATATCTAAAGAAGCAAACACAATGCAAATTTGAGAGAATCATTAGACTAGTTATATTTAAGCAATAGTAGAGATAGAAGATGTGGATAAAATCAAAACATGTTATTTGCACATAAGGAAATGTGATAATGAAATTACATTGTTTGAGACAATAAATTGCTTTTTTGAATTAATAAGAGTATCAAAATTGTTATAACATAAGCAAAAAATAGATACCATGTGACAAAACCATTATAAAAGTGAAATGTGAATTCTATTAATGAGTTCAAATGATATGAAGTATGAAATAATTTCATTTCTGCCTTCTCATTAACAGTACTAATGTCACTTACCAAAATTATATCTACACACATCTATATTTTTCTGAATAGTTTCACTTTTCATATTGAGATAAACAGAAATGAAATTCAACATTCCACCTCCAATCATTGATTTTTTTTACTGTGATTAATTTTTGAAACAATTAATGAGACCCCCAGAGCTTTGAATGCTATCTCTAATTTGAACTTGTTCAGCAAATTTTGCCTGCATTAGTAGTCATGGCAACTTCAGTATAAATATTGAGTGCTGTCCTTCCAACTGTTAAACACCTCTAAGTCTCCTTTAAGTGTAGTGTATCCGCAGAGACATAAGCTTCCTGAACAGTGGTAACTTTTAATCTGTCTCCAAGAATAAAAGATAAAATGTCATGTGCAGTGTAGCTTATTTTAAAATTAAATCAAAGATAAAATTGCAAAGATTAAAGGAACTTTGCCCCCATGAGATCGTATAAGAAATACCAAACCTCATAGCAATTATGTGAAGATTTTATGTAAACAGATTTTTAACAAAGTCACATGTTTTGTTGCTAAGGGTGTACTGAAGGTGAAAGAATAATGTACTAGAAGATCAACACAGTCTCAACAAAGTGGTTTTTTTATTATTTAAAATTTATTGAATGTCTTTTTACATGGAGCTAAATTATGAAATGTGAAAACCTTTAAATTTTATTCTATTATTAGAATATATTGAGTAAACAATATATTGTTTATTAAAAGTCTTCTAAGAAATTTGCATAAAACTACTATACTCAGACAAGATGTTGCATGCCTCTAGCTTTTAAGATTACTGGAATGGATATGATTAAGTGAGGGAATAAATAAAAGTTGCAGTTGCTCAGAAATCCACAGAGATAGCTGACCTTAAAAAGGGGGAGCTAATGGACCCCCAGACTGATAGCTGGGAACCAGTATTGGACTGACTCAGACTCCCTGAACATGGGTCTCCATTAGAAGGCCTGGTAAGTCTAAGGGACCTCTAACAGTGGAACCAGAATGTATCCCTGGTGCACAAAAGACTTTGGGATGCATTCTATAGAGGAATACTCTCTTAGCCTAGAGGCAGGGGGAAGGGCTGAATCCCTACTCCAAATGACTTCACAGATTTTGTTGACCCCACCTGGAAGGCATCACGCTCCCTATAGAGTGGGAGGGAATGGGATGGGAGGGTGGTGGTGGTATGGGACGAAGGGAAGGAGGGAGAAAGTGAGGGAGAAAGGGAGAGGAAACTAAAATCAGTATGTAAAATAATAAAAATAAATAAATATTTTAAAAACTTGCAATTGCCTTTTTCAAAGATTATCCAGAAATGTATCTTATGCTCCCCATGCTTTTATTAGCAATATAACTTTGTTAGTATCTTCTTCCTGGAGCCGCGTGGGGTTTCCTAATTACCTAAAGCAGAGAGTTTGGTAGAAGCAACATCTTGTGTTGTCTAAAGCTAGGTCATCTCAACAGTACATAACCTTTATTTTCTCTCTTGAGATACTTACTGTTGAATCGTAGCTGTATCTATATTATAAGAACTAGAAGCAAAATCCACTTGAGAAAAAAATCTCATGAGGAAATATCATAAAAGCTTGCCAAAGTTAAAAGTTTAACTGTCTGCCGTCATCAATGTTTCCAGGTTCTTAGCACTCACACATGCTAAGTTCCATTGATTGAATTTGGCATGTACCAGTTTAGGACAAAGATCTCAATTAGCAGAACAAGTCAACTTATTCTTAATTAAAGGTATACGCCATTGAATTCTTTTGAATAATTAGTAAAGGAACACTGTAAGACCATTGGCTTTAGCTTTAAATAATGAGTTATTGTTGAGAATTAATAGAAACTGAAACAAGTACTGGTCCAGGTACTTTTCTTATTTGCTCTACTTAATTATCCCCTAGATGTAAATATAAAATTAATTTCATTCTTTGTTGACTTTTAATATGTATGTGTTCATATCTTTACTTTTTATGTCACACATATCCAGGTGCCCATGGAACTGAAAGTCATCAAATTTCCTGGATCTAGACTGACAGACATTTGTAAGCCAATGAATAATGGGTTATAGGACTTCATTCCAATCCTTAAGAGGATCTGTAAGTGTACTTAACAACTAAGACATCTCTACCCATATAATTCAATTTTAAAGGTTTATTTTTCTTTTGTAATATCCACCCTTCTTTAGTCAAGAGTGCTGTGAATAAGTGTGCTATTTTTACATTTAAAAGAAATGCTATTTAATTAACATCAAAGAGTTACTTAAAATAAACAGAAATCTCAATGCACAGGTATAATCTGTACTACTGAAAAATATCAGGGAGAAAATTCTTTCTTGTTATAGTGAACCACTGGTTCTGAAAATGTCAGTGATATATATCCCCACATTCATAGCTATTTGCATGTATGCCAACAGAATATCCACCTCCATGCCACTCAGACCATTTTTCAGACACAGCATGATTACAAAAACAGCACTATAGTCACATATAATATCCCCTGAGACTTCTAAGAAAAAACTCACATTCTGCCACACATGACTGAATGTCCATCCCACCATCCTGTTCTCTACCTTTCTGTTTATAGTGGTAAAAGTTCTCTAATATATAGCTTATATGAAAAAAGCAAAGGAAGGAAGGAAGGAAGGAAGGAAAGAAGGAAGGGATTAAAAGAAAAAAGCAGAAAAGAAAATAGAGAATAAGTATGTAGGAGATAGAAAAGTTAGATATAAGAATAAAAACTTTGCTAGTGAAGAAGGATTTTGGTATGGCTAGATAGATTTTTAAGGATTGATGAGAGAAAAGAAAAGGTAGAATGCTTAGAGAAGTTGTAAAACACAGATGAAATTGTGTGATCTGTGTAAGTAATAGAGAAAGCAGCCTTCACACACACATTGGAATGGGGTCCAGACCCTAGATCAGAAATTTTGAGATAACTGTCCTGACCAAACTATGGTTCACCCAATGGTACTCAGTTTAGGGATCTGCTCTCCAGATACGTGGAAAATTAACATTCTGTTCTTAGTAGATGTGAAACACGTGGTCATTTGTTACAGGACCACAGTAAAGAAGGACAGCCAGTAAACAGTATATGGCTCCTAAATGGCTTTCCCAAAAATCTTAATATTATAAATATGCAGATTGGATATGGATAGTCATATTAAATGACTTTATATACACTTGCTAATCAACACAGTGGTAAGAAAGTTAATTCTTCAAGAAGGAAATGTCAGGCTTGATGTTTTAAATTAGTGCAGTTTAAGTTTGTTCAAGGAAACATTTTTGAAATTTTCCATGAGATGGTAGGTGAGAGTCACTTGGGACAGTGTGGGAGTGAGAAGACAGCATGCTATGGAGCTCATTCCTTCCAGAGCTCATGCAGAATCAGAGCTGAGTGTTGACAATAGGCAAAGAATGCATACCACCCTTTCGTTGCTGGAAGCTTGCTCTCCGTTAATGACTGGATAAAACACTAATCTGTTAGTATAGCAGAAATTATTAGGGATTACTTTACTGATTTGTTTTTCCTGTAATATTTGCTTCTACTCGAGGTCTCTGTTTTCTGGACCGCAAGCAACATAGACCATGTACTTCCTCTCATGTTGTGGGCTGCACATTAAACAAAACATGGGATGGTCAGTCCCAGAAATTTCACTCCACCATTTCCACAGCACTATTTGGAGGCAGGGCAAGCAGTAGATAAAAGGTTTTGTTGTTCCATTGGTGTTCAGCTTTCTCTTTTTTTATCCTGCACAGTACCTTCTCACATGCAAGACTACAACCATAGGGGTGAAGGCTGAAAGCCTACAGCTGCTTCCCCTCTCTTCATAAAACGCGCTGTGTGAAGTTGTCCTCTGCAATGGGGCAATACTGTCACTTTTCAAGGAGTGATCATTTTGTCCTAGCAATGGCCTGATTGTTTAGGGATCTCCAGAGGACTTATTCAGGCAACAACTCACCAAAATGTAAGCAAGACCCAGGACTGTAGGCCTTGCCTGGCTAAAAATGAATGGCCAGTTTAGACCATTAACAGGAGTCCTCACTAGGAACACCCTCATAGATCCTAAAATGTTACCAATTCACAAGGTTTCCACACTGCTCCCCAAATTCTCCACTTCCAGCTCTCTTTACCCCATCACCTCTCTCCATCTCCTACCTGATCCCTCCTTGTCCCACCTCCACCCACCTGAAGTCCATTTGCAGAATCTAGTCTATTCCCCTTTTCAGAGACATCTGTGCTTTCTCTCCTAGAACCCTCATTTTTACCTAATCTCTTTCAGTCTGTGGGTTTTAGCCTTGTCATAATTTACTTAACTGCTAATATCCAATTATAAGTGAATACATGTAATTTTTGTTATCCTGGGTCTGGGTTATCTCATACAGGATTTGTTTTTTCTAGTTGTGTCCATGTGCCTAAATTTTCATGATGTCATGGTTTTAACTGCTGAGTAATATTCCGTTGTGTAAATGTCCCAACTTTTCGTTATCCATTCTTCAGTTAAGGGATATCTAAGTTGTTTCAAGTTTATTATTATAAAGAAAGCTATGGTATAAGGGAATCTCAGTTGGGGAACAAGTTGAATGTAAGCTGTAGGCTTTCAACAGCTTTTGTTAACCACAGTTCTATATATTTGAGTATCAATTGGGTTGAACATACTATTTCAGAAAATAACATGACCTTACACAGAGGGCCAGGGGTGAGAGGGAGGGGAAACATACATACTTTCATCCTTGTTAGGACTACAAGATAAATAAAATTATATATAATAAAAAATAAATAATTGCTTTTTTAATTGCTTCAGTTTTGATAAAAAATGGTAGGTTGAAGTAAGTTGCTAAGAAATAATTAGAACAATGATCAATGTAGATTAAATGTTTTCAACTATCATTCTGACAAAAGAATTTCTATCCCTATCTGTTTAACACATTTTTATCTTTAAAATAAGTTATCTGCTTGCCTTTTCTGTCTTTTTGTCCTCCATTGCTACAAAAACTTTCCTGCTAGCCTGTTCCCACAGCCATTTCAGCCCAAATAACACACAGAGACATTGCATTAATTATGAAACTGTTAGCCAATTACTAGCCTTTCTTAATTGTCTAGCTCTGTCTTAAATATTAATTCATTTCTATCCATCTAAGTGTTTCCACTTGGTCTTATCTTTCTGGGGAAAGGGTCTAGACATCCTACATCTTGATCCCTCTCTACTAAATCTCCCATAATCCTATTGTCTCCTGTTCCCACATATCTTGTTTCCTATTGGACAAGAGGGCTTTATTCATTCCTTCTATCATGGTTTCTCTTTTTTTACTTTCCTCTATTCTTCCCCCAACTCAATATTCCTGCTCCCTCATGTTCTCTTAAAAGCTACATTAAAAGTAATTGAGACAAATAAAAATAGAGAACATAATAGTAGATAAGTACACTTGCTTGATTCTAGCACATAGAAAATTGAAAGTGGCAATTTGAAGCCAATGGGCTGATGCTAGAGGAATAGTAAGAGATTAGAGTCAGTGACTAAAGTGTGTAAAAAGGAAGTTCAACCAAGTAAATGAAAAAAAATTTCATTAAATTATTTAATCGTTTATTTATTTTACATCCCAAACACAGTTTACCCTCCCCACCCTGTCACTTCCACAACCCTCCTTTTGCATGCCCAGAGTCTGCTCCTCCTCTGCTTCTTTACAGAAAAGGGCAGGCTTCCCATGGGTGTAGACAACACATGGCACATTAAATTGTAGAGGCTAAGAATCTCATATTGTTTTGAGGCTGGCAAGGCAAACCATTATGAGGAATAGGTTACCAAAAGCTAGTTAGTAAAAAAAGTCAGAGTCCAGCCCTGTTTCAACTGTTAGTAGTCCCACATGAAGACCAAGTAACAGAGCTGTTACATACATGCAGAGGGCCTAGATCAGTCCCATGTACTCTCCCTGACTGCATGTTCTTTATCTGTGAGCTCCTAGAAGTCAAGATTATCTGATTCTGTGAATTTTCCTGTGATGTTCCTGACTCTCTGGATCCTAAAATCTTCCCTCCCTCTTTAACAGGTTCACCTGAGCTTAGTCTACTCCATGACTATGGGTCTCTATATTGGCTTTCACAAGTTGTAAGATGAAGTTTCTCTGAAGACTGTTGTGTGACATAATAAGTTAGGTTCCATTCTTCCTTCAGAGATATTTGTTTCCATACTGGGCAATCTAGCCTCTGGATCCTGGTGGTCCGAGCCTTTCAGCCTGTGGTGCCTGGAGCTCCAGGAAATGTAAGTAGTGTGTTCACTCTCTTAGCATGGATCTTAGGGTGGACCAGTCATTTACTGGACACTCCCAAAATCTCTGTGCCACCCTTACCCCAGCACATACCATAGGCAGGTCAGACTGTAGGTCAAAGGTTGTGTGGCTAGGTTGATGTTCCAATACCTTTAATGGAAGTTTCACCTTGTCATAGGTGATAACAATATTTTATTAAAATTTAAACCATATAAATTATTTTCTACTATATTCTTTAATAAATAATCCAGAAATACATTATTTAAAACAGAAAACTATAAGACTTCATATATTTATATATTACACGTGTACTTTAAATATTCTATATACAGATAGAAAATATAATTAATCAGCAGAAAATATTGTTAAAGTAATGAAAATATGACATGGTAACAATGTTTGAAGTAAAGACTATAGAAGACATGGAAAATATTCAGTTTGAAGATCATAATTTGATAATAACAAAAACTTAGAGAAAGAAAAATGTCAATAGAAACAAAGTACAGAAGAAAAGATCAGGGACTGGTTAAGTAATACTGTAAAAACTCACATAGTCTGGCACAGCTAATTCATTTCAAACAATCATAAAATCTCCTTTCCCCAAATAATCTCATCTACAACTGGTGCCATTGCACCAGTTCTAGACTTGCAGATGCTAAATATTCCATAAAAATGTTACAAAAATGAATTCTAATCACACATTCAATATTTAGTCATTTCTCTGTGGAAATGCATAACAAAAAAGAATCTTGACATAAGGAGCTTGTATTAATAAGTCAAACAATTAAAATGCAAATATAAAATGATCAAACAAATATAGAAATTAAGTAAATAAGAAAACATATCAGCTGGCAATGTTTCGTCATGTTTGTTTATTTTCAGAGTACGGAGGCAGCGTGGGGACCCTTTTGATCAATTAAAAGTAGAAGAGGGAAATTTGCATTTGCAGATTAGTGGTATCATAGCAGTAAACAGTCTATAGGAGAGAGATGTGTTAAAAAAATAGACACATAACCTAAATGTAGAAGAAATTTCACACATTTTAATAGAAACAGGTGGTAGTTTCCTAGACGGATTTGTCCTAGATAAGAAGTATGAGTTCAGCAGCAATTTGTTGTACTATACAATGAGGGATAGGGGTTATTTGCTCATGGGGGACAAAATATAGACTTATAATTCAATAAAGAGTTGCAGCAAATGGTAGCAATGCTGAAAACAGGACTGCAGGGATACTTTAATTCTGCTGTTTAATGTCTCACAGCCAGCCCCCTGTTACCTTCCTTGTTTGCACAACTGGAACTTAGTGCATTGAGTTCATTTCTGATTTCAGCGTTGATTAAGAAAATTGCCTCGGAGCTTCCATGGGACTGAAATAGGGCCTCTGCATGTGGCAGGCAATCGTATACCTGGGTCTGTCGGAGGGGTCCCTGACAGCAGGATTAGCTTCTATCCCTTGTGCTAGAGCTAGCTTGTTGGAGCCCATTCCCTGTGGTCAGAGGCCATGCTCAGCTTTAATGCATGGGGGAGGGACTTGGTTCTGACTCAGTGGGCCAGGCTTTGTCGACCCTCTTGGAATCCCTTACCCTTTGGGAGGAATAGATAGGGATGATCTGAAAGGGGAGGGCAGATGGGACTGAAGGAACGATAGGAGGGAGAACTGTGGTTGGAATGCAAAATGATATTTTAAAAGATAAACTTAAAAACATTGCCTTATAATTCTAACTTTTAAATAACTCACTGATCACTTTGTCAAAATATCCATAGTTTACCACACATTTTTCGGCTAACGGGATGACAAACTTATGCATATCATTGATGAATTGCCCTTTTATGCATCATTCTATCACATGGTGTCATTCTTTACTATACATCATTTTCAAGGAACTATGAGTGCTGTCTTTGTGGCTACAGTAGCTCACTGATAATGCTGAAACTCATCTTTGTTGCATCAGCAGGATTCTGTTACTGGTTTATCTGTTTTTGTCCTTGATATATTGGAACTTTACTTAGGGTCATGCTTAGATCAGCAGATCTCATTTGTTTTTGGTTTTGGATTTTCTTTAATTACTTTGTTTGATCCCAATAGGTCCTGACATTAGGTTTTGAAAGTAAGTAAGACATTTGAAACATGGTTTCTTCACTGAAGTAATGCCTGTTCTGACACTATATGTTGAGTTTCAGATCATACACCATAGACAATTGAAAAGATATAAAAGGAGATAAGATATGTATATGTGCAATAAGTAGTGAGATTTTGCATCCCTTTTCTACCATATGATAATGTGTACTATTTTATAGAAATATTCTATAGGCATAACTTATAAATACCATTCCTATTCCTCATTAATAAATTACAGTTCACTATTAATAAGGTAAGCAGTATACTATGATTTCTAGGATAACATGAAAATTGATGGGGCATATTACTATTTATCCTGTCCAGAACAGAATCTCTGAGATCAAATATGTCACTGTCTTGACCTTTCAGGTATGAATGATAGGAGTCCATTCTGAGACTCAGGTATCAAGAAATTGTGTTCAAACATTAGGGAAGTCTCAGTATCTTGACAGACTTACATATAAGTCACTAATATACAAAGGTGTTGCACATTATAAAGGTTAAGGTAACTCAACCTGAGTATTGAACATTGAAGCTGAGCATAATCATGTAAATATTTCACATTGCACTTGTTCATAATTTTGAAGCATTTATGCCACTAGTGAGATCACATTGTTTCTCACAAACCAAGCCATAACTGTCTTCAAGATGTAACTGACATTGGGAAGACAGTGTGAAATGTATTTGAAATGTATTAAAATGCATTGATTAGAAGAATATTACTGAAATTTACCTGCTTGAGATTGCTGGGGTTCAGAGTCAGGTTTGAAGAGATTGGACATGAATAATTGCTATGTTGAAAGTACTTCAAATGAGATATGTAATCAATGATTTGGATATAAGTAAATATGTAATTATTCAATAAAATGTTAAAGACATTTTTTCAGATCACAGTGAAAGAGAAAAAAATATAGTCAATATCATGCATAATGACAGTTCAAAAAAAACCCTTATGAAGGCTTTGGATGGCCATGATTTCTCATTCCTATCATTCAAACACCTACTATTTTATTTGGTGGCACAGTGGCTGACAGAAATATACTGAAAGTTACCGAAAGCAATCTACAGATTCCTTAGCAGATAATTAGAAAAAAACAAACAAACAAAAACAACCACAGAAAAACCTTCAGTTTTTTAAGGAAGCACAAAAAAGGGAAAATTTTATAAAAAGCAAAAGTTGAGAGTAGGTTTTGATCTAAGTAATGTAATTATTTATAACAGTCATATTCTGATGTATTAAATTATCTAACAAAATTGGCTCATGACATATTTGAGATATCAAATTATTCTACAAACATTAAATGTTGAACTTTACTGATTTCCCATGAAAGAGCATATGATGAAAATGATGAAAGTATTCCAAAAATGACACAGCATTCTCAGGAGAAAAAATATCTGTATCAGGGAAAGTCTTCCTTCAATCTCCAAATCCCAAATCTCCCTTTCTCACTTTTTCCCTCTCTCTCTCTCTCTCTCTCTCTCTCTCTCTCTCTCTCTCTCTCTCTCTCTCTCTCTCTCAACCCTGCTCTGAAGCTATATCATATAGCTATTAATAAGATTAGCTGCTGGGCATGATTAAATTGGGAAGATATTTCATCTCAATTTAAGAACTTTAAGCAACTTGGGAAAATTCTCCACACAAGTCAAAGGTGGACTGGGGCATGAATTTATTTTATTAGATTGGGATGTGTCTTCTGTCCAGTACAGGCCTGTAAGATATTTTAATAATGCATGTTGCATGGCAAAAGACATATAGTCTTGGAGTCAGGGACTGGGGTGGCCTCTGAACATAATTTCACATTACTGAAGGAATAAATTCCAAATGCAGTAGCAGGATGTCAAAGGTCCTCTCAAGAAAAGACCTGTAAACAGTTTTATATTGTATCATGTCCTTAAAATATTGCATTGACTTCAGAAAGAGGATTGCATGTCTAGAAGTACAAACATCCTCAATCTTAAAATATGTGGTTTTCTAAGTCAAATAAATATGCTCATTTAAAACCTGTTTGCCTTCGAAATCCAGTGTGAAGTATTCAGAATCTCCATTTATGAAATCCCCTGGTAATTTTGTAAAGTTTAGCTAGCATCTTATTCATTTTCAATGTTTTTAAATATTAGCATGATGGTTTTATGCATATATAATGGCCAATCTCAACTGTGATTTTTTAATTAATTATTAAGATTTTCAATTTTATCACCTTTGATAATATATTATATACTTGTTCCAGTGATGATACTTCCCATAAGATGGTGATAACTCTTGAAAACTTTTTAACACAAACAGAACTAAAGTTGGTATTATGAGCATGAATGGCTCCAATGATTAGGTAATAAATCATTGTCTTCAGCTATTATATAATTTACTTTTGACACAATGCAATGTAAACCTAATACGGGTACCAGATGACATGTTATTAAAAATAATTTAAGAGACAGATAGCTATTCTCAGGATATATAACCTTGAGGAATTAAGAGAAAAGAAAAGAAAACAGCCATGTTGCTACAATAAAACAGCTAAACAGCTTCTACCAACTTTCTCTCTCCTCTCTCCTCTCACTCTCCTCTCTCCTCTTTCCTCTCTCTCTCTCTCTCTCTCTCTCTCTCTCTCTCTCTCTCTCTCTCATTCTCTCTCTTCCTCTCTCCTTCCTTCCTTCCTTCCTTCCTTCCTTCCTTTCTTTCTTTCTTTCTTTCTTTCTTTCTTTCTTTCTTTCTTTCTTTCTTTCTTTTATTCTTTCGTGGGGAGGATTTCAAGGCAAGGTTTCTCTGTGTAGCTTTGGAGCCTCTCCTGGAACTTGTTCTGTATAAATGGCTGTCCTTGAATTCACAGAGACCTTCCTGCCTCTGCTTCTCAGGTGCTGAGATTAAAGGCACATGCCACCACTGCCTGGCCCATCTTCTCTGTATGTTTTACTTCCTCGTCACGTAAAGAATGAAGCCCAGAACTAAAATTGATGATAATTTTTGTCTCATCTGGCAAACAGGTAGTAATTAATATATGTTCCTGTACAAAAGCTCTATTACTTCAAAGAAGGGATTTACAAAGTACAAAATATTTTCAAGTGTTTATTACAACTTTTAAAAACATGTGATTTTAGTTTATCTTGTATCACTACTAATTACATTTAGAATATAAATTTTTAAAGTTTTAAAACCTATATTACACTAAACAAGAATATCTGAAAGAAAATAGTTAACTTCTAAGTAGATCTTCCCTACAGAACCTGCACAAGATGAATAAGTAATGTAGAAATATTTATATTTAGTAGCCAGATTGAAGCAATAATAAAGCATATTCCAACTAAATTAATTCAAAGTCTAAAATTTCACTATATAATTTTACCAGATTTTCAGAGAATTGAAATTTGCATACTAAAATCTCATAAAATAGAAGGAAGAATTCCTTTCAAACATTTTTTTATAAAGCCAAATTACCAATTGCAAAAATAAAGATACAAGACAATTAAAATTTATTCTGAATCATACATTTGTGTATGTGATTTCTATTTTTGTTGTGTCTTTTGCTTGCTTGTTTGTTTGTGTTTTTGATTTTTGAGTCAGGATATCTCTATTAGGTAGCTTCAGCTGTCCTCTAACTCTCTCTGTATATCAGCCTGTCTTGGAACTCACAGAAATCCATATGCCTCTGATTCTAATGCTGGCATTAAAGACATTAACAACTGCACTCTACTCAATATGCTACTTTATTAATTTACTGGTTTTGGTTTATTTTATTGTATATGTATGTGTACATGAGTTGCCTGTGTGTGTGTGTGTGTGTGTGTGTGTGTGTGTGTGTGTGTGTGTGTGTGTGTGTGTATTGTGTGCATGCCAGGTGAAATCAGAGGCCAGAAGAGGTCAAATGCCCAGCAACCAGTGTTACAGGAAACTGTGAGCAGCCCTGTGGGTGCTGGGAATTGAATTTCAGTCCTCTCCAAGAGCAGCCAGTGCGGTTAACTACTGAGCCATCTCTCCAGCTCTAACATAAAATGCCATTTGTGTGACTGTACAAACTGTACATATAAAGAAGTGTCAGATCCTTTGGAGAAAGTGTGACTAAATTTGCGAGCCACCTGGTGAGCAGGTGAGGACACACCCAGGTCTTTTGGAAGGCAATGAGACCTCATAACCAAAGTCATTCCTCCAGCACTTGAATTTCACTCTTCATGTCAGATTAACTGATAAAAATTTTAATCAGTTTTTCAATTAATGGTTTCATATTTAATAAAACGGTGTTTGAGGAAAAAATTCATTGCAGAAGCAATGTAATTATTTTATGAGAGAATAAAACAGCCATAAAAATAGAATGAAACATGTAATGATATCTAATGTGAATAATATTATGAGTTATTTATGTAAAATATACATGCAGAAATGAATTCAATGAACAAACATTGTTCCATTTACATTATCAAATATCTCTAATGTGTGATATAACTTAATTATTACAAGTTTTATGAACATGATGAAATATAAGAGAAGATGAGAGGGCATGTATATCATTAGAGTACATATGGGTATGCATAACAATTTCACAAAATCCTACCGTCTTCTCTGAGGAAAATGCAACAAAAATCTTGTCAAAATAATAGATGGCTCCTATAAATTAAAATCTAGAATTGAAGTCAATAATGAAAAGAGTCACATATAGTCCTAGAAACAGGTTTTAACGATATAGGAAGCTAAAATGTATTTCATATACTTCTCTTAGACATTTAACCTTACCTGAAACTGTGTCTTCCTACCTAATATGGGCACCTCTTCTAAAAGTTCTTTATACAGTGAATATTTTGTAAAATTTGGATAAGGTTCTGATTAATCATAAAAGATGTAAATAAGCTCTATTGTTTTTCTCTTACTAAGCACATCTATGTTGATAAGTCGCCCATAAAAACAGACTGCAATTACTTCCTAATGCATACTACTTACTAAGATGTTGAGACCATTGCAAAATGCAACATAACACAACTGTAAACTTTTAAAAACTCTGGAAGGTTTCTTCAGGAATGTAAGTGCTTCTGAAAAGAAAATTGTTGAATTGAAATGAAGAAGATATAAGGGTTTGCTTAAACATATGCATTTTCTTATGCTGCTATGCTTCTGTTTTTCTTATGATGGTAAAATTAACTTAAAGGCTTACTCTGTAAGATTCAATCTATATCTGGTATTGAATGCTTTGAGAAAAAATAATAGAAAAAATTATAGATACTAGAATGAAACTTAATTCTTCCATTTATCAATGCAGTGTAATGTCGTCCTTTTTGGTTGATGAGGAGACAGCACTAGGGAATCTTGTCAAAGGCATTCTATTTCCTTACTAATAAGTTACTTTTTATGTATACATAAAAGGCTTAGCATCTCTTGAAATAATAAACACATTCTAAAGTACTGTATATTTTGTTTAGTGACATATATTTCATACATTTCAACATTTACATATTGAAACACAAAAATTCTTTTTTCTTTTCTTTCTGCTATGTCTTGAAAATGTCTGCATTTATTGCAGTTCTTTAGCAGTGAAAGGATAACTAGACGTAAAATTAAGGATTTTTATTTTAAATGTTTCATTAGTTTTGCAAGCCTTGTAGCCACAATTTCTTAAGCCACATTTACTTGTAGCAGAGCCTACTATATTGGTATAATGACTAGAGTGCTTTCTTTGAACTTTTTATTCACCAACTAATAGCTATAGAGTATCTTGAGTACACAACGTTCATAAAGTGTTGCAATTTTATTAACCCAATTATACTATAGACTAAGAACTTTAAAATTGGATTTCAATGATTCTAGTAAATCATTATCTGCGCTTGGAATGATGATAATGCCAATTGCTGAGCTCTGTTTATCTTAAGACAAGCAAAAGAAGTGTGAAACAGACCTGGAAAGTAGGGCAGAGATGAGGGCCAACAGTCTCCAGAGAGAAAGAGAGAGTAGGAGCCAGAGGCTTGATCTTTGATGTATTTCAGCCCTCAGGACCTATGTTCCAAATAAAAAGGTGACCTTTAATATGTATTCATTTATTATACTTTAAAATTTTATTCTATAATGGATTTTTGGATTCAGACATTTGAATTCAATTTTTAAAGGAGATAGGAATTAACCTTAAGTTACAGGAATATTGTTAGGGTGGTATAATGTACAGTGATGAATTTAAGAATTTATACATACATATTGGCTACACTGACAAAAGATTCAAATGACAAAATTGGACATCAATGCTTATTTGTAAATATCAACAACTTAAAGTTTTAATTTTGCTTTCAATTTGAATTTGATTTGTATTGCCCACTTGGACAAACTATTGGGTTTCAATAATTCTTCCAATAATTTACTACAGATAACAATTTATTTCCATGATTGCTAGGAAGAAACAGAGGCAATAATATCATTACAGTGACTTTCAGAATAAAATAAATCTTCAGCAGCAACTGGCTTTGGTAGAATATGTTTATAATATTTTATTAGTGATTCATATAAATTAGATCAGAAATATTACCTCTGAAATAATAATTTACATTTATATTCATACACACATGTATAGCTGCATGATTTATATTAAATTTCAGCCAAATTATATAAATCAAACAATATAACTACTTCAGTAACATAATGTAAATCTGATTAAGAAAGGTGCATTATAGTATGAAATTTTAATAGTTCTTACTTTTGTAGAACGAATTATTAAGTTTTATCATGTAAAGAAAATCCTAATATAGGATGAACAAATTATATTATAGAAGAGAAGCTAGCTCTGAGTTATTAAAAAAAGGCATAGGTTTACTTTAGCATTTTTCTTTCTTACAAGGATTTGAGCAGGTTCATTAAATATTCTAAATCTCAGGATTTTTATTGACTATGGTTCATAAACTAGTTTAATAATTTTTTATCACATACTGTACACACTTAGTAACTTACTATTAACAGCATAAAGGCTAAAGAAAGAAAATGCATAAATTAATGATATAAATTAAAAATGGTTTTTGCTTTCTTTTATTTTTAATCCATCATGCTCTCATTATGAGCTATTATTAAGAATACTATATTTTTCTTAGGTAAAATGAAAATGATACGTCTTTTGGAAATCATTACTAAGATGAGGCATGACTGTTTTGTTTTGTTTTTATTACTAAAGCCTTTCAGTTCTTTTTATTTATTTATTCTTTTACATTCTTTACACACTTTTCACAGATTTTCAATTTGTTCACCTATCTGTAAAATGCTCTATTATAATGATGAATGGTGTACTTCAATGAGAATCGTGAGCCCATGAATATTTCAGTCATATTAACTAACATGGTATCAGATTTTCTATATTTAGCAAATATTATGATAAAAAATAGGCATTTCAGATAATGTGAATTTAATTGCTTCATGCAGCTATTAAACTCACAATCTCTAAATTATAAAAACACACCCCTTTCACTTTTCAATAAGTAATTTAGTATAAAAGTATTTTTGTTTCATGGTTTTTTTTTTTTATTTTTTGATCTTCCTTTGTCTGCGAACTGTGATAATTCCCATTCTTGTCCACTGAGTAAATGAAATCATCTTACCTGACTTCTGCCAACTCTTACTATCTTTTATCTTTAGTACAAAAGGCATCCCTTTTCACAGCTGTGAGGAGATGATTCCTACAGGTGTTAATTTGAATTTTTCGACGATAAGTGAAGTGGGCCTAGCACTCATTAATCTATTAGTCATTTGTAAGTCTTCCCGTCAACATAGACAGGTTATAATACATTATACGTTTCAAGATTATTAAAAACATAGAATTTAAAAGTGTTCAACATAAAATTAGGAATATGTGAGATGGTGTGTATGCCAATTAACTTGAAGTTATAATATTATGAAAAATACATAAGAAATTTAGGACATATACCATGGACAGAATTATTTTAAAATTATTTATAAATTAAATGAGAATTGTTGATTTCTTTAGCAGACATGTAGAGGCAAGAAGGATGACTCTGCAACGAATCTACCTGTTTTCAAGTATGATACCTGAGTTCAACAGTACAAACCTCCTGCATACTGGAAAAAGAATTAAGCCTCCCAATTCCTTTTCTTTCTGTCATACATATTCTATGCAAATGATTAAAAGAAAATATATTAATTATAACATAGAACAATACTATTTGGGGTTCTAAATTTTAAACTAATTTTTTTCTGCCTTTTTCCTGAACACTGATTTCATACAATTTTAGAAATAATTGTCTTTTATTATCTCTTACATTAAGATTTAACAAAAGTAGACAATCTTTGGAATAGAGGCAATGCTCACAAACAAATACATAAAATTTTAAGATGTGTAAACTTATTTTACAAGGCATAAATATGTATCTGTATTTTATATTAGATATGTTACCTGCTTTCCTACCCCAAGCATGCAGATGCCATTAAAGAGGATTAAGTTTTAGTAGCCATAGGAAATGGTTGAAAAGTATGTTTTTCTCTTAAGTAAGGCCTTGAAATCTTCAGTAAAGACTCTCAAAAAAGGTAATAGAATGTGTTGTAAGTATTGATATAGATATCCTGTATTTCCATGTCCATATAAGCTGAAATTTGTCCTTTCAAGAAGCTTGTGTTTATGTTTTGATTGTGATGACTGATGAATCTGTAGATTCCTAATTATAAGGATGGCAATATTTACTATATTAACCCTTTATACTCATAAGAATGGGGAGATCTTTCCATTTTCTTAAATATTTTAAATTTTCTTTTTTCTAAGACTTGAAGTATTTATCATACAAGGACCACATGTTTGGTTAGAGCTACCACATGATATTTTATTATTATTTGATGCTCTCATGAAAGGTATTGTAACTATTTCCCTGATTTTTCTCTCAGTCTATTTGATTTTGTACAAAGTGAGGGCTACTGAGACTTTTGAGTTAATTTTTTATCAAGCCACTTTGCTAAAACAGTTTATCAGTTGCAGGTGAATGTGTGGAAACATTTTTAGGTGCATTGCATAAACTATCATATTATCTGCAATTGTATCCATTTGATCTCCTGCACCTGTTTTGTTGCTAGCAAAAACTTCAATTACTATAATAATAGGTAAGGAGAGATGAGTCAATCTTGTCTTGAAACTGATTATAATGGAATCGATTTGAGTTTTTCTCCATTTAGGTTGATGTTGGTTATCGATTTGCTGTAAACTGTCGTTGTTATGATATGTTATGTTCCTTTTATTACTAATCTCGCTCTGAACTTTTATCATGAAGGTGTGTTGAATTTTGTCAAAGAATGTTTCCACATATAATGAAATTAATTTTTTGTCTTTCAGTCCACTTGTAGGGTTGTTTGCATTTATCAATTTAAGTATGTTGAGCCATCCTTCCATTTCTAGGATAAGGACTGCTGGACCACTGGAGAAAATAATTTTGATATATTCTAAGATAACTTTTCCCTGTATTTTAGTAATACATTCTTAAAGGAAATTTGTATATAATTATCTTTCCTGGGTATATAGGTAGTTTGAATATCACGGTATTTGTGGCTTCCTAAAAACAAATTATGCATGATGCTTCTGTATCTATTGTGTGAAACAATTTGTTCCATGTTGGTTTTAACTTTTCTTGGAATGTCTGGTAGAATTCTACACTAAATCCATCTAACCATATTTGGGGTGTTGTTTGTTTGTTGCTTGGTATAATTTTAACTATTTCTTCTATTTCACTGAGGATTATAGTTCTATTTAAACTGCTTATATGATCTTGACTTGCTAAAAGTAATTTGTACGTATCAAGAAAACTGTTCATTTCTTTTAGATTTTTCAGTTAGGTATAGTAAAGGTTTTTAAGGGATGTCCTTGGGATTCTCTTGACTTTCCATATATCTATTAGTATGCCCCCCTTTTCTCCTATATTTCTGTTAATTTGAATATCCTGCTAGTAATTATTATCATGGGAATGATTTTTCTTTAACATTTACTTCATACTAAATATGCTATGATGTATGCATATACAATTTTAATACATCTAGTATTAAATGGTATGTAGATATATGTTACATACAAGTATGCTTTCAGGGTTGACTGTTAGGCACTGGACAACCAATTTGTGTAATCTTCCCTAGTGAAAACTGCCTTTCAATTTCCAGCTATCCTCAGTTTCCTATAGTTCTCAGTGTAGAGACCTCACAGGAGTTTCTCCTTCCAATTTGGCCTGCCCATTGGTATTGACTTTGATCTCGCATTGGAGAAGACATCTTGGCAAGAACATGAATGTTTTGCATAGTTGCAAAAATAAGTTGTCAATCATCATAAATTATAATCCTCATTTGTATCATTATAACATTTTCAAAGAGGTTTTCTACTTCTACTTACATTGTTATAAGTTTGCTTACTATGCTCTAAGCCTTCAGAAATTGATAGTTTCTTACTGTCAGTGTTATCCTCATCTAAATTAAAGTTCCTGAAGAACTGGGACACAGTTGATCTGTCATAGATTTACATTGCTATAATGAAACTCATATACTTGCTTACACAAGGTTACCACCAGAGGGTCTTCTGTGTCTTAGACATTTTCCTAAGCTTGTCTTTTATAGGAGTAACAAAATTCTTCTAGTAGTTAAAATAAATTAAACAAGCAGTAAAATAAAAGTTTTTTCCTGTATAAACTTCCAATTCAGCAATCTGCACAACCCTTGGTGGAATCAATTTTAACTTCTGGCCAATGTGTTGTAAAGTCCTGATTATAACATGAAAAATCTTTGTTACTACACAAAATACTTGAGGAATCTATAAAATTGTGTCAGTTTTGTTTCCAAAACTTGATTCCCACAAAGTAATTTAGAGTTGTAAGGGAAAGAGCTTACATTGTATTCTAGAATATATGGTAACACATTTTCTAGCTTCAAAATTTATTTCTTCTTCATATAAAGTGAGCATCTCCAAAATACTGGAGAATATGTTGAAGCCTGCCCCTGTCAAGGCCAATGTTAAACAAAACTTGGAGGTTTTACTTGCTGTCAATTTCTTGTTTTATAGTACATTGATCAAAGGGCATGTTCTATTTAATAACATGTTAATAATAAAAAAGACAATGTGTAAATTTGTGTATTGTTATAAAGCTTCTCAGAGAGAGAAGATAATTTCACATTTATAGACAGTGCATTTATAGATGTTTCCCTGGTAGTATAATTTAGATGTTTCAAGTTCCAAAGTATCTTGTGTAAAGAGAAAAACTTACTAGGTTCATTATACAACACTCTGTATCTACTATTTCCAGTAATTTCTAGAAATGTAGTTACAGACCCTCAGAAAGCAGTTTCATACAAGACCAGTATTCTTCAAATCATTCTGGATAATGAGTGAGAACTTTTCTGTTGTGTAACGTTCTCACCAATATTTGATCTGCCAGGTGTTTTTTCTGCTTTTAATACTAGTAATTTTAGAGTAGCCATTTTGGTATTCTTTTGAATGTCCTGGTATTTGTCAGTACCTTTTAATTTTCATGTGTTCATCAGTCAGTCACTTTTTTTTTTTTTTAACTTTAGGATTGGTTCCTCCAAGTATTCAGTAGGAGCTTTTGTTTCTCTAAGGAACAGAAACATTCTACGGGACAGAGTAAGTTACCTTAATTGGATAGAAGAAGGATGGAATCACAGAGTGAGAGAAATCTCACTCAAAATTGCCTATGTTTCTGAGGGATTTTATATTTCTTATCTCGAGGGAGTGTGATTTGATCTCTAATTTGGTCTTCTTGAAATTTAAAATCTTTTTGTGGGGGATGAACTCCAGCTTCTATGTGTGGGAGAAAATCTGAAGACATAAAGTGTTGGCAGGAAAGTGAGGGTAGATTCCAAGAGCAGTTATGGGGAGAGAGTTAGGAATGAACACAGTCAAAAGACATTATATAAAAATTTCAAAGAATTAACAAAGCTATTTGTTTAAAAACAAAACAGTAGTTTATATAATAATTGTACATTAAGTAAAGCTGTTATTTTCCACTGCTATACAACTCTGACAAAAGTTGACAAGATAATTAAAATTAGAGATTATCTTCTACCCCACATTATAGAAACTTCTCTTTGCAGCAGACTCAGTCCACCAAAGGAAATTACAGGCTATCAAAATGGAGAGCTGTACAGCCCAGTTACTATGGATACATCCACAAAACACCCCCACACCTATGGTTCATGGAACATTGTCGAAGAGCAGACAAAAAGAATAAGAACCAGATGATCTTACATTTTGTTTTGAGACTGTTTCTTCTGGTAATCTCAGAAGTTCAACCAATGGATAGCTGTCCCCAGCTAGAGTACACAAATGTGAACTGAATGAACAAGAGAAATACCACTGGAAAAGACAAAAGAGCATGGAGAAAAGACCTGAGTCCACAACCCTACAGAAAAACAGAGGAGGAAACCGGGGGCCAGGAAAGATGGCTTTCACTAGAGAGGAACACACCAATTTCTTGCCCAGAGTCCAACAGTGAGAGCTGAAAACCAACATGGAAGTAACATTATATGGACAGAATGGTTTATATCTATCTATCATCTATCTATCTATCTATCTATCTATCATCTATCTATCTATCTATCTATCTATCATCTTTCCATCTACCGTCTATCATCTATCTACACACACCCACATATCTGCATAGATAAGCATACATATGAATAGTAGCAAATAAGTAAAAAAGCGGCCATGAATTTGGACGATAATGCATAGGACTACATAACAGTGTTGAGAAGGAGGACAGGAATGGAAAAGTATTAAAATTGTATCATAATCATAATATACAAAATAACGTGACATGGCTTATGTGATTCCAGTGATTAAGAATACTATAAGTAATTATGTTTGCATAGAACTTTGTTATAAATCTTACTTGTGATTGGGAGGGTGGTCAGAGGGCATAGGAGGGAGGAACACAGGGAAGGAGGGGGGAAGGTAGAGGGAACTGGAATCAATATGTAAAACAAAATAATGTAAAATATCTTACCTATGATATAGAAAGAACACTTTAAATTCTGAAAGCCTTCTGTTTAAACTCTGTTTCACCAGGAGAAAACAAAAAGTTTCTCTTTCCATTACTGATGAGCATTTATCAAAGTCCATCAATACTAAAAATGTGTCTAATGATAGGCAAGAAGTAATATCAAGCATGGAGCTAAGAAACTTTGAACACTTACTTAAAAACCCTAGTATTTCTGGTCACTTGAGGGAAAATCCTCTCTTCACTTCAGGAGATCTGTGTAATATGTGTAGATGAAATCAATGTAAGAATGAAGAAAAATTTAGCATGTGCCACAACATCCAATGGGTTGTTCAATGTTCTAATGATAATCAAAAAGTAATGTTGTTTTTTTACAGACAATGATGTTTTTATAAAATTAGCATTGCATAATGAATGTAAAAATATTTCAGCCCTCTCTTCAAACTGAATAAAATTAAGCAGAGCTTGAGATGTGAGAAATAAGAGACTGCACAGTTTGTCTATTGATAAACAGCACACATAAATTGGGACACTAATATTATTTGAATAATGACAAGTGTAAAACTAATATGAATATATATCTGTATATATATACACACACATAAATATATATACACATGTGTATACATGTGTATGTATGTATATAGTACACCACTGCTATGATGAGCAACAGAACATGAAATAATTCCTCAAAAACATCGTAGTTGATAATAACAGTATCAAACATTATACAGATGAGAATAGAATTAATATGTAGAGAGAAAACAAAATTTTTATATTTTTAAACCAATCTTTAAATGATTGTTTTTTTCTTTTTAAGAATATTAGGTATCAGATTTGTTAAAAATATATTTATTGGGAAAATCTTAAACTGATTTATAAATTCTTATATTATAAATGCAAAATTAAATAATAAAAACATTTAAATTTTTAAATAAAAATATAAAAGTGGTTAGACTGATTTTTCCAACCTCAAAATTTCAAAGTTTAAACATAATTTGCCTCATTTTTTCTTGCACAGGATTAGAATTCCCAATTATTCTTGTACTTCCCAGGGCTGTTGCCTGGATGATCACTTCTAACAGAGCCTCCTTAGGCAGTATTCTTTGTTTCAGACTAATCTTTCTAGTCTGTGCTTTAAACTAAACTTGCTCCTAGCTATAGAGCTGTTGGAGAGAGTTCATAAACTACTCTACCCTGAAGTGAATCTAAAAGGAATATTTTCTAAAGGTAGAATGTGATATATCCTTTGGATTCTATAATGACACAATAAGTAGTCCTGTGGGTGTCTTTAACATAAGCCGTTCAGGAAAATGGAAGATCTGTGAAGTCACTGTCATCAGAAACAGAAACTCTAGAGGTTAGTAGGCAAACACAACTCATAGGCTGCATGTTTAAGCCCTTAAAATTCCTTATAAGATCATATTTTATAAATGTCACTACACACGTAAAAGGATGCAATGAAAATAATCATGGGAAAATTAACACGACCTACTTTGATGGATTCTCGGGTGTCCAAAGCTCTTCTTCCACCGGGAACAAAGGTTTACCTACAGATATATGAAGTGTAGTATGCATCAGTGTTCTAAGATGGGAACACAGCTCAGAGCTAAACATGTCCTGCATATTTTTCACAAGATGAATTAATCAACTCGGTACATTAACCATTAACACAGTGGTCACCATATTAGACCACACAATATAATGAATATTCTTCAAATTCTTTTTATACAGTCACTTATAAATTTAATATCTAGACCATCAAAAATGTCAATAGATCACCTATTTTTAAAGTACACTGGGAAGTGTGTGCTACAAAAATGAAAATGTTAATATTTTACTATTGTTTGATTTTCCATTGTTTGAATTCTGTTACATTTGAAAGACAACAGTTGGCAGATAAGAATCTATACAAATTTCGGTTATTGTAAAAACCTGTGTCTGAACTGAGATTTACTCTCTAAATTAAGTAATTTTATAACTGTTATACAATTAACTTATTTTAATTAATTTGTACATGTATATATAATATTATATATCTAAGCAAATGTGGACACACTTAATTTTGAAAATTATAAAAATAAAATGTCCTATGTTGCATGAACTTCTGCTAAATGTATAAGTATTATTGTATTTGCAATGCCATTAGGAAATTCTGACTGTATATGACAGTATGAAATCACATCTTAATAGAACTTTCAAATATTTCCTAACTTATGTTATAAATATATTCCCAAGTCAAATGGCAACTGAGTCACATATGCTGGTTACACATTTTCAGTGAATAATGCATTTATAAACTGTATTTCTTTTTTCATCTGAAAATAAATCACTTGATAGTCTATGGAAATGTTTTATCTGATGAATGAATGGGAGAAAAGAAAAGAGAATTCATTGTGACATTATAGGTTCATACTTTTCATACATATCTGCATGCAGGCAGTAGAGGTGAATGTAAAATAGAACTTTCTAGAAATATTTTAAAATGATAGAAGAATGTGAGGAGTTTCTATTGCTTTTATGAAAGAAGTGATGATGGTATTTTACATTTGTCTCTTACAGTTCTTTTCTTTTCTTTATAGTTCAGGCCACTGGAGCATCTTAGGCTATTAGCATCAATACTCACATTACACAAGTGCCTGCTGCTCTAAAAAATCCAACATTATTATACTTAGAAAAATCAGTTGATTTCTTAGAGAATTATTAAGGTAACAAAACCTGTGATACTGTAAAAAAATGATAACCTTATTATCTAAATTTTGTTTTAAAATTATCCAATATGACAACATTTTGTGTCAAATCATCAATAAGAATACACAAAATAATAACGAATAAAACCTGTAGAATATATTAAAATACATAATTTAACAATTAAAATCAGTAAACCAATCAAAAATAAAATGAAGCAAAGTCAATGTTCCAAATTAGATATATAAATAACATGTAAGCAATACAACAAATTAAAAATATAAAATTTAAAAATTGTTGAGACTATAATTATTTCTATATTTCTTTCTCGCATGTTCACCTTCAGGATTCACCAATATAATTCTCCTCACTTTCCTTCTAATTAATGGGTAATTTTTTCCTTAAATGTTATTTTGTGCATAAATGTAATGTATGTATGTATATACATATATTTATCAATACATATATAATCATATATATATATATATATATTCTAAAGTATAACTTGTTTAGTCCATATAATACTTTGTATAATATGTAGTCATAATAATTTTCAGTGGAGTACGTTTTCATTCCAATATAAGTCAGTATACTAAGCCATCCTTATGAATTTATATGAACATTTATCTCATAAATTATCACTAATAAACTTCACTAATCATAATTTTTAACCTCCTATTGTTATCCACATTTTCTACATGAACACCACACTTCCACTTTTGAGTCTTAACTTTTTAACTCTATATTCGAAATATGAGGAAATAATAGGCAGAATTTATGTGTCTTTTTTTAATCTATCTTACCTCATTTGGCATGATGATCTTTAGTTCTTTCCTGAAATATAACTCCAATATTATTCAAGGATGTATAGTACTCTAAGGTGTTTTCATGTCACATTTTATTAATTATTCATCTGTTCATTAACATATAGTGATTCTATATCTTGGGTAACCTGAAAACAGCTTCAAGGAGGACAGATGTACAGATATCTCTATGCTGTACTCACTTAGGTATTTTGAGTATATACCCAGGAATGATAACCCTGACTCACACAGTAATTTCATTATTTGTTCTTTCAGGAACCCCTTGATTCCCACAATAAGTCAACAAAGGTTCTTGGCCATGCTGTGGTGTCACATGCCTTTAATCCCAGAATTTGGGAGGAAGAGGCAGGTGGATCTCTGTGAGTTAGAAGTCAGCATGGTCCTCAAAGGGAATTCCAGGACAATCTCCAAAACTATGAAGAAAGTCTGTCACAAGAATCCAAATAAATAAATAAATAAATACCCAAACAACAACAAAAATTACCAAATATTCTGAGTACCTTCCTCTCCTAAAAGTCTGATACTTCAGGGGAGTCTATTTTATAAGTACATTTGCAACACTCATAAATGCCTCGGCATTGTATAATGCACCCTCCTTAAAATAATGTTTATTTGTCTTTCATAAAATATACATTGAACACAGCTTCCCCTTCCTCCACTCCTCCAAGCTCCCCTCAGCACCCAATGTTCCCTAGTTACACTCCATATACCTTGTCCTCCACAAAAGGAACACCATCTAAACACAGCAGGAAAAGTACAATAAGACCAAGTACAAACACCCAATTCAAGGCTAGGAGAGTCTTACAACTTAATTTTTAAATTATGGTCACCATATTGCTTTTCAAGGAGTGTGTTAAAGAACCTGAATGTGATAAGGTTTGGGTGAGATATTCAAAACCTTGATTTGAGAAAATAACTGCATGATCTGGAAGATATTAAAAAGGTAGCTTGGTTATTTGGTGGTATCTCTCTTTTCTCCTTGGCATTTGCCATTTTATGGAGAAAGAAATCAGTAATCCATTTTCTCCTCAAACATAATAATGGGACAAGAAATCTACCTAAATAACTCCCATTTGTAACCACTGAAGTTTACTAAATACCTGAGTAATTGTGAACACCTTTCTATGCACAAGAAGCCTGCAGCAACAAAGAATAGACCTCTAATTAACAAAGAAAATGCACTTCCTTTGACAACTCCAGATATTTATTACCTGTCAGTCATTGAATTACAAGCTTTGTAAAAGCAAAACACTTTCCTACATTCCCTATGCACTATTATAGTACAGGGACTAGATATTCTCTGATATAAAAATACTTTAAATAAGTAAATGAATAAATTGATTATGTAAATAATAGAATGTAATTAGTTGCATAAATTCAATATTTTGTCTCTTTGAAGACACAATATGATTAGAACAAATATATATGGTTTATGTAGAAATAATGAAATCTTTTTGTTTGTGAAACAGACATTTCAAGTGAGAATGAACTCGGCGTCAAAGTGAATGAAACCATTAATAGAGAAAATGTTCACATGTTGTAATCACTATGCTTATCTACAACAGATTTTAGAATACTTATGTGACTTCCTCCTAATTTATGGAATTTAGACCAGGTCCCAATGGAGGGACACTCACTTAAATCTAGAGGCAGGAGGGAGGGCCTAGTCCCTACTCCAAATAACTTGAGAGATTTGAGAGATTTATATGACCACTCCAGGAAGGCATCACTTTACATGTGGAGTACGGGGGGGGGGGGATGGGAGGAGATGGCAGGGTGGTTGGGCAACATGGGAGGGTAGGAGAGAAGGAGGGAGGAAGGTATGAAGAGGGAACTGGGATCAATATGTAAAAAAGAAAAAAAAAGAACAGATATGCAACAGGTGGCACAACCAAGGAATTTATATCACCTTGTGTTGTAAAATCCCTCATTGCTCATGAAAAATCCCTTATTGTGTGAATTTATAACCTTGTATATACACTTAGTAATCAGGGTCAAATTGCCTTATTTTTCCTGACTCCATTTTCTTGGAGTTCATATGCTACTATCTTAATTTCTGTTTTATTGCTGTGAAGGGACACCAGGATTAGGCAGCTTACAGTTTCACACTAGGCTCATTTCACAGTATTTGTTTAAATAGCATAAATGAAGATAGGCAAAATCATAGTTAAAAATATTTCATAAATGTCCATGCTTCTGCCATAAAGAAACTGTTATTCATATACCTGAATTAATTGTACACTAATGTATGATGCTTATGTACTGAATGTTTTATATATAAGAAATATTTTCCTACCCTGCCTGCCTAATCTTTAACCCCCATCACAGGCCTTGGCCAAAGAGAACTCCTAGAGAGTTTGGCCCTCCCAGAGCTACAAACATCGAACTCCACAGGGGAATAGCGTAGAGAGATCCCACTGGCACCCACTGGAAAAAGCAATGGGAAGATGGCAATAGGAGAAAACACCTAAAATAGAAAGACAAGCTTGACACCACCAGAATCTAGAGAATCTATACCAACTAGATCTGAAAACAACAAAGCAGAAAAAGCAGAAGAGAATTATTTAAAAAACTTCATAAAAATAATAAAGGCTCTCAAAGATGATATGAGAAAATCCCTTAACGCATGGAAGAATAAAACAAACAAAATATTAGAAGAAATGAACAAATCTGTTAAAGAAAGTAAGGAGAGCCAAAAAGAAAAAGAAAAGAAAAAAAAACAGGTGAAGGAAACGGTTCAAGACTTGAACACTAAAATAGAGACAATAAAGGAAACACAAACTTAGCAAATGCTGGAAATAGGAAAAAATAGGAAAAGTGGGCAAAAGATCGGGAACTAGAGAAACAAGCATAACCAACAGAATATAAGAGATGAAAGAGAGAATCACAAGTGCTGAAAGATAAAATAGAGAAAATATGGATTAATCGACCATGGAAATCTGAAATCCAACAAATCCTTAACACAAAACATCCAGGAAATGTTAGACACCGTGAAAAGGCCAAACCTAAGCATAATAGGCATAGAGGAAGGCAAAAAGCCCTACTCAAAAGTACAGAAAACATATGCAAGAAATCATTGAAGAAAATGTTCCCAATCTGAAGAAGGACATGCTCAGAAAAGTACAAGAAGCATAACAAACACCAAATAGACTGGACCAAAGCAAAAAGACCCTTCAGCGCATAGTAATCAAAACACCTAACGGACAGAACAAAGAAAGAATATTAAGATCAGCAAAGGATAAAAGCCAGGTAATATATGAAGGCAGAGCTATCAAAATTACATCTGAATTCTCCATGGAATGTTCTACAAGTACCTAGAATCCATGGATGCCAGCCCATTCTAATATAACCAGCAAAACTCTCAATCATTATAGACAGAAAAAACAAGATATTTAATGACAAAACCAAATTTTCACAACACATATCTACAAATTCTGCCCTACAGAAAGTTCTGGAAGGAAAACTCCAACCCAAGGAAGTTAACTATGCTCACAAAGACATAGGCAATAGATAATCCTACTCTACCAGAACCCAAGGATAAAGCAGGGCAAATATATTCATAGTACTACTGCCAACAAAATTTGTAAAACAAACAAGCATTAACAGTCAATGGTCCTTACATTTCCTCAACATTAATGGTCTTAACTCACCTTTAAAAAGACACTGGCTAACAGAATAAGTACAACGACAGAATCCATCCTTCTGCTGCATACAACAAGCACATCTAAGCTTCAAAGACAGACAGTACCTCAGGGTAAAAGGTTGGGAAAAGATCTTCCAATCAAATGGACCCAAAAAGCAAGCAGGTGTAGCTAACATTATACCTAACAAGTTAGACTTCAATCCAAAATCGATCAAAAGAGATGAAAATGGTCATTTTGTATTCATCACAGGAGAATCCATCAACACAAAGTCTTGATTCTGAACATCTATGCCCCAAATACAAAGGCATCCACATTCATAAAAGAAATTCTACTAAAACTCACACTTCACACAAAACCTTACACACGTATAATGGGAGACTTCAACACCCCACCTTCACCACTAGACCAGACCACCAGACAGAAACTTAACAAAGAAAAAAAGAAGTAACAAAAGTTATGTCTCAATTAGGTTTAACAAACATGTGTAGAACATTCCAACTAAACACAAAGAATATAACTTCTTCTCTGCCCCACATGGAAACATCTCTAAAAGAGACCACATACTAGGCAACATAACAAACCTCAACAGATACAAAAAAAAAAAAAAATTGGAATAGAGCCCTGTATATTGTCAGATTGCCATGCTTTAAAGTTGAAATTCAACAACAACACAAATTGCAGAAGCCCTAAAAACTCACGGAAACTGAACACTGTGCAATTGTACCATACCTGGGTCAAAGATGAAATAAAGAAAGATATTAAGGACTCTCTAGATTTCAACGAGAATGAGGACATATCTCAACTCATGGAACACCTTGAAAGCAGTGTTACGAGGTAAGTACACTGCATTAAGTGCCTATATGAAGAAAACAGAAGATAGTCACATTAGAGAATTAACAGCACGAATGAAAGCATAAGAAGAAAAAAGAAAAAAAAAAAAAGCAAACTCACACTGGGCAAGTAAACACCAGGAAATAATCTATCTGAGGGCTGAAATCAATAAAGGAGAAACCAAAAAAAAACAATATTAAAAAAAAATCAATGCAATAAAGAGTTTATCAAGAAAAACAACAAGATAGACAAACTTTTCTCCAAACTTACCCATAAGCAGAGAGTGATCTTGCAAATTAACAAAATCAGAAACAAAAAGGAGAAGATAATAACAACAACACTGAGGAAATACAGACAATTTTCAGTTCATACTTTGAAAACCTTTACTCTACAAAATTTGAAAATTCAAAGGAAATGAACAAATTTTTGGATAACTATCACTTACCAAAATTAAATAAAGAACAGAAAAGCACCTTAAATAGACATATAACACCTAATGAATGAGAGGAGGTCTTCAAAAGCCTCCCAACAACAACAAAACAAAACAAACAAAACAAAACAAAAACAAAAAACAAACAAACAAACAAACAAAAAAACAAAGAAACTAAAAAAAAAAAAACCCAGGGCCAGATGTCTTCATTGCAAAATTTTACCATAATTCAAAGAAGAGCTAATACCAATACTCCTCAAATTTTTCCACACAATAGAAGCAGAAGGTTCATTACCAAACTCTTTTTATGAGGTCACAAATAGCTTGGTACCCAAGCCACACAAAGACACAACTAAGAGAGAGAACTACAGACCAATATCCCTCATGAACATTGATGGAAAAATACTAAACAATATACTCGAAAATCAAATCCAAGAACACATGAGAAAATCATCTACTGTAACTAAGTAGGCTTCATCTCTGGGATGCAGGGATTGTTCAACATAAGCAAATTTATCAATGTGGTCCACCATATAAACAAACTGAAAAAGAAAAACCACATGATCATCTCTTTAGATGCTGTAAAAGCCTTTGCAAAATTCAAAACCCTTTCATGATAAAGGTCTTGCAGATATCAAGGCTAACATACCTATACATAATAAAAACAATATACAGTAAATCAATTGCCAGAATCAAACTAAATGGAGATAAGCTAAAGTGATTTCTGTAAAATCTAGAACAAGACAAGGTTGCCTTCTCTCTCCATATCTCTTCAATATTGTACTTGAATTCTAGCTAAAGAAATAAGAAAACAAGAGGAGATAAAGGAAATATAAATTGGAAAGAACGAAGTCAAACTGTCACTATTTGCAGATGATATGATAGTTTATATTAATGACCAAAAAACTCTTACCTGGAAACTCCTATAGCTGAGAAACACCTTCAGCAAACTAGCAGGATACAAGATAAATTAAAAAAAATCAGTAGCCCTACATATACAGATGACAAAGGTGCTGACAAAGAAATCACAGAAATATCAGCCTTTATAATAGCCACAATCAACATAAAGTATCTTGGGGTAATGCTTACTAAGCAAGTAAAATACCTATAAAGCATGAACTTTGTGTATTAAAGAAAGAAATTAAAGAAGATACTAGAGAATGGAAGGTTTTCCCATGTTCTTAGATAGGTAGGATAAACATACTAAAAATAGCAATCTTGCCAAAAGCAATCTACACCTTCACAGCAATCTCCATCAAAATACCAGCACAAGTCTTCACTGACCTTGAAGGGATAATTATCAGCTTTATGGTGGGAGATGTTATTCTGTAAATATGTTTCTCCTATTGGTTAGTGAATAAAACACTGTTTGCCAATACGAAAGGCTGAAGATAAACATTACAGAAATTCAGGTGACTGATCAAGTAGCAAAATATCTCTGTCAGTTCTAGAGTTTATATATTATCCTTCTCTGGTTTTTTCTAGAGTTGAAGACAGATAGGTATGATCATAGTTTTTCTTTGTTAGGATGAAAGATAAGTTACATATAGGACTTTAGACTTGCAAAGACATGATAGATGATAGAATATTTTCTTTAAAACTTGTTAAATGTTAATGTACTAAATATGGTTAACTGTGGTTCATACTTGATAACTGTTTTGTTATATATTTTACTATGTTATAGTTAAAATGCTTCTTTTTATTTTAGAGAGAAAAGAGGAGATTTTGGGAGATATTATTCTGTAAATATATTTCTTGTATAGGATAATGCATAAAACAATGTTGGTCAATAGGAAAGCAAGATAGGTGAGACTAGGAGAGAAACAGGATGCAGGGGAGTAAGGAGGAGATTTATATGTAGTACCAACAGTGTAGAACTCCATGCTCTCTTTCCAGTATGATAGCACAATATGAAATACTTAGATTAATAGAAATATTTTCATATTTAACACAGAGCTAGCCAATAAGAAATTAGTAACTGACCAGCAGCTTTGAATCTAATACAGTTTCTTGTGTGTTATTTGAGGCTGGTGCAGGTGTGGGACCACACAGGCAGGAAAAACTACTCCTACAAGTGTATATGTGAAAACAAAACCCAGGATAGCCAAAATAACCTTGTATAATAAGGGAACAATAGGAGGCATCACCATCCCTGACTTCAAGATCTACTATAGAGCTATAATCTTGAAAATAGCCTGGTATTGGGCAAAAAATAGACAGGTAGACCAATGGAATTGCATAGAAAATCCTGATATTTACCTACAACCTGGTTTTTGACAAAACAGCTAAAAGTTTACAATCGGAGGAGGAAAACATCTTAAACAAATGCTGCTGGTGCAACTGGATGATGGTGTGTAGAAAAGTGCAGATAGACCCATGTCTATCAACATGCACAAAATTCAAGTCCATATGGATGAAAGACCTCAATATAAACCCAGCCTCACTGAACCTCTTAGAAGAGATAGTGCAAGATACCCTTAACAAATTGGTACAGAAGACAACTTTCTGAACATAATCCCTGTAGCACAGACATTGAGATTGACAATTAATAAATGGGACCTCCTCAAATATAGAAGCTTCTCTATGGCAAAGGACACAATTGACAAGACCAAACAGCATCCCAGAGACAGGGTAAAGATCTTCACCAACCCTAGATCTGACAGAGGGCTGATCTCCAAAATATACAAAGAACTCAATAAACTTGTCCAAAAATTCCTATTAAAAATGGGGTACATAACTGAAGAGAGAATTCTCAATAGAGGAAACCAGAAAGGCTGAAAGATACTTAAGAAAGTGGTCAACATCCTTAGCTAGCAGGGAAATGCAAATCAAAACAACCCTGAGATACCATCTTACTCCTGCTAGAATGGCTAAAATTAGAAATACCAATGACAACTTATGCTAGAGAGGATGTGGAGAAAGGGGAACACTACTCCACTGATGGTGGGAGTGCAAATTGTACAACCATTTTGGGGATCAGTATGTCTTTTCCTCAGGAAAATGGGAATCAGGTTACCACAGTACCTGGCAATCCACTCTTAGACATATACCCAAATGATCCACATCTATGCAACAAAGTTATCTGTTTAACTATATTCATAGAAGCATTATTTGTAATAGAGAGAACCTGGAAGCAACTTAGATGCCCCTCAACTGAAGAATGGATAAAGATGTGACACATTTACACAATGGAATTACTACTCTGTGGAAAAAATAATGGAATCCTGAAATTTGCAGCCAAATGGATGGAACTTGAGTAAATCATCCTGAATGAGGTAACCAAGTCACAAAAAGAGGAACATGGTATGTACTCACTCATATATGGATTTTAGACACAAAGCAAAGGATCACCAGTCTATAATTCACAATTCACACTGCCAGAAAAACTAGGATGCAAGGATGATTCTAAGAGATTCATACAAGGTACCTCACATAAAGTGAAAGGATCAAGATCTCCTGAGCATATGTGGTAGTGGCGGGTGCGGTGAGTTGTGAGGGGGCTAGGAGAAAGAGAAGGGGATTAGAGGAAAGCACATGGGACTAGGAAAATTGGGCCAGGGGAGAGACATGAGAGAGAGAGAGAGAGAGAGAGAGAGAGAGAGAGAGAGAGAGAGAGACAGACAGACAGACAGACAGACAGAGAGACAGAGAGAGATGGAGAAAGAGCATAAAAAAGAGTTATTATAGGATTGAAGAGAAAACTAACTCTAGAGAAATGTTCAGAGACCTACAATACTGACCCCAACTGACTCCAACTGACAATTTAAACCACAATGGAAAGGCTACCATAAATGCCCTTCCATGATAATGAGACTGATGGTTAACTTATCCACCATCATAGAACCTTCATCTAGTAGGTGATGAAAACAGAAGCAGACAGCCACAGATAAACACTGAGTCAACAACAGGCTACAGACACCCACAGAGACTGCTGACCTGAACGAGGAGGAACTAATGGGCACCAGACTAATAGCTGGGAATACAGTATTGGACCAACTTTGACTGCCTGAATATGGATCTCAGTAGAAGGCCTGGACAGTCTAAGGGACTTCTGACAGTGGAACCAGGATGTATCCCTGGTGCACAAAAGAACTTTTGGAGCATGGTCCTCACGGAAGAATACTCCCTTAACCTAGAAACAGGAGGGAGGGCCTATTCCCTACTCCAAATGACTTGATAGGAAGGCAACACCCTTCATGTGGAGTGTAGGGGGTAGGATAGAATGGGCGGGGATCGGGGTTTTGGGAAGGTGGAAGAGATGGAAGTAGGGAGGGAGGCATGGAGAGGGAACTGGGATAAATTTGTACAAAAAGAAAAATTAAAAATAAAAAATTAATAAAAAAAGAAATATTTTCCCAAGTCTTAATATTATACCTATTTGTTTCATATCCTTTTAAAATTCAATTGTCATTCAAGACCATGTGTCCCTCTTCAATTATATTTGTTATGTTCATTCACAAATAAGTTAGAATGTGATCTTATTATATTAAACTGCATAAGTATTTCATATTATTACCAATATATTCAAAATGTACACAATCATAATAAACTATTAAATTTTTATTTAACTGTATATAAAATATTAGTTTATAACTTGAATGAAAAGCTATTTTGAGGTATGTAAAATATAGCTATTTATTCTTTTGACTAATATTAATAAATTAATGTATTCAATGTTATAGCTAGACCCACATTAGCTATTTTTTTCTGAATATTCTACAATGATAGCTGTGTTGTTGATTTAAGCTCCCTGATGCAATAGTGAGAGGAATATTATGGAAATGATTGAACTTAGAATTCTTAGTTAATGTTACAACTCATACCTAGCATTATAGGGTCTTAGCCCAACCATAGAAGACTAAGCTGGGTCCAAGGAAAAATAATTGCACTGCTTGTCCATTCCTCAAGTCTCACTGGATCCCAAAGACAATCAGACACAGAGGAGAGTCTAGTTCAGCAGGAACTCATTTATTGCCCCAAAGCAAGCGTCTTTTAAAGCAAAGAGCTACAGGGAATTGCCAGCCAATGATTTAAAGGTCAACCTATCATGCATCTAGGCACCCTATACTCTATCTAGTGCACACAAGCCATTCATGAAGTGACCTCATCTGGTTGGATCTTGGCAACCAATCACCCTCATTTGTAAACATCTCAGGACTCACCCTCTTGACTTCTCCTTGGTGCCATCTTTGGCTGGCTCATGTGCCCTTCATGGGAACATTAACTTTTTAAGATTCAAAGCTCCTAGGGTGTCACCCCTTTTTTTGCTGCTAAATAGATACATTATTAAATTACTCTTATGCCTATGAATTAGTATATCTATCTGCCTTCATCAGAGAATAGCCTTGTCCTAGAGATTATAATTTATACAGAGACACACAAATGGTCAATGTGAATCTAAGAGATTGTATGGTGTCTTCTCTAAATAGGACATTTATAAATAAATAGGATAACCATGGGAAAGGGTACAGAAATATTTTAAGAGACAAAGAGACAGACGTGGGAGATGATAGCAATAAAAGAGTGGTTATGGAAATATTGTGGTTGTTGTATGCATTAACTTAACAGTTGGCCCAAAAGATCACATCTTAGCTGTGGAGAGAGGGACTTAGGATCTTCCTCCTAGTTGTGAAATGAATGGCAGTCCATGTCTTTTAAAGAAGAAAGTAGGTTTTGTTGAAGTGTGGTGTCCCTGTGAAGCTATCAGGACACCTGTAGACCATCCTATAGCTTTTCAGAACTTGACAGCTTTTTGTGGATCTGATAAGATTTTAAGGACAGACACATGAGTTTGTGAGAGAAGCAGTTTTAGAAAACTGTTGTACAGCTGCTTCTTCCAAGTGAAAACATCTCCAGGAAGGAGATAGACCCTCATCAGACACAAAATGTAAAGAAAATGGACAGGATGAGATGGATTTTGCAATATTCTTCAACATTATTTCCAAGCTTTGTACATGCAAACAAGTCCTTGGGAGTGGGATAATGAGCAAAATTGCTGAAGAAAGATAACATCTCGTACTTGTCCAGCTGCCTGCTCATTTTATGAATCATCACATATGGCATTTCAATATTTGATAAATCAGTTGTTTTGAGCAACCCCTACTCTTGTAAGTAACTATTAATAGTACAGTCTTCTTAGTAATCACAACAAAAATCACATTGATTGTTAAGAGTAGATTTTCTCAACCAGTTTAGTCCCAGAGCTATGCCAGCCCCAAACAACACATAGGGATGCTATATTAGATATAAAGTTGTTAACCTGTCACAAGCATTTTTTATTGTCCAGCTCTGTCTTAAATATTTACCAATTTTTGTTAATCTAAGTATTTCCACATTATGTTATCATACTGGAGAGAGACTCTGGTGTTCTACTATCTCTGTTCTCCATGTTGAATCTCTTCCCTACTTTTTCCTCTCTCCTTGTCTCCTAGTCCCAGCTCTCTTGCTTTCCCATTGGCCAGCAGTGCCAATAAGAGAAACATATTTACAGAATGACACCTTCCATCAATTGATTTCCTGTATTGAACTTTGGTGAAGGTTTTACCTTAATATGGTATGAGTTCTCTTTCAATTTTGAGTAAAGGTGAGTGTGTGTTGTGTAACTCTAAGAATATTCTCTGACACATCAAAGGATAAGTGAGTAGATGGGGAGAAGAGGTTGGGGAAGATGTAATAAAAATGCAAGAATGAAATTGTCATAAAATAGAAATGCTTCAGTAAATACCATTGTACCTGTTTTTTTGTGGATGTACACCCATTTCATTAAATACAAGTAACAGAGTTTGGGACCTGTTTATAAAATATTATATTCTTCACAATTGCATTTCAGAATACCTAGGGAATTAAAACATATTTCCATAATGTAAAGGTAATGGGGGTAATGTGAACACACTTTAAATTCATATAGTATCTGATATGCAAATATTGTTGAACATAGTTGAGAAAATATACATAATTACAAATTCTGTAACAGTAATTTCATTTAATTATATAAAATATTTTATACAATTTAATATTATAAATATTATACAATAGAGTATGCAATTTAATATATCATATCTATAATTTCTATAATCATATAGTTTATATAGTCTATTATTTAGGCAATACATTTTCTTGTAACCAACACAATGTTATAAACACAATATTCAATATTGTGAATCATATCTGTGAGTACATACTTTTGTGTCTGTAATATTGTTTCACACCATGGATCTCTCTTATACAATGTGACATATTTTATTTACTCTTGTGTTTTGTTCAGAGAATAAATTTATTTATACATGCCACTGTTGTGGATATTATCTATGTTACAGCCAGCCCTAAACTTGCCATTGTCAACTGACAATTAGCTAATGATCACTTTTAGCCAATGTTCAAACTGACCCAGGGACTTCTGTTACACAGGGTAGCATTTGTAGCATCCCTAAGTAGCATGTGGACATGCATGTATACACATTTCCCTTACATTTTAATGTTATGGCAATACAGGTTCCCTAATATGACTTTTGACACCACTATTATCACCTTATCACAATACAATATAAGATTCATGGGACTGCACAGTTTAAGAGAAGAAATTTATTTAAAAGTTATTATTGTTTGACACATTGTCAGACAAATTTATTTTCATTTCTAAAGTCGTTTTCTGTCACATCTCTTTAATTATTTAAATGTTAGATTCAATCATTTAAGCATTTTTGAGGTATAGATGGAGTCAGTGAGAGCAGGCTATCAGATAAGTTTCCTTAAACAAAGACCAGTGAACATCAATAATGTAAAATGATATGAAATGGGTAAAGACAAGGAGAATGGTAATTGAGGCTATATTTAAAGGGTATTGAGTAGAGGAGGAAAATCCTCATAGTTATTCCACTATTCAGACAAATATATCATCAGTCATCACCCTTTCTGTTGTGGTGCTCATTTAATTTTTTCTTTCCTCTCAAGGAAGTCATATGTGTAAATTTATATATCTTTAATAGAATCAGTATATTAACCAAATATATTTGTGTCCTAAATTACACTGTATTGCACTTACATATTTTCACAAGTTACAATTCTTTGAAAATGCCTATAGGTCTTGCATACTTGAAAGGACAATCTGTACAAATATAGGGAAGTACCCACATAAACATGAAGAAACATTTTATAATAAGCTTGAAAGTTGCCTTCATGTTGAACTTCTCTTGTACTGTATGTGATTCCATTCTGACAAGAAGATTGCTGGGCATACTGGGAATTTCAGTTTGTTCTGATTGGCATATGATAGTGAAATGAGTCTATTTATTAAGACTTTATATCCAGTGGTGATTTTAGAAGCTAAGCCATATAAAAAGAAAAATCTAAATAGAACAAGAAAGTTGATAAATCTATATGTTAAGAGAAAAAGTAACAGTATGAATTAATGTAAGAATTTGACACAATGGTAATTATCCTATATTATATGGTTGATATAATCAGAGATTCATGAACTCACAAGGAGAAACCACAATGATATTGATATGTTTAAGAAATTTAAATTAAGAATGTGTATTTGTAATTTACCATTTAATTTTTAAACTCTTTGGACAGCTATAAAATGAAGATAATAAATGTATTGTCTTAACATCCATGTATGATTGTATGAAATAATGTAACTACATGTTTGGAAGTATTTAGCACACTATGAATAACTTGAAAAATGATATCCATTCTACTTTGGCTATATAATGTGTATGCACTATTTACAGCTATTTGTTATTAATTAAAAATTAGTAAATTAAGTAAATAAAAGTATAAAAATGCTATTACAGTTTTCACAATGTGATATTTAAAGAAAATGATTTTAAATTATTTTCGAATGTTGTTGGAATTCCTTAAATTATAGTTCTTTGTAATTTTAAGTAGAAATATACATTAATTTAGTTGTGAGAAATATATGTGTTAAGAAGGATTTAAAATATGTACCTCATATAATTATTATACAGTATTTAAGAAGAAAGAATCTTTCACAAATAATCAAAGGTTTTGGGTCTAATATGTCAAAGACAGAGCAATAATTGTAAAGATACCAATTTCTTAAGAAGTTAAATCAAATCTTCATTTCTGTGCACCCAAACAGAGCTTTGACAAACATGTCAACAGTGACAGAACTTAGAGTCAGAAGAGCAAGAACACACTAGGGAGTTGTGAATTGTGTCTCCAACTGTCACTCCCACAGGAAAGAAGGGAGTGAGGACTCAGCCAAACTAAGTGGTTACATCAGTTAAGTAGATATGATTGGCAGCTATAGGCTACTTCATCCAACTGACACAATGAATACTGGCTATTAAATCCAAATGGAATATCACAAGGAAAGTTTATACTCTGTATAATAAATTATATACTAAATGAATAGCATTTTGTCTTAGAAATTAGTTTAATATATTTTAAATTTACTTTTAAATTTGAAGATAATATATTATTTTTTTCCAGATAATATAATTACCAATCCCCTGTTCAACTTCTTCCTTCAAACATCGTCATTTAATCTATACTTCACTCTTGAAATCTTATATTCATTTATACAATATATTTTGATAGGATACTTTTCCCAATCCTCCCAGACTCCATGCTACCCTCCGAATAAAGCCAATATTCATTTGCACTGGTAAGCAAAGAGAAAAGAGAGATTCAATGAAATGCAGAGACAGGAGGGCATACACATAAAATAAGAAAAAAAATTCTTAAAATTGTTTTGAAAAGCAAAGATGGGAACTCCATTTGCCTAGAGACACAGCAAGGGGGGGTCTAGGCATTATGCCAAATAACTTGACAGATTTTGATGATCCGTGATAGAAGGCCTCACCCACCCTGGGGAGAGGATGGGCTATGGGATGAGATATCTGTGGGGAGCCTGGGAGAATGGGAGAGAGAGTGAACTGGAATCAATGTGTAAAATAAAAAAAAAAAATAAAAAGTAAATTTAAAAAGCCAACAAACACAGAAACAAAGTCCTTTTTTTTCTGAGCTTGCAGCAGCCCAAGGTTGAGGTTGATTTACTTACGATCATTGGGTTGAGCAAACTTGGTTATGAGTAGGAACCTGTACTCACTTTATTTTAAGTCTGTCTATAATTTGCCTAGTTTGAAATTCTACAGGTATCATACATATTGTCATAGTCTCTGTGATTTCATATGTATTCTGACCTGTTACATTTAGAAAGTGCTATTTCCTGGGAGTGGGAGATGTGTATGACGGTATTGTTATAGGTCTGGGTATTTTCAGGGATTCATAATACTGACAATAAATAACTATTTTTTTTTTAATTTTTTCAATTTAAATTAGAAACAATCTTGTTTTGCATATCAGTACAAGTTCCCTCTGCCTTCCATCCTCCCCTGCCTTCCATCCTCCCCTGTCCCCTACAGGTCCCTCATCCCACCACCTTTCTGCTCTGAAAGCAGGGTGGCAATCCCTTTCAACAGGGATTGTCAAAGTCTGTCACATTCCCTGTGTCTAAGCTGAGAGAGTATCCCTCTATGTGGAACTAGAATTTATTCCTATAATAAGGATAAATACTGATCCACTACCAGAGGATCTACAGACTACCCAGGCTTCCTAACTGACCACCAGAGAAGGCAAAAGGCACAAGTTCTCATGATCAAATTGAGGGCATGGTGGGAGAGAGGGAGTTAGGAGAAAGAGGAGAGAAGAGGAGGGGGAGGACCACATGAGGGAACAGGACGATTGAGTCAGGGGAAGAACAGAGTAGAGCAAAAAAAAGAGATACCTTAGTAGAGGGTATCATTATTGGTTTAAAGAGAAATCTGTCACTAAGGAGATGTCCAGAGATCTAAAAGGATGCCTCCCAGCTAACAATCTATGTAATTGTTGAGAGGCTACATTAAATGACCTTCCCCTATAATGAGATTGATGACTACCTTAAATGTCATCAAAGAACCTTCATCCAGAAGCTGTTGTAAGCAGGAGCAGACACCCAGAGCGAAACACTAAGCTGAGCCCTTGGAATCCAGTAGTAGACATTGAGGAGTGATGAACAAAGTTGTCCAGATCAGGTTGGGGAAACCCACAGAAACAGCTGACCTGAGCAAATGGGAGACAGTTTTCTTTAATGGTGGTTTTTGGTAGGTTGACCAGAGTTCCGTGGAGGAAGGTACCACACCAAGAAGTATATGAACAACACAATCCGGAATAAGCAGACTATTAAACCACAATTTCATTGGATTAGCTGTCCTCTGCTGGACTCTGTAGGTACCAGGTGGAATGACAACACGTGTACAAGAATCCAGACAATGAAATTTAGTCAGTGTTAAAGCAGCAAGTTGAGCTATAAAGTTACAAACAACATAAAGAAAACTTAATATGTTGAAGTGAAATAAAGCTATTTGAATGTGTGCATCTAAAATGGTGTTGGACAGAATACTATGTGACATAGAGTAGTAACTTTGGTAGGACTATTAGATGGTTGCCTCAATAAATATTTATGGCAGGAATTAAAGAAAGAGTCAATAAGTTTAAGAGAGCTATAGTTATGGATGGAATGGGTTGGAAGGAGGAATGGAAAGGAGGAAACAGTGTAATTATATTGATTTTTAAAATTAAAAATATTATAAAAATAGAGAATCAGGAGTTATTGAAGAAGTATATCAATACATGAAATATTAGTCACATGAACAAAGTAACAAGTAAGTTATGCAACAATGGATAAATAACATTATATATTTCTTTACAATAACATGAGTTTGTTAAACTAAAAGTTAATCTTAATCTACAGTGTAGACATTAGGAGGAATTAAGCCAGTATATCAATATCAGCTATGACTAACATTATGGTGTCACAGACACTAGAATAATGTTTATTTACATAGGGGTAGAGTGTACATAAAAACTGATAAAGTTTTCATTGATTTTTGTTAACTTTACATCAACCCATTAAAAATATAAATAGTAAATAATTAGATAAGTTGACATGCATTGGAAATAGTATAATAAAATATCAAGTGACAAGAGTACAATGGTAAAATATTTGAAATTTCTTGCATTCATTATATATCTTTTTTAGAAAAGATTTATATACTTTTATGTGTATTAATTTTTTGTATCCATGAGTGCATTTGCATCATGTGTGTGCCTGGTGCACATGGAGGCTTAGACTGGCCTGGAAGGCACAGAGACCCTCCCTCCTCACCTCCTGGGGTGCTGGGATTAAGGGTGTATCACCACTGCAGGTTCATTTAGTTCCAATTATTAATTGCAGTATTCCAGATTCCAGGTCTCATATCCCACACATCTATTCTAGCTTTTTAATAAAAGTTTCCTATGTTTAGAACCACTAATTTCTCATGCAGGATTCTAGTAGTCAAGATGATAGAAATTTAAGAATTACACACATATCTCACAAAGAAATATTTATAGCTAAATTATGTAAATTATTTTTTCTGTAAGTTGTAAAATGATATTAGGAACCTATAATATAAGGCTTTAATTCTCAATTTGTTGCATTGCACAGCTTTTTATAGTCTACATTATTTATGAGAGAAAAAAAGTTTATTAAGGGTCACAATTTTGAAGTTGTAAATAGTAAAATTTTCTGTAACCTGATATTCTCAATTTCAATGAATTTTAAGACCATCAATATCATCAACATGATACATCAATGCTATGATAATTAGAAAAGGCAGCAAAGAATGACTGTCTCAATGACTGTCTCAAACAAATAATATTTTCAAAATCTGACTTTTGTTAGGAAGATGTTCTTTTGTTAATATTTCATCAAACAGAAGTTGAGTGAAACCCTGCACAGTTAATTAGGAGCATAATCACTGGAAGCTAAAACATATTTTTTTTTCACATGTCTCTGAAACATTACTAGGGACTATATATTTTAAATTTTAACCTAGTGAAAGCAGACTGCAATCAGTATAATAAGTGAGGAAGTTTCTTAATCATATTTGAAGACTTTAAAATTACTAAGAGAACAAGTTCTTATATATTCTAAAAATGTTTAGGAGATTGCAATGACAAATTGTGATAGCTCCCATATTCTCTAATCTGTTTACTGAGAATACACACATTTCCAAATCTTAGTCATTTGTTTCAGAGTCCTGAGGGCTAAATTGAGGATGAATTCTGGAAGGTGACATTTTCCTGTCTCACTTCACATGCAGCATAAATTGCATTTGAAGAAAGCAGTTCTTCCTCCACTGAGGGATTTATATTACATATGCCACATCCTGTATTTTCCTCGGTTTTAGTTTTTCCTCAGAAGACTGGGGAAGCTTTTACCTTGTGCTACAATATCTGAACCCTGGAATTTGTGGTGGAGCTCCTCATGAATGTAATTTATTTTAGAGAATTTCTCCCTAAATATAGACATCTGATGTCTAGCAAGAGTCCTAGTTTTCTGGCTCTCTGTATACTGCTGAAAATGAGGTGGTAGAAGGTCTGCTATCATTACATGTTGGTTGTGTCTTTCTGGAAATTTGGTTAAATATATTTTCCAGTTTCATCCATTTTCTTGCAAATTTACATGTAAATAAAATCCCATTATATGTGCACATCACAGAGATTGTTCTTCTTTGTTAAGAAAACATATACAACGCATTTATTCTATTGAGCAAGCCTGAGATTTCTCCTGTGTTTACTGTCTGGAGGTTTATCTTAGTTAATATGTTTCTTTGACACAATCTGAACATCTTCTAAGGACATTCTGACCAAATACTTCAGCCTGTAAAATCTGTCACCCAGTAAACAAATGTTTTAGAAATCCTCCTTCATTTGTTCATTCTAATTAACCAACACAGATATTCCCAGTTATTTAATGTGTTATTTTCAATCAATTATAGAATTTTTTGTGAATTGTGTGTCTACAGGTTTCAAATATTAATTTTCAATAATCTTACAGAATTCATACTGCATTTGAGAAGGTTAATCAAATGAATTTTTTCTACCTGATTCAGTGTCCTTATGTATATGTCAGTATGTGGCATTGTGTTTAAAATATTGTTAAAATGTAGTACAGTATTAGAACATATAGCTGAAATATTTGGATATTATATATAATTATTTTCACATTATATATATATTCTTTTCAGAAAAATAAACTTCAGTGTCTAATATTTTTTAATGTGATTTTATATTAACCATTTTAGGTACTGATGAAATCATCTTTTATTACTATTCTTTTTGCTTACGAAGTTATAGGATATTTGCTATTCTATTTTTAATCATTAATTTCTAATTTTAATCCATATGGTTTAAGAATAGTGGCTAGTTTTTAAACAGCATCTTATATGGACACATGGCTTTATTTTACTTGGTGCCTTAGAGCAGATTCAACAGAGTTCCAAAATAGGCTCATTTATTTCTTGAGATTTGAGAATTACAGTTAATTCTGATTGAGAATTACACTTGGGTTTATTATATTGAGAGGTAGAGGTTTACATGGTGTTTAAGTTTACCCGGTCCAAGTCAATACTAATAATTCCTTATCTATTTTCTTAGTTATAACAAGTTCAAGCTGTTTGGAAAAGTTATCATAAGTGTTTATATTAACAGTAATATTATGGGTATTTCAAATACTAAGTCATGGGATATCAAAGTATTGAAGAGGCTGTATCTGTGATGCCCTACGTTTTTTGTAATTGAGGTCACAGAATTGAATCTGTATTTGGTGGAAGGTATAAGCCACTTTAACTGTTATAAGAGAATTAATTTCATTTATAAATCCATTGTTCTGTGAACTGGTCAACCTTGTAAAGGATGCACCCTAATACTATTACATTGTGATTACGCTTGAGTTCCTGAAGCTTGGCGGGTATAATATTCAAAGCATACAAATTGCCAATACCTCCACTTACTAATACTCTCCTTCTCATTTTACCAATGCAGCTATCTTAAGATAAGTTGTATTTTTTGTGCTTCAGTCATTTTACTAGTGTCTATTATTCAATGTCTATTAAAAATTTTTATGTGTAATGTACCATCAGTTATTCTTGTTTTCTTCTTCTATTATCTTAGTATATAAGATTTTATTTATCATCATAGTTAAATGATCTCGGTTTATGTTAGATTTTTTTGTGTATTATGCCTGTTTTCATTTCCCCTCAATTTATTAGTGTTTTGAAGCTGAAGTTAATTTTTCTGTAGAAAGCATATTATAGGATCACTATATTTTATTATTAATCATCGGGCATAATTTAAAGGTTAATTAATTTGGCAATAAACATAATTATTTGCATTATTCATTTGATATAAGCATTGTCCTTTTTAGATAACTAACTTTTTGAGAATATTTCATTAATATAATGAGTAATTATAGTGATATAAAGAAATTACTACTAAGCAACTTTTCGACTAAACTATGATATGGACTAAACATATTTCTGCTGTGAAGTATGAGAATTAGAAGTGTTAATTAGGTGTTCATCACACCTTCTGAAAATTTACAAAATGATTATATTCAATATAAGTATTATACAAAAAAGAAGCATTAGGTCAACTTGTTCAGAAATGGCATCAAGGCCTGGGAAGGATACTCAGACATTAATAACAATGGATGTTCTTGTGGACAACCTGAAGGCCTAGAAACCACATGTTGATTTACAACTGCCTCTGAGGTCATTTCCATAGAATCCTGCACATAGAATCCTTCTGGCCTCCACAAACGCTGGGCGTGCCTGTAGTAGACAATCATATATTATAATTATTATTCATGTTTTATACATTTTTGTAATATATAATCTAACAATATTAAAATTGAAACCTTCCTTTATTTTTAAACAAAAAGAGGTGGTGTTGAGGGATATCCTGTATGCTGTGAAAATTTTTCTCTTATTAGTTGATGGATAAATGCTAATTAGCCAGGATCCAGGTAGGAATTATAGGCAAGGCTACCAGACTAGTAGAATTCTGGGAAAAGCAGCTGAAGAGACACTGTCAGAGAGATGCCATGTAGCTATAGTAAAGGTAGATCACTGGATATTCTCCAGTAAGATAAGACCGTGTAGATATATATAAGCTAATAGTTATGGGTTAATAATTAACAGAAAGGTAGCCAGTAAGAAGCCTGAGTGATTGGTCAGTTTATAATTTATATATGTATCTATCTGTTTGTTTGGGGCTATATGGCTGATGGACAGGTGGAAAAGAAACTAAGTCTAAAAATGGTGAATAATGTGGGGCAACCATTAGAGGCAGGACAGGGGCAAATCACCCCCTGAGAGTCCCATTCCAGAGCAGAAAAATCTTCCAGCTGATGCTGGAAGGTTCCAATCAGTAAGGTTGACTGGACTTAACTTCCTACTGCCCACCCTCACCCAGTGCCAGCAGCTGACACCATCCCTAGAACATTTTTCTTTGTGTTTGGTGGTTTGACCCTGCTTTAATTTAGATAAGGGACACACTTCCAGACCTTGAGACTTCCCAGAGCCAGCATGTCTAGCCAGCCATGCACCTACCATGTATCAGACATGCTAATTGCCACGAATCTGCAGAGTAACTAGGTCCATGATATCACCAAGAAAAATGCTACTGACTGCTCTTAAATATTATTTGATTGTTTGGTAGCCCTGCAAATTTACCATTAATGCTGAGTCAGGAAACCTCTCTTAAAAGAGCATGAGCCTTTGCTTGCCTCTAGCAAACAGAGCCCAGCCAAAAAAAATTCTGCTACTAATAAGCCATGCTTGTTACTGTCCTTTTGTGATTCAAAACCTTGTTAATCTTGTTAAGCTCAGGTTTATGTGGAAATTCTTACACCATAATAAGTGCTATAATGTAAAAAGAGTTATTTATTAGTCTAAGTAATCAAAACACTGAGTCAGATATATAGGAAAATGTTGAGAGATCAGAGAAAAGGAACAAATTACTGCCACACCTTACCTCCTTAGTGTCTCAGCAAACAAGAGAGTAAGTTCTTGTTTCTTTCTGATTATACCCTATTTCTGCCAAGCTACCTCACTTCCTGTCATTCTGTATAGACTTCCAGACCTCTATGGTTACTAGTGGCAATCTCCGTTCTCTGATCTTCAGAGATGTTTTATTTGCACAAGCAAGATATCACCACAGTCATACAAACACATAGGCGAAATACCTATGCTCATAAAATTAAAATAAATAAATTGAAAGCACATATTGCCAAAAAGGTGAATTTGACAATTGCTTATGAGTATTGCTTATGAGTATATAATTTTATTTCCAAATATCCACATTTTTTATGTGCATATAAACTGAGTATGTATTTTCAGTTGTTAATCTTGAATTCCTTAAGAGTTCCTTTTAGGCAATATGTGTACTATGCCCCAGAAATGTGATAATTTTAATAAATGATAGTTCTTTTAGAGAGAGAAAATCCCATTGGCTCCTGCCAAGATTATTATTATTATTATGTAATTATATTACTATATAATTATAATATTATTATTAATATATTATTAATATTATTATTTTTATTTCAGTAGTCCCACCTTCTCAAAAAACTAAATGAGAATGACATCATCTGTTTCAAATATCTATTATAATCATCTAATTTAAAATTGCAGAAAAATCTTCTCAAGATACATTTAGTGATTTACAAATTCTAAACATCTTAAAGTATTCATGAAAGTTTTGTCAATTTGACATACTCTAGAAACACTGGAGTAGAGAGTACTAATGTAGGATGGCATTAAAGAGATAGGAATATGGATAGATGGAGAGAGCTGCAAAGTGCTATGCCTTAAAGATGGCTCTGGCTTCTGCCTTCCACCTCCCCAAGGGTGAGCGCTGTCTGGTGTAAACAAGCCCTTAATTGGTTAAGTCTGTTCAGCCTGTCTGCTTCTGCATTAGAGTAGCCTATCTGCAGGGTTCACTTAGCTCACTGGGGTTGGTTAGCTCAAGGGTATTTAAACCTGTGCAGGGGTCCCCGGCTCTCTCTCTCTCTCTCTCTCTCTCTCTCTCTCTCTCTCTCTCTCTCTTGCAGGCCAGAAGAAACATGTTTAAAGGATCCTGATTAAAACTGCAAGAAGATCTACCCGGAGTAGCGTTGCCCCTGCTGGCAAGGGTAGGCGTGTACAGATAGATGCTTAAGGAGGATTGTCCTGATGACATAAAATGATGTACAGAGACTGAGAGTAAAAGTGGTCAGTATTTCTACCTGAGTGTGAGTCCTCCTAGACTGTAAAAGAGTATCAAAAGTAAGCTGAGAAACACACACGCACACGTTCGTTCTTTCTCTACTTTGAGGTGTGACTATGCCTCACTTCCTAAGGTTCCTTCTGCCTTCATTTTCCTGAAATGATGCACTATAATCTGGAATTGTAAAATAAAGTATATCATTTTCTCTAGCAAGTTATTTTGATAAGTGTTTTTTTTTATTCTCACAAAAACGAAGGAAAAGATGTGGACATCATTACAACACATACACTTTACATGGGATAAGCTACAGTAGTAATATATGGTTTCTGCCATATATTAATTTCCAAAGCCAATATCTAAGAATTCTTCAAGATATTATTCTATTTTATATTAAAGTCACCAAGTTATACTCTCATAGATCCCTTTTTATGAACAAATCAGAGAAATGTTAACCAATTAATTTTGCCAGTATAGACAGGGTACTCTTCAGGTCTTTCTTGATATTTGTCATTCAAGTGGTGTGAGGTTTATAACCTGTCTCCAGTTTAGGAATAGATTGAAGGATCACATTATTATTCAATGTTGATTTTTATTAATGTGTACTTCATTAACTAGAATGATAATACACAGGTAAATTAAATAAGACTGGGTAGAAAAGTATTGTTCATATAAAAACATACCTTTCCCAGCTGTGGATTTGTAATATAATTCTGATAAACACTGAAACACTGTGGTTTACTATAAAACAAATTTGGCTTTAGATTAAGTTCTACAAATTACAAGATTCTACCCAAGAATCTAATTATTTTCTTTGCACTATATTTCCATTTCAATGGAACAGACAATACTGATACACACTGTAAAAGAAAAGCCAAGTTTTGCAATGATTCAGGTACCATTTCCACACATCTGTCTTGTGGTCATTTTGAAAATCTCTTTTTTCACCATGCTTGCATCAATGAGTTGATAGTATGTAGCAACACCACGTTAACATTCCATGTACTACAAACAGTTCCATTTCTTCCATTTTAATATATCCAGGACATTCTAAAATTGACTTTAATTTTGTTATTTTTGTTCAATGTATAACTCAACTCATCAAATACATTATTAGAGAATATTTTAATCAAACGAACTATAACAATTATTTTTCAAATTCTTATTGGTGGAATCCATGCAGTGCATTTCTTCTGAAATATCGTCATAAACATTATACTTTTATGCTTTCAATATTTATTCTCAAATATCTATATTAAGTTACTGTTAATATCAAAGCTGAAATGATATATATGTTCTGAGGTTTTGTGCTTGCTATCATCCATAATTAATAACTCACTTTGAGGTCCTGCCAGTATTTAGTTAAACAATTGTATAAACTAAACATAAAATATGATGCTGTAAATGAGTATTCAGAAGATGGTGTCTTACTATATGACAAAATCAGATGAAAATATTTTACTTTATCTAACAAATGAGGGTTAATATCTTCAGAGATTTGTAAAACAATTGTTTCTATTATAAACTGAGACACTCAATACTGAGACTTCCTTATATTCCATCTCATTTTTAGGATCCCTCCCACTGCTTCCCATGCTTCAGTTTAAGTAAAACAAAACCATCCTGGGTGAGGTAACCCAGAATCAGAAAGACAAATATGGTACATACTTACTCATCAGTGGATATTAGATGTAAAGGAAAGGAAAACCAGACTATAATTCACAGCTCCGGGGAAGCTAGATAACAAGAAGGACCTTAAGAGCGACATATGCCTCATAACTGAAACCCACATTCATGGGGCCTGGGTTGGTCCAATGCTGGTTTTCCAGATATCAGTTCCCCCCATGAGTTCCCCCTTGTTCAGGTCAGTTGTTTGTCTCTCAGGAGGTCTGGCAGTCTATGAGATCTCTGGCAGTGGAATCAGGATTTATCCCTAGTTCAGCAACAAACTTTGGGAGTCTATTTTTCATGGAGGAATACTCCTTTAGTCTACAGACAGCCAAGAGGGACTAGGATTTACCACAAATGAATTAACAGATTTTGATAATCCCATATTGATGACCTCACCTTCCCTGGGGAGTGGATGGGGATGGGATGGAGAGGTTGGTGGTGGGCATGGGAGGATGGGACGGGAAAGGAACTCGGATTGATATGTAAAATGAGAAAATATTAAATAATAATAATAATAGTAGTAGTAGTAAAGACAGAGGGACATAAGGAAACATGTTACCCCCTGGGAAGGGAAATAAGATGAAATCTTTTGGGAAAACAGGGTGCCTGGAGGCAGCAAGGGGAGGGTAGAGGGGGTGAAAAATTGTGGGAACAGGATGGAAGGGGTGGGGTGAAGCTGAGGTGGAGCACAATAAAAGAGAAAAATTGAAGTGAAAGAGAGAGCCACTATGGGCTTAGGGAGAAATTTGGTACTATGGAAATTTCCAAGAAGCCACAAGGATGAAAACAGCTAAGACTTCTAACAATACTGGGATTGGTGAATAGCCCAACTATAATAATAGAAACTTCATCCAGTAACTGATGGAACCAGAAGTAGAGAACCACAACCAAGCACTAGGCCAAGCTCCAGGAATCCAGTTGAATAGAGGGCAGAAGGAATATATGAGTAAGAAAAGTCAAGATCATGATCTCCAGAGATAGCTAAAACAAATTTATGGAAAGCCAGGAAACCTAGACTGATAGCTGTGGAGCCTCCATGAGCACTGCACTTTGTGAGAGATGGTTGTGAAGCTTGGGCTATCTTATATCCACAGCAGAGTTTTATCCTGCTGGAGATAATCCATTATATTTGCCTCATGCGGATAAAATATTTTATTTCCAAACCAATGATCAATGATCACAAACTGAAATTTGAAGTAAAATTATTAATTCAAATATTAAAAAAATAAAATATATAAAAAAGACAAAATTTTTAGAGAATTTAGGAATCCTTCATACTTCAAACATTTTGTAGATATTTGAATCCTTAATTCTAGACATGTATTTGTTAGGAAAATCTTTCCCTCATCTGCAATTAAATGCATTCTTTATGGCTTAGTCTTTTAGTATAACTGCTACACATGTTTATTGAGCATAAGCCACAATCCTGGCAAAGCATAAAATATTTGTGTTTTTGTGACTTACAGTGCTTTTGATCTTACTTTAAAAAGATATTTTGGAGAAAACTATAATTTACCTTTAAATTCTTCAATTTTTAAAATCCAATAAACAAAAAATTATTAAAAATAGAAATCTATTAGTATATAAAGTCAACAAACAAAACTATTTTTGCTCTTTTGATGAAAAAATAATCAACATAAATGCACTATGAATGTGGTGACAATCTGATGTCAACTCATTGTGCTAATAATGGTAAGCAATTGAAAACATAAATTCAGCATCTCCTAAGAATATTTTTGTGATTTTTTTATTTAGTAAGTGTAGATTATTAGATATAGTCAGTAATTAGACAGCTGTTTCTAACATTAAAAATGTTCTTTATTCAAATTTTTTAAATTATTTTTTTAATTTATTTCATAGTTAATTAATTAAAATTAGACTCTTCTCTTATTCAATGCATTCCATCTACATATTCCCTTCCTTTCACTCCTAACTACCCCTTCTCTCTCTCAGATGCACTCCAGTTTTATTTCCCTTCAGATAAGTGAAGGTTTCCAACCAACGACAACCAAAGAGAGAGACACAAGATACAATAAGACATGCTGAAAGATTCCATATGGAGTCCAGACAAGATAAACCAATATTGGGGAGAGAAATATCCCAAGAACAGGCAAAACACACCCAGGTACAATGATCAAGTTCTATACAACGACCAAACTAAAAGCCATAATATATATATGGCAGAGGACATGGTGCAAACCCATGCAAGGTCTGCATTTCCTCTCTTACATGAGGTTTTCCAGGATACAAGAGAAGGGGCCCAGTGGAGTCTTCCCATGTAGACGCTACATAATGTCTAGTTATCGGCCTCTGAAACTTCTGCTAACAGCTGCTGGAGGAAGCCTCTCTAATAATAACTATACAAGTGATGCTGACTTCATTATTATTATTATTAGTAGTAGTATTATCATTATAAATTTATATCATTATGTAATTTTATAATATCATTATAAATTTTATAATTTTTATAACTTTGGCTGACCCTTATACTAATAAATCATGGCCTCAAAGACAGCCTCTGCAAGAGATAAATGTTTAGCTCTTAGGGATTAAAACCCTATCTCAGTTAAAACAGAGCATGATCTGAATTGAACATATAGGACCAGAAGGACAGAGAGAAAGGTTGAGACCACATGTACATGTAGCTGATATAGCAATAAAATTATAGAGTCATGATCTATTGTAACACTTCATTGTTTTCACTTGATTCAACCTGAAGCATCTGGACTACAAACATCACCCCAAAACCGGTTTTGAACTGTAATGCTTGAGGCAACTTAATACTAGCTAGCTGATATGGTGTACCTTGTTATTACACCCTGGCTAGAGTTTCAGACAGAACTTCAGTCAAGCATTTCTTGCCATGAATAGACTAGCCAAAAATGTTACAGCTAGTCCCTGTGAGAAACTTTGTTGCTAAAAATTTTGTTCCTATAGGATCCTAGGGAGTCATCATCATCTAATTTTAGCAGGAAGTAATCTTAATATTAACGACCTCCCTTTCCCTACTGTCAGCCTTAAGGGATAATATTCATCCACATATGGTTGGTTTTAGTTACTTATGGTTAGATATGGAAGGAGATGCTCACACTTGGGTATCTCTCTTGGATTGGTATAGGGTAAGGTTAGAAAGGGTATGGTTTAGATGAGATATGGGTAGATTAATGTATATCCTTGTGAATTGTCTTCATAGTTATATACAACTTACATTGTTATAGATTCATATATGTTATAACTTATGTAAAATTAAGTTTATATTCCTTTCTCAAATTATTTGTATATTATATTTTGTCATGATGTGTAAGGTATTTTCTGTTACAGATGCTTTGTGCACGATATATTTATCATATTCTATTCTATGTATGTATACCTTTATATATGTTCAAGACATTTTATGTATCGATACTATTTAGGATATTTTTATCATGTTGCACTGTACAGTTCTACCTCGGATCAATATATTTCAATTCATATATATATATATATATATATATGTATATATATATATATATATAAAGAGAGAGAGACAGAGAGACAGAGAGAGACAGAGAAAGAGACAGAGAGACAGAGAGAGTTATATTACTAAAATCATTGCCCTTGCTAATTACTTAGGGACGTTTCAACCATTCATATAGCTATGTTCCCGAGTATTACAGATTATCTTCAACCAGGTTTCTTATACCTATGAATTTAGTCAGACATAGATGTTTTATCTTCAAACACTTCATAGACCTACAGAACATGGCATTTAAATGATTTAATATTAGTACTCCATTTACATGAGACACTATTCCTCATGACAGTACTGAGAATTTCCTGAGAATATGTTGGGCATATTCTGGAGTCCATTCTCTCCTTGGCTAAGGGCCTCTTGAGAAAAGAACTTCCTCCACATAAACCACTGATTTTGTACATTCTGTCCCACTAAGCTTGCAGAAGACAAACATAGAAGACTGCTGAACATTGCCAAGTCAGGGCAAAACAGCCTTGCTACCTCCCTGATTCTGTAGTGGTCTGTCATATACTCCAGGCCTCAGACAAAACTGGTTGCCCCAATGTTGCTGGAAGACCTTAGGTGACTTTACAGATAGCCTGCTGCTTCTGTCTTCGGTGCACCATTTGGAAGTTGCTTGACTGCACTTCCTGTCTACCCTAGTATTGTTATATTCCTTCTCAGGTCTTTGATTAGGTTGAAGTTTAGACTGTCACAATTATTGTTCTCTCTTTCTAGATAGAGATATTAGTTACAAGACTTAAGCTTTCCAGCTTTGGACAACTCTATCACAATCTCTATTATGCCTTCACCTTAGGACTGGATATGTATGTCTTAAGTTTGTATGCTCTTAATTTTCCTTTTCTTAGAGCATACTTGATATTTACTGTATTTGTATTTAGTTTTGTATCAACCCTAAATCTTTTCTTTAAATGAAAATGAGAATTGTAGTGAGATATCTACCTCACCTGCACCTGTTGCATTGACCTCATCCATGGGGACCAGGGAACAGGTGCAGGTGTAACCTGGGGACTAGGTCTGGGATACCAGATTCCAGCTTGCTCTATAGCTTCCTGGTCAGGGACAGACTGCATCAGGAGAAATCCTTGGGACAGGAACCTGCTGGCTGTCATCTGATTCTGTTGTAAGTGATTTCTCCACAAATAAACATTCATCAGCCTATTTTTTTTCCAAGATTCTTATTTATACACAATACCTTAGTTCTCTGGGCTATCTGGTCTCTGGTTCCTGTCCATACAAGAAATACAGACATTATGTACATATTTACCTTATCTGTTTTTCATGTAAATTTTACTTATTATTGTGTAACTGATATTATTTACCTAACTCACCATAAATATTTTCAGAAATCCTACATGTATATTAAAAAAACCTTTATCCTTGACAGTTATTCATGAATTTAAATAATTGCTCAAGAAAATTCAACTACTATCTATTATGTTGCTTAAGGGTACACCATTGCCAAACATAAGAATGAGGTAACCTCTTGTGACAAACCATGAAAGAAAAAAAAAAATCAAAAACTCTTTTCTTTGCATTTTATTTTTGAAGGATTCTTGTCTTCTGTCATTTTTATGCCATGTCCTTTCTTGTAGAAAGATGAAATTCCCTTTGTATCTGACAGCTTTCTCAAGGTTAAGAGAGTGATTCCTTTTACAGTAGGACTTCACTTATTTTATTTCCAAGGAGAGAAAAGTAAAATAAGGCTTCAAACTTAGTACATGTACCTAAAGGGCATCTGTCATCAATGACCTACCATCCCTTCTCAGAGCTATCAATGCTAGCCATTCCAAACTTTAACAATGACAATAGCACCTTTAATATAAATGTGCTCTTCCCTTCTCAGAGATAGCAATGCTAGCTGTTCCAAACTTTAACAATGACAATGACACCAGTGAGAGAAATGAGCTACAGAAACTTGAAAAAGACTTGGAATTAGTAGATATACTCTAAGTAATATGTTTCCTGAAAATCCACCAAAAAAGTAGTGTGTTGGCCAGTTTTATTTTCAATTTGATACAAATTAAAATGATCAAGGAAAAGAAAATTACAATTCAGAAAATATGTCGATCAGACTAGCTCTAGGCAGGTTTATTGGAACTTTTTCATGACTAGAGAATGATGTGGTAAGACCCAGCCCTCTGTGAGCAGTAACACCCATGGGAAGATGTTATTGAGTTATACGAGATGGTAGGCTGAGTTAGTAAGGGAGAACAAGCCAGCAATCAATGTTCCTCCATTATCTTTACTTCAGTCTTGCCTCCAGGTTCCCAACTTGAGTTAACATTCTGGTTTATCTTTGAGATGTATTATTATGTGGAAAATTAAATGAATAAATTATTTTTTTGGTGTTGCTTTTTTCTTGGTTTTTCTCACAGAAATAGGAGGGGTAAACTAGGGTTGTGTCTATTGTCTCAGCTTGAGAGTATGAATCACTCATTTAATAGCATCATAGCAATTATTACTAAGGGAAGGCAGGATTTAATCACTGAATTTATGGGTTGTTGTTTATATTTTCACAGAATTTGTGATCTAATTCATTCTCACACATACTTGAATATAACATTAAAGTATATTTATAGATAATACTGTATAGCAAACCTTTAACCTGCCAGGAAAAAAAGCTCTCTACCTGGGAAAACACTGGCTAATTTCTTAAACATGTTTCCTCTTTTGTGTCCTCAAAGTCATTTTTTTACTACTAATTGATGCTTTACAAATTAGAAACATTTTTACCTGAGGTCTTTAAGCTCAAGCTTTCAAAAATACCTTGAAGTTTTGTTAGCGTTGTGTGTTGGGAAATGCATGGAGGAGCCAAAAGTATTGTTAATGTGCATCAAGGAGCATTAGAAAGAAACAGGGTGGTAGAATTAGTCTATGAGAAGTTGCAAATCTCGTCAAATATGCTCCAATAAGTGGTACTGACTTCCACAAGGAACATCTTCCTGGTAGGAATTTAATAATGTTTGGTAACTTTAGTACTAAGACTAATGGTGGACTTTTCAGACCTGCCAGGATAAAGCAGATTTAAAAGAAGATATGTCTTTTTGTGTGTGGGGATTCAAAAAATTCTTCCTAACCAAGTTATCCTGTGTTCAACCTAACTTTCTTACTACATGATTCCAATCAGAATGAAAGATTTTGTATTCACCTTAAGATAACAAAGGCATCACACTGCTATAGTCATCTGTGTATCTCCAAAGACCCTGTCCTGCCCAGGTACTATTGTGAATTCTGTTTGTTTTATTGTGAATTGTTTTCTTTATTGATTAAAATTTAACTGTTTCTAGAATTGCTAATTTGTAATTGTAATTATATAAAGAATTATTGTCCTTGCCACTGATACATTAAAGGGATTCATAAATGTATGTTAAATGCATGAGTCTACTTTAAATGAAAAGCTACCTTCTGATGAATGTCAACTGAAGAAGGGCAGATTGGTTTTTTTTGGGGGGGTAACATGTCTTAATTTGTCTACACATGGGTTTGTGTAAATCCAGACCTAACCATTGTCCGTACAGACTCTAGACCTACAACTTGTTTTTATGATTTGGCTCTGTCACAATGCTTGGCTTTGCTCTCAATTGTGGTTTCAGTGTCACCCTTCTCTACCCACTTTGGTTCTGTCTCTCAGCTAGAATGATTTGGAAATTCTCAGACATTGCCAAGTTCTCTTGAACCTTTTGTAGCCATTATTTATCATTTGTGCCTGGTGTGTGTGTGTGTTTGTGTGTGTGTGTGTGTGTGTGTGTGTGTGTGTGTGTGTCTTTGTACATTTATTTATGTAACAGCATTAATATTTGTGTGTATATAGATATATGTATGTATGTGTGTATATATGCACACATATACATGAGTAGATAAATACATACATACATGCATAGATGGCAGATTGATTTTAGGATTACCACATGTGACTCATCCATTTAAAGAAGTAATTTGGTTTGGAATAAAGGGACCAATTTTTGCCTACCTCTGATACTAAGAAAACTCAGAACTAGTAGACAAGTAACTGTTAATGAAACACAGTAGATTATAAATTTATTTTCATTTGGTAAAGTTTGAGTTTGTTTTTTTTTTTAATCTAGTTATATCTGCAAATTCTTGTTTTCTTTTTTAAGATTATATTGCATCATTTTGTGTTTGGTTAATGCATAGTTTATGTGTCTGTAAATATGTTGCTAAAAGTAATTCTTAAAAAGGGGAGGGGAGGGAACTTAAAAGATAGTCATCATTTACACCTGCTGTAACCTGGCAGGTGTTCTTTAAGCATGACATTTCTTTCCCTAGTGCTGTTTCTTGTAGTAGCATCACTAAGGTAATTTTGATACACATTTATTTTTATGAGTTGAAATGATTAAAATACTCAGAACTACCAAGTGTATTCTCTCTTTCCTGTGGTCCATGATCAGCTTCAGTTTCCACCTAGCAGTGTTTTCTCACGTGCTGGCATTCATATACAGAGTACAAAGATGAACTCTGACATAGTTTTCTGATACTTGGTTTTAGATCTCCAATAATGTCTGTTGCATTCTAGTCTATGTCCATGGTAGTCACTGGGGCTGCACAACAGAAGGATATGAAAAAGATTTCACCTCTTGATTAGCTAAAGTCAAGGTCTTGGGTTCTTTATAATGGAGTTATTTTTGTTCTGTTTTAAGAGGTAAACCCTCACAGGTTAATTGCTGTGGAACAAGAAAAATTCACCTAGAAGATCTAGTAAGACAGATGCGACAACTTGACTTGCTGACAAAGATTGAATTGTGTCCTGAGCACAGAGAATTCCAATAAAATTCATCTCACATACCTTCAGATCCATTTCTTAACATTTGGAAAGTAGGAAAAGATGTGTAGGTTAATGAAACTCCACCAAACAAAAGCTACATATCTGAAGTACATAGATTAACTGAAGCACAGTCCATTTTCAGGCACTTCCTGTTTAACCTTTTTATTTTATTTGTTCCTGCTTTGAAGGACCAGACATAAAGACACTGAAATGTTTATAAGAGACTCCTGCTATGTAAGGTCTGGCTTTGAAGATCTTTAGAGTATTTTTGGGTGGTAGAGACAATTCCTCCTTCAAGGATAAACCATCATTTAACATAGAGTTCACAAACTCAGCAGCTCCAATGAAACCATCCTCCTGATTCTAAATTCATCACAAGGTATATAGTCAGGAAAAGTTATTAAAATTAGCCAATAACCCAAATAATGTTAGTACAATATCTAAAAGTATATGTATCTCCCCATATCTAATATAAAATACAACCACCATAGTCTACTTTAATGTATACAGTTACCTGCCTGATCACTTGTTATTGGATAACAAGTTGGAGGCTATTGGGTTCTTCATTATGGAACTATTTCTCATGCTTTCAACTTTCTTTAATTGCTTATAGCTTTGTCTAGGGTTGGAGAATAATGAGTTTTCTGTCTTCCATGTTAGTATGTCCATTGGCATACTTGTTCAGCTCTCATTTATGCTTAAGTATTTTTAAAGTATATGGGGGCAACTTCGCTGACATTTCTAGAGTTACTCCTTTACAGGTGACTTTAAGTTCCTTTAACATTTACAGTGTTTGCACCCCATACTTCATCAAAGTTCCCTCGCCACAAAAGATAATCTTCTTTTGTTTGTTGTATGTTTTTTCAGCTATTTGACCAGTTTTGTGCAGTCAGGGTCTCCATTGTGATGAGAAAGATTTTTAATAAGGAATATGGTCTTGAATATCTATGGATATATACATGAATATTTATATTAATGTTAGGGATCATTTTGGTTTAGTAAAATAATGGCATACATTCCTCCAAAACCTCAGTAAATCTAGCTTAAATTTCCAGTACCATGCATAGTTTCTCATTTGGTTTATGTTAAATCCATTTAGAGAGCAATAATTATCTAACAAGATATGGAGCAACAATTGCACAGTTACAGTTACTATTAGAATATCATCATGTTTAGAGTTTTAGGTATCATGAGCAATAGAACTCTCAGTTACTTCCCTCCTTTTGAAGCAGGTATGCCATGGAGATTTTCAGGTCAGAAACAAGTCATATTCTTCAGGTAGTATGTCCAAACTACATGTTGTTCTTAGCTTCCTTCGACCTCTGGAAGGCAACCCAAAACATAAATGGTTTATCATGTCTGAAGTGTCACTTGGACTCCCCTGAACAACAGCCTGAACTGAGGATTCATATGACTGTTATTGGGTATTGGGTTAAATACTCTATAGATCTTAGAGAACATTGTCAGGCCACATAGAACCAAGTGATACCAAAATCCTCTATGCTAGAGTCTGTGAGCTTAAAATGATGGGTGAGACATTTGCCCCTCTGGATTTGAACAGATATTTGTTCACAATTAATGAAAAACAAGACATAACTCCAATGTGCATTAACAGATTAACTGATAAACAATGTGCCACTCATCTTTGAAAAGGGGTAAAATCTTATACATGCTAGACCATGGATAAACTCTGAGACTATTGTCCTAAGGAATAAGTCAAACGTTATAATTATCTAGACCATCTCACACACACACACACACACACACACACACACACATATGTATATATATATATACATATATATATGTATATATATATATGTATATATATATATATATAGTATAGTCATGGTTACTAATCATGGGCTGGGAACACAAGATTCAGAGGCTCAGTTTTACAAGATGAAAGTGTTTCACAGATGAATGATAGGGATGAATACACAGTAATCTGACTAAATCAATGTTATTGAACTGTACATATGTACATATGCTTGTTACGAGCACGTTTTTCCCCCCACCGCTGGTTTGATCCCACTCTCTGTTCCTCCCCGCCTGCCACCCAGTCCCGCCGCCATGTGAGCCCCAAATAACACTCAGAGACTTTATATTTGCTACAATCCTGTTGGCAAGATACTATTATTGTTTATGGGCTAGCTCTGTCTTAATGATTAACCCATATTTACTTATCTAAGTATTTCCACATGGTCATCTTATCTGAGCGCAGCTGGACAGCATCTTGCTTCCTCTAGGCTCTACATGCTGACTTCTCCTTACTACTTCCTCTTTCCTCCTTGTCTCCTAGCCCCACCTATCTTATGAGAAACATATTTACAGAATAACATCTCCCATCATCTGTTCTTGTGAATACTTAAATAGGTTGATCTATAATCATGATTAGATTGAGAGACACTCAGTTACTAATAGAGATAGTCTCTAAATGTGTCTGTGATGATATTTATAAGCTTGATTGGAATACAGAACAGCAGCTAAAGAGTTAACATTTGCCCTGAATGTTGGTCACATTATCCAATACACTGCCAGTATATATGGAATGAGTATAGAAGGAAGGAGCCAGCAATTACACAAGCACAAATCTTGAGTAAATTATCTACTGCTATTGATATTACCATTATAGAAACTAGACCGTAGCCTCCCCTGCATTCCAATATCTTCCTACACTAATGACCTTCCAGTGAGCGTCTAAATAGTCTCAGACAAAGTCTGAAGCATTTTTTCTTCTGTTTATCCCAATGCTTCTTGATCCTTAAACAGAGCATCTATTGAGTCCTGTGATTCTGCAATATGCATAGAGCCATTGTTGGCCTATATAGTACCTGGTTGTGCAACCATACTGAAACCTCCTTTTAAATTATATGTGTGCATTCATAATACTCTTTTGGTTCTACTCTATAAGTGAAATCGGATCAATACAAATCAAAAATTTTATTTTATAATATTAAAAGAGTTTTGGTACATATGCTTTACAGTATTTTAAATGGAATAATGCACCATGTTAAACAACTCATACACTTTAAATAGGTGATCAGCTTTGTACATAAATTTGCATCGTAATAAAACTGTTTTTAATTAAAATAAAATAAATATATAGATAACAATAATATAAAACATTATTGTATTAGTTTTATTTTGTACCCCTGTGTATTAATATCTAACATTGTAAGATCAGTAATGTTGATTTCTTTAGTAAATTTAGTTTGTGAAACCCATGTACTCAACATCCAGTTTAAGTTCATTTAACCTATAACTAAATTATAGTGATTTACTAAATAATACCTATAGTGAGTGAGAGACTTCTCAGCTAACAGGCTGCCACCAAAACCAAGTGAAAGGAGTAAACCATTGTTACAAACTGAAATGAATAAACGATTGCTTTATGTCCTCTTCTTATATTCACTGCTGGCCACTGAACACATGTCCCTGGCTCATTCCCTCTAAATAAGGGACAAACACATGGGTAGGAACTATGACATCCTTGGGATGGGCTTATGGACATGTTGGTTTAGATTGTTTGAAAGTAAAATTATATTGTAAAAGTAATTATGAGAGAAAACATATGTATCCAAACAGGATGAGAAGGTATACATAAATAAAGGTATGCTAAGACAGTCTGTTGGTTGTGAGGTTTTGTTTTTGTTTTCCCTTTTTTACATAGTCACCTAAGCCATATATACATACTCTATAAGGAAACTTTTACCCATTTGTTTTCAATCATTATACTTTAAGTGTTAGTATCCACTTTTATAGAAATTATGTGACCGCTATTTTAATATTACTTTTGAAAATTCCATTCATTAATATTATATTTAAATTCATCTGTCCGTTAATATCATTACTGTGTCTCATATCTCACACTCTCAATAAATGCATGGCTTTTTAATAGCTAAAATTAACATGTCTCACAAACATATACAAGATTTCACTTAGTTATTGTGTCTATTCAGATATATGCATATGGGTGGAACTCAGAAGACACCATGTGGGTACCTGAACTAAAAGTTAGGCAGTCAGTTTTTTGGGACAACTTTCTAAAATCTGCCAAACAATTTTTGATGTTCATAATCATTATTTAGTGTAATATAAATGGTAAGTTGAAATATAATCTCATCATGTTGTAAAGGTCTGAGATTCTGTGTGCTTTACTGAAGATCATTTGTTTTCTATTATTAGATAAATTACCCAATTCTTACAAATAATATTCTCATCTTCATTTGTCTACATTAAAAACATAATTAGACATTATAAACAAATGGGATTAACTAAAAGATAATATAAATTTCCAGCTACAGTAAACTATTTTATGATGAAAGGATGAATGTCATGTTTGATGTAAGCTTCCTCTTACACAATGCTAGTGTATGATTCCAATTCAATTACCAGAATTGAATCATGCAAAGATCAAAAGATATATAAAGGTATCCCTCTACATCTTTTATTATAGTTGTCAGTTTTAACCTGATGTTCAGTAATAAATGACATTTTAAAAACAAATACAATATGCAGAAACTTTGTAATTAAGAACAATTATCCTACAAAATAAAAAAAGAACAATTATCCTTGCTCAATTGACTGGCATTATCTTTTATGTCAGTTTGGTGTAGGGTTCAGGGAAGTGTCACCTAATTACTAAGGTTCTTTTCTAAAGGGAGTTTTAGAAGACAGATTATCACATCTCATCAGATGTGCACACATCAAGACAATCATAGTTGAATATTCAGAAAAATGTAGATGCCAATTCAACATTCAATATTAAAACATGAAAAAATACCACTCAGTTATATTATATTCAGACATAGAATAAATATGCTGTTCAGTATATGTATATTAATATTGAGAGACACATATTGTGTGTTACTCAAATGAGTATTTTGGCCATATTTTTTGTTTCTTTCTAAGAAAACAATAACCAAAGATATCACTGGATTATTTTAGGTAGTGAGATGATGAATTACAGTGCTTGAAAATTCTACAAAAATACCTTTTAAAATACTGTTACTTTGTGCGTTTTAAATTACTTGAAATGCATGACTAAATATAAAACTCAGGTATGGGTGTGGGGGGGTATAGGGGTATAAGTGTGTGAGGCCTTCGTTTGTTTGTGTCTGTGTGTATGTATATGCATGTGAGTGTGTGTGTGTGAATGTTTGTGTGTGCTGAGTGTGTATGTGCATGCATGTGAGTGTGTGAGAGTGTTTGTAAGTGTGTGTGTGTGTGTGTGTGTGTGTGTGTGTGTGAGTGTGTGTGTATGCATGAGAGGGTGTGAGAGTATTTGTAAGTGTGTGTGAGTGTGTGTATGCATGAGTGTGTGTGTGTGTGTGTGTGCATGCATGAGAGTGTGTGAGTGTATTTGTAAGTGTGTGTGTGTGTGTGTGTGTGTGTGAGTGTGTGTGTATGCATGAGTGTGTGTGTGTGTATGTGTGTGTGCTGGTGCATGCACATGCACACTGGTGAGAAAGTAACAAAAGATAGCAACCAAGGGAAGGAGTGACTCCAAGAGTGTAGATATTATAAAAGCAATATTATCTTGTAAAAAGTAATGTTTTAGGTCATAGTTCAAACATATTAAAAGGGTTTATGGCAAACTGATTTAGGGTGGAAAATCACACATGATTTTATATTAGTATTTCAAAAATATTTAAGCTGCTTTCAAATTCTAGACTAGGCATTGACAAAATATAAGCTCATACTGAAAAGAACAAATTCTAATGGAATTGTCTCTTTATATCCAGAAAGAAATAATTCTAATGAAGGGTGAGTGAATCTATGCATGCAAGTGAATATGAACTTGGTTTTAATGTTAACTTCTCATTCTATATTATCTTAAATTAAGAAACAAATAAAAGTAACACTGCAAGTGTGAAACATGCCTGAAATAACAGGGAGAAAGAAACCTAATGTCTCTCAAAGGGGCTACACCATCAACGGAGACCACAGTAAATTCTAACAGAAATAGCCCCATGCTTATAATAAAAATTTCAATAAGCACTATGAAATATCCCAGTTATTAACACAAATTAACAACCCAGTTATTCCACAGTTTATACAAATGTTGGGATTAGCAGACAAACAATGAGAAAAATAAATATGTATAAACAATTAAAATTTAAATGAATTTGAGTGTGGGAGGAAAAGAAATTGTAGATGACCATCTGAGGCAGAGACGCTGCAAGAGGGATGGAGAGTGTCACAACATCTGTAGAACAATGTTCTAAGAATGGATTATTTTTCCAGAAAAAACATGTAAAGAAAAATTATGTGAACATTTTCAAGAAGTAATAGTTACAATTTTGAACTAATAATGAGAAATGTGAATTCATTTCTACAGTGTTTTTCGCCTAGGTTAGGTAAACCTAACTTTCAGTTGTTTTAACAGTTAAGATTTAGGGAAACTGTGAAAATAATTCATAAATTAGATTTGAATTTTGATGTATTAAACCTGTATGGCACAATGACATAAATTTTAAAATGTGAGCTTTTAAGATACAAATAAATGACAGATGGGCGTGGTCAGGAAAGCTGGTAATTCTTTCAATTGAATGACTACGACACAAAAGTTGGTGCAAATAAAAAACCAATATACGTTATACTATGAACTCAAGGCTAACTTGTGATGAACTGTGAGAACTGTAAACTAAAGTCAATAAAACACAAATCATAGCATGCTTTTATAGGCTGGAAGTCAACCTTATTTGTAGTCCGTACCTTCCACACTGCTAAAGGCAGGATTTCTTGCTGTTCACTCTACACCAGGGTAGCTGGATCTCAGGTTCCCAAGGATTCTCCTTTCTCTTCCTTGAATTTTGCCATGAGAATTTTGAGAGTATAGCCTTGTGCTACTGCGGTCAGCTCTATGTGTGCTCTGGGAACTCGTATTCTCAGGCTTGCAGAGCAAGCTCTTTCCCTAAGGAATAGCCATGTACCCAGAAGCCAAAATGATAATTGTAAGAGTTTCACTGAGAAAACATCGAAGAAGTATATGAAGCAAGAAAAAAAAATAAAATATTCAAAAGATGATGTAAATAGTATCGTGTATGAAAGAAATCATCTGCCTTAATAATAACAAAGATAAGGTAGTAAAGCCACGGCAATGTAATCACAAGGAAAGCAGAGCGTTAATTGAAAATTATTTTATAAAGCTTCTGAAAATAAAATAACTGTCACTCTTAAAGAAGTCCATTTAGACTAACAGTCAATTTCTATGTCACACAAAAACATTTAAAATTGCACTGTGTGTTCTGTGTCTGAGGAAATAGAAAATGTTTATTGACACTTTTTCACTAATAGATAATTATTTCATTCATTTAAGGCAGTAAGCACAAGAAAAGACCAACAACAAGAACATGGAAGATTGCTTCTCATATCCTAGGAAGGAATGTTTGTCCCTTTTATTTTCCCTAAGTAGCTTTTCTGAATGAAGAGATGGAAGCCGAAAGTAGTTTTAATTTGTATTTCCCTGTTGGCTAAAGGCATTGAGAATTTAAAAATTATTAGTCATTTGAGATTCTTCTGAGAATTGACTTTTCAGGGAGCTCACCTCTGGGTTATTTGTTACTTTAGTGTTTAAAATTTGCAGTAATTTGTGTTTTCTAAATATGTTTCCCCTCTGAGAAGCACAGCAGTAAAGATTTTCTCCATTTTGTAAGCCTTCCATTTATTATGCTAATTGTTTCTTTTGCCATCTGCATTATATTGTGATGTTCAGGAATATTCCATAACATTATCATCCATTAACTCCCCTCAGAAATGAATGTCTACTTTAAATTACAGGAACAATAGGATGACAGGAAATAGTATTAACAGGGAAGTTGATTGATTAGATATAATATATCTATATAATGAAATAAATAACTTTGAAAGTAAATGAGCTAGAACTTCATAATTTTATCTGGCTGAATTGTGAGGTTCTCAATAAATTATTGATATAAATGATACTATTAAATGTACAAAAATTTTACAATATGCACAACTTTGTAGTATGTATAAATTCATAATCACATGAATTTTATGAAGACATATCTGAATGCGAAGCAAGTTAGTGTTCTGCCTGTCTCTTTTGGATATGGTACATGAGCAGGAGATGAATTTTAGCTCTTTGGAGGCTTATGTTTCCTACACAAGTGACTGAGATTTGAGTTAACGTTTCACGTTGCTATTATTATTATTATTATTATTATTATTATTATTATTATTATTCTCTAGCAGAATACATCCCAACCATTTTACTCCCCACGCTGCTCCTCTCAGCTCTCCTCTCTCTCTCTCACTTCCACTTTCCATTCAGAAATGAGCAGGTTTCCAAGAGACAGGAGGCAGACATTGCAAAACATTGTACAATGCATAAAAGTAAAAACCCTCATACCGAGGCTGTACAAGGCAATGCAATAGGATGAAACGAGTCCTGGGAGCAGGTAAAAGTATGAGAGACACACATGCCACGCTGGTGCAGATCCACTCAGACACTATCTGCAGGTTCAGTCTCTGAAAGCCTATGTGAGCCCTGCTTAGTTGATTCAGTGGGCCAGGCTCCTTTGCTCTACTGAAATAAGTGGTCAGTTCATAACATTTACCGATTCGTAATGAAAGTTTGCCCGTAACTGGCCCATCTTAAAATTTCTCAGTACTATGATAGAGTCCTGTTATTTTCTAGGTGAGTACTCAATGCCAGACTAAATGGTATGCCAAAGGACAGCAAAGAACATGAAAACTCAAGATGTGATTAGTACTGAAGAATGCATATGATTAAATTTCCAGATAAATGGATCAGAGAAAAGTAATTGGAAGAATAGAAATACCTACTTAGATATCTACAAATAATCGTTACATTTCATTCTTTTTCCAATTTAAATTGATAAACGAAAATCAGGAAGTTCACTAGGGAGAAAGGCACAAGAGTCTTTGGGGAGAAAACATCAGGAAGAGACAAGAAAAGATATATTGAGGGTTATGTGGTTGCCATTAGAAACGAGGAGAGATTTTGGTTTCAACATTATCAGGAGCAAAAAATATCAAGATAACATGGTGTAGTTCCTTCAAGGTAAATTTCATGGTATGTCTAAATTTACAAAGATGAATAATTTAACTCATGAGCATTATAAACAATTTTTATATATTTGTAGTTTTACAATATATAAAAGCAAAGTGAGGCTCCAAATCTCTTTGAAGAGATTTGTACATTAAAATTGAGTTTAATTCCAATATCCAGAACCCAGTTTCATAATGGATTGTTTTTAATTTCAGAACCACATTGGGTTTATGACCACTAAAGGAGCAAAGAACAACAACAAATTTTCCTTTAATAGGGAAATATCAACATTGTAATAATTTATTTGATGTATAATCCATTGTAACCCTATGCCACAGGTGTAAAGAGAAGTAAAATAGAGCTTTAATTATTAAAACCAAGCAATTTCATTCAGCATAGAAAATGCAGCTAGGCAAAAGTTCAAAGATATCCGTGCAATGCTGTGTGAAAAATAGTGAAGGTATCTTTAAAACTATTTCATAAACAGGAATACAAGTAAAATTGGGAAGTATGATTTCAAGGCATTGGTGTTAATTTTTATTTTACAAAAGGAAATATTCAAAATTGATGTAACATTCTTATGGAATTGATTAAATTAACTTTTTTAGTGCTTCCATTTTATAGAACTCATAATGATTTCTTAAATATATCCTGTTTAATTTACATCTGATTAAATTTTTTCTTATTAAGATCCATAAAACAAAGTACTTATATATGAAGGTATATTCTAATTCTAATGTAATTGATAAGTTAGTTAATGATGTAAAGTGTCTTCTGTAAGTAGGCAATGATGCTTCCAGAAGACATGAATCATTAAATGAAAATTTTCATGTCAGGCTCTACAAAATTTGTCATTTTTTTATTGAATTACTATATTAATTTATTTACCCTTTCAATTGATTCTGTTGTTATTTTTCTGCTTTTATAATTTTTAAATTTATTTTTTTGTCAGATGGTATTTTCATATTTGTGGATTAGCACTGCCTTGATTTGCATTTACATGTGAAGTTCTAAGCACAGTTTACCAGAGGCAGGTATGCCATTCTACCTTGTGGGTTCCAGAAATTAACTCAGGTCATCCGGATAGGTGAAAAATACCTTTGTGCCCTGAGCCATCTCACTTGTGTGTGTGCGTGTGTGTGTGTGTGTGTGTGTGTGTGTGTGTGTGTGTGTGTGTGTGTGTGTGTGTGTTTGTATAGGTCAGAGGACTGCTTGCTCCCTCTCTCTACCTTTTAGGTTTTGAGGATCAAACTCCATTCTCAGGCTGTTGGCGAATATCTATTTCCACTGAGGAATTGGAGTTGACATTTTCTTGTTAATGTGCATATCTAATTATTTCTTCCAACTAAATATGTATATAAAATTGTAGAATGTGCCAATTGTCCCTTAGTGTCAAATATTAGTGCAGAGTACAATTTAAGTTTATTCTTGGACACCTCACTTCCCTGCCTCTGTTTTCTTAATACAAGGAAAGTTTGAGCTCTGTATCATTGTTCAATATGTCATGGTACTTAGCCTCCCATGCTGTCCCCATATAAAAAAGCAAACTTTTATTGCAAAAGTGAGCATTAATGTATGTTTTTTTTTTAATTTCTTGGTTATTAGATTGCTAAAGATAATTCTAGTTTTAAACATATAAAACAATAATAAATTATGTCACAATTTCCAAAAAAAATGTAATGCACATTTGACATCTTTCATTCCCAGATCCTGCCAAATTTGCCATTATTTTAACAGCAAACAATCTGATGTTATCCATCCTCAGTATATTCACAATATATAGTTCTTTTTATTGAAATATTATTTCTCGTGTTATCTACCAACCCCTGTTCTTCCTCACTGCACTTCTGCTCTCCTGCCTCTCACCCTTCCATTTCACCACTCCTCAGAGGGGGTAAAGCTACGAACTGATAATGGGCAATGTCCTTCTTTATATATATATTCTCTTATTGGTTGACAAATAAAGCACTGGTCAGTAGAGGCGGGGAGATAGGCAGGATCATTTAGGGAAAGGCAGAAAAGACCACAAAGAGACACCATGTAGTGGAGGAAGGAGTAACAGGCCCGGACCCTTCTCCAGTAAGATAAGTCCATGTAAAACACACAGATTAGTAGTTATGGGGTAATCATTAAAAGAGAGCTAGCCAATAAGATGCCCAAGCCATCCACAGTTTCATTATTAATATAGCATCCCTGTATGTTCATTTAGGGCTGAATTGGCAGTGGGACTTGGCAGAACCAGAAAAACTCTACCAACAAACTGACCTTTTGGAGTCCACTCCCTATAAAGGGATCACTTTCCCCTCATTGATAGGGGTGGGGAGATCTTGGACCTGCCTCAATTTGGTATGCCAGACTTTGTTACCTCTCCTTATTTTTTTTTATTTTAATTTTTGATACCTCAAGATGTTCTGTGGAATATTACCATTGAACAAAGGGGAAAAAGCATTTATAAAAGGTTTCAATTATACAGTTTATTTCAGTTAGTTCATTAGACATTCTGTATCATGAGAGAAATTTCTCATAGGAGTTGTGAATATAAATCACTGTACATAAAAACCCTCTACAAAGTACTCCTTGTCCTGTAGTTTTTCCAATATATTATTTTCTTAGGTTTTATTTTAGATTGCTGTCCTTCCTTTGCTTTTGTTTTCCATCCAAAAGACGTAGACTGTTCTTTGAGAATTTATATACCCTTAGCATACCTCTTCAACATAGTAGCAAGAAAAAAAGTGAAGGATTTTATTTGAATAAGAATGACTTGTCTTTTGTGTGTTGAGGGACACGAATACATTATAGTTATCATTTGCACTTGACATGTACTTCTCTCATAACAAGTAGATGGTTTCAGAGAATTCTATAAAACAGTTCTAAAACAGTAACTTACCTTTATTCCTCTAAATGGCATAGAGTTTTGTATAAAACTGAATAGTTGATACAAAGAATTTCAAATTATATTCATAATTTAAAATGCATACAAATAAGTTATTATTTACTTTGAGCTAACAAATTCACTGTATATCTTACACACACACATCCCTGCATGATTCTTCAGAATTTAATGTTATTAATTATAATTTTGAAGCAAACATAACAAGATTGTTAGAAATATTGTTTTATTATATACTATGGCTTTAAACCAGGATTTAGAGAAGGCTGGGTGGTTATTTTAGTATCTTCCTTTGGTTTTCTGAGACTTAGTTGCATCCTGTATGTTGTTTTGGCGGGCTTTGGAGTCTGAATCCTATCCTTTCAGATTTTGGCATACATGTGTGCAATTATGCACAAATTAGGAGTTAAAATTTGAGAAATACTTTACCTAAAATGTAGACTTTTGGATATCAGATTTGTTCATATATCTTTATATTTGTATATGAATTCAGAAAAACTATGAGGGAAGTTCCTACATCCAAACATAAATTCATATTTACATACACATATAACCTCATGAGAACAATCTTACTATAATTCATCTGTAGTTTCATTTGACTCTGACACACCACATATAAATAGAATGAGCACTTTATAAAATACCTTACCAAAACTAATAAGATTTTAGAATTGGAGCATTTAAAAGTATGGATTTTCAGATTAAAGCTATTTAGTCCAAATAATATGTGGAAAAATTCCATCTTACATATTATAGATAGATGGCATTAATTCTTACATAATTATAAATCACAATTGCTACTTCATTTAAAATAAAGTATGGATTTATAAGGAGGAACATGTTGGAAGTCAGCTGACATTTGAATGACAACTAAGTAGAAAATTGTTTCCCCTTAAAGTTGTCAGCTTTTCACACATTTTCTATTATTCTTCTCTATATGACTAGGGATAATAATGACAAACTTTTTTTCTGTCTTGCTCAAAACTGTAAACTTTACTACTTTATGAAATTTTCCTAATAGTAGAAACATTTTACTTAAGCACTCCTTTCTAATTCTAATATAAGACTTGATATGTTAAATTTCCCTCATACTACTTTTAGAAAGGAGACATTTAGTTCTTTCTTTTCCCAACCCCTTGCTCTAGGTTGTGTGTGCGTGCGTGTGTGTGTGTGTGTGTGTGTGTGTGTGTGTGTGTGTGTGTGTGTATAATTTTGTTATATTTGGCCAAATAACAGTCATAAGTGGATGATTAGTGACCAGAATTCAGGATCTCTAATTATAAATAAGTCTATTTTACTTTGCTGACATAGAGAAATAAATGTGACTAGTAATTTCTTCCATTGCCTTTCAATTCTTTAGTATATAAGCACTAATTTTACCAAAACATATTTAAACATATCATCAAATTACCATAATGTATTTTGGTAATGAAGATCTTCCTGCTGTAACAGGATATAGGAAATAGGAAACGAAAAATAGTCAGAACTCTGACAGGGAAAGTCAGAAGAAGATAAACTTGGAAGGATGGAGGAAAAACAAGTAACAGATTGTGGAAAAAAAACACAACAGATCACCTTTTTTTATAGGTACTTAATATTGTAGAATACATATCTTAAATGAAGGCATAATGCTACATTTCAGAAGCTATAGGCAATCTACAAAAAAATAAAATAAAATCAGTAATGAGAAACTCCATTCAAATGCTGTCAAGCAAAGTTAAGCAACTCCCTAAACAATGTGTTCAATATTGTTGCCTTTGGTGGTCTCCTATGGGTAATTTACTACTGTGGAAGATACCATACATTTAGAACAAAGGGCGAGTATGATTCAACATTGATATAACCCGGATGTATCCTTCTCGTGGTCTAGCTTCCACTGTACCATGCAATATGCCAAGAGAAGGAAATATTCAATAGACTTATCCAGCTGCAACACTTACGTTGCACAGTGTTGAGATGGGATGACATTTCCTAAGGTGTAATAGTGTCACTCATATCTAGGTAGTAACAGCAGCTGTTTCATAGAACTTAAATTCTACCCAACAGGACTTAGTTCCTGTCTGGTTCTGGAAATCAAACCCACCACCTGGGACTGGTGAGTTCATAGATCTTAGAAGATGACCAACTACCACCACGTCACTAAACCATCATAATTCCTAACTACATTCTAAAATGTGTACTCACAGATAAATTTCTTTAAAGAGGCTTCTCTATCTTAACAATCTTTTTTTGTTAACTCTAGCTTATATTTTTGGTTCTAGCATAGGTTATGGACCTTCATTGTTACCTTGTGAATTTAGTTCAGTATTAGAAAATATATGAGAACATGTTTTGATTGAGGAAGAAACACAAACATGCAATGCCATTTGAAAATTTATCTCCTGAAGCAATGTCTTTAAGATGTGCTGGGTACTGAATCTCAGCCCCTCTGCTTTTCAAACATTGCATTTAACCCCCAAAATTTAAAACAACTAGTAATAACTTTGATATACTCTTAAGTTTCAAATTTGTGGGCTTCTTCCATATAAAAGTATATGCATATATATATATATATACACATATATATATACTATGTGTATATATTATTATATGAGAAAAACCAATCATACAATCATATAAAGTAGAATTTCAGTTGCCCTGAACTGATTAAAATAAGTAATAAATATAGCATAAATATCCTATTATTGTAAGTGTATATAATCTTGTTAAGAAATGGGTATGAGGTGCTGTGATAAGCACATTTTATGTAAAAAGGACCAAATGGCAAATGACCTATTAGCTACATAGAATGCTTATAAAATATGCTCTCAAAGGTGTTATTATGCATTTCTCTTCTTGAGAATCAAGTAAGGGAAGGCAGAAATTATGGAAAAATTATTCCAGAAATGTATCTGCTGTTGATTTAGAATTCCTCAATGACAAATGCCAAAACTCTTAATAACATTTATTTCATTAGATTTCATAAATATAGAAGCAAAGCCACGTGATATTTGATACATTATCCAAATACATGTGGATGTAATATCAGTGTAGACTATAGTGCAATACAGTTGATTCTCCAAGTGAGCACCAGGTTCATCTTGTCCATAGAAACAGAAAGTTACCTGTAGGGTGTGTAAGAAAGTTTGATGGATGACATCTGAGTTTATATACCTTTATTTCAGTCACAAAGTGGATTATATCCCATAATTTTTGTCATGTGAAATGACCTCACATTCCAGTGGAACATACAGCAGAAGCCTCTGATCTTGGCTCAGTTGTTCCTCTAATTTCCCTTCTGGACAGATACAGTTCCTAAGTCATCACCTGTTGAAGCAAAAACAACATAGTTAGATGTCACTTTTGGAAGAAAAGGAAACAATAATTTTTGTTATGCTACAATGTGAAAAGTTTTAACTATATCTTTAAGCACAATTGCAAACACGACGTAAGTTAAATGTTATCAGATAACTGTTGTCAAAGTGCAAAAATTTTCTGCATAGGCATTTAAACTGACAAGTCTACATTCCTTACTATGAACACTTGACAAGTACTTTGAACGCATGATTTAAAGCAGTTTATAATTTAGTACATGGACAATAATGCCTAAGAAGCTAAAGAGGATCAGTAAACATTAGTGCCAAACCTATAAACTCTTTGTGGACTACTTTTATCTTAAATAATCTTCCACTATCACTTAGCACTTTTTAGATGACCATGTACCATTATTTCATCTACATTTTTATCTAAAAATTATTTTAATATTTTTCAAAATATTTCAATTATAGAAACTATTATTTATTATAATCAAACATATTAGTAAAGTCTTAATAGGCTCTATTTACATCTAACATAGCCTCTTTTTAAAAATCAACCCTATGTAAGCTTGGATATATTTGTTTAGCTGTTATTAGGAATAAAACAGACTGTACCTTCTGAAGAACTTCATAATAAGGAGAAATTGCACATAATTCTCCAAAAAGTTCTCTGGTAAAGAGTTTATTTTATGAGATTTCACTTCAAAACTGAACAATTTCCAAGTCTTTTGCTGAAGTATTGAAAAATTTTACTATACTTGAATCTTCACATATAACTTAATTACTATGGATATGAACTTTTGGTTGCAACGTACTGGTGTAATCAAACAGTCTTCAGAGACAAACTAGCTTATTTTATTTTATATTTTTAGATTGATATTTGTTAGAAGATCCAACTCTAAACTTAATTGTAGCAAGCATATTACCTTTGATTTACTATTTTGCTTTTTTTTATAAACACATATAAGCATGAAAATCTCATGGTGAAATAAACACTAATTCCATTTCAAGTAAAAGAAAGAGACCATTGGGGATATTTTTTATAAGAATCTATGAACCATTTATTTTGTTTATTTTTTCACTAAATCAGAAATATCAAAGTTTTTTGGGACAAATGCTATATGTCACTATATTAAATAAAATAATCAGAAATCAGAACCTCTAATATGTTAAAATATTTTGACTCAATAATGCTAAACATGTGACCTTTTTAAATTAAAAAACATGCAAATTTTATTAAGCTTGCTGTGAGGCTTCCCATAACTGAAGAATTATTCTTTTTATTCACAAGAAAAGCCTTTTATGGGATCCTGAATGGGAGTTTTAGATAAATCACATGAACCAGATCAGCTTTTATATCGTTCAGATATTTTTTTATTATCTCCATCATAGGTTTATTTGATAGCCACAGTCGCTAGAGCTGTAGTGGTGAGAGATACTGAGCCTCTGGAAGATGTTGCTATTCTTGATGAGGAAGGCATATTGTAGCTATCAGGAAACTATCCTTGGCTCTCCCAAGTGATCCCTGAGTCAGTCTCTTGACATTTTGCAATGTGACCTCAGTTGCTTTAGACTTAGCCTGTCCTGATGTCTGCTTCAGCACACTGTAAAAGCTAACTAATTGTACTACAGGCTCTGAAACTTCTACCTTCCAAAGTATTAGTTAAGTAAGACTCTTTTTTTTTCAAAAAGAGGCTTGTCACTGTAATGAAAACATAACTATAAAACTTCCTGAGATACATTATCTTGTAATTTGAATAAAGCAATATTATAATATTAGTATCTCTTAATATAAAATATTTATCAAACACATGAAAGGGACATAAAACAAGTAGTTATGAAACACATTTACAATGCAATTACTTATATTATTTTAAGTTTGAAGATGAGATACATGTATAATTTTAATACATAAACTTTACTTAAAATTAAGAAAACATTTAAATAACTATACTAAATTTCAAAAATTTTGTATGTAATAAACACAGAAATTTGGATTTGCACTCATACATATGTTTTTCCGTCATGACCTTATTGTAACATTTAATATATTCCGAGAAGCTCTGCAAATGATAAAAAATGTTTGGGAGAATGAACCAAAGAATCAATCATGGTGTATTTAAAGTGCCATTCTGGAAAATCCACTCATAAGCCTTTACAGTAATTCTGATACAATCTATAAACAATGTAGTATAATTTGTTTAAACAATAAAGCTTGGGCCCTTTCTATGGAATGACTATTACTTAGTGTATCTGATAGCAAGGCCCTTAAGGGTTACCAGGAAGCATTCTGGGTTTAATTCTGCTTTTGTCCAGACACAATTATGGTTAATCCACTTTTAGTGCTTTCTTTCTGTAAACCATGTTCTTTAAGACGGTCTTCAGTATACTTCAATTTTTGTATTTAGACAAAATATTCAAGCCACAATTTTCTTTAGTAACTTCCATAGGTCTTAGAAAATAGTTGTCTTTGCACACCTTGAAGCTCAGTATTAGAAACTTGTAGTTTAAAAGTTTTAGACATATTTTGAAAATGCTGTATTATAAAAACTTTGAAATGAAGATTAAAGAGATGGCTTGAGTAATAAAGTACTTGTGTTTAAAATAAATGAGTAGCGATCTCCAGTGTTTTGATCAAATACACATCCCATTGTAATTATTCTTTTCTCACTGCCTACCTCATTTCCCTTCCAAATTTATGTGTTATAATTTTTAACTCCCTTATTCCTCTCAGTGCTACAATATGTGATTGGGTGTAGGGCTTTTCTCCTGGATCATGGGCAACTACTGGTGGGCAGTACATCCTTAAAGAAAGCTAATTTTCTGTCCAATATGTCAGGTCTCATCCAAGAAGGGTCTATCCAAGTGAAGCAAAGCCTTAACCTTGTACTCTTAATACTCTTAATTTTATGTCATAGATTTCAGTGTTAGTCTTTTCCAAAAGCATCTCATATATATGTGTGTGATATATATATATATATATATATATATATATATATATATATATACACACACACATATATATGTATATATGTATATATATATATCAGAAAATATATTTTTTTAAAAAAAGAAAAACATTACTAGGATTATGGAGCCTATAAATCCTATAAAATCAACACCTGAATTTATTTATGAAAATGTACTTTTATATGAGTCATAAGAAGCTAGTCTGAAAGGGAGTCAACATATACCCATACACAATCATGTATGTATATAATTGTAATTGTAAAAGGAGATAAAGTAAAGCTTAATACACATTTGCATGTTATGAATAATGAAGAGTATGCAATGTAAATGTGCGTGTACATGTATATAGGTACACCTGGCCAAGGAAAATATCCGGCATCTTGCTCCTTCACTTTGTGGCCTACACACTTGAGAAAGAAACTCTTACTGAAACTCACTCTTCTTGAAGCTCATTGTTTAAGTGAGCTTTGTTGGCCAGTAACCTCCCAGGATCTATCTGTTTGCATCTACCTAATCTCTGTCTGTATGTACTCACTACCAAAATGAGTTTTTGCATGTGATGGGTTTCACACTCAAATCCTTATGGTTGCTCAGCAAGTGTTCTTACCCACTGAAACATCACTATAGCTCCTTAGTTGTTGTACGCCATGGTTTCAGAGTAATGTTCCACAGGGATATTACATTTTAATAGTGAATAGTTGAGCACAGAGTTCCACTGATTAATTTGATTCTTAAATCTCAGCATTACTTCCATGCTATAAATGCTGTGAATAATAATCAGATGTGCAGTATTTCAGTGTTATATTAGGTGATATATTATTACAGAAATTGCTTACATGTATGGGTATTTATAGTGTTACAGAGAAGAGAAGCTTCCCTGGTATCTTCTGCAATGGAATGTCCTCCTTCAAGGGAAGCATTGGGTGTGTTTCATGGTCATGGAAGGAACATTTCTATGAGTGAGATTTCTGATGATGTTAATATAATCATTTGGGAATGAAAGAAAGTCCATATTTTGTACAATATTAAATTAAAGTGAGAATAGATGACTTGCTTTTGTCAAATGAAAAATGATTCCCATGTCTGTTTGGTGAGGGTGAGTAGCTTCCGCATAAAGGAAAGGTATCACATCAGCAAGCTAAATAATAGAACATTTTGATGATTATTTATTAGCAGTTTGTGTGCTCACACTAGCCCTAGCAAAAAATAACCTAAGATGCTGAGATCCTGAGTAGCATACATACTTGGCATTATATGTGTTGTGTTCACAGACAATTGCAAAAAATAAAATAAAATAAAGAGAGTTAATGGTAGAGAGAATATGTCCACCCAATTATTAACAGCTTGCTTTATGACTGATATTTCTTGGTAGACATTTTAATATCATAGAGCTATATTTGTTAATTCTGGATGCATGTTGTCAAGAATTAAACATGCCAACTAGCTTTTATGAAAGCCTACAGATTGCTTTAAAGCTCTGGATCTCAACATTTCTAATGTTGTAACCCTTTAATACAGCTCCTCATGTTGTGGTCACCACTTCAACCATAAAATTATTCTGTTGTTTCTCTGTAACTCATTTTGCAACTGTTATACCTAATGTAGACACCTTAAGTGTACCACCTGTGAAAGGGTTGTTTTGCCCCTAAAGTATCATTACCCACATATAAATAACCACCACAGAGTCTTGTTTTATTGTAATTCATGCACAATGTGATATTCAAGTGATTATCATATTAAAACACTATATTTACATGTACATGCAGATAATTATGTTTGTAATGTAATTGAAAAAATAAGCTGGGCAATTCAGTTTATGTCTATGAAAGAAACTGAGACCACAATGTCAGCTCAGGTGTCAAAACAGATTCAGTTACATAATGAGTTTAAAAGCAAGTTGTAATAGAGAATGAACCCAAATATGGGAAACCAAAATTAAATAAATAATTAATAGCATACAAAAATGAAAAGAAAATTATCTGCCCCAGTAATAATTGTTGCTTTGCTCTATAAGCTTGGCCTAATGTTTGGGTGTCGGTCTCTGTATCTGTTTCCATCAGTTATTAGGTTAAAACTGTATAATGACAATTTTGGTAGTCACTGATTTTTGAGTATAGCAGAATATCATTAGGCATCATAATGATGCCATCTTTTGTCTCCAATTGTGTTGGGTTCTGTGCTACATCTCTGGGCCATCCAGTATCTGGATCCTAACAATGAAGGTGGTTCAAGGGGTGGCTCACACTTGTGGCATAAGTCCGAGGCTGGACAAGTCATTGGTTTTCCACAAACACAATCTCTGAACAACCCTTATCCCGTGAATATTCCATAGGTAAGACAGACTCTAGGTCAAATGTTGTGTGGCTGGGTTAATGTCCCAATCTCTCAACTGAAGTCCTGTTGGATATAGGAGTAAGAAGGATTATAGAAGTCAGAAGGATCAACAACAAATCCCACAGAAACAACTTACATGGGGTCATAAGAAGTAACAGTGACTGAACTGACAACCAGGTTACCCGTGTGAGACTGACATACCTCCTCTGAATATATGGGAAATTTTTTTATCTTAGTCTTCTTGTGGGACTCATAAAAGTCAACACATGGACTATCCTTGAAATTTGAATGGCTTTTGGGAACCCATTCCTCATACAATTAATTGTCTTGCCCAGCCATAATATAAGAGAAAGAGCTTAGCTCTACTGCAATTTGATATGCCATGAATTGTTGATACCCATGGCAAGTCTGACCCTTTCTGAAAAGAAACAGAAGAGAATGGATTGGGAATGGGGTAGGGTGGGGAAGTAATGTGAGGAGAGGAGGGAAAGAAAATAATGTCAGCTTGTAAAATAAATAAACAAATTTAATTAAGAAAAGAATTGTTCCTGTGTTTTAACCATATCACATAATGCAATTAACTTTCTACTCCAAAGTCTACTCTATTCAAAGTGATACCATTAACCAAAAAAAATTTACTTACATTATTGTTTTGTCTCTACTTATCCAATTCAAGTTACATACATTTTATGCATGTATTGTCTTTTTATATTTGGTAGTCTGCATTATATAATGAATTTAAGTGCCTCCATGATTATGTATGTATTATCATTAATGTATAGTGAAGGTATACATTGATACACCCAGTATGTTATATCAGCTCTACTTTTAAAAATAGCTTTACATTTCCTTTATAATACTTTTTCTTAAAAGTACATATATTGATGTAACTTTGCACTTATTTAATTACAGACAGACACATTTGCATAGGCTCAACGACAAATAACACTGGAAGGACTGACTATTAACAAGGGTAATAGGAGATTTTATTTCCCTGGGCAAGATTAAAATACTGTAATTTTGTTCCATAAAGATGATAGGAAAGAAAAATCAGTGCACTTTTAATTTGAGAATGAAGGAAGAAAGAAAATGGCTGCATCAATATCACCAAAACAAGTGGTAAACAAAATTACTCCAAATCATACCATATATCTGGGAGAGCAGTTGAAATTAGATCCACCATTTCATCAAGACTATTACAATCTAAAATCCAGTGTCAGGATAGGTCTGCAATATCCAAACTACAAACATGCAGATTTAAAGGGAGTACAATAGGAATTTTCATCTCTGAATCTCTGAAGTTTATGTTTGAGTTTCCTCAGAGTGTTAAGATAATTACCACTATTATGAATTTTCAGCAAAATAGTAAGTTAGAACACTCTTCACTTTGCAAGAGCAACATAAAGTATACATTATCAATCAGATTTGGATTCTTTTATGAATGAAAATTAAATAATTTCATGAAAACACATGTAAAGTAGGTTTATAAATTTGTAAAATCAAAATAAGTATACCAATACATTCAAGGAGTACTCCTGGTACTGTAAAATCTATAGATTATCTAATTCCCATTACACATTTAGTAATTTCATAAAACAAAAGTTGAATAAAAAACCCTAGGATAGTTCTCTCTCCATTCACTGCACCCCCACTTCTCATGTGCTCTTGGGGACTTGTCCCTTCCCCCTTTTGTGAGGGACCATATATGAATCTCTTAGAATATACCTTGTATCCTAGTTCTTCTGGTAGTGTGAATTATAGGCTGGTGTTCCTTTTCTCTAGGTCTAAATTATATATATGACCAATTACATACCATGTTTTTCTTTTTGTGACTGGGTTACCTCATTCAAGATGGTTTCTTCAAGTTGCATCCACTTGCCTGCTAATTTCAAGATTCCATTATTTTTTTGCACAGTAGTATACCATCGTGTACATGTGTCATATCTTCTTTATCCATTCTTTAGTTGAGTGGCAACTCGGTTGCTTCCAGGTTCTTCCTATTACAAATAATGCTGCTATGAACATAATTGAGCACATGTCTTTGTTGCATGGATGTGGATCATTTGGGTATATACCTAAGAGGAGAATTGCTGGGTCCTGTGGTGAACTAATTCCCATTTTCCTGAGGAACCACCATACTGATCTCCAAAATGGCTGTACAAGATTGTACTCCCACCAGCAGTGGAGGAGTTTCTCCTTTCTCCACATCCTCTCCAGCAGAAGTGGAGGAGAAGAAAGCATGTGTGATTAGGAAGATTGAGTCAGGATAGGAATAGAAGACAGAAAAGAGATTAAGAGAGAGAACATAAAAGAGAGAGCCATTATTGGTTTGAAGAGAAAACTGAACCTTAAGAAAGGTCTAGAGACTTACAAGACTGACTCCAACTAACAATTTGAGCAACCATGGAAAGACTACCATAAATGCCTTTCCCTGATAATGAGATCATCAACTAAATTATCCACCATCTTGGAGCCCTCATCTAGTACCTGCTGGAAACAGAAGCAAACACCCATAACTAAACACTGAGTCGAACTAGATTCCAGATGCAGAGAGAGGGGACAAGACCAGGTTGCATAAACACACAAAGGCAGTTGACTTGAACAAGGATGAGCTTGGGCCTCCCAGACTGATGGCTAGCAACCCAGCAAGGGACTGACTCAGACCCCCTGAATATGGGTCTCAGCTAGAAGGACTGAGCAGTCTATGGGATCTCAGACAGTAGAACCAGCATGTATTCATGGTGCACAAAAGGGCCTTGCATACACATCCTCCATGGAGGGATACCACTTTAACCTAGAGACAGGAGAGAAGTCCTAGTCTCTACTTAAAATGACTTGAAAGATTTACATGACACCTCCTAGATGGCATAGTCCTACATATGGAATGGGGGTGGGGAATTGGAGGGAAGGGTGGCCAGGGTGAATGTCAAAGGGGAAAGAAGGTAAGAGGGAGGAGAAAGAGAGTGAGGGAAGGAGGAAGCAAGGGAGGGAGGGAGAGGAAACTGGGATCGACATGTAAAATTTTTAAATTATATTATTAATAAAAAATATAAAAATAACCTAGGATAACCCTGTGTGAAATGGATGTGCCAAATTTTAAATCACCTTCTAATTATTTCTCTATTCTAAGATCTTTAATACCTAACTTGATTTACAGTGGTTAACAAAAATATTTCTCCTTTCTTGTATTCTCTTATTTTTTTAAATAAACACTTCTTTAGAGTCATGTAAACATATACCTAAGCAACATTATAGAGAGTAGGAAGGTTTTGTACACGCACACAGACACCACATTCACACAATGAAAGCTAATGAAAATGGAGGCCATGAGGTAGAAGGAGAGCAAGGATACATATATGGGAGGGTTTGTTGAGACGAAGTGGAGAAGGAAATGTTTTAATTACACTTTATCTTCAAAAAATTAAAAAGAGAAAGAAGAATAGCTTTGAGAATTTAAGTAGAACATTTGTTTTAAGATTTCATTTTATTAATATTGATTAATAATACTTATATTAATATGGAGGTCTATATGAGGGTGTGTGAATACCCAAACATATCAGAAGATAACATTATGAACTCATGGACTTGAATTTAGAAGCATTTGTATGCCACCCAGTGTAGGTGCTGGAAGCTGTACTTAAGTCCACTGGAAGTAGCGAGAGCCTTCACTACACAATTCCCATTTTGTGTGTGTGTGTAGGTGTGCTTCTGTGTATGTGTGTGTGTGTGTGTGTGTGTGTGTGTGTGTGTGTGTGTGTAGTGTGTATATGTGCATATTGTTTGAGTATTTGACTGAATGTAAGGTATAGTTATAATTTGTATCTATGGTCCTCCTAGATGCCAGAAGAGGGCATCATATCCTCTGAATTTGAGTAGTCAGTAATTGTTTACCTACTGGGTACATGGTGGATGCTGAATCCAGGACTTTGGCAGTGAACCAGCTCTTTCTAACCCAGAGCATGCACTTGTAACATAAGCTTGTTTGAGAGTATTTGTTGTTAATAATTTATTGTAACTTGTCCATTAAAACACGAGATTATAAAACTTGAATAAGTGAAGAAGAATAGAGCTTTGACAAACATATTCTTTTTATGGTTGTTGTTTGGTTGGTTTATTTATTTATTTATTCTTATTTTACATATTGAACTTCGTTTCCTCTCCTTCCCTTTCTCTCTTTCTCTCTCTCCCTCCCATGTCCCCAGGCCACCCTCCCATCCCATTCCCCCTCACTCCACAGGGAGGGGAATGCCTTCCATGATGGATCTGTTGCTTGTTCTATTTATTCTTCCTGTTGCTCATTCTACTTAATCTTTTGGTTGCTTGTTTCACTCTTTTCTTTTTCCTGATGCATTCCTTCATGCATCTCAGACAGCAGAGGTTTGATAAAGGTATCACCATCTATGTGTACATAGTCACTTGTCCTCAGACTTTTGAACAGTTATAAGTCTCTGCTTTACACACTGTCTACTCCAATATGAAGCTTATAAAACTTAAAGCCACACATATACATATACATATACATATACATATACATATACATATACATATACATATACATATACATATACATATACATATACATATATATTTGCAGGGAATTTAACAGTATGACTGTTTTGTAAAACATGAATATGTATTCTTCTACATTAATGATTGCCATAGCCATGGCTTTTGGTCATGTTTTCATTAATGCACTATTGTAAACAACTTCAATGTTTGCTCAGTTTTGTAATACATAGGGTAGAGTACTTTTTGTCATCATCAATGTATGTTTACCCCTAATAGCCTACAAAGTGCTTTACAGCCTAGTCAAAACAGAGTTTTCCTTGGTCAGTTTAGGGTTGAATTCTTTGTGTCCTATAACCAATAACCAATATATGTTATGACTTCAATAACAGGGTTTAACCATTTAGTTATTGTGGGATACCAAGAGCAACTGAAATAGTCTGCATATATCTCAGGATGTCCCTGAGAAACATCTTGGGGTAGGCAATGTTATTTTCAGTTAATAATCCATGCCCAGAATTGTTTACTTTTGCAGAATATTTCTTCTCAAACTCCATTATAATGAGATTAAAAACTAGTGGGGTTTCTTAAGAACAGTGGTTCTCTATGTAACTTCAATCATATTTTAAAGAATGATTCATGGTCATACTTATGCATGAGATACATGGGGAACTTGCTTATTAAATTAGTCAAATATTGATCTTCTGCAGCCAGAATTGACTTTTTAAAAATATATATTTTGTTTTATTAACTACATTTCCATTTATGCATTTATATTTCCATCTTATTTGCACATTTGCTTTTCTGTCATATACTTTAGCAAATATCTTCATTATCATCATCAACATAATAATAATAACAATAACAATTTCTTCCCACTTATTTCTTGCTTGCTATGCTGACTCCAAATAAAGAGTATTAGTACAGTGAGGGTACTAAATATGATGGTGAAAAACTCAACATTGCATAAGCACAAAAAATAAAAAACTTTTAGAAATTTTCTAATCTAACACATATTTGTCATCTTGTTCTTATTTTGACTGCCCAAGGAAACATTATTGCCGCTCTTTCTAATATATATCTTTATGTTTCTTCTACTATTAACTTGAACATTGAACATGCTGCAATCTTCTTTTTCCTTTTATATAGTGGTGATTTTATACTAATACCATAAAGATTTTCTTTTCTCTAATGATTATTAAGTAACATTGTTATCCTAGATTTGTTTTCTTTTACATAAAGAAATTTTCCTTACTTGAAGCCACAAATCTTCTTTGCTTTCTCTAAAAAGGTATTTGAAAATTTTTTAAAAAATATTAAAAACTCTATCTTAGTCTATCTGCATTTAATATAGTATTGACAGGGAGGAAAACTGAATGACAGAAAGGAGGACTGAAATTCAGAATGGGTAAAGAAGCCAGACTTATATTTCTCTTGTTCTAAGAGAATGCTTGATTAAACTAAATTTACATGGTTTGGAGTATGAAGCCTGCCAAACAGATCAACCTCCATCACTATATAAAGATGCATACATTATTGAACACTTTTGGCATTCTCTCCTAATTTTCTTAAATGTATAAATAGCACTTGCCATTTCTTCATTTGTAGCATCATTACTGTTAAACAATTAGAGTCTCATAGCCATTCTAAACACTTTCAGTGACTAATTTTCTCCTGATCCACAATCTATATTTCTTTGTGAAGACATAGGAATGGTCCTAAAAGGCAAATATTTCCATTCCAGTTGTCTACCTAATTGTATTTGAGAGCTTCCATTATCCTCAGGAAACAGTACAGATGCTTAAGAGTGCCATATACATGAGCAACCATTTATAAACTTCTCTATGCTCAACCTTCCAGTCTTTTAGAAACTGCTATTACTTTGTGATAAAATTTAGTACCTTTCTCATCACTCCCTCAAAGTGTCATTCTTTATTATCATTACCAATATCATTCATGCTCTCTCTTCCAGGAGTCACTCCCTTAAGTCTATATTTTATATGACAAGTCTCACTTGTTTTAATATTCTGAGAGTGACTAAGCTACACACACACAGTCATTGTCATTCTGTTTCCCCCTCCTAAAAGAACACTCAAAACAGTTTTAAATGACAACAAAACCATGTTTTATTCAGATTCTTTAATCTCTACAAATTGTTAAACTTGGAGAGTATAATTGATCATTCTAACTAAAATGACTTGATGGCCACACCTCCAATAAGCATATATCACTGCATGAATGTAATGGTCAGAAAAAAATCTCAATAGTCTCAGATTTTAATGTGCACCTACAGGTCTTGATTAATTATTTATATGTCATGGTTGTGATTTAATGAGAACTCCCCTCCCATAGGTCCAAATGTTAGTGCAACTGTTTGATAAGAATTAAAAGGTAAAGCTTTCTTGGAAGTGAATAACTTGGGGGTGCACTGGGGTTTTGTAAAAGCCAGACCAGGCCCAGTCTCTCACTCCTTTGGTCATTGTCTGAGGAACATGTATAACACTCTTAACTACTCTATAGGGTCAGATCTCTCTCCTTCCTGCCATTATAAGCATAGAATAACCCCCATGAAACTGCAGGTAGCCCAAATGAAATCTTTCAATCACTAAGAATTTCCTTGGTTGTGGTGTCTCTTCACACCAATAGAATTCATACTCATCACAAAAATATCACATTCCATTCATTAAAAATTTTGATTAATTTTGACCAGATCTTAAAGAATTTAGGATAAAGTTTATAAGAAATACTTTGTAATAGAACATTAAAGTCATTGTTGACTTTCTTTTCTCATAATCTACACTTCTTCTGCCACATCTTCAGTCTTCTACCGATCATCCTCTATTTAGGATTTTACCTGTTACAATTCTTTTTCCTCATCCTTCTATCACTATAACTTTTTCTGTTTTCCAAAGTAACAATGAATAAAATATAACTGCAATCTGGGTCAATATTCACATTACTCTCAAGTTACCAAATACTGCAGTATATAATTTGACTATAAGATATCACATAAATAATTTACTTTGGTTTGACATTGACTGTACAATATAGAAAATATTTGGTAAGTTTGATAAATGCACTATTATTTTCTAGTAGTAAGTGGCAGCTTGAAGAAAAGTCAAGTGATGTCTTATAGAACATGGAGTATTAGTACAATTCAGTAATCTGATCTATCCTCAGAAAGACCTTAAACAATTATCCACTTTTCATATTTAGTTTTCTAGATATTATGGGAAAATATCAGAAAACTATGAGAAAGGTTTCATTTCTGTCTGCTTCCCAGTGAAAATTCAAGAGCAATATTCACAAGTACTTCTTTGTAATCCAGTAATAGAGCTGTAATATTTAAATAAATTGATAAATTATTAAAAACTGGAGTCTGTCATGAAACTTTTAAATGCAAACCTTACTAACCATGCCATTCTATTGTTATGTTATTAGGGAAAGTATGTTATGGAAAATTTCAAAACCAAACTGAAAGTAGCAAAGAAGTATGTGAAACAGTGAGATGTATTGCTTTATTCTACAAAGAGCTACGTATCTGTAATTTTTTTCACATGCTTTGAAACACGAGGTAAATACATTTAGTGTTTAGAGATAGATAGTCAAATGAGTTAACAGCGATCCTAAGCTCTATTTAGAGTAAATCTAAAGTCAATCAAATATGTCTAAAACTCGTTCAAGGTAAAGCCCTACTGGCAGTCACTTAATGACATGTGAGTAAAGCTAAAACAAACACTGGCTTAAGGAATCCTGACATTTATAAACTCATACCCTAGATGCTATCATAGGGCCTATATCCAGTAACTGATGGAAGCACCAGAAGAGATCCACAGCCAAGCACTAAACAAAGCAAGTGGAATCCATGTTCAGAGAGAAAGGAGTGACAAACAAAAGGATCAAGACTATTCTGGGAAAACCCACACAAAGAGCTGACCTGAGCAAATTAGAGCTCATGAACCAGTCTGACAGCTGGGGAACCACCATGGGCCAAAACCAGGCCACTGAACGTGTGTCAGCTAGGAGGACTAGGCAGTCTTTGGGGCCTCTGACTGTGGAACCAGGATGTGTCCCTAGTGCAGGAACAGAATTGGGGAGGCCATGTCCCATGGAGGGATACTCCCTTAACCTAGAGAAAAGAGGTCTTACCCCAAATGACTTTACAGATTTTGATGATCCCTCTTGGAAAACCTCACCCTTCTGGGGGAGTGGATGGGGGATGGGATGGGAGTGTGGTTAAAGGAGAGCAAGGATAATGGGAACAGGAGGGAACTGTGATTGATATATAAAATAATATTGTTTCCAATTTAAATAAAATTATAAAATAAAAAAAAAAGAAAATGAAATGTTGGAAACTAAGAATCATTAACTAAGTGTCAATGATTTCCTTAAGGATAGATCTTTATGTCTTCTATTGAAGAATTTTTCATTTCTATTAATTATTCATTGTTAAAAGAAAACATATATTAGGCCATTTTAAAAAGATACATATGTATCTGATACAATTTTAATTTTTTTTCACAATTTTGTGTTACTTTATCATAGAGTAAATATACAACCACATTTATTTCATACTCCACAAATGTTTTATCACTGTGGGGAAAATAATTACATAGTATATTAATATTGATTTTTGTGCAAGTTAATTTTAAATATTTTCTTTAAATTAAGGCTTAGATTTTGAATATTTCTTTAGTTTTGTCTTTAACATTTTACATTCAGATTTTATTTTGATTGATAAAATTTAAATATAGGTGAGCCATATTAAAACATATATTAAATGAAGAAAAATACAGAATGATAAACAATGCCTATATATCACTTTAAAGACCTTGATAACTGCAAAAAATCTTCACATCCATTCCCAGTTAATTTGCATGTATTGGTACTGGTCTTAGTTTAGTTTCACTTACCTTAGGTTTAAAAAATATGGGAGCTTTATGTATTTGCTCATTTACTTAGTTAACTATTTACTAAGTTACAGGGATCAAATATAGGACTGATATAAAACTCTTATACCTTTTATCTATAGAAATAGCTATCAATTATTTTTCAGAAATGGTTTATTAAGATCACATAATCACAATAAATATGAATATTTTCATATCAGTTTTTTTTGGTTGTGTTCATGAAATGTATTAACATCCTTATTTCTATTTCAAAATATGAATTTAGAGTAATAGAGATGATTGTTCTTATATACCTTCATATACACCGTTAAATCCAATTTATTTCAGAGATCTCAGGGTATAATCTCTAGAAATTATGTATATATTCCTAAATTTAGTTATTCTAACATAACATTCAAGATGTTTGTCTGCTCCAGTAGGAAACAATAGATAAAGTAGTCCTTGAATATGAATCCTAAAATTGTTTGTTACCTGATTTTCAATTTAATTAAAAATACACATTTCATATAATTTTGTTATATTTTAAAAATTAAAAATATTTTGTTTTTGCTGAATGAGACTTTGATTCTAGTGTACTATACATTATAAAACAATTTCATATAAAGATCATTGCTAAGTTTATGATTATTGTATTATATAATTTTCAATTTAATCTCAAAATCAAAAGTTATTGTCTTGATATTGAGAAGTGTCTGTTGAAGAGCTCATTAACTGTTAAAGGAGATACATTTTATGAGTAGGGTTTTTCCAGCGGCCTGGTCCCACTGCCATGCCATCCCCAAATAACAAACAGAGATAATTTAATTATCTGGCCATATAATTCAGTTGGCCAGTTATTAGTTTCTTATCAGCTAGCTCTGTCTTAATTATTAACACATTTCTATTAAATTAAGTACTTCCATGTGGTCTCATCTTACCAGAGAGAGCGCCCGTGATCTGTTGTCTCAAGTCTCTCCATGTTGACTCCTCCTTACTATTTCCTCCTTGTCCATTTGTCTCACCTACCTTGTTTTCCTATTGGCCAATAGTGCTTTATTCATTAACCAATTCAAGAAATATATATTTACAGAATGACATCTCCAATCAAGATGTCGGTTCTCTCCTGCCACCATGTCTACCTGAGAGACTCAATTAAGGTTTTAGGTCTTAGTGCTAAGGATTCTTTCATGCTGTACTAACTAGCTGGCTTTAAGACACAATTTCTCTTTCATAAGACCAGCACAATTATTTCTGAGAAATACTGTGACATATAGATATTTGTAAAACTAAGATCAAACTTATTTAAATAGTATGAACACATTTATAGTATCTATGTTCTTTGTTCAAAAAGATAAAACAAACAAATCAGACTTGAATTTTGTGTACTAGTTACTGGTTTCAGAAAAAAAAAACTGTTAATCAATTTAGATGATCTATTTTTGTTGTTTTTAAATAAGAATGAGGGTTCCTTCCCTGAGATATTTAATAATTCCTTTCAAAGAGAGCTTAATCTAAATAATTTTTACTGAGAATACAGTGCTGTCGTGACCACCTTGACCAACAAGGAGGACACAACCATCTTTGACCCCAGGGAAAGCGAACCCACAGCTTAAAAGCCCTTGGGCAGCCAACCCCAGCACACCACGTGGAAAGTGCCAACAGGTCCACATACACGGAAGCAAGCCAGTTCCTCAGCCTTAGCCAAATATGGAGTTGTTTATCACAGGGAGCGCTCACCATTGGGAAGGTGGAAGGCAGAAGCTAGTGCCATCTTTAAGGTGGCACTTTGCAGCTCTCTACAGTTCCCCTTTTTATTTATAAATGCAACAGGCAAGAGTAGAGGTCTGGTCTCTGATGATGACTAGGGACTCTTGTACTGATCCTCATCCAGATGTCATCCACCCAAATGAGTATAAGACCCGTCCTATGCCTTTTCTTCAGAGGCGGGCCCTGGGGCATCAACCCTCATGCAATCAGACATGTTCTTCTCAGGACCTCTAGTGTTGACCCCAAGTGTAGTGCTTTGTCTTGAATCCTGAGCGTGAAGATTTTAGCTCTTTATGATAGCGAACCATGCTTGGTGGGACTGTCCTGCTTCAATGGCCACAAAGGCCTGAATGATCATAGCTTCCGGCATCATACTTTTCTCTCTGTTTCTCCCTTTTTTCTTATTCTTGTCCTCTCCATCTGCTCTATGTGAGCCTGTAGCTCTTCCCCAGAATCTGTAGACTCCAAGTCTTTTGACTCTGTGAGATCTGGGTACAATTTATTCTTTTCTTACCTCCCTTCTCTCTATTTGCCTGTTGTGACCTTTTTTCTTGTAGCATCTTTAAAGCAGCCTGTCCATTCTCCACCGCCTCGCTACATTGTTGGTCCTCAAGACAGCTCCTCACTAATTTCCAGATAGGTTTCACACTGCCCTTTTGATCAGCAGCGAAGTCAAGATCTCTCCCTAGTTTTTCCCTCAAAGGGATGGTAAGTCTCCTGGAGACTGCAAACCAAGGTTCAATGGTATCACACTCCTCTAAGAATCTTCCTAGGGTGCCTTTCTTAATCTTTAAATTCTTAGAATGAAGCAGCTCATTTAGAGCCAGAAAAATTGGGTGCAATTGAGAAGTGCCCATTGTTAAATTAGCAATATTTTTTCTTTTAAACTTTTACTTTTGGCTCACAGCTTCACGAACTCTCTTTCTTCCCTCTATACCTACAGAGATGAGCAAAATACCTGCTATTGTCATGGATTCCCACTTTACCTGGGAATGTACCAGTGCACTGCCCTGATTGCAGAAAGTTCTGAGTCCTTCGATGAGGTTCCCCGTATGGGCCACCACTTGTGGTGACCACCTCAACCAGCAAGGAAGACACAATGCTCGGACTCTTCTTTAAGCAGCATTTCTTAGGAACCTTGAACAATCTTTTTACCCCAGGGAAAGCCATCCTACAGCTTAAAAGCCCTTGGGAGGCCCACCCCAGAATGCCACGTGGAAAGTGCCAACAGGTCCACATATGAAGAAGCAATCCAGATCCTCAGCCTTAGCCAAATATGGAGTTGTTTATCACAGAGAGCGCTGACCATCAGGAAGGTAAAAGGCGAAAGCCAGCGCCATCTTTAAGGTGCAACACTTTGCAGCTCTCCATATAGTGCTTATGGTATACTCATTATAAAAGTAAAAAATATATTTTATAACATTCTATGAATTCCCATTTTCAGAAAAATCTTCATGTGCCCCATGACACTGAACAGATTTAATTTACTGTTTTAAGTTTCTATTCTGTTTATTTGTAATTAATGTACTTAATTTATCAATTTTTAGAAATTTCTATTGCATTGTGTACTTCATTGACTGAGGTTCAACCTGACTCTATTCGTGCTTATTATAAATAATCTATCTTAAAATCTATTTACATTATCATATTTGGGGCAAAAATAGCTATGCTTTTTAATATTCGTCTACTCTGACAATTTTGAGCTGATTTCCCCTATGATTTTCCAAATACTAGATGGAAAATCAGACAAAAGCAAAGCAGTTTTTCTGTGGTTTGGAAAGAAAACGATGTGATCTAAACTATTGAAGTAAGTGGTCTGAAATTTGATAGCAAATAGAAGCAATATAATGTAGCATTCAGTTTGTGTTAAAAAGGAACATATTTTTTCTTTCTCTAAGGAGAAATGTAGTTTGTTTTTATCTGTACATGTGATATAGAGAACTTATGACATTAGAATATACCTAAAGTAAACAATTCAACTTTAATGTTATCTGCAATGAACAGTATCATCAATAGTAATTTTGAACATTAAAAGAATGCATCAAAGAACAGTCCTCTCAATTATCCTCTATTATGTTTGTAATAGAGATCTACTTCCTGTGATGGAAGTGGGTACCTTAGATTTATTTAATTCATTTCTACATAAATGAGATAATTTTTCAATAAGATTAAAACTTGTTCCCAGAATATAGCAATCAAGTTTCGGGATTGTCATTCAAATTCTTGACTTAACGTCTACTCTATGTCAAAAGAATAATGATTTTATGATCTTTATTAGAGACAAAATTAATGACTTGGTGTGACTATTATTTTCAATAAATTACCAGACTATGACTGAAAAGGAAAAGAGTTACTGGAAGTCAGATTTATATGGATCTTTTGAAAATTTGATTTGTTACTTAAAGCTAATGTAAGGCAAAGTATATCACTAATAAAATGACAATTATCATTATTAGAAAATAATAAGAAATGGCTTTGTCTGTTTAGTAGAGGTCTCCTCAATTAACTTGCCTCTCTTTTTAAATACCTTTCTAATATCGTGAGTTCATTATTTTCTTAATAACTCAAGATAATTTGGTTTTGCTCAAAAACAAATTTTATGAGTCCTTCTGAATTATCACAATGTATTTACTTTAAGTCCTTCATGGAATTAATAGCCACAATGGTGTGGAATGGTAAATAACATTTAATCTCATTAACCACATGCAGTGAATGAGGTGCCAATAATAACCTTTATTTCAACCATTTTTAGTGTGTGTGTGTGTGTGTGTGTGTGTGTGTGTGTGTGTGTGTGTGACTGGGAACAGGAGCTTATATTCTTGATGATAGTGAGAATGTTCTCTTTTATCTGTCTCCTTAGTACTAAGAAAACAGTCACACAGACAACACCTGTTCTGTTTATACTGGGTATACATACCACGGTTTGTGCATACTAGGTAAACTTCCTAACAACCAATATAAATCTAGTGTCCTTTCATTCAACTATGATCAGATGTTAATATTAATATAAAAATTACAGGCTGAAATAATCATGTTTCTCTGTGAATTTACAGTTAGATAGAAAAATGTGACAAGGGATTATGAAAAAATGCTCAAAATAGATAGCCATAAAATCCTTGGTATTGTTGCACTTTATTATTACCCCCACTGAAAATGCATTTTTAGTTTGCTGACTCACTAACATATTTTTCTAGGATTGTTCTATATTTCACCCCCTAATGTGTTGCTCTGTCTCAAATTCAAAACATTCAAAATATATTTTAGGCAACCATGTTGCTAATATTTTGTGGGCATAGTATCTTGATATACCTAGAAGGTTCTATCTTATAGTAGGGATCTTGCTATTTGGTATGTTAAAGTCATTCTTAGCTTTCTATGAAGATGTTAGTAGTAGAAATTTCATTAAACATATACTGTACAAATCATTGTTGGTTAGCTTAGAGTCACTTAATTTCTTTAACTAGTTGTGGATCTCTATAATTGACACTTCAATATTGACAGGAGAAATTTCAAGAGGGCACACACTAAAAGAAGAGATATGTAAGGTTTACTAGGGATGAGGGCACAGATATTATTAGTTCACATCCAATTTGCCATCCAGGTTGTATGACTAAATACATATGTTTACTTACATGAGGAAAAACAATCATAATCAGTATCTTATATGTGTATTAGCATTTGTGTGCATATGTATGCATGCATACCTGTGTAGGAGACAGGGGATGAGGGATTGAGAATGTTGAGTCAGTAGGTGACAGGACACAGGGGAAGAGCAATGAAAGAGATATATCAATAGATAGAGCCAATAAGGTTTAGGGGAAAGTTTTTGCAAGGATAATTCCAATAATTCACAAGGATGACCTCAGGAATGGCAGCTAGCAATAGTAGAGAGGATGGCAGAAATAGCCTACCTCTGTATTCAGACTGGTGAGTGAGTACACCAACTATCACAATAGAGCCCTCATCCAGTAATGGTTGAAACCAGAAACAGGTGATCCACAATCAAGCAAGAGGCTGTGCTCTGGGAATTCCAGCAAACAAAGAGAGGTGGGAATATATAATAAAGGTAAGGCAAGATTATGATGGAGAAATCTACACAGAGAGCTGAACCAAGTTCATGAACTCTAGACTCACAGCATTTGTTATTCTGTGGGACCAACAGGCCCCTCTGTATGTGAGAGTCAGTACTGAAGCTATCTGAGGAGGGAGGCTGGAAGGAAGATGTGAATCTAACCCTGGTGTATGATCCAACTTGTAGGAGTCGTTTTTTTTTTTATGGTAAAATGCCATGATAGACTTAATGTATGGGATAGGATATTTTCTTTGCAAGACTTAGTGCACCAGACTTGTTGACTGATGGGAGATGTAATTCTGTATATATGTTTCTCATACTGGTTAATAAAGCCCTGTGGCCAATAGGAAACAAGATAGGCGGGGCTAGGAGACCAGGAGGAGGAGAGAGGAAGTAGTGGGTTAGGGTCGAGATGTAGCCCTGGGAAGAAGCAGGACGCCTGCCGCGGCTCCCCGATAAGACGACCACGTAGAAATACTTAGATAAGTAGAAATGGGTTAATAATTAAGACAGAGCTAGCCCATAAACAATAATGGTAACTGGCCAACAGGATTATATCAAATACAGAGTCTCAGAATGTTATTTGGGGCGGGCGCGCCAGACCAGCGGCGGGTGGGCTGACCGGAAAACAACAAGCTACAGTTGACTCCTCATGGGAGCTCTTACCCTTAAGGAGGAGTGGATGGGTGGGATAGATGTGGTAGGCTGTGGTAGGAAGCGAGGGGAGAGGGCATGAGGAGAAGTGGGAAGACTGAGGTTGGAATGTAAAATAAAACTGTAACAAAAATAATTAATAAAAGTTAACAAAAAGAAAAAGCATGAATCATGGCTAACTAAAATTACCCTGCTACACAATGCAAATATAACTGAAGCAAAAAGATAGTTTATCTTTTTCATTATTTCCATGTATATAGGAAAACAGTGTTTAAAATATTTGCATGCCTATCTCATTGAAACCTTAGTTCACACACCAAGGCATAACACATTTTATTCCATGTAAACCATCATTTAGAATTTTGTCGCTGTCTGACTCTGACAAGGTGCAGTTACCCATTGCACTTTAAAGTTACTGTTCTCCCAGCTCTAATTTAAAATCATTACTGGTTCAGTTTCTTTCTTTAAAGACTTCAATTTCTAGTCACACAAGTCTTATACTTGTTTTGTTAGAGTTACCCTAAGATATTTTATTTTGTTTGTGGCTATTGTGAAGTGTGATGTTTCTCCAATTTCTTTTTCAGTCCATTTATCCTCTATATACAGAAGGCCTATGGATTTTTTTAGTTAATCTTGTGTCCTGCTTCTTTACTGAAGGTGTTTATTATCTGTAGAAGTACCCTGGTAGAATTTTTGGGTATCACTTATGTAAACTATTACATTGTCAACAAATAGTGACGATTTGAATTCTTTTTTTTCCAATTTGTATCCCCTTGATCCCTTTTTGTTGTATTATTGCTTTATATAGAACTTCAAGAACAATATTGAAGAAATATAGAGTGGGTAGAAAGCCTTGTTACTGATTATAGAGATATAACCTTAAGCTTCTCTCCAATTGATGTTGGCTGATTGTTTGTTTTATATTGACACCAATTAAGATGAGTCAGGTGATTATAGTTGGCATTAGGGATTTGGTTTTTTGTGTTTTTGTGTTTTTAAGGATATGTATAAAATTGCTATATTTTTCTCAATGAATCTTCTCACATCATGGAGAAAACACGTAGATGTAAAGGTCAATGCACAATAACTTCCCAGATGCAATCCCCAGAGGAGGAGCAGCAGGCTGCCATTGCCATAGTGGCTCCAACCCAAGAGAAATCTCTTCAGAAGTTCTCAAATAGCAAAAGCTAGGCTCAGTGTTCTAATTATTGTAGAGTTTTGTGGCTTACACCATATTGTTTAAAACATCAACTTCACCTGATTTATATAAATCCATAGTCTAGCTTCATTATTCTCTAAGTAGCTATAGAATTATTTGCACAATGTGAATTAAAAGCAAAAGACTATTCCAAATTATTTTGTCAGGACTCATTGGTCCAATGAAGCAAGTAAGTAAAATATGTATGAAATAAAGCTTATAAAATTCCTAGAAAATTTGCAGCACACTAACTCATACACAGTTATTAAAATCTTCTATTTTTATGCTTTGGAAGAAATATTAACATGTCTAAGCTATACAAAATGACATAAAATAATGAATACTAATAAAATAAATTACTTTTGTTTCATTTTTTAAAGTTTATTTTGAAAATAAAAGTACTAACACCGAATGAAAATCCCAATTATTAAGTTTTTATAATACATACTTTTAAAACAATGAATAGTAACAGGAACTAAAATAAGGTAAGTCAGACACTTAGAATGATGTAACAGGATAGAAATTCCAGAAGTAGGCATATATAATGAGCTAACTTGAGGGCAGCATATTATATGCTACTATTTTAATTTGAAATATATAACACAAATCATCAGTTAAGTATACTGTTGGGAGTCATGCCATGGTTAGGAGGAAGGACATTGCTAGAATAAGTTTACCATTTAGAGTGGCTTAATGTTTTTAGAACTAAATGTCACTTCCTGAGAAAGAAATGTAACAGAAAGTCACTGACCACCCATGTGTCATCCTAACAAACCATGTAGTTGAATTATGCCAGTGGCCTTAAATTTTCCAGCTGAATATGGAAGCAGTGAATGAAAATATTGAGTAGAGGAAATCTGCTGACAACCAAAGTTAAACTGTATCATTGTTATTCTTCAATGCATTTACCAAATTTTTTGGTGAGGGAAAACTGAAACTATAGCACAAAGGAGTGATAATGTACAATTTAATAATGAAAAGACAAATTGGAAGCATGGAGGAAGGGGTAGGAATGTGTGAGGAAAGAATCGGGCAGAGGAGAACATGAGGGATCAGGATGATCAAGACAAGAAAAAATAGAGAAAGAGAGCCAGAATAGAGATACCTAAATAGAGGGAGTCATTAGAGTTTTAAGAAAAATCTGACTCTAGAGAAATGTCAAGGGATCCACAAGGATTACCCAAATAAAAATCTAAGAAATAGTGGAGAGGATACTATAAATGCCCTTCCTCTATAATGAGATTTATGACTACCTTAAATGTCATCAGAGCCTTCACCCAATACCTGATGAAAGCAGAAGCAGAGAGCCCTGTAGAGGGATATTCACTGTGTCTGCTTCTGTGGCACTGACCACACCCATTGAGGGGTGGAGACAGGGGCAGAAGTGACCTGTGGGGCTTGGTATCAGAAGGAGGCAGAGAAAGCTCTCTTTCTGGTGGGACACGGAGAGAGGAGCATCCAGTTTTAACTGCTGTGTTCATCTGTCTGTGTTGTGAGTTGTTTCTCCCTTAATAAACATCTATTCGGCCCATTTGTTTATCCTGACCCTTATTAAACCGCAATAGATCCACAGGTTAAACATTGAGCCAAATCTCCAGTTGTGGAGAGTGAGGAGTGTTGAGCAAAGGGGGTCAAGACCATGCTGGGGAAACCCAGAGAAATAGCTAACCCAAGCAAGTAGGAACACAGGAGTACCAGTCTGACTGCAGGGGATTAGCAATGGTCTTAACCAGGACCCATGAACATGGGTGTCAGTTGGGTGACCAGGGAAGTCTATGGGACCTCTGTCAGTGTAACCAGTATTTATCTCTGGTATACAGACTTTGGGACACTCTCAGCCTTGATTCATGGAGAAACACCTGGGCCCTGTTCCAGGTGATGTGACAGACTTTGATGATAACCCTCCCTGTGTAGTAGATAGAAATGAGATGGGGTGTTGCTGAGATGAAACTGGATTTGATATGTAAAATAAGATTGTTTTTAATTTAAATTTAAAAAAAGAAAAAAATGGAAAAGACCAGGAATCTGAATGTAATTGAAAAGAAGAAAAGTGAAGGAAATTGGATATAGATTTTCAATAGAGTTTCGTGAATAAGAATTAATCTTATATGTTATAATGAGAAAACTAAAAAGTACCTGAGAAGAAAAACAATACTCATCACAAGCTCTGAAATGTAATAATGCAACTAATTTGAAGTTTTAATTTGGAAAGACAATGCCTGATCAAAGATGACCTTGAGGGCATTCTGCAGGGGCATTTGTTTCCTAGGGATTTATTTCAGTAGTCACTTAGAACCTGTAGGACATTGCAGCTATAAGGACATGGTTACCATCCTTCAAAAGGAAAACTTGATACCAACATCCATGTTTTCTAATCAAGTATGAAGGATTCAAGAGAAAAGAAAGTCTTAACAGGTTGAATTAGATTTCTAGAAAGTAATGATTCTACAAAACATGTAGCAGAATCAGATTCTCTGCAGGGGGTTCTAAGTAGGTAGAATGGGAAGCTACCAATACAAATGAGCAAGTAGACTATGAAGTTACCAATATGAACTTGCAATGGAAATATAGCAATTTTGGAGACTCAACAAGCAAAGGCTGTTTACTGCTGACTGCTAAAGACTCTGATCAAATTGGCTTAAAAGGTAGGATACAGGCAACAGACCTGAAGGATAAAATTGACGTGTGTTTTAGAGCAAACATGAAAAGTCTCAGATTCAAGATGTGGAAAAACAGAATTTGATATTTTGTTGTTGTTGTTGTTGTTTTGCTTGTGTGTGTGTGTGTGTGTGTGTGTGTGTGTGTGTGTGTGTGTGTGTGGTTGTTGTTGTTGCTTGCTTGTTTGGTTTTTTTTTGTTTGTTTTTTTCTACTGGCTTTTTTCTCCCTTTGGTCAACTGCTTGCTTGCTATTCTCCAATTTGTTCATTTGTCCATTTTAAAAGAAGAATGCACATGTAATTACATGTTGGAAATATGTTCTAGGTCTTTTAATATCAGAGGGATTCTTCTCCTTTTAAAATATTGAGTATTAAAGGAAACTTCCTATTTAGGATACTTGAACACATTTAGAAATGTTGCGACAATAATCTCTTAAAGTTAATTGAATGATTTTGCATTGTGGGATAACTATTAAGCTGTGATACCCAAGGGAAGAATTTAATGAATGGTATGAATGGAAAATTATATCTCACACTTAAGTGTATCATGTGTCTTCACTTTTGACTTGTATTTCTATTTGTACATTTTGATCTAGCTGCTAAATGATAGCCTTAATTTTTGCCTTTATCTTTGTCTGATCTGTGCTTATTGCTCCACTGAGGTTTGAGAGAGTATCTTCACACTTGTTACCATAACAACAAAGCATTGCTTCTGCGATGTCATCCAATCAATGATGAACTTAAATACCTCAAAGTGTGTTTCTAAATAAAGATTTTTACATTGTTGTATTTCTTGTCAGGTATTAATTTACAAAAATGAATAACAAAAGTCGCAATTATTAACCAAATATCTTACTGTATAAAAACAATGGCAGGGATTCAAAAAACTGTGGTTCCATAATCAGAAAACTGATATTTGAGCCATAACCCTCATTCTCTTAAAAACACAACTCAGAATGGGTCAACCACCTACATAGTAAGACCAGAAATAATAAAACTACTCCAAAAATTATGCAATACATTTTATTACATCAGGAAATGGAATGAGTTGAACATGACCCCAAAGTGTATCAAACAGAAGAAAAGACAAACAAACAAAAACTAGACTACATCACACTGAGTTCCCTAAGTGGCAAAGAATTAATCAATGATAAATATACCACCTGCTAAATGGTTAAAGGTATGTGCCACCAAAAGAGGTGACAAAAAATCAATATCCAGGTGTCATAAATAACTCAAAAATTTTAACAAAGTGTAAAGTTGTTTGCAATCCACTTTTTATAGGAAAAATAACCAACTTGATTAGACACTTCTCAAAAGAAGCAAGACTAATGGCCAATTAATATATGAAATAAAATCTTAATATCATTAACCTTTGGAAAGATGAGTTAAAAACCTTCAATGATATATTTCATACTAATTGGAATGACAATTACTAAAAAATATTATGTCAACCAGGAAAGAAGAAAAAAATCTGTGTCATACACTGTTGTTGAGAATATCAATTAGTATAACTAGTATGAAGAACCAATTTAAAGTTCTTTTAGAAATCTAATTATGTATAGAACAAATGACCTAGATATTTTACTTCTGGATGTTTTTAAAGAAAATTGAACTCTTACCCAATAGACACATACAGAAATATGTATATATAGTACTATATATAATACACATTTTATACATGTATACGTATATCATTCTGGAGAGCCAGTGTATGTGGCATTTATTAAGATATTATTAACTGGAGAATATATATTTAATACAGAAGGCATATTTCAAACATAATAAAGAATAAAATAGCACTCCTCACAAATGAAAGAAAATAGACTGCATCTTTACGAGTGCTGGATTGGGCCAGGTCTGGTGGCATACCCCTTTAACCTCAAGTAGATCTTTGAGTTTGAAGCCCCCTGTTCTACAAGTGTGTTCCAGGACAGCCAGGGCTACAGAGAGAAAACCTGTTTGAAACCCAAAAACAATAAAAAGAGTGCTGCATTTGATCATTATTCATTTTGTTCACATGTTGAATATGGTACTAGACTCAATTAGCATCCTTGTTTAGTAAATTTTATTGAAAAATATATATACTTATTATGTCAGTGTATTCTGGACATGACTCATTGTTGGTCTTATAAACTCAGAGAAGCACTTGAGCCTGTACAATGTCTGTTCAATATCAAGCCACTAATGGTCCCAGGGATGTAAGGAATGTGTTCATGAAGTACCAATCTTAACTGAGGGGCTGCTGTCAATAGAGTACTGCTGAAAGAAGTGAATCCATTCTGTCCAGCATGTGGAACATGGCAGGTTGTCACTGCTTTGATGGGAGATGTCATTCTGTAAATAAGGTCCTCTTATTGGTTAATGAATAAATCCCTGTTAGCCAATAGGAAAGCAATAAAGGTGGGACTAGGAGACAAGGAGAATTGGGAAGAGGTAGAAATTTAACATGTAGAGACTTGAGGAAGAAGGTTAGGACCCTCTCTCTGGTAAGATAAGACCACATGGAAACACTAAGATTAATGGGTTAATATTTAAGAAAGAGCTAGCCAATAAGAAACACTAGTAATAGGCCAACAGTTTTATATCTGATACAGCATTTTTGTGTGTTAATTTGGGGCTGGTAAGGCACTGAAACCAGGCTGGTGGGAAAAGTGTCCACAAAATGGCATTTGTGACATGGACATGACAAAAGCTTATAAAAGGGTTTTAGAAGCAATAGAACAGAGACAATCAAGGCTTCTTGGGAGCAGTATTTTTTCAGTTGGGATGTTTTGCTAGAGACAAGCAGAGTTTATGTGGCTCCTTCAAGGGAGGCTTCCTAAATCAGCATTAAGCAGAAAACTCTGATAACAAATTAATGGTGTATAAGAGAGCTGGCAATGGGAATAACCACATTTCCAAGCCAGCAGCATGCTGCTTGATGACAACTTAGACCAAGAGGTTGAGCACAGCCCTCAGTGGTAGTGGTAAATATTCTCCCACCATGTTTGATAGACTTTGGCTAAAACAGCAATGGCTTTAATATTAACGTTGTTTAGCAGTTAAAAGACTGTTGGATAGAAAAAGATAAAGATGTACACTAAAGACAGATTCAGATAAAGAAAAACCTCTAAAGGTTTACAGTGTGTATATATATGTAAGCTTGTGAGAAAAAAAAGAACAAAGTGATTAAAAAAAAGAAGAGAGTAGCTGGGGCATTGGTGGTACATCCCTTTAATTCCAGCACTCAGGAGGCAGAGACAATAAGATCTCTATGTTTTCAAAGTGAACCTGGTGTACAAAGTAAATTCCAGGGCCGCTAAAGTTATGCAGAGAAACCCTGTCTCAAAAAATAAAAGAAAAGCAGAAGAATAATAAAAATAGCTACGTGAAGATGGAAAGCACAGAGACAGTCTGAGGACTGTATGCTATTGTTTTGTCTTTAAATTGCTCAGTTGCTAAGGAAAAAACAATGGCTAAATCATACTTGATTATCAATGCTACTGAATTAATACAATTTATTTATTTTAAAAATGCTTTGACTTCAAAATTTAAGTATAAATACAGGTCACTAGGGAAAAGAATTTTTATTTTTGTTTCTACAGAAAATGAAAAGCTGTTGCTTCCTTCCAGACTAACATGGTTTGATCATGAAAGACTCACTGAAACAGTGTCCCACGTTATCCAACATTCAAACAGCTGAGAAAAAGCAGCCTTGTAGACCACTACAGCCAGAATTGATGTGTCTTCTTAGGATCACCAAGACAGCACCCCCTACCAACAGGAAGCAGTTTAGAAAGAACAATGCACAAATTCCCAAATATTGGTTGTAAATGTTTGTTTTCATTTATATGGGGTTGGCTATAAATGGTTAGTTACCACAACCAATCTCTATTTAAAGGTAAAAAAGGGATTATGGTCTAGAAATGAATGTTTTGTTTTGGAATGGATTTTCATTTATCAATACAAATTTAATGTCAATTTTGTAATATGTATATTCCTTCTCCTGTTTAGGTATTCTGTTTATATAGCTCATTTTAAAATCTAATGTTTAATTTAGTCAGACTATACATCGTTACCTATGATAGTCAAAACTTAGAGTTAAGTTATTTAGGCTTTCTTGATATACATAGATAAATTTGAGATGGATAAATATTCTTCAAACCTTTCATAGACCTACAGAATATGGCATTTAAAATGGTTTAGGGTTTTTCTCAATAGTGAGTCATAACTGCTCCTGGCAACACCACCTGAGTCAGAAAGGAACATAGAAAAACAACTCATTATGGAGTTTACTTCCAATACGAAAAACTAGCTATTTGGGCAAGATACTGCTCTAGTCTGGACTGTTTGACTTCATGCTATATAAACGGGACATGCTGGACCCACAGAAAAGTGACTGGTGATACAAGATGGACATTGCTACAGGGTTCTTGCTTCATGGAAGAGTCTGCCAGACATTCTGCAGGACAAAGAGAAAAGTGAGTGACAAACTGCCAGTACAGGCAGACAACGTAAAGTTTCCTCATTTGCTGAGGAGTCTGCCAGAGACACTATGGTCTACAGACTGAAGATGGAACATTAAAGAAAAACTTCAGGTGACTGACCAGTTAGTGAAATGTCTCTGCTATTTCTAGAGTTTACATATTATCCTTCAGTGGTCTTTGATGGAGTTAAAAGCAGATAGTTATGGTTAATGTTTTCCTTAGTTAGGATTAAAATGAGTTACATATAGGACTTTAGACTCCCAAAGATTTTGAGTATTTATTTTTAAAATCTTACTAAATGTTAATGGACTAAACATTGTTAACTATAGTTCTAGCTTAATAACTGTTTTGTTATTTATTTTACTATGTTAAAATTAAAACCCTTCTTTTTATTTTAGACAGAAAAGAGATGATGGGAGATGTCATTTTGTAAATATGTTTCTCTTATCGGTTAGTGAATAAAGCCCTGTTTGGCCAAAAGGAAGGCAAGATCGGTGAGACTAGGAGACCAGGAGAATTCTGGGTGATGTAGTATAGAGTCAAGATCTAGGGACTCAAGAAGAACTCCAGACCCTCTCTCTAGTAAGATAAGACCATGTGGGAATAGTTAGATTAATAGAAATGGGTTAATATTTAAGACAGACCTAGCCAATAAGAAACATTAGTAACAGGCCAACAGCTTTATATCTAATATGGCATCTCTGTATGTTATTTGGGGCTGACACAGCAGTAAGATCAGGCTGATGGAAAAACTGCTTGTAACACTCCTCACGTGGAAGGTTGGCCCTCTGATCATGAACATATAGACAGTGTTTACAATAGCTTTCTAAGAACATAAATTTTGGAGGAACATGTAATTAATGAATCTCTGAAAGGAGTTTAAGAAGATTTGTGTAATGGATATGGTCAAAATACCATATGTAAATAAGTAAAAATAAAATTAAACAAATTGTAAAATGGAATTTTTACAACGCTAAGCTGTCCCATTTATGTTTCAGCAGACATCAGAGAGAGAGCTTTCAGATTTTCCAATAAAGTAGTTTTTGCATTGATGGTTTGCAGCGCATAGCTTTAATTATGTTGTAATATTTTACTTTATGAACAATTCGTTTAATGTTTTTATAATAAAGACATATTAATTTTATAAAATTGATTATTGATTGTGATGAGCATAGAATTTCTCATTTATTCTGTTTATTTGGTATTTTGAGATATATTAGTTGCTTTTTATGAAAACACCGTTCATACTGGGGGTAGATATTGTATCAACAAATGGAGTTGGTGTAACAGGATACTGAGATGTGGAAGAATGCAAATATATCTTTATCTTTCCCATGTCCAATATTTAAATCCAAATGTGTCAAAATCTCAACATAAATACAGCCACACTGATAGTCTTAAAGAAAAAGTGGGAGGTAACCTTGAATGAATTGGCACAGGAGACTACTGCCTGATTACAACATCAGTTACACAGACTTCCTGAAACTAAGAAGCTTCTATAAGGCAAGTGGCACAGTCAACAAGACAGAAGGGCAGTCCACAGAATGGGAAAAGATATTCACCAACCCTACATCTGACAGAGGGCAAAGAACTAAAGAAACTAGACACAAAAACACAGACTAATGCAATAAAAATGGGGTACAGATCTAAACAGAGAATTCTCAACAGAGGAAACTCAGAGATCCAAGAGGCAGCTATCAAATTGCTCAACATATTTAGCCAACATCAGAATGCAAATCAAAACAATTCTGAGATACCATTTTACACCTGTCAAAATGGCTAAGATAAAAAAAAAAAAAAGACAATAAAACGTTAATCTGGCAAAAATGTGGAGTAAGGGAAACACTCCTCTATTTCTAGTGGGAGTGCAAACTTGTATAGCCCTTTTGAATATCAGTATAGTGATTTCTCAACAAATTTGGAATCAATTTACCTCAAGACCCAGCAATATAATTCTTGGGCATAACCATAAAAGATTCACACTCATATCACACGAATATCTATTCAATTGGGTTCATAGCAGCATTATGTGTAATAGCCAGAACCTGGAAGCAATCTATATGCCCCTCAACCTAAGAATAGATAAAGAAAATGTGGTACATTTACACAATGGAGTACTACTCAGCAGTAAAATTCAATAACATCTTGAAATTCATAGGCAAATGGATAGAACCACAACTAAAATCTGAGCCGAACTGGAATCCAAATGCAGAGATGGAAGACAAGACCAGGCTACAGAAACCCACAGAGACAGATGACCTGAACAAGGTGGAGTTAATGGGCCCCTAGACTGATAACTGGGAGTCCAGCATTGGATTGACTCAGACCCCCTAAACATGGGCCTAGGCAGTCTAAGGCAGTCTAAGGAACCTCTGACAGTGGAACCAGGATGTATCCTTGGTACACAAAATGAATTTTGGAGCACATTCATTAAACCTAGAAGCAGGAGGGAGGGCCTAGTCTCTAATCCAAATGACTTGACAGACTTAAATGACCCCTCTAGGAAGACATCACCCTATATGTGGAGTGAGGGTGCAGTAGAATGTGAGGGTAGTGGTGCTGTGGGCATGGAAAGGTGGAAGAGAGGGAGGAAAACTGGGATCGATGTGTAAAATAAGAAAATAAATAAATAGTAAATAAATAAATAAATATCATGCTGTGTGAGATAACCCAGATAACACAGACACATATAGAAAAAAAAATGGTTATATACTTATTTCTAGGTCTATATAATCAGTCTATAAACCACAACCCCACAAAAGCCAGGAAGTAAGGAGAACCCTAAATGAGACATTTATAGACCACTTCCCCACAGAAAGGGAAATAGAAAAAAACACTACTGAGTAAATTTGCCGTGTGAAGGAGGGGGGAGGAAGTAGGGGAGTGGGGAGTAGAGAAGGGGAGGAAAGAGAAGTACATGGGGGTTAAGTAAGTTGGATTTGGGGCAAAACAGAAAGGGAGAGTAAGGAAAGATACACCTTGAGAGAAGGAGTCATTATTGGGTTAACAAGAAATCTATCACTAGAGAAATTCCCAGTAATCCACAAGGGTGACTCCAGCTAAGAACCTAAGCATTAGTGGAGTGCATCTTAACTCCCATTCCACTTTAACGGATTTTATGACTACCTTAACTACTATCATAGAACTTTCATATAGTAACTGATGAAAGCAGATGAAGAGATCTGCATATAAGCCCTGAATCAAACTCTTAGAGTCCATTGTAGACATGAAGGATAAATAATATGAGAAAATGATCAATATCATGTTGAGAAAATCCACAGAAACGGCTGACCCTATAAAGTGGGAGCTCACTGACCCCAGAAGGACAGTATGCAAAGATGTATAAGATGGAACTAGGCCCCCTGATGTAGGTGACAACTTGGGAGCTTAAGCAGTTTCTGGGGCCAAAGTCAGTGAAACCAATATTTATTTATAGTGTATGAACTGGCCTTTTGGAGTTCATTTTTTATAGAGGGATATCTTGCTTGGCCTAGATAAAGGGGAGAGGGTCTTAATCCTGCCCCAAATTATGTGACAGACTTTGATGATTCCCAATAGAGGCCTCAGCCTCTCTGAGGAGCGGATGGGGTATGGGGTGTGGAAATCGTGGGTAGAGTAGAAGAACAGAAAGAAGAGAGACCTGGGATTGGTATGTAAACTAATATTATTTTAAATATTTAAAAATTAATTTAAAACAAGGAATCTTGAAGTTATCAGGCAAATGGATAGACCTAGAAGAAACCATCCTAAATGAGGTAGCCTAGTCACAGAAAGAAAAATTGGTATGTACTCACTCATATACAGATATTACACATAGAGCAATGATTTACCATAATACAATCCATACCTTCAGAGAATCTAGGAAACAGGAGGGGCTATAAGAGAGATATACATATTACCCCAAGTGAAGGGGAAGAGACAAGGGCCCCTGAACCAATTGGGAGCATGGAGGAGGAGGTAGGGGGGAGAAAGACAAGGGGAGAAGAGGAGGGGTAGGTGAACATAAGGGAACAGGAAGATTGAATGTGGAGATGAAAGAGGAGAGCAAGAAAAAAGACACATCAATAGAGGGTGCCATTAAAGGTTTAAAGAGAAATCTGGAACTAGGGAATTTAACAGAGTTCCACAAGGATGACCTCAACTAGGAAACTAAGGAATAGTGGAGAGGGTACCTTAAATGTCCTTCCCCTATAATGAGAACGATGACTACTTTAAATGCCATTCTGGAGCCTTCATCCTGTAGCTGATGGAAGCAGAAGTAAAGATCCACAGCTAAGCGCTGAGCCAAACTACTGGAATCCAGTTTCAGAGACAGAGGAGTGATGAACAAAGGTCTTAAGACAATGCTGGGAAAACCCACAGAAATAGCTGACCTGAGCAAGTGGGAACTCATGGACCCCAGAGTGTTGGCTGGGGAACCAACATAGGACCAAACCAGGCCTTCTGAATGTGGGCCGTATCTAGGAGGACTTCGCAGTCTATGAGACCTCTGGCAGTGGAACCAGGATGTTGCCCTCATGCTAACAGACTTCTGGAGCCCATGTCCTATGGAGGGATATTTCGTTAGCCTAGAGACATGGGGAAGGGCCTAGGCCATACCATAAATGATTTGACAGACTTTGATGATTTCTCATGAAAGGACTCACTCTACCTGGGGAGTGGATGGGGGACATGGAAAGATGGGAGTGAGAAGGATCTGGGATTGATATGTAAAATAAGAAATAAATATTAAATAAATAAATGAAAAGAAAACATATTTTAAAATAATTAAAAATTAAGAAAATAAATGTCATTTTGCATCACAATCACAGTTCTTTGGCTCTCCTTTTCTCCCATCCCTTTTGATGACCCTCTAGCCCACCCTCTATCCTTTACTCCCACAGGGAGCCTCCATGGGTATTCTACAAAGCCTGATCCATTAAGTTCAGACAGGACCAAGCACCCCCCCTGCCCCCCGCATTAAGATGAGCATGGCATTCCACATTGGGAATGGGCTCACCAGGGATGGAACCTGGCCCTGGGGTTAGGGGACACTCAGATAGATACACTACACAATTTTTTCCCACATGCAGAAAGCCTCGTTTTATGCCATGGAGGTTTCACAGCTATTGGTCTAGATTTTGTGGGTGCCCATTAATTTGGTTCAGTTATCTCTTTATGTTTCCCCTTAAAGGTCTTGAGCTGTCATGCTCATGCACTCTTTCCTCTCTCTCTTCAACTGGATTCCTGCAGCTCAGCAAGCATTACTTTTGCAGGGTTGAGGACTCTTGGGTTTCTCTCTTGTCCATTTAAGCTTGTTCATTGATGTTGCCACTATTCAAATGCTCTGTTTATTATCCAGATCTATACTAATTAGGAAAATCCATAAGACATGTGAATCATATTCACAAGTAGTGATATTCTCGTGGCTGAGTAATATGTAATGCATATAAGTGGTTCACATTGCTTAACCAGAAGAAAAGTTAAAAAAAAATACCTAAATAGCATTCTTTAATATTTTTATTATTTTTTACATGCCTGTTTGTATTCTAGTGTGGGAGGAATACTTGTTCATATTATAATTAGAGGGTGTATCAATAAAATAAAAGAAAAAAATGAATGTAATTTTAGGTAATATGAGATAGGTTTTACATGATTTTATACCAGTTAAATTATTTGTCTTCTCCCTAGATGTTTTAATTATAGAAGACATGCAAATCAAGTGTCTTCTTAGGGAATATTACTAAAACATATTAAAGTGTTTTTTAATAAATCCTCAGAAATTGTTTACATTGAAACATAATGATATGCACATTGAACGGATTTATATACTTTATGCAAACATTTTACTTTTTATTCTCAATATTACATCAAATCAGTATATATATACATATATATATATATGTATATATATATATATGAAAATTTTATCTAGTTAGAGTTTCTTTTGTTCATTAAAGTTAGAGAGGGTTGAATTACCAAGGGGCTACAGATCACTTTGTAAACTAGGACACATGATTGCATTTGTTTTGAAATGCTCTTAAAGGTTCTGAGTTTCCAGTATTTGTCCCCTTAAGTACTGAAATTTGTGGTTTCCTGACATGTTCTTTCAGGTTAGTTCGCATGACTTAGAGCCGTTCTCATTGACCCTCTAGAAAAGAACACACTGTATAGGAACGACCAAATTATGGCTGATGTTGATGAGGTCAACTGAAGTTTAGCAGCTGTGTTCCCCCCTTCAGCATAAGAAATGGTGTAGCTGTTAAGTCGTCTCTTACTCAGGGCAAAAGTATAAACTGATAATGGTTCATACAATTTTGATGCATGATTATTTGATTTGCCTCATCTTCATGAGATTCAGGAGGCTAGTACATTTCTCAAAACAATAAAAGTAAAAGATTAATACATTTTTAGCTAAAACTTTTAAAATGTAAAAAAAAATTAACACTTAATACATTTCTGTTTTGCAGAATTCACTGCATATTTCTCAGTGTATGTACACATTCACACTGACTTTCCAATATGTTATCCATGATCTATTTACGTTCAAAACGAACTGCTTTAAGATGAATGACATTCACATTAAATGACAAAATTTTAGCTTCCACATGATAACAATTAGCTACATTATTTTTTAAAAGATTAAATGTTCTGTTTAGTCTAAGATTTCATTTTTATTTTAGTTTTGGAATATAAATTTTGTCTTTTCCAGTTTTAATATAATTAAAAAGAACAGGACTGGGTAGCAGAAGATGCAACTTACTGTTGAACAAACTCTTTAACATGCGTGATGCTATGGGATCAACTCTGAACAACCTATGAAAAACACATAATGCTAAAACACAAAATATGGCTGACTATTTAACTTTTTAAAACTTTTAAATTTGTGTTACTGATACTTTAGAAATTTCACATGACACCTGTTTCCCAGTCTGCCCCTCATTCCGTATCTGTGCCTCATCCTTGTAGTCCCCAAAAGGAAAACAATAAATAAATAAATAAATAAATTAATTAAATAAAAGATAATTTTAATATTAAAAAATACTCATAAAACAAAATAAATAAATAAATGTAAGATTATCAATTTTAATTAAAAGGCAAGCATACAAAAAAAACAATAAATAAAAGAAAGCACTTAGCTTCTCCATCTTCCCTCCCTCTCCACTCTCTCTTTATTCTTCTTAGTGGCATTGGGATCTGCTGTGTATCATGCAGCATACCCTTTTGTCCAAACAGCTTTTCTTGCAAATGTTCATTGTGCAGTGTGCTGTTGCTCAGCTTCAAGGCCTCTGGCCTCATACACACCACCAATACGGGACTCTCAGGGAAGCTTCCTGCTATTGCTCTACCATGCATGCATAGTTCTGCGGGACCAGCCCCTTCAGGGACTCTACCCGGTCATATATTGGGTAGATGCTATAGTGTGCCAGTTAAGAACCCTGGATGTGTGCCTGGGTGACTGCTGAGTTGATCGATCTTGGCCGCTAAGTATATGTGCGTATATGTTGGTTTGTGCTTGTGAATGCAGTACCCACAGAGGTAAGAAGAGGACATTTGGTACCCTGATACTGGATTAAAGCGTTTGTGGGCTCCTTGACATTGATGCTAGAAATGAACTTGGGCCCAATGGAAGAAAATATCAGCCATTAACACTTGGAACATCTTAGTAGACATATCAGGCAAAACGTTTTTAAAATTCCCTTCAAATCGTGTACATCAAATCTTAATGGATTTAATATTTATGTATTGTCATCCTTCAGATCTCTTAACTTATATTTGCACAATGTTCTTGCCAATATGTGTACAAAAATATGGTATTCTTATCGCACTTGAATAATTCAGAACTGGTAGAAAAACACGTTTTTGTTTCTTTATTTTTGGGGAGCAATGGAAAACTGTTACAAATTGGGCTTCTTCAAACTAAGAGATATGTGTACAATAAACTTACCATATATAAACATGTAAAAGAGAAACTCTCAATAATGGAAAGACAGATAACGAGATAATCACTTTGATTAAGTTCATAATGTCTTTATAGAGATCATTATAGCTCCTCTGATGGACAGTGAAAATATTATTCTATTTATTTATTTATCTTACTTTGCAGATTGATCATAGTTCTCTCTCTCTGTTCCTTCTTTCTTCCCTCTCTTCCACCCTCCCATGCCCCCAACCAAAATTTTGTATATATTTATCATATAACATTCAGACTTTCTCTACTTTAATAAAAGCTATTTATAGTCACCTTCTTAAATGTATTTATGAAAAATTACTTTCTTTATACAAAATACAAATTTAATGAAAAAATAAAATAACCAGAATTTTTAAAAGGCTATTTCTCAGAAGGAGACATAAAGATGACCATCTGTAGCGTGTATGTTTCCACCAGCCCGCCAGCCCACCAGTCTGGGCCCACAGCTGCGCCAGCCCCAAATAACACTCTGAGACTCTGTATTTGATACAATCCTGTTGGCCAGTTATCATTATTGTTTATGGGCTAGCTCTGCCTTAATTATTGACCCATTTCTACTTATCTAAGTATTTCCACGTGGTCGTCTTATCGGGGAGCCGCGGCTGGCGTCCTGCTTCTTCCCTGGGCTACATCTCGACTCCAACCTTCCCACTTCCTCTTTCCTCCTTGTCTTCTAGCCCCACCTATCTTGCTATCTAATTGGCCACAGAGCTTTATTAACCAGTATGAGAAACATATATACAGACTAACAATTCCCATCAAACATCAATGATATGAAAAAATACTTTCTGAAACCATGAAGTTTTAGAGAAATTCTAATGCAAATTATAGTAAACTACTCCACATTCTAATATGAAAAGTTCTTCCAAAATTAAGGAAATACAAAAAGTATTGATAAGGAAGTAGAGACAATGGAAACTTACATATAATTAAAGGGAATGTTAATTAGTTTATTAGCCATCTCAAAAATGAGGATGGAATCTACTATGCAGACAAAACTAGAAAATAAGTACCACCAGCTCTCAGGTAATGGGGATTTGAGCTCTATAGAGAATGGTTTTTATCAGATACTGTAAACAAGGTTAAAAAAGGCAAAGATCATTCAATAGGTAGTATATCACATACGTAAGTGTGGTAAGCATAATGTGATCATGTGTATTTGTTTAACTGTAAAACACATGTCATGTACAATAGTACTCAAAAAGCTACAAAGAATGTTTCCATTGTTCCATTATGAAGAAATATTAGATTATTGAGGAGAAATGTATCTTTCAAAATATATCCATGTATCTAAATATTAAATAATTATAAAAAATGGGTAATCATGTAAGGGGGTGTATTAATATATGAAGGTGAGTTATTGAATGCCTGTATAGGTACATTGGGTATAGAATATAACCAAAGTGTGGTCCCTTAGGAATTTTGTGACCAATATACATTTGAGTTAGAATGTCTCCCTCTCCTTGTCCTGGCCCACAACATTTAGAATCTGTTACCCATAAAGAAAACCAAAAAGATCTTGCTGTCTGATGCTCCAGAACCAAGAAAAGATTATATGCCACCAGGACTACCAATAATTTTTGTTATTTTAATCTTAGGTCTAGATTTCTAAGACTAACATGAGCACCTCACCAACTGATATCCTACATGCTGTGAAGCTTTTATTTTTTGAAGATAAATTAAATCTATTCTACATTGCTCTAATTGTCTTACTATTGTTGTATCGCTCAAAATGAAGATTGGCATTCACAAACAAGAAAACACATTGACCAGAGCTTTCAGAAGGTACAACTTACTAACAACCATCTATACACCAGAATAGTTGATATTTATTTCTTCTTTTGAATCTAGATGATTAATACCAAGCCAATTCATATCAGCAAATTAATCCATTATGAGAGTCACATTCTATTATTTTAATGTAGAAAACCACATCAAAATCAATTGGACTAAAAATAAATATGTTTTCAAAGAAAGGAACTTAGTTAACTTTTGTGTGCACTTTTTTTATGTGTACAAATGATTCTTTGTCGCCCAAAATCCCCGATATTGTCTGTGAATGTTTATTTTCATTTAAATGGGATTGGTTATAAATGGTTAATGACTACAACCAATCTCTTTTTAAAGGTAAAAGAGGGCATATGGTCTAGAAATGAATAATTTGTTTTGGAATGGATTTTCATTTATTGATGTGAATTAAACTCAAATTTGTGATATGGATATTTCTTGTCTTGTTTAGGTGTTGTGTTTCTATAGCTCATTTAAAAATGTAATGATTAATTTAGTACAGATTTTAGATAGCTACTTATAATAGTCTAAACTTTAGTTAGGTTTTACCTATAATAGTCAAAACTTATAGTTAGGATATCTTTATATACAGAGATGTATTTGAGATGAATAGACATTCTTGAAAATTTTAAAAGTCCTACAGAATATGGCATTTAAAATGGTTTAGGGTTTTACTTAACAGTGAGACACAACTGCTCCTGGTAACACCACCTGAGTCAGAAAGGAAGAGGGACATCAAAGAAACTCATTATGGAGTTTACTTCCAACATGGCAAGACTAGCCATTTGGGCAAGATACTGCTCTTGTCTAGACTGTTTGACTTCATGCTGTATAAACTGGACATGCAGGACCAACAGAAAATGGACTGCTAAAATAAGGTGGACAGTGCTACAGGGTTCCTGCTTCATGGAAGACTCTGCCAGACAGTCTACAGGACACAGAGAAAAGTGACTGACAAACTGCCAACACAGATTTGACATTTTGATGATGGGAGATGTTATTCTGTATATATGTTTCTCATACCGGTTAATAAAGTTCTGTGGCCAATAGGAAACAAGATAGGCGGGGCTAGGAGACCAGGAGGAGGAAATAGGAATAGTAGGGAGGAGTCGAGATGTAGACCTGAAAGAAGGAAGACGCCTGCCATGGCTCCCTGATAAGACGACCACGTGGAAATACTTAGATAAGTAGAAATGGGTTAATAATTAAGACAGAGCTAGCCCATTAACAATAATGGTAATTGGCCAACAGGATTTTATCAAATACAGAGTCTCTGAGTGTTATTTGGGGCTCACGTGGTGGCGGGACCATGGCGGCAGGACCCGCTGCAGCCAGTGGGAAGAACCTGCCATAACATTTTGAAATTTCCTGCTTTGCTGAGGAGTCTGTTCAACACACTATGGCCTATGGGCTGAAGATGGAACATTACAGAAGAACTTCAGGTGACTGACCAGGCATTGAGATGTCTCTGTTATTTCTAGAGTTTATATATTATCCTTCTGTGGTCTTGATGGAGTTGAAGACAAATAGTTATGGTTATAGTTTTCCTTGCTTAGGATTAAAGATAAGTTACATATAGGACTTTAGACTCACAAAGATACATAGATGATGGAATATTGTCTTTAAATCTTGCTAAATGTTAATGAAGTGAACTTTGCTAACTATGGTTTTTATTTGATAACTGTTGTGCGATATATTTTGCTATGTTAAGGTTAAAACCCTTCCTTTCATATTAGACAGAAAAGAGGAGATAATGGGAGATGTCATTCTGTAAATATGTTTCTCTTATTGGTTAATGAACAAAGCCCCGTTGGTCAATAGAAAAGCAAGATAGGTGGGACAAGGGTTCAGGAAGGGGTAGGAGGAGATTCAACATGTAGGGAAAAAGCAGAACTCCAGACCCTCTCTCCAGTAAGATAAGATCACATGGAAACACTTAGATTAATAGAAATGGGTAGTACTTATGACAGAGATAGCCAATAAGAAACACTAGTAACTGGCCAACAGCTTCATATAAAAAAAGGGGAGCTTCTTATCAAAGATATCAAAGGCTTTTATTACAATGTGACTTTCATTGATTATGTTGCTATATTCTCAGAGTTCAATTTGGAAATGATGAAATCATTTCAATGTATAGTCTGTTTATTTCTGCCCTGAGTTAGCCTTAGGTTGCATCTGTGAAAACAATTTCTGAAGCCTGGTATTGGTGGCCCATGCCTTTAATTCCAGCTCTACAGTGGCAGAGGCAGGTAGAGTTCAAATCCTGCCTAGTCTGCAGAGCAAGTTCTAGGACAGGCTCTAAGCAAACCAGAGAAACCCTGTCTTAAAAAAATGAAAAAAAAATGTGAACTATTGACATCTTTAACTGTGTAGCATTGAATATATGAATCTCCCATTTATTTTCATGTTTCTTAATACCAATGATTTATAATTTGACTTTATTCCTGTTTCTTTGTTGACTTAATCATAAATACACAACTAAATAACTTGCTAAAATATTTTTGAAATTTAAGGTAACATTTATAGTGGTTTATATATTCAACTAATCATTCTGAAAATTGGCAAAGGCAAAAATAATGAGATATGTGAATGGATGAAAATATTTACTATTTTCCCAGGGAAATAAAAATAAATTTGCTTATAGTAAATTATTATAACTCAACTTGATAACTTGAATTTTGCTGCATTCGGCACAATTTGAAGGAATGCATGTAAAAATAATATCTAATGTGTGAGCATTGAAAATGAAGTATTGACACATTTTATTGTCCATATCAGCAGAATTGAGCATATCTTCTTCAATGTTTCATTTACTTAAGTGAGTAAGAAAGAAGTTCAGGTCATTGAAGCTACTTGACAGAAGATAAGATCTAATTCTTCTTCTTATTCACATTAAAATCTGACACATTAACCTGGAATCACTCATTCATCCATTCTAAAAGACACTGTTGACCAAACAATGACACATATAAACAATATTTTTTGAGCTCTACTAATGTGCCCAATATATGCTTGGATATTTTATTTAATTTATGATTCCCAGTAATTTTAAGTAGGTACTATTGGCTTTCTGAATATTCCAAGGGTGTTGTATAACATGCTGGAATCATATAGTTAGCATAATGTCAGTAATTGCATGGTTGTGCATTACAATTTAAAAAGAAAAGAAAGTGAACACTTTGTAAGGTGAATCTCTGAAGGAGAGTTAGAGGCATTTTGGAACAGTACTGAGTTAACTGGGCAAAAAATGGGGAAGGATGAGCCATCATTATCCATTCATTAAAGTAGGTCTACGGGACCTTGGCCAAAGTCAGCATAATGATGCAGTAATAAAGAAAGGCTGGCTTGACCTTTTCCTTTGTGCCCTGTCTCCTGAAAGTTTTATATTATTATTTTTGGTGGAGGTCAATTTTGAAAAAGGATTTTGTGAAACAAAGAATTCTCTCTCTCTCTCTCTCTCTCTCTCTCTCTCTCTCTCTCTCTCTCTCTGTGTGTGTGTGTGTGTGTGTGTGTGTGTGTGTGTGTGTGTTAGAGTAAGTAAATAGCGATTCCTTGAGGAAAATTTATTTCCTTAGTACTTAAAGGACTAAGAAAAGGACATAATTTTTTAAAATAAAACAAATAGTACTCTTCCAGAAAATTATTTGCACCTCAAAATGGAAGGATTTTATAATGATTTTGAAAATTTCTGTGGACGTTTTGTAAGTATTTTACAAGTGAGTACATATAAAATTATTACCATTGAAAAATTCTGTTAGTAAGCATTTTGATAGCATAATCCAATTAAAATTCAGCTTTCCAAGGTTTTTGTCATATGTTGTTATTAAAGAGTTGTAGAAAACCTTACAATTTTTAGTAGATTTGTCAATATACAGCTTTCATTCACTTTATTATAACTAGCCCTAAGAATAAACATACCCAAATTCTTCTTTCCCAGGAGAAATGTGATACTAAAATGGCAAGCACAGTGAATTTTTTTCTATATCTACCGAGAACCTAAATGTCATTGTTCTGTAACCACCTGTCCTTAGACAAATCATTTCTGATGTTTGAAACATATTATTCTTACAACAAATGCAAGCAAACTAATATTTTAAGCTTTAAGTATTACACAAAATCAATGATAACTATTATTGGAAATATTTAGTTTATTAAGTTTATTAGTTGGTCTAAAATGCTGCATAATTCTCCATAAATAATAAGGGCATAATGCAATGACTTTGGTTCTGAATCTCTGTTAGATTCTTCTAAATTAATGTCAATCATATCCTTTGGACACAGTGTGAATATCTGTTAATCCCTTATTTTAACTTAAATGAGGTTATTTATAAGGTTAATTTTTTTCTCTTATAATAGCAAATGATCATTCCACTAAATAATAGTCAATGTTATGATTTTGTCTAATTAAAGATATTCATTTGGCTTGTGCATTATAGACATCATCATTACTTTTCATCTTCTAAATGAAGTGACAGCTTTTCAGCTATACAAATGGACTGTAATTATCAATTTCTCACCACTACATAAAAATTTTTTCTAAACTTACATGTGCCAACTTTTATAATACATAGATATCAAAGTTAATTTACTATAAATATATGTTTATCAGTGTATCTATCAATACATAAGTTATTAAGTATAGTTCATGGTTGACATAGTTTGTCACAGTTTTTGATATGTTGGTCATTTTTGTCTATTTGACATGTTTTCATTAGTTATTTTTAAATTATTTATTTTATTCTTTTTGGTTGTAGTATATCTGAATGATTTCCTACTTCCCTTCCTTCCCTCTAAACCATTTCTTATACCTTCTCCTTTCTTTCCTTCAAACTCATGACCTTTTTTTTTTTATATAGTTTCCTTCATAGATACATACACACATATGTATGTATGTATGTGTAGCTTGCTTCATAGGTACAATGAAACTTGATTGTATTTTCCCAGGGCTGACAATTTGGAATTAAACAACCAATTAGTGCGCTCTACTCTTTATAACACTATTTCTTCATTTCTTCCATTCTCAGCATCACTTAGATCCTTGTAGTTCTTTGTGTAGGGAACGGCTACCATGGTTTTCCTTGGTCCATAATAGCATTTGTATTATTGTTCTACTTATCAGCTCATGTTTGCAAATTCATGTTGGTAAAACTTTACTAATATTGTGCTGCATTTATAGGAGACATAATGTCGTGGCAAATACTTTGTATGAATTTAGAATCCAATTTTTCTTTGTAAATGTGGATAACAACGCATCTCAAATTTTAATTAGTTGAGTTTCAGAAATGTCTTCGTCACATTCAGCTCTCCTCTTACTACTTTTTCCAAATTCACTTCCTTTCCAAATCACACAATCTCGTCTCCACATATTTATTGCATTTTCATATCTTTTGGATGAATGCATCCACTTTCAGCTTCCACATATTCATTACCTTTTATAGCTGGGCTAACGTCTCAGGGGGTAAAGTCCTTGCAATAGAACTGTGAGGACCTGAATTTGGGTGCCTAGAAAAACATAAAACATGACACAATGACAACTCTCTTATACTCATTGTCCCCTGTTCACAAGGATAGTGGAAGTGTACGGCATGTATGTGATTTAAGCTTTTCTGTGTGCTACCCATTGGTCAGGCCTTACATGATCCATTGCTTGAAAGAGGAAAATAGTGCGCTGCTGATTCATGTGTATCAAAATAGACAAATGTTCAGGTAGGCAGGAGGCTGTGGAAGAGTCATACTATAACATGGGGAAGGCTGTCAACCCTAGGTTTTTCACTTGTAGAAGTCACACAGAGAATCATCATGTCCATCAGTGTTCTCCAGTATACACACAACAGTCATGATAGGCTCCCAAGCTTGTAGTTGTACAATCAGATGAATGTTTCTACTAACATTATCTACAATCAGGAGGAAAAGTAGCTACTGAAGTGAATAAACCACAGTTAAAATGTATTGCTAAAATAGAAAGTCAAGATATGACATGAAAAGTAACTTGGGATAAACCTCCAGTAACTAACCATAGAATAATATAGAAATAAAGAACTTACAAAGTAAAAAAAAAACTCTTGCATAATGTTCCTATTAATAGACATTATTGTAAACATGCGCCTTAACAAAATTAGTTAAACATGATAATTGTATAAGGCAGATGTCATGAAATGATATGAGTAATGTATATATACTAAGTTTATGTGGTTCAAAAGCAAAAAGAAAACACACCATAAAAATGAAATCTGCCTTAAAAGAATATTACAGTATTAGCTAGTGGCTCAATATCCTTTCTTAAACAAAAATTACTTACAAATCCAGAATATTTAATATTTTTCAGCCGGGTTGCTTTTCCATTTTATGCACTACTCACATTCACTTCAGAACTATGAAATTCTATCATTATTGCTAGTTACAGGTTATACAAAACAAGCAACTATGATTAATCAGTCTATAAAAATGAAACTTTTTCTAAAAAAGAGAAAAAACAAGGCTTATGAATGTAACTCTAGGACTTAGAAAACGGATCATTAATAATGACAAAGTAACTTGTCATCAAGCCTGTGTTCAATATCATGACTCAGAAAACTGAAAAGAACCCATCCCTAAAATTATCTACTGTCTCTCACTCCTTTTGCTATGGCAAGCATAGACCCACACACACACACACACACACACACACACACACACACACACACACACATACTTGAAGAGAAATAATTTTTAATACATATGACTTTTTAAAAGTAAATAAATGAGACTGAGTTATCTCACTCAGGATGGTTTCTTCTAGTTCCATCCATTTGCTTGTGAGTTTTTTTTTTTCCCCACTGAGTAATAATCCACTGTGTAAATGTAGCACATTTTCTTTATCTTCAGTTGAAAAGCATCTAGGTTGCTTTCCATTTCTGGCTATTACAAATACTTCTGCTATGTACATGCTTGAACAGATGTCTTTGCTATATGAATGTGTGTCTTTTCAGTATATGCCTAAGAGTGGAATTACTGGATCTTGTGGTAGACTGATTCCCATTTTCCCGAGGAACTGCCATACTGATTTCCAAAGTGGCTATATGAGTTTTCATTCCCACCAGCAGTGGAAAAGTGTTCCCCTTTCTTCACATCCTCTCTAGCATAAGTTTCATTGGTGTTCCTAATTTTAGCCATTCTGGCAGGAGTAAGATGGTATCTCAGAGTTGTTTTCATTTGCATTTCCCTGATAGCTAATGATGTGAAACATTTTCTTAAGTTACTTTCAGTCATTTTATATTACTACACAAAAGTTTCAAGTTAAAACTAAATAGAAAGGACAACAGCAAAAACATATATGTATAATGCTTAAAGTTTCCCCTTGCAAACATTTTCTTGATGCAATATGGTGATATCACCTGGGCATGCCATACACTCACAATTAATACAAAACAGTAACAAAATCTGTCTGTAAAACTAAGCCCATGAATTATTTTTCATTCTACATTGCTATTAGTAACAACAAAAGTTTTTCTGAAATGCTAAGCACACAATCTGAAATGTAAACCCAGGATAAATGTGTGTCTTAACATATTAATGCTATAATAATATGCAATGGCAGGGATAGGGCAGCAAGGAACATACATCTAAAGTTCCAGATGTAAATGGACAGGAAACAGTTAAAGTATTTACCACATGCCATGCATAGTTCAGTCCCATTTCAATTGTCTTTTGTCTAATTGTCCAAGTTGCCTAGACTATCCACGAATGTGTGATTGTCCATCCTCAGCAAATTCAGTAGCTTGAAATTAAAGATGTATATCCCATTAAGCTTACAGTTTAAGAAGTTCATCACATACGAAAATGCACCATGACTGAGAAGATCTGGGCACACAAACGAAACTTCTGTTAATGAAAACATGGCAAGCACCGAACTACATGGGAAAATAAAAGAGAGGGAAATCGTGAGAAATGCTGGTCCAAGGATTTGATTTAACTTGTAGAAAATGGCTATTCAACTCATAGATTTTTAATGTATCAGCTGGCAGCACAGGCATGGTGGTAATGAGCCACTCTCCTCTAAGTTCAATGAAAGATCAAAAGTAAGCAAAACAGCAGACAAAAAATAGATTTTCTGAAAATAATTTGACCCTCAACATATTGTAATGGCAGAAGCACACATGGCACATAGCTAAAAAAAAAAAAATGTAAACCAGTGTGTTTGAGGTCATTTTGTAACATTACAGTTAATTATTACTGAGACATATTATTTACTTCGTGCTTGTTCACCATAATTAAAATGCCTAAGCATGTCATAGGAAGATATAGTGTAATAGGGAGTGGCCATCAGGTGAATGAGAATGCTTACTTATAAACTGACCCCCTGAATTCAGGCTATAATCCTCAGCATGAGTTTCTGTCTTTTTCCCTTTTGCTTTTCCTCACTTATTCAAAGGTAGAAAGTACTTTGAATGAATTTATGTCATTCTTCACTTATTCATGCCCTTCCTATACAGGGCTAGTGGAGTCACGGATATTGTAGCTGAACCTACATCTGCCATTTTAGGAAAGGAACATAACTTCTCACTGCGTTCTAAATACTCCCAGAGAAATAGTTCCCTTCAACTCCATTAGCAGAAATTCCCTCTGCAACAGATAAGAGCATTACAGAAATCCAGAACCAATCAAAATGCAGGTTTGTGATTTACAGCTCCAACAGATATATCTATTATACAACCCTTGCATCTAAGTTTCAGGGATAATAACAGAAGAAATGGCAGAAGAAATTACAAGTACTGGAGAGAGCCCACAAGGCCTATTATTTTTTAATAAACCAAATTTCTTGTAGAATTTTCAATACAGAGTGAAAAAAAGTAATCTCACACCGCTGTCCCCAACTACCATCACCACAGGCCTTGCTTTCTCCCCGAAAACAAGACCTGCAGGTATTCCTGGGGAACTCAGAGGCTATTCCATCCAGGGAAGCAGATCTTCATTTCTCTTTCTGTTTCTCTAAATTCAATCCCCCTCTGTCAATACCATCTTTTCAGCTGACCATCTGCTACAGCTTCCCTTATGCCAAAAATCCCCCTACTCAAGTGGATCACACAAATCTTAAAATCCAAATTATCTTCTCTGCTTTCAAACCCAGCAGGCACTTCCTAGGAATCAACTGCCGGCCAAGCCAGGTAGCCACGTAGGTTAACAGCTACAGAGCTTCATCTCGCCCTCCTGGCCTCCAAGTCCAATTATGCAGCCTTCTCCCAGCTCTGTATCAGACCACCTGCTGCAGCCGCCCAACCTTCTGCCCAACCCTCTTCTGTCCCCTTCTTCAGTGGATCTCATGGACTGACCTTCCTGCAAACTTGCTCACCCAACTTGTTGCTCTATTACAATGCTCAAACACAGCAGAAAACCCTTTTGATTAGGAAGGCCAATTTAGTCAGAAAATTATGTAAGCTTACTGCAAATTTCCACCATTCCTTCCGTTCCTCCATGTCAATATCACCAGTCTCATCCCCAGCACCATAGCAGACCTTCTGCCACGGTCATTCATCCTCACTGCCCCAATTCCTAAGGGATGTAAACCCTGATGGAATATCCTGCTTTATTCCATCCGGTAGACTTCCTCAAAAACCTCTTCCTAGCCCGTTTCCAACTCCTAGCTCATCTCAACTCACAATACCTAGAAACACAGTTAACATGGAAAACAAAGTGGCAAAACATCCCTGAAAAATTTTCTACCACCATCATATTTTCTAAGATTCAGACAGGGCAACAAAAACAAGGAATTAAACATACAACCTGTTATCTATCAAATTGAAAAAAAATCTAAAAGAAATTAATAATTTTAAGGATAGATACCACTTTAAAAAAAAGAACAAGATTACATAAACAATTTCAACATACATAAAACCCCCACCTAGTTAAATAAATGCTGGTGTTACAAATACAACCTATGGCCTGATGTTTCGAATGCAGAGTTCTGCCAGACTTTGAAAGGAGAGTTAATGCTAAAACTCCTCAAATATTCAAGCAAAATATAAACAAACCACATAGAGGCCCAAGAAAGAAAATTGCAAATCACTTTCTCTAATGCACATAAATACATTTTCTGACTTTTGTACACTGTAAGTATTTTGCATATATTATATCTCCCAGTTCAGTGTTTTTCTGCAATTAACCTAGTCCATATTTGAGTCTTTATGATTATATCCATTTCTCGAGTCTTTTCTTGAGATCTTTTTCTTCTGTTTGTTTTTCTCTATTGTGATATAATAAATTTTATCTTGTTACATGACAGTTTACCATTATAATGTACAAGTCTGTTTTTTGTTGTTGTTGTTATTGTGTTGTGTTGTTGTTGTTGTTTAAACTAGAGATGGAAAGAGTGTAAAGTTCTCAATATGAGGCAAGGTGTGAAAGAACTCTGAGTAGAGAGATTTGTGAGCAGAAATTTCCTCTCCAATTTGCCAGTCCCTGACTCAGCAGCTACTTCCAAATTACAACATAGAGAAAAAGTATTATTTATAAATACTCAGTCCCTCGCTCAGGCTTATTACTTCCTAGGTCTTACAGTTAGAGTTGAATCCTATCTCTTAGTTAAGCTCTGCCATGGAGCAGTACCCTATTGAGCATGGTATATTGACCTCTTGCTGCCTGCCCTGCCTGTACTTCCTGCCTGGCTATTGGCCATTCTACATTTTATTACACCATCTGGTGTGACGAATCTGCACTGGGTATAAGAGAATTAATCCACAGCAGTGAGTTCAATGAAATATCTCAAACACTGGATGCACATTTTTCTCTGAACATTATTAATACTTTGAATAAAAACAATTACTATTTTTTTATGTGTAGCCACTATTAGATTTCTGGATAGGCATCCATGAAAAATGAATTGTTAAAAATGTTTGAAATTTATACTAGAGGGAAAATCTTCATAATTTAATAAAGGAGACGGAAATGGAGTTGAACCTTTTCCCTCTTTGCTATTATCTCTGTGATGGACAGTAGCTCAATCACATTTCAAGAAACCCAATCCACACATGCTTTTCTCTTTTTACATTGGACCTGTGAAGGAAAAATGCCTCAGAATTATTCTCTGTAAAATTCCCAAAGAGTTAGACAGGTGTAACTGTTATTCATTCTTATAAAGATAGCAAGAACCCCCTGCTGTTAATGCTATTATAAAATTCATTGCTCTACACAATGGCAAAATTTCATAGAATCCCCATGGAGCCTCCCAGTGTTACTTGAAATGAGCAGAAGAAGCAATTTTAGCATTTTTTTTTTCAGAGACTTCTGTTCAGCATAAATTTTCTTATAATTCAACAATAATAGTAAAATTACTTTACCTTTATTGACTATGCTAATGTGTATAAGATTTTATCATATTGAAAATTTTGTTTCATTTTAATATAGGTTTGCATATAATTAAAATGGCTGAAAATAAATTTCTAGAAAAGGTTTTCTTTTTTTGTTAATATAGAGAAATTTAAAAGCTATCCCATGTGTACCTTGATGAATGTACTTTGTAAAAGTATATGACTTACATCAAAAATATTATTCTGAAAGAAACCTTGTCTGTTGCTTTTAATAGTCTGTAATTTTGAAATGGATTCAGCACTTACATTTTAGAAATTCAATATTTTATGACTGGTAAGGAATGGCAGATTGCTACACCAAATTAGCAGAAAATGGAAGCATAAAAAATCATTGGAATAAGTTACCACTGTAGATATCGAGGCTAAAAATTGTTTCTGTGTTCAAACATGTATATATGAGAGTTTTGTAAAACATTCCTCCTTAAGCCATCAAAGTTTTATGAGAAAATTTATAGAGAAGTAATCACTCCTAAAGTTGTAATGCATACTTATCTCAGAAGAAAAATGCATTATAAGTGATGCATAAGTAAAGTTAAACTAGTCCTTATGACATATAATTTGCAACCCAGAATTAAATCATTGATAAAAGCAATATATAAAGCACAATCTTAATAAATAAGTTAGTCTATTAAGGCCATTTTAGTAAATGGAAATCAATATTACTCTAAAGGGAATCACTGGCAATATGTGACACTCCGAAAAACAGCATAGATTATACTCAGTGTACAATTAAATTATATACATCAAAAGATATTATTAACAAAGAAATATAACTTTTTAAATTTGTTTTATTGTTTTTATTTTGCATATTGATCAGAGTTCCCTCTCCCTAGCTCCCTCCCTCTTTCTCTGTCTCCCACCCTCACATGCATCCCAACCCTCAATGATCCCAAAATATTGAATTTCTAAAATGTAAGTGCTAAATCCATTTCAAAATTACAGACTATTAAAAGCAACATGCATCCCCTCACAACCCCACCCACTCCAAATGTAGGATGATGCCCTCCAGGAGGGGTCATCTATATCTGTCAAGTTATTTCAAGTAGGGACTGGGACTTCTCTCTGGTCTCTAGGTTAAGGGAGTATCCCTCCATGGGGGACTGTAGCTTGTTGTTTTCCGCCAGCCCGCCTGCTGCCGGTCTGGCGTGCCGGCCCCAAATAACCCTCTGAGACTCTGTATTTGATACAATCCTGTTGGCCAGTTACCATTATTGCTCATGGGCTAGCTCTGTCTTAATTATTAACCCATTTCTACTTATCTAAGTATTTCCCCGTGGTCATCTTATCTGGGAGCCAACACCAGCATCTTCTTTCTCCATGCTCTACATCCTGACTTCTACTCACTATTTTCTCTTTCCTCCTCCTAGTCTTCTAGCCCTGCCTATCTAGTTTCCTAATGGCCAACAGGGCTTTATTAATTAACCAGTATGAGAAACATATTTACAGAATAACATCTCCCATCAGGGGATGTGTCTGCAAAGTTAAGACTTAGAATATTTATTCAGGAACTTGTGGGAAGGACAGAAAAAAAACAAGTATAGACCATTCTTGTGACAATTTTGTGAAGATCATGGCTGCTTTCTGTCCTTACCTCCCCCTCCAAAACAAAACAAAACACAACCAACCAAACAAACTTCCTGAGACTAAGTTGAAGAACTGTCAATGAATAGCTTTAGCAGATGACATTTCAGAACACACTAGCATAGACCATGTGCATGGCTGTTAGCATCCAGTCTTACACAGATGTGTATAATAAAAAGAGAGCTGAGTAATAATTAATACAAATTGGACAGTTGCAGGAGTAGAGGAGCACCAGAAGTATAAACAGATTTATAAAACACACGATGATATGTGGGATAAGGGGAGTGTTAACCTCAAAGCAAGACCCAGCTAGATTTCTGACCTGAGAATGAAATTAACGAAGAGATTAGAGCCAGATGCAGTGGTGCGCAACTCTAATCCCTGCACTGGGGAAACAAAGGCAAGTTGATCTCTGAGGTGGAGGCCAGCCTCATCTACAGGACAATTTTCAAATGTTGGGGGAAATTTAATTTTACTAGGGTACGTTGTTTCAGGCTCAGAAAGCAGCAGAAGTTGGCTGCTTAAGCCGAGTGCTTCTGGATGTAAAGTGATGGATGCAAGAAAGGCATTATGGAAACTCCCTCTAAGAAAAGCCACTAAGACTAGGCATGTGTAGGGTCATCTCTGCATAAAAGCCAAAGAAGCCAATGTGTGAAGGTGTGAAGATGAGCCCTGGATTGCTTTACTGACACCAAGATGTAAGAGACACCAGTGCCATGTCATGCCTCCCGAGGAAAGCTGCTAACAATGAGTATGCTGTAGTCAACGAAGCAGAAAGGAGTTGAAGATCTGAAGGGAGCTTTAACAACAGACGTGGAGATGCAAAGTTTGGCATTGCGCAGCTGGTTTCAGAGTTTTTGTCATCCAGAACTTCCTGTCTGTGACCTCCTCTTTTCTACCTTTTGGAAGAGCAATGTATATTCTGTATTTCGCGAGTTGGAAGTATGTATCTACTTATGGATTTTGTTTTTACAGAGGACTACTGTTAAGACATTGCATGAGTCTCTGAAGAGACTTGAACTTTGTTCTCATTTAAAAAGGTCTTGAGTGGTAGGCAAGACTTCTACCACTGAAACACCAATGCATCCCTGGTGCATGAAAGGACTTGGGGAGCACATTCCCCAAAGAGGGTTACTCCCTGAGTCTAGAGACACACGGGAGGGCCTAGGCCCCCCCTCAAATGACTTGACAGATATTGATGATCCCTCCTGGAAGGGCTCACCCTCCCTGGGAAATAGGTGGGAAATGGGATAAAGAGATGGGAAATAAGCATGAAAGGATGGGAGGGAGAGGGAACTAGGATCAATATGTAAATATGTAAAATAAGAAACATATATATGCATATACATACATATACATATATATTAAATAAGGTCTTAGGTGTTATAGATTATGGGGACTTTTATGCTACTTATTATTTATTTTTTTAAAATGAAAACCAATCTTATATTACATACCAATCCCAGTTCCCTCTCCCACTTGTCCTTTCATATGCTCCACTATTTCCCCATTCCAGCCCCTCCATTCACTCCTCTTTCACATTATTTGGGACAGGACCAGGGCCTTCCCCTCTGTACCTAGGCTGAGCATTGAATCCCTCTAAAGGAAGAGATCCAGAGACACAGTTCAAGCACCAGGGATGAACACCGGATCTCTTGCTGGTGTCTGACTATAGGGACTTCTGAAGTTAGAATGAAGACATATCTGTGACATATATGGCTACAAACCTATGGGGACTAGACAGTAGAATTTGGTAGTTTAATTAAACCTTCTGCTTAGAGTCACAGGGGACTTCACCTTTAGAAGTTGTGAGCTTGTTGGAGTAGGTGTGGTATTACAGGTGAACTGTGTCACTGAGGGTGAAAATTGAGGTTTCAGAAGCTGAAGCCAGGCCCTGTGTCATTCTTTCTCCCTGCCAATCCTGGTGCTGTATTTTCTGCTCCTTCTATAGCGCCTTGCCTGCCTGCAGGCTGTCATTTTTTCCTTCCATGATAACAATGTCCTAAATTCTTAACCTTTATGCAGCCCTAATTAAATATTTTCCTTTGTAAGTGCTGCCATTGTCATGGTGTCATTTTATAGACACGGAAACACAAACTAAGACTGTGAGGAAGGAGCTCATGGGGGCTATGTCATTTGATGGCTACTGAGGGAAAAAAAGTCCTTTTTCGTTGGCAATGTCAGCACCTTTAGGATGTTCACCCCATCAAATGTCCCAACATCCATGAGCATATTTTTAATACAAACTGGACTCTGGAGGCTGTTAATGATTATAATTGTATTAAGCAAATATGTAGATATGATGTTGGGTCCTGGAGGAGTGCTAAACAAAACAAGTAGGGTGAATAAATCAAAGTATATTTTGAGCATGCGTGACATGTTCAAGTTACCAATTAAAATACTATTAAAAAATAAGTGTGTGTTATCATCAGGAAAGAAAAAGTGACAATGTGATCCTTTCACAGATATGTATTATTATTCCAGGTGTTTGATGAAAGCAGATTTTGGAGAGTCCTGCCAGAGTCAGGACACTAAAGTGCTGGAAATGAAATTAAGAGAACAAAGTCACTGCAATTGAAGACTTGACTGCAGATTTCTTTTCATCCTTCCCTTATATATCAGGTAATGAATATGCTATGCTGTGAGTCATGGGGAAATATTTTATTTGGACAACAATACCTGTTTGTTTTTCAATTAAACATAAACACTTGTGCAATGTTCTTCTAGACAGATGACGTGAACTACACAACATAAACATTAAGTAAATAATATTTGTTTTAAAGATCAAAATGAGTTGAGATAAAGTATTAAATGATTTCCAACAATACATAACTTCAATTTTATGGGTCTCCATAATATAGTTATTTGTAATTTAAAATTCTACATACAAGGTTTAAAGACTCCATTTAAGTAACTATCAATTGTCAACTCAAAAGACATAATACTTACTCATTTCTTTCAAAGGTAATAGAATTAAACAAACTTTATAACAGTTAGTGTCCTTAATGAGTTCCTTCTCATGTATGTGTTGCATGATATATGTTTTCCATAATTGTATTTTTAAAGCCCTAGCAGAGAATTTTTAATGTAACTGCAATGAAAAAGAGAAAATGTTAAAACATTTATTTTTAAAAAAATGAATAATTTGGAATAAAGATTAATTACAAATAATATTAGCCTTAAAATTAGTAATACAAACATGTGTTATTTATGGAGACTTATTGCAAGTAAAGTTAAGTGAAGAAAGTCCACAACAGTTTTAGATATTTAATCTACATTCAAAATTGCCTAATAAAATAGGCATTGGTAAATTTTAATACATATTACTTTCAATTATACATAAAAACACAGTGATGAGTTTTGTAGGAGACAGTGCAAGAAGTCTAAGTAGTGAAGGACAGACAGAAAGCATCAACTTAGACACCACATATGTGTTAGGTATTAGACTATACTTCACATCCATTAACCCGCTGAAATTCCATCTAACCATACAACAATCGAGGATTGAGTTGCAAATAGAATGTTTATGTGATAATTCAGAGAATGAAATCATTGGTGTATCTAAAGGTAATAAAATCAATTTTAATGAAAAGGAAAAAGAAACATGAAATACTAAGGATGTCAGTTCATTTTCCTTTGACAGGAGAGTAGTATATATAATTTAAAATCACTTTAAGGGACTGGAGACATGGCTCAGAGTTTAAGACTGCTTACTCTTCTTGCAGAGGACATGGGTTCAGTTATCATCACCCACATGGTAGATTAAAAGACACCTTCCTGGTATAGGTTATCTGATGACTTCTACTGATATCTACGTGCTTGCTATGTGTCACTGAACATACACTGTGCACTCCAACAGACATGTGCAAACAAAGGAGAAATAAAAGCTCATTTAAAAAATGTAAAAGAATAAAAAATCAACAGTATGCCACCATTGAACTCTTAGAATCTTCTCCTAATTTAAGCTTTCTTGGCTATTTGAGCTTCTACAACATGTGTGTAGACATGTTTGTTTTCCCAAACAATCTGCCTATTTGCTAAATCTAAATCAGCAAATGCAATTGAAATGATTTTGCCAATAGAGGACAGTATGTTGCCCATTGTTATATAATATATTAGAGGTGATAAGACCCTTGGCTTTCCATGTGAACCTTTGCTTCTGCCCCCAAAACTCAACACACAAACAAACAAAATCAACTTGTCTATTTCCCAGATGGTCTCATTGTCCTTTTTTTCTACTGAAATTTGTAGCTGCAATTCTCTCAGTATGAAAACAAATTGCTTTTGTGGGGATTAGTAGCTGATATGAAGGAGGACAGGTCTCAGAATACACAGCACCATGCCAGGCATATAGAGGGATATACATTTATTTAATTAGGGAAAATGCCACAGATAATATCTAATGTTTCAGCACACTATAATCTGGCAGAAAAAAAAACAATTAAAACAATTAATTAAAATAAATAGTTGCCAGGTCTAGTTTTGTTGTATTTAGGTAATAAAGCTATTATAGACATTTAGTGTAAGGCTTTGTAAAACAAATATTTTTATTTTTATTATAAACATATTCAGACATAAAATCAATGAGTCACAAATAAATATAAAGCTTCTGAGATATAAAATAGCTTTAATTATTTATGTTTCAATCAGCAGTAGATGATTATCAATAGCACACTTTACATTTGATGACTAATAAAATGATTACATATTTTTGTTCTTTTTCTGTTCAGACCATCTTGTTTTAATAGATTTTACTTGCTCTTTTACTGAGGCACACCTCTACCATAACACTTTCTTGGAGGCAAGGATATTAAGTTCTCTGCAGGGAACTGGGTTGTGTTCCCATTGGCAAAGACAGTTGTATAGACTGTATTCAACACAGGAAATGTGGGAAACAGGCTGGAGACAAAACATACAACATCCACAATTAGGAAAACATGCATGTAGTTATTGCAAAGATCTAAAAAAATGTTAATCGTTGGGTAATAGCACTGGTTCCAACCAGACTGTCAAGGACAAAGGAGGGAGTGAGATAAGGCAATTAACAAACAAAGCCAACATTGAAAATTAAGAGTCCATCAGAAATTACTCAATCAGAATCTTGCCAAGCTGTCTGTGGTCTAATGCTTTATTCTTTTTCTTTATACTTGCCTGACACTGGACAAAGATTTGTTGAAGCAAAATAAAATACCAGCAGCATTAAAAACTGAGCTCTGAAATAGATCACATAACAAAGATCAATATATTGTATCTTTAAGTTGGATTTTATCTTTACCTCCATGCTATGTGGGCCTTACCTTTTCAATGACACATAAACAAGGTCAAAGGCTCCTAAACCACTCTCCTAACTTCACTAGAAATGATAGTAAAATAAATACCATTTTGATATTTTGGCTTAGGTATCATTATGATTTGAATATTTGTGAGAGTAAGTACTTTCAATACTGCAAAACCAATGAAATTTTACAATAAAGGTTTTTGTGTATTTAACATATGGATTAATATATGCTCATTAGCTACTATATGTAAATACTAACCACAACATGAACCATATTTTATAACAATCTCTTATGTTTCATTTATGATGATTTTGCTATGATTTTTGAATTGTATCAACTATGTATGAATTTTGTAGCAATAGCTGCATTATTTGTAAAATATTTTCCCAGAGTAATGATGTTATTTGGCCTTTTCACATATCATTTTTGTGAGACATTTGTTTTGTTGGTGAACATGAAGAACAGAATCCAGTTGTATTGTCAACAGTTGGCCAAGAGGTTGCACAAAACTGCTTTCTTGTACCATCAGTTGACATCACTATCTCTCAGGGGCCTCTGAATAAGTAACGGCTTGTAAATCACACTGTTGTTTTATGACCATAAAATATGGTTTCTTCAGAAGAGATCAATTGGATAATAGCTTGTCTTGTAAAAGAAATTGCCGAGAATTTATCAGTAATTAATATTCATCTATTTGTGAATGCAGTTTTTTTATTTATTTAGGTAACTCATAGCAAAATAAAAACAATGTGATAAATTGTGATTTTTTTTTCAATTATAAATTTAGTAGTTCTGCAAAATAGCAATTATATAACTATTATTTAAATGTATATGCCAGTGTGCCTGTGAATCTGTGAATATATGGATATCTGTGTTATGGGTATGAGACAGATAAATAGACAGAGAGAGGAAGAGGGAGAGGCCAACAGAAAGAGAGAAAGAGAGAGGATCCCTGGTGCCTGGTTTATATTATTGCAAATATTTCTAGTGTGTAATTTTTCAACTAGCTGAAACATTTGAAGATAAGAAGATGACTGTTTTGTGAAGATAAATAGGTAAAAATATTCTGACCTTTTATGAATCATTAAAATTGTGTTAAAACTGTGTAATATAAAATGTATTATAATCTCTGAATAGATAATTCATCCTTCCTAAGACAGAAACTACTACCATTTTGCAGCTAAATGGATATAGCTTTAAACTGATTCATTATACTTTATCCTTATGACCCTATTAATTAATTCTTGTATCATTCCTCATCTGAAACTTTTCTATTTGTTATTGGATAGTTTTTAACAAAAGACAAAAAAAATGAGTTTAGTTTCACAAAATAAAGGCTCCAGATTGTTCTGCCCCACAGGAATCATGTATCAGAAACTCCCCATCATCCAAGAATCAGAGATAGTGAGGAATTAGGGGTAGATACAATGTAAGAACCAACTGAATAACAACATACAAGTTTCTTCAGGACACAGCAAAGAAGGTTCACTAGGAACCCACAGCACCCCCCAAACTTGTAAATGTTCAAGCCAGAAAAAAATCCAACATGCAGAAGAGAAATGTGAACCAAACATTATTAGGAAACTTGCAAAGAACTAGTATTATAAAGGGTTAGAAATTTCCCCACACACTTTTTCAATGTAATTATTTTTAAATACTTAACAATATTTTGATTATTGGGGCTCTTAATGCTTTCATTCCAAAAAAATGATGTGCATACTGTTTAAAATAATTGGAATATTTGACAATCTTACTTAGTAACACAGAGAGTTAAGCAAATCATTTCTGACATTTTTTTAATCATTTCAACCATTAATAAATAAGAAACATTTTTAGTTATGTTCAGTTTTTGAAGCGTTTCACTTGAATTGTGATCATTTCCCTTTAAACATTGTTTTGAAATTTTTCGTCACTAGTTTGATGAGTTGATAAATTGCTCAACATTAGGGGAAAATTTCAATGACTCCTCCTCCATGATTGTAGGAGCCTCAGTGGAGGAAAATCACAGGGGTAGGTAAAAAAGGGTCAGCGAATTTTCAGTTCATTTATGTATACAATTTGCTATGATTAATAGTGTAAAAAGAAAAAACATGAATACAACTATATTTTATACAAAAAAAGCTACTTAAGAGCATTTGGTATCAAAGCAGATACAATATCTGAGACACTATTATAATCAGTGAATCCTTAAGTGCTGAGTGTGGCACACTGCCCTGGAGAAGAGGAGGTGGACTTTGGTATGCTGAAGAGAGAGAAAGAGAAAGAGACAAAGGTCTTATTTTCTGAGTCAGGGAGAAAGGATGCCCTGCTATAGAAGTTGAGGTTGTTGCATTTATAAATTATGTCGGTTCTTTGCAAAAGACAAAAGTTAGGGTTAGATACTCAACTTCAGAAGAAGAAGAAATGTATTAATTTTTTTTTTACTTTTCTCTATTGTTATTATTATTATTTTTCCTATTTTACATATAGATCCCAGTTCTCCCTCCCTTACTCCTTCCCATGCTGCCAACCCTCCTCCTACCCCATTCTCCACCCACTCCACAGAGAGTGTGATGCCTTTCAGAAGGGATAATCAAAATCTGACAAGTCATTTGGAGTAGGGTCTAGGTCCTCCCTCCTGCCTCTAGGTTAAGGGCCTATCCCTCCATAGTGAATGGTTTTCAAAGTCCTTTTGTGCACCAAGGATACATCCAGGTTTCTTGTCAGAGGTCTCTTACACTGCCCAGGTTCCTACCTGACATCCATGTTCATGGGGTCTGAGTCAGGCCAATGCTGGTTTTCCAGCTATCAGTCTGAGGTCCATGAGCTCTCTATTAATCAGGGCACCTGTCTCTGTGAGTTTCTGTAGCCTGGTCTTGACCCCTCCCTTTTCTTATCACTCCTCCCTGTCTGTAACTGGATTCCAGGAGTTTGGCTCAGTGTTTTGTTGTGGGTTTCTTCTTCAGTTTTCATCAGCTACCTGATGAGGGTTATATGATGGTAGATAAGTTAGTTATCAATCTCATTATCAGGAAAGAGCATTTATGGTAGCCTCTCCACTATTGCTCAGATTGTTAGTTGTGGTAATTCTTGTAGATCTGTGGCCATTACTTTGGTGTCAGTTTTCTCTTCAAACCTATAATGGTTCCCACTATTATGTATCTCTTTTCTTGCTCTCGTCTATTCATCCTTTATTTTCAATGAGTCCTGTAGGTGCTTTCTTCAGCAATAGGATACAACGGGGCCCACAGAGTTCAGGGAGCCTGTAGGGATCTGACTTAGGCCCTCTTCATATGTTATGGCTGAGTAACTTGGTGTTTTTGTGGGAATCTTCAGTTTTAGGAGTGTCACTGTCACTTTTACCTATCTGTAGGACCCTTTTTCTTCTACTTGGTGTTTCGTCTCATCCTGGTTGATCATGTAAATGCCTGGTCTTATTGTAGTGTATTATACCAGGATTGGTTGATGTCCCTGGGAGGCAGGTGAACACACACACATTTTCCTTTGAGTATTTATTAACAAGAGAATCCGAATGAGAGGGATCATTAAATGGTTATGTAAGTGTTTAAAAATGAGAGTCAGAATGAAATGCTATGTAAGTATGCATCTCAGCATCTCAGAGTTGTGTGGGATCTGGTTATAAAGAACCTCGTATTTGAATGTGTTAGTGTTTTTATGTAGTGCAAGTGGGTGAAAACTTTTTAAATATCCATAAGCCTGGGCGCAATTGAGAGTGCCTGAGAGTGTTTGAAGTACAGAGCAGATGGCTGCAGGAAGATAAGCAGAAGAAATCTCTCATGACTAAACCAGGATTGACATGAAAAACTCTATAGACTTCTATCTCAGTTTTAGAGAATAAAGTAAAATTTCCCAGATAGAACTTCAGAAGTTCTGTGAAGTCATATTGTAAACTAAAAAGCAATTTGGGATGAAAATTAATATAGAGAACATATAAACAGAATGAATGTAATCATTTTTTTCTATTCTAAAGTGGTTTAATTTACTAAAATAGCTATTAATGTGTATCTACTCAGTGCTCTTTTGTCACATGTATGGAGACATAAATTAAAAATAGCCATAGAATTATTATTATAAGAATTAGTTTCATGAAGAAATAATGATAACTATGGAGTCACTGCCACAATTCGGTGTTTTTAAATAAACTTATTTGTGCTCTTATTTTAGCACATGAACCAAACTTAATTCGCCTGAACTGCAACCATATCCTCAAACAACTACAACTTCAACAAAAGTACTTCTCTGTTCCATAGATTTATCAGATATTATCAGCCTTAACTAATAGGAATGTACTCCTAAATATAACCTGTTTGGTGTAGTATTTCTTGTTTGTATGTTTTCAGGTCTTACACCTTAGCACTGGAAAATCATTTGATGTCCTCCTTGTGGAAGGTCACTGCTGCTTTCTGTTTTTTTTTTTTTTTTTTTCTATTGTCTATAGTTCTCTATAAAATGTTGAGGCCTGTGGACTTTTCTTTGTCCAGTTTCCCATTTTCACTGGTTTCCTTATGTTTCAGCTATGGTTAGGCAGGCATGTTAGAGTGTTTTACTGTCTTGCATGAATCCTGAGATGGTAAGTTTACTCAGTCCCTATATTACAGAATTACTTCAGTGTATTCATTCAATATACATCATGTTTTACATTGTCCAGACATCTGATTCATGAACATAAACATTTAAGTCAAACCATATTGCGAAAATTTTCCCGATATATCTATATGGAATATTGCACGAGGAAAATAGCAGCTTGCTAGCAGAATAACTATAGAGGTAAAGGGAGATATTGGATTTGCCTAATTTTTACTGCATCTTAATAGTCCTTGAAGATTTTACAATAAAAAGTTTCAGGCAGAAAACTGAATCTAAATTATGAAGTAAAATGAAATTTAGGGATTGTGAATGGGACTTGTGAATTAATATAAATGAGATATAATGTTCTAAATATAATCCTAATATTTGTAGAACCTAAAAGTAATGAAAAGAGGTTATACATGGGCCATTGTGTTGAAAATAATTAAGAGAATAATATTTTAAAAATGTAATTTAGCACACAGTTAACTGGTAAATGATACATTTTAATTTTTACTTTTGAGATAATAATTATAAGATTTTCTTCCAAATTATAAATGTCTCATATATTCCCTTGCTGAATTCTTTCATATACATGTCTTCAGATTTCATTAACTATAAGTGTATGTATATACCTGTACCAATACACACACATATTCCCAAATATTACCAGACAGGTATGCTTAAAATTCTTTATGTATATGTTTTCAAAGCTAACCATTTGGTATTTGATAAGTAGTTGGTATGCTCTTTCCTGGAAAGAGAACTTGTTCCCACTCTCAGAATTTCTTAGTAGTCTGTATGATACAGGGTCAAACATTAAAGGATGTCTCAAATGATTGTAAGAAACATATAAAATATAGCAACGATGGTCTCAATGGAAGTATTGCCTTAGGATATTTGTAACTTGAAACTATATGGTCCAGGCTGATATGGTAGGTACAGATAGGAACAAATGTTCTGTTTCTATGATCACAAAGTTACAGGCCTGTTTTCTACGATCTTCACAGTCAATATGTGAAAATGAAATAAAAGGTGCTCTGCTGGCACCTTTTATTTCATTGTGTTTCATCACAGCGATCATGGCAGTAGCAACCATAACAAGAACAGAAGTTTGTACCACAAATGTGGAGTGTTGCTGTTATTGAGACGACCATGTGTTTTGGGAGGATTGTGGAAGAAATTCAACCCTTTGGTACACAAAAGCCAATGAGTGCTCAGTGAGATGTTCTATAGGAGCCTGCAGGATGAAAGTGTTGAGAGGGGTGGAGATGATGGAGGCCTGGTTGTGAAGTTCCAGAAAGAAGATGGAAAGTCACTTAAGGACTCCATCACAGCTGTTTCATATTTTGAGTTAAGAATGTGTGGTTCTGAATTGTCTGGGTTGAAGAACAGGCTGTGATTAACAAGAAATCAGAGCCAATAAAGTCTTTGCTTTACTGGTAGCTTTACTTGTTAGCTGGAACTAAGAAATTATGTGAGTAAGAAGAGGCCAGCAGCACTGAGGTGATATTTTGTGGGAATCCACATACAGAAGCTCTGTTTCAGAGGTTACTTGTGCAGTCAGCTAAACTTGGCAGCGTTGTTGTAATTAAAAAATAAATAAATAAAAACGGTGTGAGAGAGAACTATGCCTTGCAACAGAGTTCAAATGTAAGGTACTCTTATTTGGGGAAAGGGAATGGGAAAGGGGGAAGGTGATAGGAGCAGTGGGAGAAAGAAAGGGGAACACACACACACACACACACACACACACAGAGAGAGAGGAGAAAGAGAGAGGGGGGATGGGAGGAATGGGGTGTGCAGGGCCTTTTGAAAGGGAGCATAGAGTAGAGGCACAGGTGGTGCTCTTAGTGGCAGAACCTGAGGGCATATCCTGTCACCACTCTAAAGGCAGGACAGTACAGATGCCTAAATACTAACAAGTGTAACCTAAGTGGTACTGATTTTGAAGGTTTGAAGGAGCAAAAACAGCACCTGAGACAGAAAAAAAAGCACTATAAGCAGCCAGGTTGAGCATTGGAGATGGAACAGGTTTGGTAGCAGGTGAAGCCCAGATTAGATGGGATCATGGACTGAAGTTGAGATTTAGTACCATAGAGATAACCTAGAAAAGGCTATTGGTAAAGGTCCAGCACAGTTGCCATAGAATATCTAGCATGTTAGGCATTCCTGTACCATGAAATGACCACCATGATTAACAGCAGGAGAGGAGTGGAACCAGGGAGCTTAGAAGAGAGCGGTGTGTGCAACATAAACCATGAACAATGAAATGACCCAAACACGGTGGAGGAGCACAGATGGTAACGTAGGGACCCCAGACATTGGACATAATGTTAATTTTAGAGCTCGAGTTCCGTTTTGCTTTTATTTATTTGTGACTGACACTTCATCTTAAAGTGGTAAATATATATATATATATATATATATATATATATATATATATATATATAAAATTTTACATGACCTCAGAGTTGAAAGACAATAAAATTTTAAAGGGATTTCGGAGTCTTACTTTGATTTTAAAAGAGAGCTTGGGTATTTTAAAGCAACTTTAAACTTTTAATTGTAGAATGTGAGACTAACAAATCTGGAATATTTTGTGCTGTGGTGTTCACATTACTGTAAAATTTTAGGGATGAGTAGTAATGAAACATTTCTGAGTAGTGATGGATTTGTGAGACAAGGTGACAAGGGGTCAGCTGTCCTTGCTAGCTTTATGGCAAATGGCAAACCTAAAGCCATTGGAGAGGAGGGACCCTAAATTGAGGAAATGTCTCCATAAGATTCTTCTATAAGCAGACCTGCAGAACATTTCCTTAATTAGTGGTTTCTGGGGGGAGGGACAAGCCCTCTGTGGTACAATCCATTGGAAGGAGGTCCTGGATTCTATACGGAAGCAGACTGAGTAGGCCATGAGGAGTATGGCAGGAAGCTGACTGAGTAGACCATGAGGTGTGTGGCAGGAAGCAGACTGAGTAGGCCATGAGGACTATGGCAGGAAGCAGACTGAGTAGGCCATGAGGAGTGTGGCAGGAAGCAGACTGAGTAGGCCATGGGGACTGTGTCAGGAAGCATGGGCCTTCTATGGCCACTGTATCAGCTTCTGACTCCAGATGCCCAAACTGTTCTGTGTTCCTCTTCTGACTTCTTGCAATGATTAACAATGATGTGAAATCGTAAGATGAGTAAACCCTTTCCTCCCCAACTTGCTTTTTTGTCAAGATGTTTCATTATATCTACAGTAACCCTAACAGGGGCACCTTAAACAAATGCAGTGATATTTTGTTTATGATCTAACAAATACTCCAGATGCCCAAACTGTTCTGTGTTCCTCTTCTGACTTCTTGCAATGATTAACAATGATGTGAAATCGTAAGATGAGTAAACCCTTTCCTCCCCAACTTGCTTTTTTGTCAAGATGTTTCATTATATCAACAGTAACCCTAACAGGGGCACCTTAAACAAATGCAGTGATATTTTGTTTATGATCTAACAAATGAAGCCTGTCTGAAGATCAGATTGCAAAGCTAGCCACACTAGTCAGCCATACAGTCCAGGCTGTGGTGGTACATTGTATGCAGCTACCCCTGCCAGCAAGGAAGACTCCGGGAAGATCCTCTTCATGCAGTTTTAATCAGGATCCTTGAACAAGCTTCTTCTGACCCGAGGGTGCCCCAGGGAAAAGCCTGCACCAGCTTAAATCCCCTTGTGCTAACCAACCCTACTCTAATGCTAAAGCAGACAGGCTAACCAGACTTAACCAAATAAGGGCTTCTATTTGCCAGAGAGCACTCACCCTCGGGTAGGTGGAAGGCAGAAGCCAGTGCCATCTTTAAGGCATGGCACTTTGTGGCTCTCTACAGTACACAACTTTAAGCCCAGCAGTCAAACTTGTTAACCACAGAAGCTGGGCAGTGGGACTGCACTCGTTTAATCACAGCACTAAAGAGGAATTTAAGATGGGTAGAGACAGGAGTGCAGTGTATTCAGTCTGCATTCATGCTGAGAACAGGCCTAACCTTGGTAGAGGTGAGAATTCTCTAGTGGTTAGGTGCTTTGTTTTTCTTATATTCAGTTTGAAACCCAGCATCTATTTCTGGGTTTGATTATTTGTGCTACAAAAAATAAGTTGAATTTAAAGTGCTTTGAAAAATCAAATTCCACAGTACTCCTACCATTAATTTCATAGTTGGACTTAAAGTATATAACAGTGCATTCTTCATGTTTCATAAATAAAATAAATGCAACATTAAGCTGGTATATTCATGTAAGCCAGTGTTCAATTAAGAATAAGTCAAACTACTAGTTCTAATGTGTCTACATCTGGGCATTGATTTATTGAATACAACATCTGCTTATTTCCATTTATATTTTAGACTGTTCAAGTATTTTATTGCTAGTCTCCGTAATTATATCAGCATTTTGTCTGGTGCTTCCTTCTAGACTCTAAGTGATAGACATTTTAATTGCTGTAAAATTGTATCAAGGGAAGAGCATACACACACACACACACACACACACACACACACACACACACACACACATACTCTTTAACTCATATGGTCAAAACCACTTATAACAACCCAAACTTATTCTCATTTATCATATATAACACTCACTTTTATTGTTTCCAGGTAATTATTATTTTTTATCATGTCAAAGATATGACAGTTAACATACTCGATTTCCTCCTATTAAAATGCAATCATAACTCTCTTTAAGTGCAACTTTTCACAGGTTAAAATAACTAGACTTTTGGAGAGTGGTCATTCTTTGTAAGCTTATCCCATTGGCTGCCATTTGCTTTTTCTTCAGATTCCTTGCGTCTTCTCTGACTTCCATGCTCCCTTTCTGCTGTCTTACGTTCTTATCTTTCTTTTAAATTTAAACTTTTATTTCATCCCTTTATCTGCTACAATTCTGAAAGTGGTTGCCCTACTCCAACATCACAGAGAATGAAAATAGCTAGTTCTCTTTTAGTCACACTGTCTCAGCATTTGAACTGGCAAGAATTAAGTAAACAACACAGAAGGAGGCTGCTCATCACATATGATCTGCCATGGAATATGGAAATCCAGGAGGATTTGGGTGTTCCTCAAATTTTTAAAAGAAACAACACACCCAACTTCAGAGTAAACTATAATATGACAGGCTCATTAAGTGCTCAACCTATAGCAAACTTTCAAAGCAGTAATCTTCAAATAATTAACGTAACTGTAGCTTGTTGTTTTCCACCAGCCCGCCCGCTGCTGGTCTGGTGCGCCAGCCCCAAATAACACTCAGAGACTCTGTATTTGATACAATCCTATGGGCCAGTGACTATCATTGTTAATGGGCTAGCTCTGTCTTAATTACTAACCCATTTCTACTTATCAAAGTATTTCTACATGGTCATCTTATCGAAGAGCCGCAGCCGGCGTCTTCCTTCCTCTCCAGTCTACCTGCTGACTCCTCCTTACTACTTCCTCTTTCCTCCTTGTTTCCTAGCCCCGCCTATCTTGCTTTATCATTGGCCCAACAGTGCTTTATTAATTAACCAGTATGAGAAACATATTTACAGAATAACATCTCCCATCATGTAACATGGGAAGCTGATTTTCTGATGCTAAATAATACATTCTCCTCAAATTGAATTATTTAGAATTTATTTATTTCTGAATTTCTTTTCCAAAATTTATTTTGCATTCATTTGCATGTATCTGTTTGTAGGGCATGGTTGGGTGCAGTGTGAGAATAATATGAGTACATATGCCAGCAGAGCATAGAGGAATAATATTTCAGATACCCTGAAGCTGGGGTCATAGGCTGTTGAGAGACACCCAGTATGATGGCTGGGAACCAAACTCAGACCATCTGCAAAAGCATTATGTGCTCTTAATTGCTGAGCCATCATCTTTTAAGTCCCATTACAGGATTTCATGGACAGGAAAATTGTTGAATAAACTAGATATGGAACAGTTTTCATAGTCGTGTAAAATATTAAACTTGTGCATTCATGCTTAAATATAATATTGTTTCTATAGTTGCATGAGCTAAGGATACTGATAAGTAGAGACATATTTTTGCCTAGTGTGTGTGAGCCCTCCCTGTGTTCAGAAAATCAGCTAAGAGTAGACATGCCAAAAGGCCTCTGTTCTGGGATTACACGAGTGTGGCATTACTCCTATTTTATGAAGTAGTAGGGATCAAGTCCAGGACCTCATACATGCTAGCTAAGCACTTTAACAACAGTACTCCATCCCTATGCTATTACCTGCATTGTTATACATCAGTGTGTTTTAAAGCATGGTCAGGTTTATTGAACTTAGCAGAAAATGTAGAGATAAATCATATACATGCAGCCTCTGCAGAGTCTGCCGCCTCCTTTATTAAATAAGTTCTACAATCATTATGAGTTATTGCTTAAGAATCTACTCAGTGACTGCATTTTTCATATTTTACAAGGACCAAGTGATAACTTAGGGGGCATAATTTATCAGATTATTATCCTCATGAATCCAAGACTTTTCTATATTACTACTTTAAATATACCTCTGTTACCTCTTTTTTCAAGTGGATAGTCCCTGAAAAATAAAATGTTACATAATAACAATGTGGGCATCTTTGACAGAATTCATGTCATTCCATTGTTATATTGGTTATAACTGTCAATACCATACTGTCTTTATAGTAATGTTGATATAATGTTGTATCAACCACCTCAAATTTAATTTTCTTCATCCAGGCAACAAACTAACAGGGAATAAGGCTTATGCAGCTGAGAAATAAATATATCATTGCTTGTATCTCAGAAAGTTCATACTCAATGATAGCTATAATAATAAAGAAAAAAACAAAGTAACAAAAGGTATTAGAGATATGGTTAACTACGATTTGAGAGATCAGAGTCTAAGGTGACTGACTGGCTTCTGTATTTTCACAATTAAAAATAAGTGTTTTTTCATTGGTTTTGTCCATCCAGTTCTGCAAATATCTGCAGAAACCCATATGCTACATTCCCAAGTGTAGACAAAAGAGACCTCTAAATGTATTTTAATATTCCTTGGATGTCATTGTATTTTCATTGTTTGATTATTGTTTCTTCTTATTGTTATTACTTATACTTGGAAATATGGAAAGGTATACTACTTTGTTATATATTTTATTTTAGTTTAGTATAACTTGACCTGAGGGTGCTTATATGCAAGTAGACAAAAATATAACATCTCAATTTGCTGGATACTACAGATTTTCTGATAACTAATTTTCTAATATTTATTCATTTACATGAATTTCTAATTTCAATTTTAAATTATCTTTTCCTTCATAACAATTGAATGGTGGCTCAAATATACTTTCACTTGTTTTACTCTTACAATTATAGGCTCAATTATAACAGATTTTTATCTTGATGCTTTGGAAATGTTTTGTGAGTAGCATCACTTTATCAAAAGTTACATGAGATTTATTTTTTATATTTTTTTAGCTATTATTTTATAATACATGAAACATTAGTGATATTTACAAATATAGGTAAAAATCATGGGGATTCAGAATGAACTTTTTTCTTGTAGAATGCTATTTGTTTAATTCAAATTTTGTCTACTACTTCATTTCTTTTAACTATTCTTAGAGGTCATAGGAATCAAGTGCTATCTAATTAGAAGGAAGATAACTTTGCTATGACCTAACACAAGATGGCATGGCTGAGTAAAATTGAAGATAGAATTAAACAAACAGCTGGGTAATATGGAATGTGTTTTTTTAGGTGTGTGTGTGTGTGTGTGTGTGTGTGTGTGTGTGTGTGTGTGTGTAATTCGGGGGTGAGTGAGTATTATGTATTTGCCTTTGTACCACAAGTATGCAGGTTCCCATAATGCCAGAGAGGGCATCACATACTTCAGAGCTTAGTACCTCATAGCAAAAAATCATGAGCTGCCTCACATGAGTGTTGGGAACTGAAAATAGATCCCCTGGAGTAGTAGCAAATGCTCATAACTCTGAATCATCTATCAATCGATGGGTAGTCTATTGATTTCATACTTGTTTTTAATTACTTACAAGGAGAACTATGTATTGGCAATAGGAAAAGCACGTGTCTGTTTGTCACTGGCTACATGAAATGAATGGTAAGAGAGATCAAGCACTGTTCTGTATAAAAGATGTACAGAAAGTTATAAGGGGCAAGAACTCAAACCTTCTCCCAGGACTTCCAGTAAGGATTACAACCCTGATGGAGCTTTGAATTTAGCACATTTAACGGTGTTAAATGTCAGCCATAAAGAAATACAAAATCATCATCAGTCAGGCTTCTCCCAGCAGCTGACAGGAGCAGATACAGAGACCCACAGCCAGACATTAGGAGAAACGTGGGAAACTCTACAGAGGAAGTTTTGGGAGTGGTTTCTTGGATCCAGTGGGGTTGAGGACACCGGAAGAACACTACCCACAGGATCAAGTAAGCGAGTCTCAAAGGAGCTCACACACTCTGAAGCAGGATCCGCCAGGTGTTCGAGGGTCTGCGCCAGCCCTCCTGCATACATTTTGTGGTTCTTTTGCTTGGAAGTGAGTATGTCTCTGCCTCTTTTGGCTGTACTTGAGACCCTTTTCCTCCTATTGGGTTGTCTTATCCAGGCTTGATTTGAGGATTAATGTCTAGTCTGATTGTATCCTGTTGTGCTGAGTTTGGTTTCCCTTTCCGCAGTATATCTGGGGGGAGAGAGAAGAGGATGAGGAACGTGAGGAGGAGAGACACATGAAAGCCTTTGCTTGGAATGAATTGTATGAGAGAAAATAAATAAATGAAATAGAAATCAAATGTGTTGTTATTACAACTATTGATATCATATTTAAAGAAACATTGAAAATCGCTTGTTTGTCATTTACAATAATTCCTTTGTGATATTTGAGTGCATTCCCATTTATGTATGCTAATACTATCTTTCATATAAAACAAATACATAACCTATTTAAACATTAGACATAGTCATATATTTGCCATATTTACTTTCTTACTAAGCTGGCTACTGGTGTCCATTGTACTAAAGCTACTGACTGTGTTATTTCGATTATTGATCTTATCATACACACCCCTTGTCTAAAGCTATACATCAATTTTGCTCTGATTTCACTTGTCATTTTGATTAACATTGACCTTATATACCACCATACCACTCCAATTGTGTAAGATTGAAGCTTGCTCAGTTTTTGTCACTACCCACATCAGGCAACTCACAACTGTCTGGAACTTTAATTCCATACAATCTAATGTCCTCCTCTGGCCTTTATGGGAACCTGCATACTTGATGTACACGTACATAAATGCATACTTATTAAATATGATAAAAACAGTTTAGTTTTTATTCAGCATTTTGTTTTACAGATGCTGTTTAGATCATAATTTGTTTTATGTAAATGGCTCCTGTCAAGTAAATTTCTCTTTCAAATGGAAATTAAATGTTATTTTTATAAACCATGGTGATTGGTGCTTAAATATATTTCGGAGAAAGAACAAATAATATGGAAACCAAAGAGCAGGAAAGAGTTTTTGAAATCCTTTCTGTTCTAGTAAATTCCATTACAGCTGAAGTCATTCTTTTAAAAAAATGATTGAAAGGTTTTTTTTGGACTTGTATAATTTTACTAAATAATTCAGTCTTTATTACCTGATCCTGTCCCAAACATTCAAAGATTCTATCAGGCATAGAATCAAGGTGTGATCATTAAATATAGACTGTCTCTATAAATCCACATAATGGCCCTCATCAAGAAGCTGTTCTTGGAAAATTTTCCATACCTCTATACCTACCTCACAGTTTTATGGCCTAAGCTTCCTCTCCCCACAATGTTTTTCATTGTAAATGAAGACCAGTTTCCAATATTGCCATAGCTGAATCTTCTCAGTCCTGTGGAATACTTCTATTCTTAGTTGCCCATAAATTTAACATGTGCTTCAAAAAGGGTGAATGCATCCCATATGAAATAACTACTTTCTTAAATTTCTTCAAATCTCACATCTCTGCGGGATTACAATTAACTTCTGTACAGCCTTGGGGGTAACTATCATCAGGTGGTCATTTTTGTATGGTAACTGAAAAAAATTAATGTTGTTTTTCTAATAGGCTTAGTCCAGTTTTCTTTAGTTTCATAATATGATGGTGAGATAGGTTCTGCTCTATATTCCTTCCTGTGCATTTGAGCATTTTTCTTATTTTCCTTAGTAAGAGGTCTCTGTAAACCTTGTATCTTAACAATAGCAACTACTTCTAGTACTTGTATCTTACAAGTCAAATTATATTTATTTTCATCAATAAGCCTACTACTTGTACCTTATCATTAAAGTCTTTCTAAATCGTGTATCTTATCAAATTATTGTATTTGTCACTGTTATCAAACCACTTTTAATGTTAAAATATTCATTACCAAACTGATAGTAATTAGAATGAACATTATGTCAATCCCAGCTAAGTCATTTATTCCTGCCTTTAAACTTTTTATTTCCCAAACTGTCTATAGCAGCATTCAGTAGCCTGCTTCGTGATATTCCCCATCCTTAACTTTGGAAAGAGATTTTAGAAAAATATTGTTTAGCTCTCTCCCTTAAGGACTTTACAGGTATCTCACCAAATCCACCATCTGAGTTTGTTTTAAGTTTCTGCAGCAATCTCAAGCTCCTCCCACATTCCTAAATTGCAAGCCTCCTTTCTGGTGTTCTGGAAAGACACAGCTGATACTTGTGAGTTCTCATGTGGAGAGTTCCAGGCAGCAAAGCTAGCTGGTGTGACTTCTTTGTCCAAGAGGTTGTATTTTGTTTTCGAGAACCAAATGCTAATTTATCTTCATCATAGTGGTATTCTTTAATCTACTGCTATTTCATGTAACAATTGTAAATTTGAAGTTAGCCTACTACTCTGGCAGCTCCCTGGCTGTTAAGGCCTCAGGCTGTCAGGAATTCTATTTTTGCAGGTGTGAGCTATTGCTGCCACTAAAGGTAGCGCTAACAAATTCTCTATCATTTCTATTCACAAATAAGACACGAGATTCAAAGGCTGGGATGAAAACCTGCTTGCTCAGAGAGATCGAGTAGCCACAAACTAACCTTCTCTCTTTTTTGGTATCTTCCCCCAAAAGTCCATACTTCTCCACCAAAACAAAATAAGATGGGCCATGCAAAATCCCTCCCTACTATTTTTGTTACATCTAACTTTTCCAGAATTGATAATATATAAAATAAAATAAAATAAAAATGTGTTACATATATTCAATAGAGTTCCATTCAATTTTTGAATGGAAATAATAAAGTAGACTGGTTAATATTTAAAATTGGGGGGTGTAGTGCTATTCTGAGATAACCCTCACACTAATGCACACCCTTGACATTCTCTCTCATGTGTAAAACCTAGGTTTGTAAATTTGACATTTTTTTAATTGATTTTTTTTAAAATCTAGAATTACAAGAAAGAAAAACTATACTAGAAGGTGTACTACTATAGGAGGTTCCACCTGTTTTATATATCATGGAAACAGATGGAACTGATACTGTGGGTGGAAGTTTTAAGCCACGATGTGGTAGGGGTCTTAGGAGAATTGACAGGGATAGGAAGGGTTAAGATTAATGAGGTTTTTAAACCATTCATATAATTTTCTACTACTGTGTGTGTGTGTGTGAGAGAGAGAGAGAGACAGAGACAGAGAGAGAGAATGTGTGTATGAGTGAGATATATACTACAGGGGTGTTTACGTTCTGAAAGGCTGTGTAATTTTTTCCTATAACCCAGATTACTAAATAAAAGAACAAATACCTAGTCTGGTTACCTCTTTATAAGCTATTTGTCGAAGAGGTACAATAGGCTTCTAAAACAGTGCAGGGTTTCGCCTTTCCTCAAGGAATGGTGGTAAATACAGAATAATAGTGAAAACAGAGGTGAATGACTGCTTGAGTTGTGGAAATATGTGACTAATGAATTTCAAGTCACAAACTAACATTTATACCATCATCTCAAAGAGGTATGGAACAGCATACAAGAGGGACAGAAGGAATGTAAAGATCGTTCAAAGGTGAGTGACATGTTATCCTATTAGAATGACACAGCTGATGTAATCAGAATCTGACAGCATCTTTGGCTGCCCAAAATAGATCTGCACAAGAATGAGTTGTCATGAATCATGGACTGGTAAATAACTCAAGAGGATCACAGTTCTTTCCATTGAACAAGTGACTAAACAATGGATTCTGATAGAGAGGAAGAGATGGTTTAACATTACATAACTTATAATGAGTCAACTATGCTCCAATATTGGTTTCAAACACATTATCCTGGTTAATCAGAGTCAAAAGAACAAAGCATGGTAAATAGAGAAAAGAGTCATATAGAATTATCTAGATGGTAAAGGGGGTGAGGAAGGCTCTATGGAAGTGATAGTAATAAGAATTCACTAAGTTCACATATAAAACTTTATCAGAATGTATTTAATGAGAATCAAAAATAAATAATTAAAATATATTTCTATTAAACAGCTATTGAACCAGAATTAAAAGACAATCAAATCTGCACATTTTCTTAACATGTATTAACAGATTCCATTACTCTATTTGATTTCTAAAATATTTGGGATATAAAATAAAAATCCTGTTCCAATAAACTCCCACCTGTGTTAAAGTATAAATCTCAAAATTTGTCTCTAAACCTGAATATTGGGTTTATTACAATAATAACTAACAGTATTCCCAAGCCATGAAACACAGACAGATACATATTCAGAAGTATCATAAATTGAGTTACAGCAATATATGTTGAAGAATAAAAGTTTTCTCTGAAGATTTTAAAGTATTGCCACTGAAAATTAATAACACCTGTGTACAACTTATTTTCACTGATATGCCTTTAAATTTGGGGAGAAATCTGTTGAGATTATAGATGAAAAAAACAATTTATTTACCTGGAACTCTGCTATGAGATTTTTTCCTTTTCTAGTGTTTTAGTTGATATAGTGTAGGCAGTGGCCTACTTATTAAATTAATAGGTAAACTTAATGAAAAATTTCCAATGAATGTAAATTATTTATATGTGAATATTTTAAGGTTGAAAATGAATTAATGGCCCTTTTACTTTATTTTGATCACAGTTAAATGTGGCAAAAGAGAAACAGTTATAAGATCAATTATTTAATTATTCTTAATTTAATTAAAAAATAAAAAAGACCCTTACAACTGTTTTTCCCCCAATGTAGATGTAATACTATAATTAAAGAAAAAAATGGGTGACTAGTGTTTGCCACTATTTTTATGGAACAACATCTTTTGTTTTGGCATTAACATGTGTATTACCTGTGATGAAATGGATAACTCATCAACTTTGAATATTATAAGTGGAGAAATATTTTCACAAGAGTTTTAAATTGACATTCATCCAGCAGTGAAAATAACTTTTAATTCTTGAAATTTAAAATTACTTTCAGCATTCCAGGATATATGATATCTGCTTTGCATGATGTCTTCTCTGCCATTCCAAACAAGTTTTTTTAAGATTACCTTTGTTTTATTCTGGATTCATTTTCTGCCTTTATGCATTATTTATCATTTACTAAAGCTTGCTTGAGCATTCAGAAAACAAAGCCAGTGTCAAACTATAGAGATGAGACAGTGGTGATACACACATTTAATCACAGGACTCAGTATTAAGAGGAAGATATATCTCTGTTAGTTCAAGGCCACAATGACTTCATGAAATTGATCCAGTCCTGAAAGAAACTGCTCACACATCAGTGATCTCAGCATTTGAGATCACAAGCCTCTAACCCAGCACTATAGACAGGAGGATATAGCTGGACAGAGAAGGAGAGAAGAATCCAGAGCTTTTTGCCTCTGAGGATTTGTGAGAACAAGATTTTCATTTCACTTGAGATAAGATCTACTGAATTGGCTACTTTGCTTTTCTTATCTTTAACTTGAAGCTCGGCACATTATCAGTCTCTGGGTCTTTTATTTATTGGGCTACATTCTCTCTCTCTCTCTCTCTCTCTCTCTCTCTCTCTCTCTCTCTCTCTCATTTGTGTGTGTGTGAGTGTGTGTGTGTGTCTGTCTGTCTGTCTCTGTCTTTCAGCCTGTCTTTCTGTCTTTTTATGTGTGAGTGTGATTGTGAGGGTGTCTTCTCTAGGGAAAATGTATATTAAAACCAAAAAGACAGTTCACCTTGGGTATTCTACACTTGTTTTTACAGCAATTTCTGTAGAGACAATTTCAATTTGTTCTTGTAAATTAAGCATCTGTCCCTTTTAAAAATATATAAAAATTTTAAAGAAGTAAATGAGCTTCTGTGCATTTAGACCCTAGAAAATGTCTTTCTCAAGGACATGTGAAACATGCACTGGAAACACTTTCATCTATTTTCCTAGCAATAACTATGCATGATCCTGCTTTGCTTCTTCAATGGAAGGAAATTTATCACGTTCAGGATATATGGCTATAAATGGGAAAGTTAAATATCAGGAATGCATTGTATCTATTGGAATTCTTAACAAGTATATCTGGAAATAGTACTGGGCATTGTCATTTCACTTAATTAAGATTTAAACTCAATGGTAAGATCCTACTTTTGAAGACATCATATACTTGAGTCCTAGGACATATAGAAATTAAAACATTATGGATCTGCAAGCTGTATCACTACTAGCTAGCTACTACACCACTGGGAGATGCTATAAATGCTACCAAAAGAAAAAAAAATAATCATAACTCTTACTGAGGTTTGCACATTTGAAGCTATAATAATGGTTGAGCTGAAATATGTTCAAAGCGGAGTAGTATTGACATGAATGTCTTAGGAATAGCTAAACACTAACTTATTTAATTCCAGATATATACAATGGAAACCATACTTACCACCACTATCAAAGCCAATACCATTGTTTAGCTTCGTCGTGGATCCTAGGGAAAACCCTATTCCTGTTATTTTTTTTTCAAATGAACTAAATACTAAATCAATGATTAATGACCTTATGATATACCTGTAGATAAAGGCATCTTTCAATCCTCATGGCTAAACTCCAGTAAATGATGTTGAACACAGAGCATAATAATTGGTCAGTGTATAAAGAAAAAGCACTGCTGTTTCCGCCAGCCCACCAGCCCGCCAGTCTGGGCCCACAGCCCAGCGCCAGCCCCAAATAACACTCAGAGACTCTGTATTTGATACAATCCTGTTGGTCAGTTACCATTATTGTTAATGGGCTAGCTCTGTCTTAATTATTAACCCATTTCTACTTATCTAAGTATTTCCACATGGTCGTCTTATCGGGGAGCCGCGGCAGGCGTCCTGCTTCTTCCCTGGGCTACGTCTCGACTCCTCCCTACTACTTCCTCTTTCCTCCTCCTGGTCTCCTAGCCCCGCCTATCTTGTTTCCTATTGGCCACAGGAAACAGTATGAGAAACATATATACAGAATAACATCTTCCCATCACACTGCATAACTCCAATCCTAAATGGGGTGTCTACATCAAAACAATCCACAAATGCTTCAGCGATTATTGTGAAATAGTGGGAAGAAATGTTTTGAGACATAGGATAACTATAAGAAAAATATTTTTCACTATTCAGTGCTGCCACACGGCCTTATGCCCAACATTTTCGAGGTATAGGCACACACATCTCCATGAGTTCAAGGCTAATCTTGTCTAGAGTGAGTTCCACATCAGCCAGGACTATTTCACAGAGAAGCCTTATCTTAAAAAAAAAAAAAATAGTGTTTTCCCAGACCAAATAGGACAGCTGTACAATTAGCTCCCAGTCATTGGGACACCATACACAAGAGAGTAGATTGTGCTGCATGCTGCATACAATTTAAAAGGAGAATTCCTTATTATAAAGAACATTCATTTATTTTAAAAAGAATTCCAGAGTTTCAAATGTTTGTCATTGATTGATTTTCCCAAACACATGGTTATATTATTGGTTTAGGCTATACTGTAATTCATTATGAATTTAAGCCTTCTATCCTACCTCATTCTTGTGTCCTTTAATATATTTGTGTGTGCAAAATTCTTTTTCTGCGTGAGTGGGACATGGTAAATAAAAGACCCAGATTGAGATATTAGGCCTCAAATTTCAAGATGAAGATCAGAACAACAAAGCAGCTAGTGACTAGCTCTTATGTGACAGACAAACCTGGCTCCACAAACTTTAGACTATAATCCCCGATGACTATGTTTTCCTCAATGTGGCTGGAAAATCCTGAAATTAACTTCTGAACACCCTGCTCCTATCTTTTATACCCTTCTCCTGCTAGGGTAAAAGGGATGATCACTGTTACTCTTTTAGACTGATTCAATCTTGTGTAACCCTGGGTGGCCTTGACCCCAGAGAGATCCATTTACCCTTTTGTCTTCAGTCCTGGAATAAAAGGTGTGTACTTGATAGCTTGAGGATGATATTGATTTAACAAATCATAAATAATACATCACCACACATACGTTATTTTAAGTAAATTGTGAATTTGGTCAGTAAAAATTTCATTGAGACAAAAAATATTCATACATGGCATAAAATGACATAATGGATCCTAATAAAATGCAGAGAAATGATTGTATCATCACCATCCCTATACATTGTTTTAAATTATGATTGTATATATCTATTCTCCAAGAATTTCATGTAAGTATATGATATATTTCGATTTGATTTCTTCAATCTTTATCCCTGATTTGGCTTCTACAAGATCCTTTATAAAAACTTTAATAGTCAAAATCAAGCCTGTTTAAATCACTGTTTTTATTCTTTTGACTCTACTATTTCGGAAGGCAACCATAGCTATATCTCTAGATTTCCATAGCACTGTAAACTCAGCTGAAATTTCCAGTCTTGGGTATTGCCCCTATGTGGACAATTTGATTATACATAGAATAATATAGTAGCACAATATTGTATGTGGTTATAGCAAGAGCTTTTGGTAAGTAATGGATGAGTGAAGCCAGGTTTGAATAGGGAACCCCTCATCATTCATTTGTGTATGAGATTTCATTGACATGCTTACATTATGCAACAAATTTATTGACTAAAAAGGATAATATGCCGCAGTAGGCCTTCAAATTTGCATATAAAATTAGCTAGTTGTGTAATTCTGAATCTGGGGCTTTATGAGTTCCTCTTAAGCATTTGAAGAGTACTGCCAACAGCTCTAACATCCCAACGCTAAAATTGAGAAAGCATGCATTTTATGTGGTAGTGTTCACCTCATCTGGGATAACAAAATAACAGATACAAAGATATGTATTTTAAATAGAACTCTTTCTCAAAATGTACTCTGGGACTTTTATCATTCATTGCTGAATGATTAAACCATAAAAAAATGTGGTCAAAAGATAAAATTTAACAAGAAAGTTTTTAAAAAATGTTCATACTCAAAACTTTCTGAATTTAAATAGTGTATATCAATTTCATAAAAAAATATTTTAAGTTTGGTTTTATTTGTGATCTTTCTGCTAAAGTTGAAGAAATATAACAAAATTTTGCAAGGATCTTCACAGGTGAAATGAATAACCATGTTTTTATCATCCATTTATGACAATAAAACAAAATTATGATAGTGACAATTTTTAGAAAATTATCACCATTGTTTTCATAAATTGGAAATAACACAATGCTCAGAAACTTCTCACATATCCATTGTTGTATTGAAATATATTTTCAACATTTCTTTTACTGTAAAGAAATTCAAAATAATTTGACTACAATGTTCATTAATTTAGAAAAACTGGCAGAATACAATCAAGATGGAAACATGATACAATTTTTTCTGCCCAAATTATTCCATAATGATATACAAAATACATCATGAAGGTATTCATTTATTTTGGATGTAGATTTATTGTCCTACATGGCAAGTATGTGTATCATTGTGAGAGTGTGAGTGTTTGCATTCAGAATCCAGGAACAAGCACTAGACCCCCTGAACTGAATTTGTAGATGTTGTGAGTCATCTAGAGAATAATGGGCCTTTGTTTCAGCTGTACGTGCCTAGATATGATTAGGCATTTTATACCATAATTTTAATACTACTAAAGTCAAACATTTTGAGATATTTTTATTAGATTAGTCAAAAAGTCAGATAACATGTTTGGAACATTAACTAAACTTTGCCAGTCTAGAGCATAGGCAAATATCCCATACACTTGCACTGTGTAATTATTATTTTTTTTTTTTTTGCTTTTACTAAATTCTCAACAATGAAATGAGATGTGAAACTTTTACTGCATTGAATGTATTTCTGTGAAATGAATGAAACTACCTATTACATACAAAAGGGTTTGATAAATGTTAGTATTTTATGCAGTGGTAAAAACACAGTGGTGATAGCATGTTCTTATCTAGAGATATTATGCCTACTATATTCCTAACTCACAGTTTTCCTTCTCTTGTTTAATTCTTATAAAGTGACCGATTTTATAAGTAAACAAGTCCTATCCACAGGAAGCTTAACACCTTAGAACACAGGGTGCTTAGAAACTTTTGAGTACCTTCTCAAAGACAAGATGAAAATTGTAACTGAAGATATTTTTGAAGGGCTATACACAGCTCAAGCCTCATATTAAATCTCAAAGACATGTGATGACAACTGATATGAAGAGGCTGAGCAGAAAAACAAGTGAAGTAACAAACTGAAAACCAAAGTCCAATTCTTTGTCATTCAAAATCATTTTAATAAAAGAGAGAAGGAAATGCTATGAAGAAAGCCAGAAAATAACAACAGAGGATGGGGCCATGGAGGACTCCAGAGGCTGCATTTGGTGAATGGTGTAACCTAGCAACTGCAAATTTCTACATATTGCATTGGATCTACAGGACTGCACATAGTGGATTTAGGTACAATATGAAATATTACTGTGGTTGAGCTAAATAAAACATGGAAATTGATACCTGTGTGGACACTTTAGATTCTGTACTTTATTTAATTTCCAGCCACAGTAGAACCTTCATCTCCAATTAAAGGTGGACACCACTGATCCAACCTTCTTTTAGTTATTACGTATGAAAATCAAAATATACAAAGAACTGAAGAAGCTAGTCACCAAAACACCAAATAATATAATTATAAAGTGGGTTACAGAACTAAATAGACAGTTCTCAACAGAACTCTAAAATGGTTGAAAGACACTTAAGAAAGTGTTCAACATCCTTAGCCATCAGGGAAATGCAAATCAAAACCACTCTCAGATACCATCTTACTCTTGTCAGAATGGCTAAAATTAGAAACACCAATGGAAGCTTATGTTGGAGAGAATGTGGAGAAAGGAGTACACTCCTTCACTGCAGGTGGGAGTGAAAACTCATATTGCCACTTTGGAAATCAGTATGGCAGTTCCTCAGAAAAGTAGAAATTAGTCTGCCATAAGATCTAGAAATTCCATTCTGAGGAATATTCCCAAAAGATGAACATTCATACAACAAGGACATCTTTTCAAGTACGATCATAGCAGCATTGTTTGTAATTGCCATAACCTGGGATCAACCTAGATGCCCCTCAACCAAAGAATAGATGGAGAAAATGTGGTATATCTATAGAATGGAGTACTGCTCGGTTAAAAACAAAAAATGGAAACTTGAAATTTGCAAGCAAATGGATTGAACTAAAACAAAGCATCCTGAGTGAGGTAACCCAGTCATAAAAAGACAAACATGGTATGTACTCACTCATGTATAGATTTTATACATAGAGTTATAGAGCAAAAGACTAACAGCCTACAAGTCACACTGTCAGAGAAGCTAGGAAACAAGGAGGACCCTAAGACACACATATATTTTCCCCAGGAGAAGGGCAAAGGGACAAGGTCTCCTGAACAAATTGAGAGCATGGTGGGAGGGGAGAAGGAGTTAGAAGAAAGATAAGGGGAAACAGACAGGGACAGGAGGAAATGAGGGGCAGGGAGATTGAGTCGTGTGAAGAATAGAGGAGAGCAAGAAAACACCATAATAGAGGGAGCTATTTTAGTTTAAAGAGAAATCTGGCACTAGGGAAATGTCTACAGATCAACAAGGATGATGACAACTAACAAGTTTAAAAATAGTGGCGAGGCTAACTTAAATGTCCTTCTCTGATAATGAGATTGATGACTACTTTTTATGCCCTCCTAGAGCCTTCATCCAGTAGCGAGGCACAAGCAGAGATCCATAGCTAAACACTGAGCCAAACTCCTGGAATCCAGTTGCAGAGAGGGTGGAGCAATGAGCAAAGCGGTCAAGACCAGGCTGGGGAAACCCACAAAAATAGCTGACCTGAACAAGGGGAGCTCATGGACCCCAGACTGAGAGCTGGGAAACCAGCATAGGACTTACACTGACTCCCTGAACATGGATGTCAGTTAGGAGGCCAGGGCAGTCTATGGGACCAAATTCAGCCAAATATATTAATGGTCTTTGGTAGCCCATTCCACCTAAAGTGATATTCTATCAACCTAATTCACAGCAGGAGGGCAGAGGCTCTGTTCCAAATGATATGACAGATTTTGAAGATCTCCCATGGAATTCCTCACCCTCCCTGGGGAGCAGATGGGGATGGGATAGGTCATTGGTGGGGGGGGGGCAGGTGAGGAGAGGAGGGAGAACTAGGATTGATATGTAAAACAAGCTTGATTCTAATTTAAGTAAAAAATACACTCTCTTGTTGTCTCATCAGTTTTTTTAAACATTTGTTAGATGTAGATTTAAAAATATGGATGGCAAAGTTAATACAGATTCTTAAGCTAATATTACATATTCCTTATCTTCAAATCTCATTGTTGATATATCAAAATAATGAAATTTAGCCATTCTCTCTATTTTTCTCCTTAGTTACTAAATTTCATGCATGATATGAGAGGTATTATGAAACTTTTCCATAATATCTCATTTCAAAGGATGAATTCATGAGAGCAATAAATATAAATTCTTAAGATTTAATGTATAATGATTATTTAAGTATTCAGTTAGGATGATGGCAACTGTAATTTGAATTTTTTCATACAGTATTCCACTTATTTAAAAGTTATTGATAGTATTTGTAAAACAACTGGAATTGGGCTTTTTTCTCATTTATTTAAATTTTTAACATTTTGCAGCTGGTGCTTTTGTTTTCATCAATATGATCTTCAATGGTGATACAATTCTAACCACATTTCAAGCAATCCACTTATAAGCATAATCATAAGTTTCTGGTTACATTAAACATTGACTACTTCCATGAAATGTTTGTTATAACAGTATGAGCATTAAATGACAACTAGTAAATTTGATTATACCCTTAGCAAAGCTTTGTTCATCTTAAGTCTTTCTATAATCTGTCTCATGAAAATGATTAATATTGGCATTTTTTTCTCATTTTCAGCTTCATATTAAAGATGGTTTCTATCATAAATCACTTAAAAAAATAACCATGGCTATTAACAGACTATATATTATGTCACAGGATAAGAAAGTCAATTTGTGTAATCTTCCTAAAATCTAGCCAATATATTTTGATTGACAACTCTATTCCATTTGTACATTAACAAAAGAATATCCCTTTCAGTTTTTTTTTTCCTGTGCATGTACATTATAATCCAGGAAGGCTTCCTACAAAAAAAAATCTCTGTAGTTGAAATCACGAAACAGTAGGTATTTCTCTCCAAATTGAAGTATCTGTTGTACTATTTTAAAATATTTGCTGATTTTTCTTGAAAATTTTTATGGTTTTAATAATATCTATTTTATGCATTGTACATTTTATGATTTATTTCCTGATAGCATCTTATTGAGCTTTGATCTGAAATTGAAATGCAGCATATTTCTAAACATTTTCAAAATTGTGTTGAAGAAAAGGAGGAAACAATGAAAGGTATACTTTGATGACTGAATACTATGATTGTAATTATTACATTTCCATTATTCAAACATAATAAATTAATAAGTTAGGGAATAAAATGTAGGAAAATTTAAAATAAAATAATTGAAAATGAACTGTTGGTACTGCAGATATAACTGACTCTAAGTGATGAGCTCTTATGTAATTGTCTCATATAACAATCATGAACAAAAGATCCAGGTACATTTAAATATACAACTAACGAAAAAAGAAAAAAATTGCTATGTACAGCATCCTAATAAACAGAATGAATTGGAACTAAAAATATATCTTATGCTTCAGGCTTTTTACCAAAGTGACTATTTCATTACAAAGCAGAATGAAGCAGCCTCAATAATTTGTAAAATCTTTAGCATGCCTAATAGCTACAGTGAAATATCTTGTCATCAGCAGTGAACTCATGACCTTTTCATTTCTGAACCCCACAAGCTCTCAACAAAGTAAGTGCCAGCTTTCTCCTCCTTAATTTAATTCCAACGGTTACCTGTAGCTGGAAGCAAGCCACTACTAATTAGTGAAACAACAAAATTAACACCTAGCTTTTTAAATTGCTTTATTCATTTTTTCATTTATTTATTTGTCTATATGTTACATACATGTATAGTCAAGAGCTTAGTAGAAAATTTTCAATGAAAAACATCCTAGAATTCAGAGGAGTCTTTAAAAGAAGTCTGTGATAACTTAGCAAACACCTTCTTTCATGAGAACAAACTGCAACTTCTGTTAGCACAAATAACATTATTAATCTTATTTCAGTAAAAAAGAAGACTTATTTAAAAGTATAACGAGACATAATAATTCCACTGACATATGATTATTTATATTTAATTTTATTGAAAATAGAATTCCCGCCATATAGTATATTCTAATTATGGTTTCACCTTTCCAAGTTCTCCAAGTTCTTCATATTTCTTGCCACTAGGATCCAACCACTGTTTGTCTCACCTTAACACACAATATGCATCTAAGATGTAACAAATGTGGGAAGGAAAAGGCCTTGTTCTCACAGATAAGTACTGGGGAAACAGGATTATTAAACACACAGATTATTTCTTTAAAAAAAATAGGGATCCAGAAGAATATTCTTCCCAGAGCAGACAGACATTCTGGCCTGCTCTCCCTGTACAATGTGGCCAAGGCCAGATTAGATCCTCCACCATCCCCTTATCATGACCTTTTTTCCTCACTCAATCTATAGAAGCTAATTTAAGGAAGCTGTCGCATGTAGTCAGTCTCTGTAGAACTGTAATATAATAATATTAAAAGACAACCAATCAGAACAAGATAGAACAGAGGGAGAAGGGTCAAAGAAAATGAAGAAAACGTACATATAGACACAAAGACAAAAATATTTTAATCCAAAAGAATCCCACCAAAGCAAAACAAAACAAACTAACAAACAAATGAAACTTAAGTAATAATACATGCACAACAGGATGCTAAGGTTAAAAATCTTCTAGATAAAACAATACAATAATACAATATCATGGTTGAAAGAAATGCTAAATATGCTATTGAGTTTATTTTATGTTGACCATCTACTATGGGGCATGAATTAAGAGTAATTTGATTCCTCAGTGAAGCCCTTGGATAAAACTATCTCCCCCCCTTTTTATTTGCAAGTGTATATTAATTGAAGATAGCACTTTTGGGTCAGGAATGGGAGTTATGTCTATTCTCCCTTCGGTTGTAGATCTCCACTGAGTGAAGAGCTGAGCTGGCTGGTGCTGTGCTGTCTCTGCCACAGTTTCTACAAATTCAATGAATTAGTACATGCTACATTCCTGTTGTGCTTGGAAGACTTTAATTCCTTGGTGCCCTCCATCCTTTACCATTACTCTTTCCACCACCTCTTTTGGATAGTTCCATGAGCATTGTCAGGAGGGATTTGATGCAGTTTTTCCATTTGTGGCTGAGTGTTCCATGTTTCTCTCTCTCTCTCTCTCTCTCTCTCTCTCTCTCTCTCTCTCTCTCTCTCTCTCTCTCTCTTTCTCTCTCACTCACTCTTTCTGTCTCTTCCTCTCTGTGTGTGTGTCTGTCTCTGCATCTCTTTCTCTCTGCATGTTTTCTGGCTAACATTTAATATTTACATATAAGTGAATAAATTCCACTTTTTTTGTCTTGGTTACATTGCTCAGAAAGTTTTCTTTTTTATTTCTATTAATTCACCTGAAAGTTCGGTGATTCAATTTCTTGAACTTCTGATTAATACTATTTTGTAAAATTAGCACTTTTTCAATATCCATTCATACATTGATAGATTTTTAGGTTCCTTTCAATGTCTGGTTATTATAGGTAGATAACAAGGATGGAATTGTTGAGCAACTGTCTCTGCAGTTGGATGGAGTGGATGGAGCAGATTTTGTGTATACGGCCAAGAGTGATATTACCGCACTGTAAGATAAAATGCCTATCTCACAGAGAAACCATCATAATGATTTCTATACTGGCTGTTCAAGTTGACACTTCCACCAGCAATGGAAGAATGTTCTACTTACTCTCCATGGTCACCAGTGAGAGCTCTAATTTGTTTTATTAACCTTAGCCCTTCTGAAGGGTAAAAGATCAAATATAGAATTATGTTTCATTTATGTGTCCTTGATGAATAAGTTATTGAAAATATTCTTAGTTGTTGCAGACATTTGATTTTCTTCTTTTGAGAATTATTTATTTATATATGTGTCACAACTTATTTTGGGTTGTTTCCCTGAAGACAAAGTTTTCTTTTTCCCATATTCTAGACTTTAGCATTATATCAGCTGTTTGGTAAAAATATTTTGGTATACCTTTTCAGTAAGTATATTTTTTTTCATCCTGTAGTGTTATACTTTTCCCAATTGATGTTGTCCTTTACCATACAGAATTATTTTAGTTTTACGTAGTCTGATTATTACTTTTTCTTATACTCTGTGCTATTAGGGATCTGTTCAGAAAGTCATCTTTTATGTTGATGCATTCAAGGCTTTCCCCCATTTTTTCTTCTTTCAGGCTCATTGTATCTGGTTTTATGTGGAGGTCTTTGATTCATTTTGGGTTGAGTGTTTTGCAGAGTGAGAAGTAAGGATCTATTTGCATACTCTACATGCAGTACTTTGGTTTTTTTCAGCACCATTTGTTGGATGCTTTTCTTTTTTACATTGTGTATTTAGGCCTTCATAAAAAAAAATACCAGCTGCTTATGGACTAATAATGTCTAGGTCTTCAAATGTTTTATGCTAATCAACCTCTCTCTCTCTCTCTCTCTCTCTCTCTCTCTCTCTCTCTCTCTCTCTCTCTCTTTCTCTCTCTGTCTGTCTCTCTGTCTGATTGTTTCTCCTCGATCATTCATTTCTCTCATCTGTTTCCCCATCCATATCTTTTTCCCCCCATGGGATATGACATCAACACCACAATAGAACTTTCATCTTAATAGATTTAAATGCACACTACAGAGTTGATTACTATAGACCAGGTTCCAAATTGAACACATGAATATTATGACATTTGAAAGCAACTCAAATTCACATTCTCTTTTTTTTTTTAAATGCATCTTCTCTTTGTGGTTTTAATTCCTCCATTTTCCATTTTATTGTTTGTCTAACCCTCTGAATCACTATTTTGTCCCTTTTTATTTTTAAAATTGAGACAATATATTCTCAGCTCTAAAATCCCCCTTTGTCTTCGACCTATATGTATATAGAAATATATTTTCATTATTTCAAATACTCCCATTAAAGAAATTTATTATAGCTGCTTTAAAACAAGTCTTTTGATATTCTAACATAATTGTAATCTTTCTGTTGACAATTATTAGAATGTTCTTTGAAATCAAATTTAGATTTTCCAGGCATTGATATAAAGAATAATTTTCCAGTCAACTTGGATATTTCCTCTCCATTACTGTGAGGTTTTGAATAATTTTAAAGATATTTTTATCATGTTACTCAGCTCCCAAGACGTTTCACAGATAAAATGTTTCAGAGATTCTAGAAATTACCCCTGGTTTGTGAGTGCTTGTCTGTATGTACGTGTGTGTGTGTGTGTGTGTGTGTGTGTGTGTGTGTGTGTGTGTTTGTGTGTTGGGGGGTATTGCCTATGTTTGTGTTTGTATGTTGGAAATGGAGTTGTTTGCAGCCTTTCTGCATCTTATAGAAAGACTTGCTTCTTCACTTGGTGTTCTATATTGCCACAGTGATGGGGAAAGCAAAGATTCAGAAGACTCACTGAAGATTTCTGAGATAGAAGTTTAAATGCTTCAGTCAGTGTTAAAGGTACATGCATACAAGGATAAAATTTTATTCTCAGTATCTATGTGTTTATTTCTATAGATTTTTTTTTCTGACTAGGATGCTTATTTTATTTCATGTATTTTGTGATGCACATAAAGATTTTTGGGGGGTTTTGTCTGTTTATATTTTTGTATTTTTGTATTTTGTATTTTGTATATTACAGTTGTAGATAACTGAAGGAAAAAGAAAACACGATGAATCACCACCAGATTGCTATTCAGGCACAAGAACCTAAGCTTGTCTTCCTATTTTCTGCAAAATAGAGTGGTGGTTCTCATAAGTGGACTGTATGTACAAAGTACACAGTTGGTTGTCTTAAGATGTGAAACAAAACTCCGGACAGCGAAGATAGTATATTAACTGCATGCCTTCATTTCTCACTTTTGTCTTCCAAATCAATACACCATTCTCACTTCAGCTCCTGAAGAAGTCCTGATGAATTCCCTATGTTCCTATCCCTAGTGGAACATACAGATCTTCCCTTACAAACATTCTTTGCCACACTCATCACTGTTTTTCAGTCTTCAAAGCCATCAGTTACTCTCTATGAACCCTGAAGTCATTCAGGCCAGGAAAGCAGAAAGTACAAATGCAGATCTTTTCCACTCCAACATCTCTTCCAAATCCAGTCCCCCAGTCTCACCCTGGTCTCTATGGAAAACCACATTAAGTGGACTCTCCCTTTCCTAGGCTGTCATCACAAGATGATCACACAAACCTTCTCCTCCAAACTTCCCCACATCCATCCTGTTTTCCCATTCGCCAAATCTAACAGGCTTTCTCTAGTTGAGTGACAAGTCAAAACAGAGAAGTAATTAATCATGCTAATGAAGCAGGCAGGGAAGCTTCAGATTTTCAATACCCCTCCTATACTCTATATCTGCCCCAACTCTGTAGCAGACTGCTGGTTGTGGCTCTTATTCACTATTTGAACATATGATCAGGGGAGGAAGCAGATCCAGGTTGAACAACTATCCATTCCCATGCCTGTGAAACACAGCAAATCTACTCACCCAACCCAGCTAGTCCTTAAGTGTTAAATCACAGTATTTAAACACACATTTCACATTGAACTTTTAGTGGCCACTCATATATCCCAGAATAATTTAGCATGCAACATAAAGCCAGTAGATTGCATTAAGAATCAGAGAAGTCAACAGAAAACAAACTCCAAAATACCCAACCAACAAAGACAAAACAAGACATCAGCACATAAAAATACATCCATATTGTACATGCCATATGAAAACACAACCAGTAACAGCCAGAAAAACATATTTCCACTAGAGCCCAAAAATATATTTCCTCTAGAACCCAGGATCCCTACTACAGCTGACACAAAGAATTGAAACATATTTGAACCACATGACAGGCCTTTACATAGTATTTATGGATGTGACAAAGACATACAAAAGGTAAATGAATAGATACCTTACAGAAATGTTTGATAAGACAGTGAAAACAATTGAATAAAACAAGGCAAGTTCTGAAAGTGGAAATAAAATCAATTAAGAGTAACCACAGGGGTAAATTTGGAATATAAAACTTAGGAAACTCGAACAAGAACCTCTTAAGAAAGCTGAGCCAACAGAATTAAGAGATGAAAGAGTATGGGTAATAAGAGATGTTGTGTAGGCTTCAAGCTGTGTTAGAAGGTGGTGTGCAGTGTATGACCTTTGTACCCTAGATCCCGTCTGATCCCCAGTAATGCCAAAGTTTTCTGCCAAAGTTGTAGGACAGATGTGGTACAGATTTAAACATAGAATTCTCAACAGAGGACTCTCAAATTGCAGAGAAGCACTTAAAGAAATGTTTAAAATCCTTATCCATGAGGAAAATGCAAATCAAAGCAACTCTGAGATTCAAATGAAGAAAAAAATTGAGAAAGAAGAGAAAATCTCAGGCATTGAAGACATGACAGAAGAAATGGATATCTCTGGTAAAGAAAATGTAAAATCTAAAATATTGTAACAAAATACCTAGGGAACTCAGCATGCAAATAAATAAGAAATCTTAGAATAATAAGAATACAAAAAGAGAAAACCAGGTCAAAGACACAGAAAATATTTTCAACAAAATCATAGAAGTAAACTTCCTAAGCTAAAGAAGGAGTTACCTAACAAGGTACATGAGGAGCAAAGAATGTTAAAATCACAATTATAAAATGTTCAAGAGACATATAAAGGCAAGACTATAACACTAAAATTCAAAATGGCTCAGAGACTTGCTTGACATACTCTCCTATATAAATGGTCATGTACTATTACATCCAGAAATAATTTCAATGACAACAAATGGAAAAAAAGACATTTTGTGATAAAAGCATACATGTGTAGTACACACACGCACACACACACATGCACAGAGCATGAACACACACACACACACACACACACACACACACACATACACACACACACACACACACACACACACACACACACACACACCCTGTGAAGATGATAGAAGGAAAACTACACTCTAAGATGTTAACTATATCAAAAAAATTTGGGCGTGAATAATCTCATACAAGTAAATCAAAAATAAGTAAATGCATACATATACATATCCACACAATTATAACATAGCATCAATCAATAAACACTGCTCTTAGATGTCTCCCAATATCCATGGTATCAGTTTCAAAATAGTAAGACACAGGTTAACAAAATGGATGCAAAATCAGGATCCAATATTTTGCCCCACCCATAAAACACACCATAAGAGCAAGGGTAGACATTATTTCATGGTAAATGATGGGAAAAGGTATTGTAGGCAAGTGTACCTAAGAAGCAAGCTAGTGTAGCCATTTTAATATCTGGCAAAATAAATTTCAGACCAAAACTAATCAAAGAAGATAGGGACTAGACTATACTCATTATAGAATATACACCACAGGACATTTCAAATTTTAACATGTATGTCTCAAACATCCAAGTTTGGAAAAGAAACAATACCCCAGCGTTTATAATATATTAGATCTTATACAATGAGAGTATCAGGCTTCAATACCCTACGCTTGCCAAAAGACAGGCCATCCAGACAAAAACTAAACCAAGGAATATGGGTACTAGCTGAAGTTATAAACTAAATGGAACTAAAGGATAGTTACAGAATTATTCAAACAAACTCAAAATACCCCCTTTTCTGAACCTAGTGGAAATTTCACAATACTGAAACACAAATAAAGTCTTAAGAGATATATTAAAATTGAAAACACACTGCATATTACAACTATATATCAACAACAATGGAAACATTCAAACTTGTGTGAACAGAACATCTCAAAACTCAATGAAAAAAAAATGGGTCAAGACAAAAATCAAAAACTTTCTAGAACTGAATTAAAACAAAATACATGACATATGCAAATTTATGGAACACGAAGAAGGTATCTGAGACAAGTTAATACCATTAAATGCCTGCACTAAAAATCAGAGAGATCTCATACTAGTAGTTTAACAGCACTCCTGCAAATTCTTTAAATAAATGAAGACATCAACCAAAAAGGAGTAGATCAAAAGAAAAATCTAACTCAGGGCTAAAATCAGTATTATGGAAACAAATTAACAACAAGAAAAAAAAATCATTACAGAAGAATCAATAAACAAAGCTAAGTGAAAACTGATAATTAAGATTAACTAAAAGAAATAGAGAAAATATGTAGGTTACCAAAATTAAAATTCAAAAGAAAGACAAAACTGTAGTCAATGTATTCCAAGAAATTAAAACATCTAAAATAAATGGAAAATTTTTTCTGCACATACCACTCACCAAAGTTAAATTACGATCAGATAAGCAGAATAAAAAGACCTATAACCCCTAGAGAAGTAGAAGCAGTAATTAAAATTCTCCCAACAAAAAATAAACCAGATTTTTAAAGAAGAGTTAATGACAGTAGTCCTCAAATTACTTCACATAATAGAAAGAGAAGGAAAACTACTCTGTTCCATTTAGAAAGGTCATAGTTACACTGATAAGCTGAAACCCATAAATACCTAGAAAAGGACAAATATTACATGACAATTTTCCTTTTGAACCATGAGAAAATATCAATATAATACTTGCAAACTATATCCTAGAACACATAAAAATTTTCCTTTCATAATTAAAGAGACTTTATTTCAGAGATGCAGGGATGCCTCACCATATACCAACTGATAAATGTAAATCAGCACATAAACTAAAATAATAAAAACATATAATCATTTATCTCATTAGATTCATAAAAGTCATTTGACAAGTGGATGGAACTTGAAGAAACCATCCTGAATGAGGTAACCCAGTCACAGAAAGAGGAACAGGGTATGTACTCGCTCATATATGGATTTCAGACATAGAGCAAAGGATCACCAGCCTATAATACACACCACCAGATGAACTGGGATACAATGTGTATTCTAAGAGATTCATATATGGTCCCTCACAAAAGGGGGAAGGGACAAGTTCCCCAGAGCACATGAGAAATGGGGGGGGGCAGTGAATGGAGAGAAAACTAGGAGAAAGAAAAGGGGAGAAAAGGAAAACATGTGTGACTAGATAGGTTGAGTCAGGGTGAGAGAGGTGGGGGACATAAAAGAGGAGCCTTTACTGATTTAAAGAGAAAACTGAACGTAAAGAAAGGTCTAGAGAACTACAAGACAGGCTCCAACTTGTACGTGCCTGACCCTCACCAGCAAGGAAGACGCGACTCCGGGTAGATCTTCTTCTTGCTGTTTTAATCAGGATCCTTTAAACATGTTGCTTCTGGCCCGCAAGAGAGAGAGAGAGAGAGAGAGAGAGAGAGAGAGAGAGAGAGAGAGAGAGAGAGAGAGAGACAAAGACAAAGACAGAGACAGAGAGAGACAGAGAGAGACAGAGAGAGAGACAGAGAGCAAGAGGGAGAGCCCTGGGGGCACCCCTGCACAGGCTTAAATACCCATGAGCTAACCAACCCCAGTGAGCTACATGAACCCTGCACATAGGCTTCTCTAATGCGGAAGCAGACAGGCTGAACAGACTTAACCAATTAAGGGCTTGTTTATGCCAGAGAGCGTTCATCCATGGGGAGGTGGAAGGCGGAAGCCAGCGCCACTTTAAGGCGTGGCACTCTGCGGCTCTCTACATCAACTAATAATTCAAGCAACCATGGAAAGGCAACCATAAATGCCCTTCCCTGATAGTGAGATCATCAACTAAATTATCTACCATCATGGAGCCCTTATCTTGTACCTGTTGGAAACAGAAGCAAACACCCATAACCAAACACTGATTCAAACTAGAATCCAGATGCAGAGAGAGGGGACAAGATCAGGTTGCAGAAACTCACAAAGACTGCTGACCTGAACAAGAAGGAGCTTGGGCCCCCAGACTGATAGCTGGAAATCCAGCATGGGACTGACTCAGACCCCCTGAATATGGGTCTCAGCTAGAAGGACTGAGAAGTCTGGGGGACCTCAGGCAGTAGAAACAGGATCTATTCCTGGTGCACAAAAGGATCTTGCTGACACATTCCCCATGGAGGGATACCCCCTTAACCTAGAGACAGAAGAGAAGTTCTAGTCCCTACTTCAAATGACTTGACAGATATACATGACCCAACCTGGATAGCATAGCCCTACAAGTGGAATGGGCTTGGGGAGGGGAGAGTGGAAGGGTACATGTCACAGGGGAAAGAGGGTAAAAGGGAGGGAGGGAGGGTTAAAGAGAGGAAGGGAGAGGAAACTGGGATCCACATGTTAAATTTTAAAATTATATTATTAATAAAATATAAGATGGAGAAATGCTGCTGAATTGATTAAATGTATATATATTTATATATTAAATGTGTTGACTTCAAAATTTAAGTCTAAGGACTAGTTACTATGGAAAAGGATTTTTAATTTTGTTTCCACAGAAAATGAAAAGCTATGGATTCCTTCCAGATTAATGTGGTTTGATCGAGCAAGACCCCCTGAAGCAACGTCAATGGGACAATGCAGCCTTGCAGACCACTACAGCCAGGATTTTTGTGTCTTCTTAGGATTCTCTCATGACAGTGCCCCCTACCAGCAGTAAGCAGTTTGGAAAGAATGACGCCCAAATCCCCAAATATTGTTTATAAATGTTTGTTTTCATTTTTTAAAAAAGGCATGTATAATTATGTCCAGCATAAAATAAATGTTTAAAAACTAAAAAAGAAAAAAATATAATGCCTACATGATAAAAGTCCTGAATACATTAAGAGTACATGTTATATACCTTAACATTGCAAAGGCAGTTTACAGCAAGCCTATAGAAAACATTAACTTAATTGGAGAAAAAAATTTAATTCCAGTAAAATTAGCCACAAGACAAGATTGTTCAGTCTTTCCATATCTAGTATAATATGGTAAATTTTGGATCGAGCAAAAAGTTAACTGAAGGAAACCCAGGGGATGTGTATTAGAGAGGAAAAAGTCAAACTGTATCTATTTGCAGATGATACAGTAGTATGCTTAAGTAATTCAAAAAATTCAACAAGGAAACTCTAACAGCTGACCCACACTTTCAACAAAGTAGCTGGACACAAAATTAGCTCAGAAACATCAGAAGCACTCCTAAATACAAATGACAAACTGACTGAGAAAAAAAAATCAATATGTTTTCCAATACTGTATAAATAAAATATATTGGCATAATTATAACCAAACCACTGAAAAATAGTATGATAAAACTTCATGACAACAAAGCAACAAATTGAAGAAAATTTTATAACTTGGAAAGACTGACCATGATCATGGATTGCTTACATCAATATAGTAAAAATAACCATCCTACCAAAAGCAATATACAGATTCAATGCAATCGCCATTAGATATTCTGACACAAATTTTTATAGATCTTAAAATGATAATTTTTAGTTTTACATGAAAAAATAAATACCTAAAATGATCCTGAATAATGAAAGAACTTCAGAAAAAAATAGTTTCACCAATTTTAAATTTTACAACTCAGCTGTAGTAGTAAAAGAGTATGGTACTTTTACAAAAGACATGTTAATCAATTGAATTGAGTTGAAGACATAGACATAAAGACAAGTTACTTATGGACAACATGTTTTATATAAGACAGGAGATATATACACTGGAAGAAAAGACAACATCTTCAGCAAATGGCTTTGGTCAAACTAAGCCATTGCATATTGAAGAATTCAAATACATTCCTACTAATGGTGCTAGAGAAAACTCAACTCAAAATGAATCAGACACTTCAACACAAAACTAGACACACTGAATTTGATAGAATAGAAAATGGGAAGTTGCCTTGAACTCATTTATAGCGAAAAAGACTTCCAAAACAGAACACCACTAACACAGGCATTAAGACTCACAATTAATAATTGTAACATCACGAACTAAACAGCTATAGAGCAAAGAATACTGTCATTTGGACAATCACTAGGCTTTAGAAAGGCAACAAAAAAAGAGAAGAAAAGAGAAAAGTAAAAGTAAAAGTAAAAGTTTTTACCCTTACAGATCTGATAAAGAGTTTATATCCAAAATATGTAAAGAAATAAAAATAGTAAGAAAACAGCCCAGTGAGTAAATAGGGTACATATCTATACAGAATTTTCAAAAGGAAAATTTCAAATGGCCAAGAAACGCTTAAATGTTCTACATTCTTAGTCATCAGTGAAATAGAAATAAATGTTACTTTGAGATTTTATCTTACACTTCTCAAAATATCAATAAAAATAATGATGCTGAGGGTATAGAGTAAGATAAATGGTCATCCATCTCAGGTAGGAGCTCAAATATTTATAGCCACATTGGAGAACCATATGGCAGTTCCTGAAAAAGATGCATCTTTTCTTGGGATCTTTCCCTTCTGTTTGTTTGTCCATTTACAAATGTTTTAGCTTTTGTTTCATCTATTGTATTTATATGGTTATATTATTATTCTGAAGAAGACTGTTTACTTCCAAAACAGAGACCGAGAGTGTATGTATCTAGATGCAATGGTATTGGAGAGGACATGGGAGAATTAGAAGGAGGGGTAACTATATTCAGAGTATATTAATTGAGAAAAAAATTTGCCAATATAAGGTCCAAAAATGGGAAACAGAGAAGAGCCTTAATGATCCACTTTCTAGAAACCCTAGTCGTGTTTCTTTTTATACAACTACTTATATTTATGAACAAATTCCAATATTTCAATTAGTTAAGTTAATGTGTTTAGAGAATACATTTCAATGAATATAACTCAGGCTCCTCAGACATGATTAACAACTGGAATATGTGTCATCGAGGAACAGTACTTTTTGTGTAATAAGTAACCCCAAATAGAGTGAAGGAGAAACCTACAGAACAGAAAATGATATACCCAGTATATATCTTTCTTAGATTAACTGCCTGGACATGTTTTCAAGGATGACTACTTGGTACTGAATGAGAAACAGGTGTGCTCTTTATTGAATAAGATGTTTCCTCAATATCTCTTCATTCCATAATTATTATACTTCTTATACACTCCCAACTTCTACCTTAGCATAAATATTAGTGTCATCTTTATCTCATTATTAGGGAATCCATGCTGCTCTTTTTCCTCGTTGAGGAAATTTCTCTTGGAAGTTGGCAAAGGAGACAATAATAGAATACAACAACCACTCAAAATGTTGAATAGATATCTAGGCTGAATCCAACTGATGTATACACAATATATTATTTCACCTAAAGATCAATTTTCACTGAGAAGGGACAGATAAATTGAAAGAGGCAGAGGATCAGAGAACTTGTGAGATTGTGTCTCTTAAAAATTCAGTAGTTTCTTTATCAGGCTCACATGCATTTGAATTAGAGATTTCCATGAGAACAATTATTTCATATTTCAGAGATTACTGCCTTGTCAATATATCCACTTACTTCAGTAAAATTAAGGGGTTTTAACTGCCCATACAGCATTTTTAAAAAATTGATCACAGTTTGTTGTTACTTTGACAAAGTTACTTATGAATCATATAGTATAAAAGGATGGGCTGTCATTTGCAGGAAAATATTCCACTCCTTATAAATCCATATTCTATTCATTCTAACAGTAGTAACAGAGTTACTTTTTAAAAGAAACATGACTGAAAAATTAAATATTAAAATATATTTCAAATTCATGTATGAATTCACCAAAAATAAATTGAGGCTGAAAGCCCAAATCTTAAAATTTAGCCCAGGTATAAAATAAGCCCTGAGATTAACAAATCCTTGAAGGTTACTGTCCAATTTCATCAAATCATGACTTGTTTGTAATAGTGTCTCAAGCATCTTGGGTACAGAGTCAAAACCTAGAACCCATGCACAGGAAAATAACTAATAGGAGATCCTGAATGTCAGGGATGCGAGAGAGATTTTCCTCCCTATAAATTTGAATTTATCTTCTTGAAATCTGTTGATATCCATTCTTGAGACTATCACTGGTGTGCTATATATGAGACTCACAGAGACAGTATTGGCTCTTTACAATAACCTCATATGAATGGGTTATTTTAAATTTCATTGAGTGAGAACAAAATAGTTTTGGAAGAAATTATTTCAAACCCAGGCTTCAAATACAAAAGGATGAAAATATGTGAACCATTAGTTATATGAATAGTCCACACAGAATAAAATGTAGCTACTAATAAAATTATATTCTTATTTTTGTAGTCATAAATGTGCATCAACATAAATCATGTGACATCCTGTAGTGGCCACTTAAACTAGTAAATAATAAAAAGAAATGGAAGTGTGAAGTAATTTTTAAAAATCATAGTTTATATCTTATCAAATTTCAGAAAAAAACACTTGTGAAAAATCACTAATTTCTTAGGTTTTATATTATAGAACAAAATCATTACTGTTATGTCAATGTTAACAATATCATATATAGTGACAGTAGGATAATTGCTCATTTCAACCTTGAATCATGAAGAAAATTTATAGTGAAATTTAGAAAATACTTAAAAATAAATCATTGTAAAAATATATACTCCAATTTTCAAAATTAGATAAACAGTGATATTCACTGTTTGCTTTATAAATCAGAGGAAGGAGAGTTATCAGACATATATCTGAAATATTTTATTTAAAGGTAAGAAACTTAAGCCTCAGCTTTCTCATTTTATTCTCAATTCATGATTGATTAAACACATATTAGATAACAGTTCCAGAATCATCCAATCAAGGTACAAACTTAGGAGATAGGAGCATATTAAAATATGATACCTTAATGAATCAGTTTTCCCAAATGGGACAAAGAAACAACATTCACATGATGTTGTCAATAAAATGTCCCATGTCCCCTTATTATACACATTCAATTACTATAAGATTATTTATTGTCAATGCAAACAATTAAGAGTGAACCATCTTTTCATTAATAAGGATATGTTATTGAGTCTCAGTTGCTAAATAAATGATAGTGGTTCCAGAATTTATTCATTAAAGTTATGCTACAAACCACTGGCTAGAGAAATGGAAAGAGAAGGTATTTTAACACATTACTTGGTCTGCAAGGGACAAAGAAGTATCATTGACCTTGTTCTGGCAATAACTGGACATAGTATATTACTATGAGATATAATATTTTTCTCCATACAAGTGAGGGTTACATAATTTTATTGTGTGCATCTGATGTTGTAAAAATGATTTGAAGGTCTATGCATAAATGGAGCTGCAACAGATATATAATACATATGTATATAATATAAATGAGGTGCTGACTCAGAGGTTGCCCTAGGCTGATACTGAGAAAACATTCTCTTTCACATAGACACAAAACTACAGACCATTGGGAAAGATCTACCAAGGCTTCATTTCCTGGATTAGTAATTGGCTGTCTCATATACAGTTTAGTCATGAAGAAGAAACAAATCATAGTGTTTACAATACTGAATATTAAAGTTCAAGTAGATTCTGATTATTAATTTTAATTATGGTAATTATGATAATGGTTCCGAAGAAGAAAGACAGATTTAACAAAATAGAGCTTAAACATATCTAAGTGTCAGAAGATTCTGGGTTTTATAACAAAAACTGGCAGCAAAGCATCGGTTAAAGTATTATCTTCTGTGGATGGTGCTACACACCACACCGCATGTTTCAAAAGAAACAAATAATAGTAAAACTAATCCTGACAGATACACCATGGTAATATTACAAAACTTTATTTTTTTCAATAATCAACTGAATATTAAACATACAATGTCAAATGTCATCATTTAATTTAATTATAATTTTTACCCTAATTATGTGTTAATCTGTTTGTTGGGTGGGTAGTATGTGAATAATAGTGAAGCTACATACGAGGACAAGCAGATGGCAGCAGTATCCCTGGAACTGAAGTTCAAGGTGCTTGTAGGTCACCTGATTTGGATGCTGGGTATGTAACTCAGATCCTCTGAAATATGTGCTCTTGTTTGTTGAGTCATTTCTCCAGGCTCGAAGATGCTACATCATTTGGAAGCCACTAAGATGACTATTTCATGTCTTCAGTGTAAGGAAAGACTACTTTTGAATGATGTACAGGCATGACCACGAAAAAAAAAGGTAAACTAGGGCGTGGGTTTAACCTTAGTGGTACAACGCTGGAATAGAATGGTTAAAAATAAATAAGAATAATGGAGTTTCAAATGCATGTTAGCTTTAAAATTATGAACACTTGTTAATGAAAAATAATTAAGACAGAAAAGAACATAGGAATGTTACATATTTGCAACATATGAACAGATATGAACAGTAGTAAAAATAAAGTGGTTTGTGGCAATTGGAAATGGAATTGTCTACATGAGCATTGGTGATAGAATTTTGTCATATATAAATAACCCTGTAGAAGAAAATGTAAGGGAAATAATCTACATTCAAATAACCCAAAGTTGATGCATTCAGGCAGGCAGATGCCATTTAAAACTGGACAAAAATGATTTCCTGTAGGAACGTGTTCCTTTGTATCAGGAGAAAGTAAAGACTATTAATTAGAATGGATGTGTGTGTGTGTGTGTGTGTGTGTGTGTCTGTGTGTGTGTGTATGTATGTGTGTGTGTTGTACTGAAGGGTGTCCATGGGATAGCATCTCCTGATGTTCAATCATGTCTGTCCTTTCACATATATGTATATCAAAAAAAGATGACAATGGTTGGATTTAGGAAATTAAAAACTGGTTATGTGAGGCTTGGTTGAAGCACTTTTGTAGATTGTCTCAATACAGTCACAATTTTTCTCCTTTTGGAATAATCATGCTATATCATGAAAATCTATGGTTTGTGTACACTCTTGTGTCATTGAATGATAAAGACATAGCCATGTTCTAAGTAACACAAGTTTAAAGGGGTTTTGTCATTGTCCTAAAACAGTAGAATTCACTTACATAAATGAAGATATAAATTATGTTACAGGGTGACTATTACAACCAAGGTAATACTCACTCAATTTAATGCCTTTGAGAATATTTCAGTCCCATTGACTTACCAAGGTTCAAGTACATAGTACACTATCAATAACCATATTATTTGTTATTATTTGTTTTTATTTTCAAACTTTAGCATTGCTGTCTGTATGAACTATTAAGAAAAACTCTTCTTTACTAATATTTTTAATACTTAGAGGGGAGTGACAGTAGAGGGGAAGTGATTAAAATGCATGCATGCAGTTCTGAAAGTAGAAATGATAATTTTAGGAAAACTTCTTAAGATGTCATGAACCTCTTAAGACCATATCACAATGTTACAGTGATAAAAAGAGTATTAAGTTGCCATGGTTAACAATGAACTTCAGATATTACACATAAAAGCACTGACAACAATGCTAAGATGAAGCAAATAAGGTATCATGAAATTCAATATCAGTGAGTACTGCATTCTTTAATTTGACCTTTAAAAATCACAACAGGACCACATGTGGTTCTGTAGATAAAAGGGATAACAATGAAAGCCTGAGGAGCTGAGTTCAATCTCAGAAACCATGATGGAAGAATAGAACTACCTCTTCAGTGGTTTTGTTGGGTGTGTATGTACAACACAACTCTCGTGTGCTTGCACTTACACATACAACACCCACATAACAATAATACACAAAAATACTTTCAAGTTAAGAAGACAAAAGTTAAACAGTAAGGTATATAATCAATCACGGTAATGAAAACAAATTTTAAATAATAAATAGTATTATGGCTTGCTTTCCACTGGATTTACTGATTGAAATTGTGTTACTGTGTGAGATAAAAAGGAAATCCATCATAATTAAATTTCTTTAAAAATAAGTTTATAGGATAAAATATATACATTTAGTTTTGAATTAATTCACTAAATACTGGGTATTAAACATTTTATCCTATAGTTTAGTACTTTTGTTATAATTTTATATGGAATTTTGGCCCATTGTATGTCTCTGACATAATTTATCAAAAAACTCTTTTTCAAAACTACCATCCTTTAAAATATTATGTGGAGTGTGAGGTGCATTATGCTTAATTCAGTACTCAGCTCTTGCTCTCAGGTTCTCTCTCTCTCTCTCTCTCTCTCTCTCTCTCTGTCTCTCTCTCTCTGTCTCTGTCTGTGTGTGTGTGTGTGTGTGTGTGTGTGTGTGTGTGTGTGTGTGTGAGTGTGATACGTACATGTATGTATTCCTATGTTTGTGACATGCTGCTGTCCCTGCATAAAAAAGCATGGGTATGTGGGACCCAAATATCAAGGTATAATTTAGTACAGATTGTAAATAGCTACCTATGGTAGCCAAAACTTAAGGTTCAGTTAGTTAGATTTTCAAGATGTATTTGAGATGACTAGGCATTCTTCAAACCTTTCAAAGACCTACATAATAGGGCATTTAAAATGGTTTAGGGTTTTTCTTGACAGTGAGACATAGCTGCTCCTGGAAACACCACCTGAGACAGAAAGGAAGATGGACATCAAAGAAATTTGTTATGGAGTAGTTTGCTTCAAATATGGCAAGACTAACAATTTGGATGAGATACTTCTCTTGTCTGGACAGTTTGACTTTATGCTGTATAAACTGGACATGCAGGACCCATAGGAAAGTGACTGCTGATACATGATGGACATTGCTACAGGGTTCCTGCTTCATGGGAGAGTCTTCCAGAAATTCTGCAGGACACAGAGAAAAGTGAATGACAAGCTGCCAATACAGTTGAACAGTTTAAAGTTTCCTGCTTTGCTGAGGAGTCTGCCAGACACACAATGGCCTAGGGCTGAAGATGGAACATTATAGAAGACCTTCAAGTAACTGACCAGTCAGTGAGTTGTCTCTGTCATTTCTAGAGTTTATATATTATCCTTCTGTGGTCTTTGAAGGAGTTGAAGAGAGATAGTTATCGTTATAGTTTTCCTTAGTTAGGATTAAAGATAAGTTACATATAGGACTTTAGACTCACAAAGATAGGATAGGTGATGGAATATTTTCTTTAAATCTTGCTAAATGTTGATGGAATAAATTTTGTTAACTGTGATTCTTATTTGATAACTGTTGTGTTATATATTTTGCTATGCTAATGTAAAACCCTTCTTTTTACTTTAGACAGAAAAGAGAAGATGATGGGAGATGTCATCCTGTAAATATGTTTCTCTTATTGATTAATGAATAAAGCACTGTTGGCCAACAGGAAAGCAAGATATGTGGGACTAGGAGACAAGGAGGAGAGAGGAAGTAGTTAGGAGGATTCAGCATGGAGAGACTGGAGACAGCAGAGGTCCGGGCCCTCTCTCCAGTAAAATGAGACCTCATGGAAGTACTTAGATTAGTAGAAATGTGTTAATATTTAAGACAGAGCTAGCCGATAAGAAATTAGTAACTGGCCAACAGCATTATATCAAATACAGATTCTCTGTGTGTTACAGGGGGCTGGCTTGGCGGTGGGACAAAAACGGTGGTGGGTTACTCCTAACAGGCAGACAATAAAGACTTTTAAAAAGGCGCATTTCTAGTAATGCGAGCAGAAATTTACTAAGCAAAAATAAATGTCTTAAATTAAAAAAACTTAGCAATTGATAAAAATTTAAGGAATTATTAAGACAAAAGTTGAAGACAAAATTCAGCATATTATTAATTCCCAGAGAATGTAAACACATCCAAGTAAGCATGCATATTCATTACATATGCACACAAGAGAAAACGGTAAAGCATACTGTGCAGAGTAAACATTATTTAGCCTTGGTGTAAAGCAAAACAGTTTTCCAAACTATTTCCACTTAAAAAAAAATCAAATATCTACAGCTCCAAATCAACTGAGACAAAGCACATGGAGTCGTTGTTTCAGGCAATTCCATTTGCTAAAATATCCTCTAAACGACATTATGCAGTGTCTAATACCTAAGCTACCTACTTGAATAAAAAAATAGAGATAGACAATTTAAGAATGCTTAACAAGGTCCAAAATCAATAGTCATAATAATATTATGGAAAATGTGCAGGCAGTACTGTGAGATACTTGTTTAAGATTATAAACAGAATACTGTTGTATAAAACTTGTCTTGGCAATATGTGAAATGAGCATTTGAACATTCCTTCCTTAGTGATTGCTCTATTGCTGTTTGTAGACACTGTGGCACCTATATAAAAGAAAGCATATAGTTGGGGGCTTGCTTATGAATTCAGAAGTCATGGTCATGGTGGAAGCATGACAACAGGACTGGAATAGAGAGACATTACCTGCAAGTTACCTGAAAGAGAGAGAGGCAGTTTGGACATGGCATGAGTTTTTAAACCCCAAAGCCCACACTTAGTGACACATATCCCCAGACAAGGCCATTTATCTCCTAAATATTTCTAAACAATTGCACTTAGTAAGGTCCACACATTCAAACATAGAAGCCTATGGGGATCCTTCTCGTTCAAACCACTATTCATCTCAATAATTAAATGGTTACCTTAGATAGAGATGTTTAGCTCTGCTTTCTTGGTATTATCATCACAAATTTTCTTTGCATTTTTGTTTTGTTTTCTTTTCTTTTTGTTTGTGTGTTTGTTTTTCGATTTTTCGAGACAGAGTTTCTCTGTATTGCTTTGGAACCTGTCCTGGAACTAGCTCTGTAGACCAGGCAGGCATCAAACTCACAGAGATCCACCTGCCTCTGCCTCCTGAGTGCTGGGAATGAAGGCACGTGCCACCAACAGCTGCTCTGCATTTTATACACTACACTTTGCTTTGTACTATGATTTTTTCTGGTTCCAAATTTGTAGTGTTTATTAATTTGTGTTATAAGTAAAAAAAAGCGTGAACAGAACCATGGATCCACCATGATAAACCACATTTACTATGAAAATTATTTTGAAGGGGTGTAGTTTTTAGATTACAATTGCTCACGTGTCCTAGGAAGATTAGTATTCCCCTGAGAAAACATTCCCCTAGTCAGCATCCACACTGCCTTCACTCCACACATATCTGTTCTTTAAACTATTTTCCTATTATTTATTTATGGGTATTTGTGTGTGTGTGTGTGTGTGTGTGTAGAGAGAGAGAGAGGTAGAGAGAGAGACAGAGGTAGAAGGATACAGAGAGAGGAATAGGTGCACACACATTTCTAGGTGCCTGAAAAGGCCTGGACAGGATGTAAGATTCCCCTTGATTTGGCAACAAAAAATATAGACTAGCTCATGTGTCCACTTGATGCTTGAGCCTCATAAGTGATACAAATGCCTTTATTTTTGAACTTCTCAGCAAATAACATTCCAACCTCACCAGGGGACAGACGCAGCCAGAAATAACTTTGTTCTGTGATATAATAAATATTAGGGTTTCAGTGTATTTTTAAGAGAGGGAGAAACACATTTTACTTTTATTTACTTTGGTACTGTACTGTCCTGAGAAATTCTTGATTTGGAGATTATGTCACTTTTTCTAACACACACACACACACACACACACACACACATTTGTACATTTGAGTTTGAACCAAAACTCAGAGAAGTTAGTGTGTTGAGGAGACAACCTAAACTCATCACATTGAGTCTTCGTCCTGATTCAGCAAACCTGTTTATTTTCAATTCTTAGGGGTGTGTCACAGTTTTACTTTGTCTTAATAATAAATCTGGCTGTGCATTTTATTATGAAGACAGAACTGCTGTTGCATAGAGGATATGTAGTATTAGAAAAGAAAGGGCTAGATTTTCAGCAGAAATGAGGAGGTGAAGTTAAAATTGAAAAAATAAAGATTCTGAAGACTTAGGGGCTGTTGGATTTCAGTAATTCATCAACGAACCACAAATCAAGACACCCAGACATCCATAGCGGCAGAAGAGAAGAGACTTATATTGCTATGAGATTTTCCTTTAGTATCTACAAAGTCCTGCAAGTTGTACAGAAGCCATCCCAGTTTGTGGGCCTGTGGGCCTCTCTTACATCTGCCTAAGTAAGTTCACCCTGGTCTGTTAGATGTGTTCTCTTCCCCATGCACACTGGAAATGTGTGAGTGCTCCTCCTGCTCCCATATATAATTTCCTCTTGTCACAGCTGTTGTTAGTGTGGATAATAGTTCTTTTCACAGGCCTTTTCTCATATGAAGCAGGCCCTTCAGTTGACACACAACAGATCTCAGCATGAGACAGGTGAAGCAAAGTTGGAATTGATAATTGACAAAGCTTTACACACGTTTCTGTAATATGTCTTTTGTTTTCTAAGATTACTTTATCATTTAAGTCCAGAGGTTGAAATACAGAAATTTAGCAAAAGAGAGGGTGTGTCCTAGTGCATGCTAGTTTCTCAGTTGAAAGTCAACTTAAATTTCCTAGAAGCATTGATTTCTATTGTTATAGTGGTTGACAATTTACAGCATAAAGTGTTATTGGTACTCTTTCGTTTTTTTTTTCTTTTTTCAATAATTGTCAAGATAGGATGATTCTGTACTGTCTGGTACTGCTTGTAATATGATATAATAGGGATTGAACTAGAATGTCAAGAACTGATATTGAATATAAAATGGGGTTTCTTATGCAACTTCTAGAAAGTTTCCATGTATACAGCTGGGAATGAAGAAAATCTGTGAATGCTTAAACCTAAATCATAAATTTCTAAAGAAAATATTTGTTTTAAAATTATTTGAAGCATATTCATAAATTAGTTTCTACCAAACCACAACCAAAAGCAATTTGGGGAACAAAATGTTTATTTCATCTCAAAGGTTCAGGTAACAGTTCATCACTGAAGAAGATATTTCAGGAAATCAAGCAGCAAAGGAACCAGGAGGCAGGGACAGAAGCAGACAACATTGAGAAATGCCACTTACTGCTTTGTTCATCACAGCTGGACCAGACTGCTAATAAGCAGAAACACCTGCTCAGGGGTGGTACTTCCACCAATGGGCTGGGCATGCTTTATCAATTAACAATTAAAAAAATAGCACAAAGGCTTGTCTATAATCAATCTCCTGGGGAAATTTTCTCAATTGATGTTCCTCCAAGACAACTCAAGCTTGTGTAAGTTGACAAAACAATACCCTCCCCCCACAAAACCCATGAAGGTAACAACATAAAAGCTCATCAGCAAAGTTGCCATTTTTGACTCTCAGATGGAGAGGGCATTTCATTTCTCACACTCTAGAGTGGAGGGGGGGGTCTTTCTGTTAATGTGGCATGTCTTAAAGATTTGCATCACACTCAGCCTCATATGGTAAATTGTTAAAACCCTTTATGCTACAGCGTCAGCTCTAATAAACCCTCCTTTGTAAGGTTTCATTTGGAGAATTTGTAACTTTTTCTCCAGTAGAGCAGATTGAGCCAGTTGCTCTGATAATTCACGTAAGTCCGATGACACATAAAACAGCCACTATTGTATGTTGAGAAGGCAGAAGGCAGTAAGTACCAAGAGTGAACCATGAGTAACGATGAAAAGCTGCTAGCGCCAGTGGCTAAAAGAATTTCAGACTGCTGCTCATCACTATTGGCTCCAGCTACAAACCACTTACTCTCAAAGATTAGAGAGCATAATATGAAGGGCTCTGCACATTACATTTTCTGATTCATATACCAATTGATCAATAGAATGTCAATTGCTGACAATACAGGGAAAAACCTTACCTGAATAAGGCATCAATTACAGAAAGTTAATATTTATAGAACCAGGGGCCAGTTTGTGTAAGATCAAGGTAATGGGGTTAATTTTGGGGGTTAGACTAAGTTTCTGTTGAAAATGTGCCTTCAAAAGCCAAAGTGGCAACCATTTATTAGAACACTAGTCATATTTATGAGAGTGTAGAACTCCAAGCCTAATCTCTCTTAGTTATATTACGTTACAATTTGGTTTCAATGTGTGAATTTTGGAATACTAACTTTCCATCAGTAGTCCTTATGTTTAGCTCCTTTCACTGTATTTGCTATGGTTTATGACCAAAGATAGTCACATGAAAATGCATGTGTTCCTGTGTGATGAATTTCATGTTTAAGGCTTGTTAAACATAACACACCCTGTCAACATTCTTGTTCAGAGGGCTCCCTTTTCCTTGGTTATTATTTCTGTCCTCAGAGTTAGATTTGAAACTTAGTATCTGAGTCACTCATAAAGTGCATCTGCTAAAGTGTTAAAATGCACATGTCATTACAAATTATAAATATGGATATTCTGAAGACATGTTATTTTAATTTACATGAGTAGAATATGGTGTAGGTTGTATTGAAATTACCTTTTGTAAATCTATGTTTATGTTTCTTAATTTCATATGACATGTCTTTCAGAAGTTAAATATATGACTTTTAAATTCAATTCCCAATACCTCATATCTTTCCATTTTCATTTTCCCAAAGAATGCAATTTTATAAATTTAAATAAAGTTGTACATACCCAGTGCCTAAGTCCATTCTCTTTGTGCCCTCCACATATATTTTTAATATTAATTGGCTTTTGTTTTATCTTTATATTTTACAATCTATCTATCTTTGGTTATTTGCAAAGTTTGTAATTATTAAAAACTCAAAGGCAATATTAAAGTTTCAATTCATGGATATTTTGTATATATGTATGCTTCCAGAAGGAAATAACATTCAAGGCAATGAAAATCAGTAGTAACTTTACAACTCTGAATGAACTTACTTATGGTGTGTGAACAAAGGATACTTGATGATTGGAGAAAGATGAAGATTCAGAGGGAAGAGGTGGGAGAGGAAGAAAGAGAGACTCCCTTAGATTAATATTTATAAAACAATACCCATACTTCCTCCATGAGGCCTCTGAGATGTTTCTACTTCTGATTCTTCATGTGGAGGAAGGAAGAGTTGCTTTCAACAGGTCTTTTCATAGAACTTAGAGACTTTCATGGCTTGAGTTCTGGTATCTAATTAGAAAGATATTGAAAATAGAATTATCGGGATTATTGAGTTCTCTGGAGAATCAGAATTAAGAGAAGATACTACCAGTTCACGAGAGCATGTAATGAAAAATCCCATTTAAATAAGGAAGGGGTTACACTGGGGCATGACTCATAAAGGTACTATCAAGTTCTATTTAAGAAGAGTAACTGAATGAACACCTTCAGCTTGCTCATATGGTGGATTATGTTTATGAATTTGCATATATCAAATAATCTTTACACCTATTTAGCTATGGTGTATGATATTTTGAAATATAGTATTGCATGATGTTTGAAAGTACTTTATAGAAAATTTTATATCTCTGTTCATAAAAGAAATTGTTGTGTAATTTTCTTTCTTTGGTGAACCTTTGTTTGGCTCAGATATCAGGGTAATTGTGGCATTAAAAAATAGTTTCACATATGACACATAACAGAATGCATGAGGTCTGCAAAAGTGTAAAGCAGAGAGATCCATGTCGTGATATCTTTCTTGCAAAAACAAAGCCTGTCTGAGCGATCATAGAGTGGAGCTTGCCACTAGCTAACCACAGAGTTCTAGAGTTCTATACAATCAGACAGAAAGTGATGTAGCTGAGCAGAAAATATATATAGGTAGGGAAAAACAAGAAATTGCTCTCTTCTCTGCTGAGGTGCTCAGGTGGTAAGGTGTGCTGTGGCTCGCTCTTTATCTCTGATCTCTCAACTTTTCCCTCTGTATCTGATTCTGGCCTTTCACTATCTAGACCAATTAAGAATCCTTTTATAGATCCCATAACTGAAAGTCCCTGGACTCTTACTGGACATGAGCTCCATCTTTAACTCAGAAGATATTTCCAGGAGACAAGCACTGCTGAAAAAAAAAATTAAATTTTTCCAGTGGAGTGTCACTGGCTATTCAAACTACACTTAACGTAAAGTTCACCCCCTTCTGCAAATGGCCAACAGAAAACATACTCAATGGCATTTTTGGAGATATTGACACAATATCAATTTGTGTCAGAATGCTTTGTTTGAGCATTTTTTTTCTGTACATTAATTGTTTTTTGTTTGTCCACAGAAATTTGTGTTTCTGTGTGGATGTATCCATGTGCATGTGAATTTTTTTGTACTTTATGTCCTTTTAAAACTTTCTATGTTTGTTTGCTATCTTTTCTTCTGGTTTGTTTGTTTTTTGTTGGCATTTTTGTGTCTAAGGAGACAGAGAAAGAATGTGTGTAGTTGAATGTGTAGGTGGTGTGAAGGAATTAGGAGGAGATGAGAAGGGGAAAACATGATCAGAATATACTGTATGAAAAAAATATGTTTTACAGTGCTATAGACAGGCAATTCAAACACACCACAATTCAAAGGATTTAAGCAGTGATCTAATGGAAACCATAGCTTTGGAACAGAAGAAGATATGATAACCCATGGTATTTGTATCATGAACTTAGCACTGGAAAACTAGATATGTCCACAGAGAAGAGAATAAGCCGATTCAGGGGACAGCAGTGTCATACAACAGTGGTTTGCCTCCCTCAAACACTGTAGGTTTCTCTTAATTATTTGTCCAAGAAGTGTACATTCCAAAGAAACAATCAATAGGTAAGAAATAAAAGGGACCCAGAGACAAATGTGGCAATGATGGCTACGACCATACCTTTTCATGTAGATGAAGCTCACATTGGTAACAGGTTATATCAGATGAAAGGGCTATTTATCATGTTTAAAGTTTTGATAGTAAATCAGTAAACATATTTAGATGGTGATTCTCTTTGAGCCTTAAAATGCAGGTAGAACTTTGAATGAACTGAAAAGTCTATTGATTTGATCCTCCACTCTGACCAAGTGGAATTATTGACTCAGAGGAGTGAGGATGAAGCGATTCACTTTTACTTCAGTAACTGAACACAATGAGCACAGATTATTTAGAAATTTTATTACTTTTCATTTACAAATTGTCCTACCTTGCACTCATGGACTATAGTACTACTTTTGAAAAACAGACATTCTTAGTTTCATTTGCAATGATTTCTCTAAAGAAAAATATATAAAACTTTCACACTCAATTTTCTTTCATTTCCCCCTTTTAATTTCGGTTTTTTGTGAACTCTGACAGTAATAATTTTTAAATTATTTTGATTAAACTACATATACACTAAAATCTTCATATCTAACCAACATGATATTCTCCTCAGAGTGCCGTGAACTTAGGGGTCATCCCTCTTAATCTTGCTTACTCTTGGTTTATCACTCACTGTGTACACACATTACCCCTGCACACATTCTTAGTCTGCAAGAATAAATGGTAGAATCCTGCCCCAGGAAACTATTTACTGAAATGTTCAGGTTCTCTTTAATACTCTTAGTTTCTTAATAAATGTTTAAAATTCACTGTTTTGGGAATATTCTTAGACAGATTCTTTTTGTTGCTCTACCCTATGATGATTTCCCTATGTCATTTCTGAATCAATTCTTAAATTGGTATTAGAGAGCTTCCTGACTTAATCATAAATCATATGTATTTCTGCCCAAATAATCTACTTTGAAAATGAATTTCCAGTTTCATTTTAAGCTCCTGAAGCTTTGCATCATTTATTTCTGCTCAAGCTTCCTATGATGGCATTAAGGTTTCACATGTCACGCTGTCTGAATGCAAGTGGTAGTGGATTCTATAGAATATTGAAGGGAATGTTACACTATTCAAGAGGATTTGGAGAACACTTGTTGTGCTAAGATTACTGTTTTATGGATTGCATTGCAGATCACAGAACAAGAGAATCCAGAATTATCTAACAATCTTGACCTCCAATGTTTTAGATAAACTTATCCTGTAGCACACAGTAAATTTAAGTTAAATGTATATATAATCAAGGGAAATATTTTGAAAATGTATTTCCTTTTAAACTTATAAGTAAAATACAGTATGCCTATAATGAATAAAGAATTATTCCCTTTGATGGCATATATTTATTAAATAGCTTATACATAGTGTTAGGAGATGTCATTCTGTAAATATGTTTTCCTTATTGGGAAATGAATAAAGCACTGTTGGCCAATAAGAAAGCAAGATAGGCAGGGCTAGGATACAAGTGGGAGAGAGGAAGTAGTAGGGACGAGATCCAAGATGGGGGATGGAGAGATTAGACCACTGGGCCCTCTCTCTGGTAGATGAGACCACGTGGAAGTACTTAGATTAATAGAAATGGGTTAATAATTAAGACAGAGCTAGCTGATAAGAAACAAGTAAGAGGCCAACATATGTATATGTAAAACAGTGTCTCAGTGTGTTATTTGGGGCTGGTGTGGCTCTGGGACCAGGCTTGCAGAAAAACCTACTCTTAACAAAATGGCACTGAACGTGGACCTGAAAACTTCTCCTTAAAACTTACTAAAAGCTTTAAGAAGGGTTTTAGAAACAAAAGAATAGAGACAAACAAGGCTTCTTCGTAACAACATTTTTCTCGGTTGGACTCTGTTTTGCTAGAGACAAGCAGAGACTTGTGCAGCTCCTTTAAGAGAGGTTTCCTGACTCAGCATAAGCAGCAAAAAATACCTCAAGGCTATTATAGAGCTCTGTTAACAACTGAGTGGTGTGTGCGAGAGCTGGCAATGGCAGTGACCACATCTCCAAGTTGGCAACATGCTGCTAGATGGCAGTGTAGACCAAGGCAGTGAGCACAGGTCTCATTTCTGGCTGTAAAACACCTGCCACCATTTTTGATAGAGAGCAGCTAATACAGCTGTGGCATTCATTTTAGCAATGTTGTTTACCAGATAAAAAAGACTTGTGGCTACAAAAAAATAAAGATTTAAAGTAAAGTCAGATTCAGATTAAGAAAAGCCTCTAAAGGTTTACACTGTGTTTTATAATATACTTGGCTTGGGAGAGAAAAAGAAACAGGATACAATAGCTTAAAAATAATAATAAAAAGAGAGTAGCTGGTTGTGGTGGCACACACCATTTATTCCAGCACTTGGGAGACAGAGGCAAGCAGATCTCTGTGATTTCAAAGCAAACTGGTATACAGAATTAATTCAGGACAGATAAAAGTTACACTGAGAAAGCCTACCTCAAATACTATGAAAAAATGCAGAACAAATAGAGTAATAAAAAAGCCATGTGAAGATGGAAAGCACAGAGTGAATCTGGATACTGTACGATATTACATTGTCTTTGTATCTTGTGACTGCTGAGGAAACAACAGCTGTTAAAAGACATAATGCTGTATGAATTCAATTTATATATTTTAAAAATGCTTTGATTTCAAAATTTAAGTGTAAAGACAGGTTACTGGGGAAAAGGATTTCTATTTTTGTTTCCACAGAAAATAAAAAGCTGTGGATTCATTCCAGACTAACATGGTTTGATCAATCAAGAACCCATGAAGCAATGTTCATGGGACAAGGCAGCCTTGCAGACTACAGCCAATATTTCTGCAACTTCTTCTTCATTTATTTATTTATTTATTTATTTATTTATTTATTTATTTTACATATTGATCCCAGTTCCCTCTCCATCCCTTTTTCCTTTCTTTCTTCTTTCCCTCTCTCCCCCACCCCTCACTTGTACACCAACCACACTCCTCTTTTATTCCACCATCCACATATAAGGTGATGCCATTCAGGAGGGGTCATCTAAATATTTCAAGTCATTTAAAGTAGGGACTAGGACTTCTCTCCTATCTCTAGGTTAAGGGGGTATCTCTCCATGGGGGAAGTGCCTGCAAGGTCCTTTTGTGCACCAGGAATACATCCTGATTCCAACTTCTTAGGATCCCCATGACAGTGTCACCTACCACGAGAAAGCAGTTTGGAAAGAACGATGCCCAAATTCCCAAATATTGTTTATAAATGTTTGTTTTTATTTAGGTGAGATTGGTTATAAATAGTTAATGACCACATCCAAAATTTTTAAAGATAAAAAGGGAATTATGGTATAGATATGAATACATTGTTTTGGAATGGATTTTCATTTATTGATACAATTGAAGGTCAATTTTGTGATATGTATATTTCTCCTCTGGTTTAGGTATTGTGTTTGTATAGCTCTTTCAGAAATGTACTATATAAATTACTAGGGATTATAGATAGTTACCTATCAAAGTCAAAACTTAGAGTTAAGTCTGTTAGGATTTCAAGATATATTTGAGATGGATACGCATTCTTCAAACTTTTCAAAGACCTACAGTGTATGGCATTTAAAATAATTTAGGGTTCTTCTTAACAGTGAGACATAACTGCTCCTGGCAACACTACCTGTGTCAGAAATAAGATGGACATCTGAGGACCTCATTATGGAGTTTGTTTTCAATATGGCAAGACTAGCCATTTGGGAAAGATACTGCTCTTGTCTGGACTGTTCGACTTTATGCTATATAAACTGGACATGAGGACCCCAGAAAAGTGGCTGCTGATACAAGATGGACAGTGCTACAGGGTTCCTGTTTCATAAAAGAGTCTGTCAGACAGTCTTCAGGACACAGAGAAAAGTGATTGACAAACTGCCAATACAGATGGACTGTTTAAAGTTTCCTGCTTTGCTGAGGAGTCTGCCAGACACACTATGGCCTATAGGCTGAAGATGGAACATTACAGAAGAACTTCCAGTAACTGACCAGTCAGTGTGTTGTCTCTGTCATTTTATAGTTTATATATAATCCTTCTGTGGTCTATGATGGAGTTGAAGACAGATATGGTTATAGTTTTTCTTAGTTAAGATTAAAGATAAGTTACATTTAAGACTTTAGACTCACAGAGATAGGATAGATGATAGAATATTTCCTTTAAATTGTACTAAATGTTAATGAACTAAATATTGTTAACTGTGACTCTTATTTGATGACTGTTGTATAATATATTTTGTTATGTTAAAGTTAAAACCCTTGTTTTTATTTTAGACAGAAATGAGGAGATGATGGGAGATGTCATTCTGTAAATATGTTTTCCTTATTGGTTAATGAATAAAGCACTGTTGGCCAATAGGAAAGCAAGATAGGAGTGACTAGTAGACAAGGAGAAGAGAGGAAAGAGTAAGCAGGGCTCAGCATGGAAAGACTGCGGAGAACAAAGGTTCAGGTCCTCTCTCGGTAAAATGAGACCACGTGGAAGTAATTAGATTAATAGAAATGGGTTAATAATTAAGACAAAGCAGGCCAATCAGAAACAAGTAACTAGCCAACAGCTTTATGTCTAATACAGAGTCTCTGTGTGTTATTTGGGCGCTGGTGCAGCAGTGGGACCACACCGGCAGGGAAAATCTACTCAAAACATACATAGTGGTATAAAATGCGCTTAGTGATCCTCTTCTCTACTTGTGAAATTTAATACAAATGAGTAGAAAATTGTGGTCTCCAAACTATAATTTACTTTAAAATGATTTTTAAATTTCAAGTAATTATATTGAGGTTCAGATATGTATAAATATTCTATTATCAAAATTAGTATCTTTTTCTTCTTGTCTAATGCAATTGTAAAATAAAGAAAGGCATCATTGCTCAAGATATTAAAACACTTGGAAGTAAGAGTCAGATATAGTTAACTCTCTCTAGAACCTGAGATCAAATATCAAGTCCACAGAATCTAGGCAGACACTCATTTACTGAGATACACCACTCCTTATTTGATTGATTTTATTACAGCCATTGTATAAGTATACCCAGTCAGATATTTAGAGTAGTGGTACTCACACTTTTGGAGGGTATCTACTCTGCCACACAGAAATTCAGCATGTTTATTATGTATAACACAGGGAAGAGGTGTTACCTGGTCCTGGTTGGGCTTATGTAGGGCAGTATCCTCATGTTGTTTGTATCCAACTGGAGTAAACTGCATTTGAATGCTTTCTGCATGTGTTGCAATATTAATATTGACCTTTTACAGTGGACTACAATCAACAAGGCAAAACAATAAAGAGATCACGTGAACAAACATTGATATGTAAGCTAATGCATCCTAAAATTTGTATTCATTTATAGTGACAAGTATTAGGTACAATGGCAAATGTGTGTTGTTTCTAGCACTCACTTCAGAATTCAGTTAAGGTACATATAGAGTTGCCATAGTTTGTATCTAGAGTAAACCAGGTTTCAGGCAAAAAAGATGTGGTACACTAGTGGCACTATTATCCTATGTTAGAAACTCTCAGATGTGGCCATTACTTATTGGTTGTGATGACATGAATTTGAACATGAATATGGGGTATATTCTTTCTTTTTTTTATATCCAGCCTTCCAGCAAAGATTCAAAAGTAGGTAGGTGGTTGAATTATACCAAAGGGAGCCTCCTCAATGTGTGCCAAATTCAGCATAGCCTGTTAAAAAATATCATCTTGTGTGTTTTATAGCAGAAAATAAAATTTTAGTCACATAGGAAGTCATTACAATATTTGATAAAACAAGTTGAGTAACATATTCTGTCTGTACACTACTGCTAGACAATAGGATGTTCATGACATTCTGCTGTCTATTTTGTGAACACAATTTTGCTCCCAGCCTCATCATTTGAATTTGTTCTCCTGATTTTCTCACCTCATATCTTCCAATAAAACCATTTGGACTACTAACCTATGACCTCTGTGATTGTCCTACAAAGACAATTAATTGGGTGGACATTGGACATTCTTCAGATTACATCTTTAGAGGCTGTTTATTCTGTAGACTATTCGTGTGCATGAGGATTTTTAAGATTCAGTCTGCTTTTTCCTCCTGTATTCCCTGTAGGATGCACCTCATTATCCCAGACTCCACCTGAGAAAGTCAATGTGACAACAATTTCCTTCTTATGATTTTTCATCTCACTGGTAAGTCAGTTCACTTTGGTTTTACTGTTTTCTTTTTTCAGTTTCCTGACAGGTTTGCAAAACATGCAGTTTTGTGTCTTCCTTATTTCCAAGTAGAGTAAGAGTGATGAGTCATGATAATATCTTTGCTCCTCTGTTGGTTACAGATCTTCATTCATTTCTTTATTGTATTTTTTTTTTGTGATTGTAATACAAACACAGCACTTTGCCATCCCTTTTCTCTCTCAAAGTTTTCCTAGATACCCTTCTTCCTGGGTACTATATTTTAAATTTGAGGTATTCTTTTGTTTGTTTGATTTTTTAATGGGTGTGTGTGTTCCTAAATATACAAATGCAAACTGCATAAATACATATACCAAACATGAGTTTGCTTTTTGTGATAACATCTACATCTTTCTGTACATTTTATGCTATCACATTAATACAGAGAGTAAAGGTTCTGTCACCAATCTGGAGGACCTGCGTTTATTCCCCAGAAGTCATGTGGTAGAAAAAGAAAACTAATTCTCATCTAATTCTCATAGTTTTACATTGACCTTTGTAGGTTTGAAAAAGACTAAATATCTTAAATGAAAACCAGTCCCAAAATATTTCTTTTTTTCCTTTTTAAGTGATGCAGCTGTCCTGTGTCTCTTCACAGCAATTGAACACTGACTATGGCATCTTCCATAAATGCACTTTGAGAAACATCTCTTAGCAAAAATAGGTATTTATACGAAGTATAATGGATTTTTAGTTCCCGAATAGCATTATACTTACAGAGGATTTAAAATATGCACCATCACAACTAACAGAACAATTAATTCTGAATTACATAAGCAAAGAAATAATCAGCTTAAGAACCATATCGCTTCATCTCAGATACAGTGTAATATATGTGGTTTTATTTTGTTTGTTGAACAATAAGTTCAATGAGGATTTTGTTTTGTTTTGTTTTTTAATTATTGGGCTAAACTATTGCATTTTGACATTTTTCTGAGGCAGGTGGTAATTGCTTTGTCTTTGACTAGAATTAATTGTGAAATTTTTGTTTCATATTTTCAAGAACTATTATTTATGCACACTGATATTTATTTATTTTATAAAAATGTTACTTTTAGTTAAGCTATAATACCAAAAACTATGTTTAAAACCATCATGGAATAGACGTGTCATTTGTACTTTTTTACCAATACCCAAAGTTGAGTTGCAGTGGGACACTTTAGAAGGCTGCTTTAATGGTTCTAGAACTTAAGGACCATACAATAATGCATCCCTGTGCAAAACAGCACTCAGGACAGTGACTGCCCAATATGGTGTAACCTCCACAGGTCTTTCAGAAAGCATTTCCTTAACTTCATTGTATTTAAAAATATCATTTTTTCTTAACACTATTATAGTTTTGATAAAACTACACAGTTTATTTTTGAATTTGTGATTTGTAGGTTTAATAATATTAGTTATAAGGGAAAACAGCTTTCATTTAAGCTGACTATCTTAAATATTGTAAATTTCAATTTACATGAGTCAATGATATACAATGTTATTGTGTATATTTTTACTGACCATACTCCTGGAAATAATTAATAACTCTACTAATATAGAAAATATACAATATGTTAACTATGACTAATATATATTGTACTTAACTATATTCATATATTTGTCAGAATAACAGTGAAACAGTTAATGATTAGTGTTTAGGTTTTTAACTTTAAATCATGCATTTATCTACATAATTACATACTTAATTCCATAGTTATATTCAAAATTCTTTTTTGTTTAAATTAGAAAAAAATCTTATTTATATATCAATCCTAGTTCCCATCCTCCCATGACCCCCACCTAACCCCCATCCCATCCTCCATCCACTCCCCATGAAGAGTGAGTCCTTCTGTGCAAGGTTGGTAAAATCATTTGGGATAGGGCCTGAGCACACCCACCTCCACCCACCAAATTGTCCACCCTACCCTGTGTATTTAGGATGAGAGAGCATCTTTTGGTGGGAAATGGACTTCCAGAGTACATTCATAAATCAGGGATAAATAGTGGTTCCACCTCCAGAGGCCCCATAGACTTCACAGGCATGTGAACTGTCATTGTATGCTAGTTCCCCAGCTGTCTGGCTGGGGACCATGAGCTCCCACTTGCTCAGGTCAGTTGTTTCTGTGGACTTCCTCAGCATGATCTTGACCACTTTTTTCATTACTTCTCCCTCTCTGAGAACGGAATCCAGGAGTTTGACTCAGTGTTTAGCTATAGGTGTCTGCTTCCATCAGCTACTAGATGAAGGCTCTAGGATGGCATATAAGGTAGTTATCAATCTCATTATCGGAGAAGGGCATTTAAGTTAGCCTTTCAACTATTCCTAAGATTCATAGCTGGGTTTATCCTTGTGAGTCTCTGGATATTTCCCTAGCGCCAGACTTCTCTTTAACCTATAATGGGTCCCTCTATTAAGGTATCTCTTTTCTTGCTTTCCTCTATTCTTCCCCTGTCTCAATCAATCTTCCTGATCCCTCATACTGTAGGGAGGGCTCAGCTACTAAAGCCTAGGCTCAAAATCAAAATGTTCAAAATTTCTAATACTACACAATTAAAATTTAAAATTAATTTCTATTTACTCATTAAATGATTAAATGTTAATATACCTTTCACTGGTTTTTGACATAATGACTATTCAATGCCATTATGTTATTTACAGAGGAAAGTCATTTCTCTATATTAGTATCATTTTAAAGTCATTTACACTTCAGAAACATTATTACAATTGCTTTATCTTATCTACTTTACTATTGCTGTGGTTAGAAATTGAGACAAAGGCAACTAATAAATGGAAATCTTTTTTTGTGGCTTAGTGTGTTAGTGTCCATGATCATTGTGGCTGTGAGCATGGCAGCAGGCAGGAAATCATGTCACTGGAGTCATCTGGAAGCTTATTGGAAATTGTGCCAGTGTTTAGGAATTGTCAAAACCCATCCCTAGTGACACAGTAATTCTAGAAAGGCCACACCTACTAATTCTTCCCAAGCAGCTCCATTAAATGAGGATTAAATGTTCAAACATGGTGGCTCTTTTCACCCAAATCACTACAATCATCAACATTTTCAACTACTCTATATGGTTCATGTAAATTACATATGAATGTATGATATATGAATGAACAAATGTATGAAAAAAACATATAAATGTTTTAGTTTGAAACATAGAAGAATTCTTATATTTCCTGAAAATCACTAATACAACAACAATGTGTGAGCACGTACATGTGTGTTATAGTACATGTGTGAACATGTATGATGTGTCAAGACCTAAGACGTATGACAAGAAATTACTCTAAATTCTATTATAGTCAAAGGTCAGAAAGTGCTGCATCACAGAGTTAATAATGGTAGATCTGTGAAACATGATGGCATACACGATGCTCATATAATTAGAGATATCAATCCTCCATCTGCAAAAGAAAGGTGCTTGATAGTATTACATATTAGAGGACGCTCATAAACAAATTATATGAATACACTTCTCTTTCATTCAGTCTCAATGGTGAGAAACCAAAAGCTAGTCGGTATCAGAGTGCCATGTTGACAAGAGCAGTAATTGCATCCATTCATATTTCAGTTCATGTAGATTCAGACAATGTAGACCACTGTAAAGAGATGTTTGCTCTATAAATTTACCAACACGGTAACTGAACAACTGATTCTGCAGGCAGAGTAGAACTTGAAAGAAAAATTTCAGTTTTATCCATTCATCTTGAAAATAGTAAAATAAATGGATATATAAGTAAAGCCTTTAAAATATTAAAGTCTGTGTCTATAATAAAAATGAAACTGTTTTATAAGAGAACAGCAGCTACAACTGGGCCTTAGTCAAAAGAAGATGCATTAAGCAGTTCATCTTCGGGTTTATTATAATTGGTTCTTTCAGCTTAATTATTAATTTTTGAAAAAATTGAGAGATGCATTAGGAATGGAAGTGGACTCAGAAATTGATTGGCATGTCCTCCAAACATGCAAAGTTACAGTAGCAGTTGAAATGCTTATCATGAAAACTGAATCTCTGTCTCCCAGCATCTCTCAGCTCTTAGCCGGTCCTCCGCTAGGCATGGACCTTCATGTCTCTCCCATACTGAGATTTGTTCTCCTTTGGTTTTCCCGGGGAATTTCTGCATGGTGTTCCAACAGCTGTGAGAATTAGGCAGGTGTTTAACTTGTTCAAAGCTTAAATCAGTGTATAGAATTCTCAAGCAATTAAAAAATAAAACAACATGGTCCTAGTGCACTCAGGGTCTGTGTTGACATCCGTGGCCTGTGTTACCCCACATAACACATAAGGTCCATAAGGATGCCTGTGGTCTTGGCTGACACCTGGGGGTAGTTTAATGTCCGAGGACCATAGAAATCTGAGTGACCTGTGCTACTATCTGAGGCCATGTTGATGTCCTGGCTCCAGCTGTAGCTAAGGAAGGGCAATGTCTATATCCATGGCCCTACTGCAGCCTCAGTCTGGGATGATGTCCTTAGCTTGTGCTATCTCTGAATGCCGTGGATGTGCTTGGCGTCTGGGCTGCCACCTGAGGTCACATTGGTTTACCACAGCCATGCTGTCACTGGGTTTGTTTATAACTGAGCAGCCTGTGCAGCCACCCAGAGCCATTGTAATGACCAGCCAGAGTTGTGGCCTAGGGCCACATCTGGTTCTGTGAACCTACTGCAGCTGGGATCTGTGTTGATGTCCGTGACCCAAATTACCACTGGAGGCAATAGGAGAGCTGTCCCTGTTGGCCTGAACACCAGAGAGCTGCTCCCAACCCTTGTGGTCAGCCTCAGAGGGCGAGCTGTTTCCTCCCTCCTAAGAGAACTTGTTCAGTGTCAGTGGATGTGAGAGAATTGAAATGGACTGAGGAAAGCCAGTCAAGACCCTCATAAGACGTGAGAACTGCTCCCTCACCAGCTGCCAGAACAGGAGAGATGGCCAGCCGCACAGAAGAGCTGGACTCACCACTAACCGTGTGCCTTGACCTTTGCCTGGGTCCAACTCAGGTACACAGGTAAGGCTTCGCCTTGGCCCACCCCAACATCTACACAACCCGTGACCTGGTGTAGCATGTGTAACTGCAGGGCCCGGGAAACCATAGTTATATAATTTATATGACTCGGGGAAACAGCAGGGCACCTCGGGGGAATCCTGATGAAGGTCCGGTATGAGGTTTGAACCAAACTGACAGCGATTACAATGAACATTTGCAAGAAAAGGTATTTGGGCTAAAGGGCATAGTGCATAATATGTCACAGCTCCCAAGGACGCTATGGTAAATGAATATGTGGTGGAGACAGAGAAGAAAGGCAGTGGTTTTGTTGCTGTTGTTGCTGTTGTTTTGGTTTGTGGCTTTTGTTATTGTTTTGTTTTATTTTCCTTCTTTAATTTTTAAAAGATTATTTTTATTTTCTTCTCTCGGGGAGACTACAAGGGTGGAGGGCCGTCATGGAAGTACTGGGAGTTAAGTAGAATAGGGTACATGATGAGAAATTCCCAAAAATTCAATAAAAGTTATGCTAATTAAATTAAAATAAAACAAGACATGCAGAAACAAAATGTACAAGTTCAGAAAGATGAAGATTCAAAAGCCTAGATGTCCAGGAACACAGAGCTGATCTGAAAGATACAGTGAAAACTGTTCCTGTGAAACCGAAGCAGGCCAGCTTAGCACATATTATGACATTAGTGGAGTGTTCCTAAGATTAACTCAAACAACTGTTGGGTGCTGTAATATATATTTGTATGCAGAAGAGTTAATCTTAATGCAATTACCATGAGACAAACACAATGCAACTGCTTTCAAAATCTGTTAGATATTTTTACTTGCCATCTGAAAGCAGAACAAAATAAAGCAAAACGAAACAAAAGAAAAACAGGTCAGAATAAATGATAGTATTTTGAATGCATTGGATGCAGTATACTTGGATGGAAGTAAATGGAGTGAAAGTTACCTCCAAGTGCTCCTGGGTAAACCTAAGATTGTAGATTTCTAATTAAGTAAAGTGGTGTAAGTGCAGTAAAACAGAGTTCTGTTTAACTACATCACTTTTAAACTTATACCTTCTTGGGCTTAATTAGTATTTTGGGATTCAGAGCTTTTATGACTAGATTATATATGTAAATATTTATTAGGCTTAAGATTTATTTGGAAGGAACTTAAGTTTTCTAGTTTATTACACAAAGTCATCAAACTCCTTAAGATCTTGTAAATAAATCATGAATCTGAAGGAGTATTGAAGTATTATGTTGTGTATAATAAGTATGTTATTAGAAATACTCGTGTATCATTTGGAGATTTCTAAGATAAAGATTTCAAATGCTTAGATTTTAAAATGTCAACATTTATAGTCTTTGCAAGTCCTTACTACTTTGTAAATATTTTTCTGAGAAACATTCATAAGAAAGCAAGTGCTTGTTTGGCAAAATCTTAGGTGGTAATTATATGCATAAAAATATATACAATAACAATGAGGACATATATGACAAATTGTTTGATATATAAATAACAGAAAACTTATAACATTAAAAAATTAATAATCCTTAGCACATTCACTGTAGATATAGAAACAATAATGTAAAGGGACAAATAAATGTCAATATAATCATGAAAGTAATATATAAAATCTATAGCTAATGAAATCAATGTATTAGTACACTTGTTAAGTAGACAAACTATTTTATAAAGGAAACTTTAAAGATGAATAAAAGGCCAAGCACATGCATAGCTATCAGGTGTCATTAAAGTTATAAAATGGAGAAATTAGTAAAAAAGCTTTTGGAGGCAGTCTTCCTATGTAGTGCTTGATAATCCAGCACTATTTCTATACAATAGACAATCCTTCAACTCACAGAGATTCTTCTGTCCTTGCTTCTCTACTGCTGAAGTTAAAGTAGTGCACTGTATTATCTAGTAAAAAATATATATTCTCATGTTCATTTCAAATGAAAGATCAGTTGGCACATATAAAATAATTTTAGACACATATAGAAATAAATATGCTTAATTAGTTGCAATTATAATTCTACTTGTGATTTCTTTTCAATATTCAACAATGAAAGATTATTACCAAATCTTGCCATAAATAGTTTAACAATATTCATTAAATTGTATAATTGTGTTGGCAAATATTATTAATAATAATGATAATTCTGATGAAATAACAAATATCTATTATGCTATAAATTTTGAGACGCTTCTTCTGTTGAAGCTCAATGTCCAATGTATGAAAATATCATCTGGGAACAGAATCTAGATGACCGTTGGGCCATCTAAACATTTCCTGACAATTTTGTTTCTCTGACTGTCATGTAATTTTCAGTATAGAAAGGATTTCTTTTTGAAACTTTTTGTATTCATTTGTCATGCAGGAATTATGTTCTGCTCTCTGAGAATTCATTATATTGCATTTTAGCCTTTGAAATATACTTTACATTTTTCATTAATATTCTGTTCATTAAAAGGTTCAGTGTGCTATTGTTCATTTACAGTAATCCATTGGATTTAAATAAATAAGTTCATATTTGGCCTAGGTTTAGTTTTTCCATTAAAATCAATATATTGATTAACAGTTTAATTTATTTTAAAAGTATTGTATTTCCTACATGCAATTATTTGGTGAATACTTTTACTATCAACAATGAGGAGGTATATAGAAACTGTAATTCCTTTTTATATTTACACAAAAATCTATTCTACAAATCATTCATACACCACCCACATTTTTAATTGTAAATAATAAATATATAATTTAATGCCTCCTGAGAATATTTGGCACTTGTTATCAGAAGGTATAAATATAGATCCACTAGTGCACCATGAAGTTTTCAATTTCTTTTGGACAAAATCATAGTGGTTAAGCTGTTTGAAATGATCACGGTTTTAACCAATTTTCTGCACATTAAACAACAAATAGTAGGTCACAGAATGACTAAATTAAGGAAAATTGCAAGATTATTCTCTCTTCTGGAAAGATGTTTTACTGAGGCAAATTGAAGTAGGAGGTAGAAAAATCATGTCAAGTGTGATCAATATGGATGATAAATTGTTGTAATGATATTACCTCACCTAACATTTGCTGTATGACTGAAATTTTCCATTTTGCATTGGATTATCTAAACAACTATTTAGATACTTATATAACTATTTAGAGACTTATAAATGTTATATCTTTTAAGAAATCTGCAAGCATATCTTCAATGTAATTATTTACCATTGATCAATCATTTTTAAAATAACCCCTGCCTGATTAAAAACTGTAATTAAGTAAATGGTAAGTATACAAATATTGACCTTTCTATTTGTTTCATAAACATGTGCTTAAGAAAACAACCCTGATGAATTACAATTGATTTTTCTATTAATCTAAAATATTCCTTTAAGTTCATATTATGTAGGAGAATCATGTGGAGTACAATGGAAATTAATTTGCAAACTGAAGCACTCAAGTTTCATTCATTTTTGACACTGATCATGTTCCCCTATTATTCTCTTTTGGGCTCTTTCTTATTTCACTAGACATTTCTTCCTTCCTAGTCTCCAGTTTGCATTCATTACTGTGTTTGTGTGCGTGTATGTGCTTGCACACACGAATGTGTCTATGTGTGCCACAATGCTAGATTAGAATTACTTGAAAAGAAGGCTACCTTGCCACTCTACCCTCCTCTTTAAGCGATAGAGAGGGAAAATGAGGAAAATAATGTTTTGACTCATCCCAACTCCTTCTCCCTGAAAGAATTTCAGAAAAAAGAGGATAGGAAGAGGTACTTATAATGGACTGAAAGCTGAAAAGTTTACTTTGGGGTTGTTGGGAATCATTTTTGTTTCTAGATGACTTTATTTTTGTGTGTTTGCGTTGGGGGAAGGGCATGATTTCACTGTACAGCAACTTTATTAATATGGAATCAGTATTTCTTCCAAGAGCAAGGCATGTAAATGTTCACAATTTCATAATTCAGGGACAAATAAAATAGTAAAAACTAAAAGAAGTAGAGAATACTGCTCATTATGTAAAAATTTAGATCTTACATATTTTCTTTCACGTATTAATATTTTTATGACATAACAAAAATAAAGTATAACATTTATTTTACAAATGAAATATAGTTAATTTACATCCCATTAATTATACCTGTCCTGTAAAGCAGCATATATATTTATGTCAAAAGATACATAAAATTGATGGTGTTATACAATGACAATTGATTAATATCCTATCTCAGGAAAAGCAGTTATGCGTGACAAGACAAGACAAGCATAGTTGACTTAATTGTTTATTCATGGAAAATTTATAATATTAAAGGCTTATTATAATTTACAAAGCTTAGAGGTAACATAGGTACAGTTAGCAAAGGAAATGTAGATTCATAAAGGAAATGAGAAATTCATGATATGAGAAAAGACAATACTTCTGAATAATTGGTATGAGCTGCTTGAAAACTGGTGTGGCCTATAAATCCTTTGGAAATTATGTGGTGGAAATATTCATCTATTTAATCAGGTGAGGAATAATTTTATTGTTAGGAATCGTAATCGGAAATTTATGGATAAGTTGACTGGAAGGTTGGTATTATGTTAATCTTCCCTTTAATGGCACCAGTAGAAAGATACAAGGTTTCTAATAATAAAAATAAATTATATCTCCACAGAAGAAGAGATTAAAATAACATAATCCATTATGTGAAAACTGATCATCTTACTGTGATGACATAATATGATTGAATGCAAGGAAATAAAGAGTATTCAATGGTAAATTGAGAGGTAAAGATTTAATGTGGCCACTTGATAAATATATATACATGATATTTTTTATAGGTATATTTATATCATGTAAGTAAAAGACATGATTTTGTTACTATCTTTGTTTTGAAGTTAGACATCTTTTAAAACCACTCATCTACATGTGTGCACAATCTATAAATGGTCCACCAAACTGATTTGTGTTTTGTAACTTTGGTTACGGTGAGGCAGCTCTTAGAATCAGCTCCTTTGTAAACATTTTATTTGTATCAGAAGTTTATATGTTTTAAGCAGATAAAGCCTGCATGTCCACTATTTCCTGCCATAACATCAAGAATACAGCTTACTCTTTTGGGCTTTTTATCAAATTCTTACTTTCTCAAAACTTCTTAAATTTATAAAATGTGATTTCATAATTTCTTTGTAACTTTTTCAAGAGAGTTAATATATTCAGAGCACACATAAAGGAAACATTTACAAAAGGAATATTATTATTCAAGCAAACAAATCAAATTACAGCAAAAATTTACAGTCATTTGTAAAATAACTGAAAGTTAATAAAGTACAAGTGTAACAACAAAATTATTATTTTATAATCATACATGATAAATGTTCTAAATGTATGGCCCTAGAGATAGAGATTACAGTTATTGATGTGGTGGGAACTACACAAGCATGTATTCCAGCAACAGAACCCTAAATTTTTGTTAGAAAACCATTTCCTTACCTGAGTGTGGTTGCATGTGCCTACAATTTTAACACTCCAGAGGCTAATGTAAGAGTATGATGCAATTTCAAGGCTAATGTGGGCTACATATTGAATTCTAGAAAGCATTGGTTAAACAACCAGACCCAATTGCCCCCACAGAAAAATAAAATAAAATCAAAGAAAAGAAAGTACCATTCTACAAAAGTCATTTTTCTCCTGTGCTGATACGGTATAAAAGAATTTAAATTGAAATAACTTCATATGGCTTAAAGCTTGTCTGTATTTTATAAGTAAATTTAATATGTTTACATTGGTAGACATAGGTCAAAATACTGCATATTTCGATAGCTACATTAATAAGATGAATTTTATTTCATGTTCATGTGTCTGCTGAGTAGCAAATAACTTCTGTTGTATTTATTGAAATACATGGCACTTTAATTATATGATACCTTCTTAATTCAACATACAACATGCCACTGAGGTCATGATTGCTGAGGAGTTATCCCATAATGCTACCAGGTTCCCCAGCTCAGCAGAGATGTCTTTGCAATTCCCAGTGTTCTCCCTGTGTACAATGTCTCACGCTGGTCTATAGCACGGTGTTCATATTTCCTTCAGGCTTTATTTGTAGAATGAGTCAAACGGGGGCAATTGTGCTTTTCAATGATTAATGGCTCTCTCTAGTACAGCCGGGACTGTATTTCTAAAACTTATTCTGTGCTCACAGTTTAGTGAACAATCACCATTTCTTTGCTTAGAGAAACTAGCTGCATTCTCTTTTAAGAAACCATTTTTATCATGCATAGAGCTCCCTTGCCCACTGGTTAAATAAAAATGAAACATGAAATTCATGCGATTTTCAAGACATCAAATTGTATAAAAATATTCAAAAAGCCATATGAAAATTATATTTAATTACTATTCTGTAACTCCTCTTTTGACTCACATATAAAAATTGTCAAAACATTATCAAATCATTATTGAGTTTAAAATGTTTAACCTAAAATTAGAATGGTTAAAACATAAGCTGGAAGTTACCTTAAGTTAGTTCACTCTGAATCAGTAATAGAAAAGTGACAATATAATCCCTGTGCACTCACATGAAAAGCATAAATGTAGCATTTAACCCATCATGCATAGTAGTAGATAAAGGACAGACACATATTACTAACTCCTTAATAGAAGTATATTCACAAAAACGGATGAAGTTGGGCATTCATTTACTCATTTGCTAAAAATTAGAATCAAAGCAGAAGTCTAGAAATCCACTAGAGACACTGGAATACTTACCCAAACAAATAAATTATAGCAAAGAGCCACCAGAGTGATTTTATGCATGTTCTATGTAACAAAATGCATGCAATAGATTAGTTACATATGAGCTACTTCCTTGCAAAATTGCAAATACTATAGCTAAACATGATTCAATCTTCTCTCACACAAGAATTCTGACCTGAGCCTTCCATATTTCTATTCCCCACCACCTTTCCTCATCTCAGAACCCCTGCTCATCCATTCCCCTTCAGTAAAGAGAAGGACTCTCTGATATATTTTTAATGTATTAGCATAACACAGTCACATCAAAAAATATTTAAAATTTAACCAAAATTAGGTGGCAATTTCCAATAGCTTCATTATGCAACATTCACAACAGAATTAAATTTCTGAGAACTATAAATGCCAGTTTTCCAGATTTCAGATATAAGTTCAGATCAGCAAAATAGGCAAGAAAAATGTACCATGCTGTAAATGTCATCATCAGACTTCCTTTTACTCATTTGGGGATATAGAATTATGACAAATGTGGAGGAATGAGTTAAGAACAAAGCTGTTTTAGAGGTGAGTATGAAATGAACGTTCATATAAAGTCAGTAGGATATTTTGAGTTAGGTGAGCTGGTATGTTATGTTTCTGCCATCTAGGTTTATTCTTCTCATAGATACACTTCTTACAAGATAAATAAAATTAAGCAGAAATAAAAGATTACAAACACTCTTAGGGTATAAAATAATAAGAAAATTGTTTCTTTTCTGTCAAATTAGAAACTCCGTAATTTTTGATGAATACTCTTAATGAACTTAAAATAAATTGTTGAAAGACTGCAAATTTACATACATATTAAGATAGATGTGACTGTATCTGGACAATGGATCCAGTCTTAGCTATGAGCAATTGGTTTGTTATATACATTTGGTATCATTCATTAATTCCATTACTTCTCTTTAAAATGCATGATAAAGGTAAAATACTTTCCTAAACTCTCCAAGGGGACCAGTGGAGGAATTTAATTTCATTACCTTTTTGAACTTGTATAAGGCAAACTAATAAATGTTTTATTTTTATGAGTTGCCCCTCTATCCAATAAGATATGTAATATCATATATTTTCTTTAATTTAGTGTGTTTAATGATAGGTAATACCATATACCATAAAGATGGAAGTCATAAAAATCAATGTTATGATTTCTCACAAGCATTAGTTACAATAATGATATAACAGAATAGGGAGGTTCATGGGAAAAATAATCTTTGAAGTTACTTCTCTTAATTCTTAATAAAATTATTATTAAGAAAATAATGTAACAAAATGAAAATGATGTCATGTGTATGTTTTTAAGAACAAAGTCTAACACACCAAGAAAGAATAGTTAAAATTTCATCACTTTAAAATCATTTGATAGATTTTTATTGTATAGTACACTATAGAGGAATAAAGACAAAAATACTAATAAATATTTAATGATAGCATTTTATGATAAGATATTTATTCAACAGGATTATTGGGTATAGCAAAGACCTTGAATACATTCCCATATGCATTGTAACTTTAATATTTAACATTAAAATGTTTAGGCTTGTGAATTTTTCTTTTAAGCACATTAAACTATGTTGATCTTTCAATATATTAACTTGGATTTCCAGCAAAGATACTCTCATAAAAATTGTAATAGAATGTCTCATATAAATAACTCAATTTATATTCAAAGAAATGAGTATCCTAGTGATTTTATATAAAACTATTTTATTTAGTCTTTTTTTTACATGTGCAATGACATTTTTATCTCAACCACTATAATCACACTTTTCAATGCCTACTAGTTCTCCTAATTAACGTGTACCTCTCCAAATACCATGTTCTCTTCGCTCCCTCTTTCTTTCCATCCTCCCTCACTCTCTTCCTTCTTTCATTTTTCTCACTTTCTTAATAAATACCCGCGTATACTTAGTATATCCCTGTATTAGCAAGTGTGAAAGCATATACAAGAAAATGGACAACCTCCCAGTTGTCATAACCCCAAATGATTGTGATTATTTTTCCCCAATGCCATGAATTGCTAATATGTCCTAATATAGGATTAAGGCCGATGGAGACCATCTGCTCCCAATTTTGCAACTTTGACTAGATTTATTCTGTGAATGTCTTTCTCATATGTGTTTATAATGACTTTATCAGCCCAGGAAGAGAGCAATGCGTAGATTTTCTCTACATCCTTTGATGCATATTTTTATTCTCTCTTCTCCTCTGAAATGTTCTTGGAGGTCTTTGATAAAGATGTCTTATTTAGGGCTTAGTATTTTCAATCAATTACCCATTCTCCAGAATTCATTCAGGTAAAAGTCTAAGAATTTTCTTTTATCAAGTTTGTGAAGGACAGAGTCCAAGGTACTTGCTGAAACGGCTTGGGATCCTGGGCTGTGGTGTTTCCTGGCCGCCCACCCAGCTGTCCATTCTCCTCTGCATCTGCTGGGTCCCGAGCAAACTAACAGAACCCTCACAGAAAAAAAGGGTCAGACAGAGGACTAGGTTTGAGTATCTCAGGCGACCCCAGTAGCCAAGATGAGTCCGGAGGGTGGGGTGATGAAACCTGGATATCTGGACAGGGATACTGGAACTCCCGGGTCAAGAAGCCACAAACAAATTACAGGAGCTTCAAGCCACAGAATTAAGGTTCTGAGACCTTGGAGAAGGCACCTGTGAACCTCAAAGAGGCTCCACGACCAGCAGCAACACAGACACAGACACAGACACAGACACACACACACACACACACACACACACACACACACACACACACACACACACACACACACACACACACATCTGTGGGGAAACTGCTCTGTGGGAAACCTTCAGGAAGTTTTTCCAGATCGACCCCATTCCCACAGGGCCTTAACATTCCCCAGGACCTCAAACTGAGTAGCTCGAATCCATGGAAATCATAGCAAGCAGTGACAGGCATTACTGAGCTGAGTGGTACTAGAAAACACCTTGCCCAGCATGAGAAGCACAGCATATGTACACTATCTAAGGCTGGTGACCATTAAATGACAGTGAGGAGGAGGAGTTACTCAAAACAGAGTGGCTAGATCAGGAGGCAAAGTCCTTAAGAATGGTTGGCAAGTTCAAGCTTGAACAAATGGCCTCAGGGAAAGGATGCTGGGAATTGCACCTGGATTCTTTATTAGAAAAGCAAGTGCCCTTAACCACATCCACATTATTATATTTAATAATCATGGTAATTAAATGTTTTCTTTAAAACTGTCATGTAAACCTGTTATATAAGTATGGTAAAAGGAATCTATGTTAACATGAACCCAAATATTTAAATAACCATGTTTAGTGCTGCACTAGTAGTAATTGCTTGGAAACAAGTCTATATTGATGTCCACCAGCAAATAATTACATATACAAAATAAGATTGTATACAGCCATTGAGAAATTATGGAATTTCAAATAAAATTAATGAAACTAAAAATCATGAGTTTTAGACATATAAGTCAAACTTGCATAGAAAATATTTCATATCTTCTATTATGTGTGAAATAATAACTATTATAAATCCACATATTATATAGATTATATAAAAACACACATTAATGTGTATCTGGAAAACATGTGTTCATGTGGGTCATAATGATAGACTGCAGAAGATACCTTAAGGGAAGAGTAAAATGTAAAGGACAATTGCGTGAGTGACAAGGAAACAGAGCAAAGGAATATTTGTGCACACAAGTATCTGTGGCTGTGGGGAGTACATGAAGAGCTAATATTAGAACAGAAAAATAATACAAATAAGTAAAAGTGTCACTATGAAAAAAACCTATTACTATGTGTACTGACTTAAAAATCAATTAAAAGTCAATATAACTATTTTGAAAGTTTTCTCCCCTGAGTCTTGTTAAAGACCTGTTAAATATAAAATTGTTCCTTTTTCAAAATTATTTGTGAAAAAATTAGTTCCTTTGGTAATCTAAGTTTTCGTTGTTAAGGTTTAATTGTTGCATATTCATTACCTGGGACACCAAATAAGATCTGACTAGAATGAATAGAATTAATTTGGGTAACCTAAGATTAGTTTAGGGAATATTCCTGGTTCTTCTGTGCTGCCATTCTCCATAGCAGTCTAATATTTGTGAAATATGAACTCTAATGGAAATGCACCAAGAGGTTTGGAAGGAGGAACACTTCCAAAATGTTTAAACCAAATCAGACAGAAGTCTTTGTGGTGAGGAATAAGAGTTATTAAAAAAAGATTTTAGAGTTCAAAGTATTCAGGAAATGGTTTGAAATAGAAAGAATCAGTCTACTAAATTCATGAAATTAAATTTTATAATATTGTGGCAGTTGTTACTTAAATTCCATTAGGAAAGGTGTAAAACTGATGTGCAAAAGAGTTAAAAATATGCTCATTGTCCTAAGTTCATTGTAATTAATAACTATCAGTTAAAAAGGAATATTCAATATTATTAATTTCATTTCAATGTTCCTGCAATGGTCATAGAATTCACTAATGTAATATACATTGTACTGAACTTTACTGTATATTTTGTAAAAGCTTATTAGACTGAAATGTAATAATTGTTTAATAAATATGACAGGTAAGGTAGTTCACCTGGTAAAGTGGCTTTGAAAACTTGACAACATGAGTTTGATCCAGTCCTGCTGTTGGAACCCAATGTGAGAAAAAATTAGATGTGCAAGCATACTTCATAATTCCAACACTTTTACAATGAGGTGAGAGATAGATCCAGGGGAACAGGCTTGACATTAATGAGCTAGTATACCAGGGATATACAGGGTTATGGAATTAAAACATCAGACCCTAGAACAATGAGGGACAAGGCAAAATGAATTCTGGACATCTTCCCTCTGAACCCCTGTGCATACTGCATGATATGAGCAATAACACACATGTTATGCACACACTCAAAGACACAGAAATATAATAATATATGTGGACACATTTTTCAAGTTTCTTCAAAGTTCTTCTTTCATTAGTCTTCTTTTAATCAAAGTTCTTCCAGGAAAGGGCATAAATTTAAGGTTAATGTTTGGATTAATTTTTGAGGACTTATCATTATATAAATTCTTAATGTCATCATTATTTGAATTCTTGACATGTTAAGACATTGGAATCTGTGCAGGTCAAAGGTTATGATTAGAATAAATGGCTACTCCATTATCTGCATGTAATGCCTTGAAATATCTCCCTTTTGAGATATCCTATTTTTTTAATGATATGAACTTCTATAAGATAATTCCTACCCTTAATTCTGAGGCCCATATCAAAATGTATTTTTTCTCTTTCAATTCTGTTCTGTCTACCACAAAACATGAAACATGTGTAGCCTTTAATTTTTTAATCAAATAAATTTTCATACTATCTCCATTTAGTATTTTCATCTACTATAGCCTGAAAGGGCATATATTCCTAAGGAAGCATGTTTATAATTATGTATCAACTCAATAAAAATGTCCCCACCCCTGCTTTCTCTTCATCATGTCTTCATTAGAATAACACCTGATTAATGAGAATTTTCTCTGCATTCCTAGGTTGTTTTATATTGCGTTGACGTTTACCTTTGATTACAAAGAACATGAACACTTTATGTCAGTTATTTGCATTACTCAAATATATTTAAAGATAATTTTTCTAAACATTGTTATGTATTGGAAGTATTTTTCTGTAACTATTTTACTCACTACAAATACTAATTTTCCTTCAGGGTTTATCCAATTCTATTTCTGTGAATATTTTCTTAAATAAGGTATTGTGTTTTCTCTCATCAATCCCCTGTTTAACATATATAATCACACACACACACACACACACACACACAGAGAGAGAGAGAGAGAAACAGAGAGAGAGAGAAAGAGAGAGAGAGAGAGAGAGAGAGAGAGAGAAAGATTCACATAACCCAATTATGTGAAAAATATAATAGTACTAAACCCTATATTTCTTGCTCATTTCCTTTGATTATGTAAGTGTTGGATGTACTTTTTACTTACAATGTAATCTTTGCCCAAAAATCACAGCTGAAGATATTGAAATCTGTTATTTTACAATGTCCTTTAAACTCACTTTAGAATAGAAGACCTTATACCTGATTAATTTGTATTTTAAACAGACAGAACAAAGTGATTCTCAACTTTATAAAAAAAAGTAAATCTAGCTTCCTGCCTGTCTATTTACCATCTATATGCCTCTAACAATTTCTCAATATATATATATATATATATATATATATATATATATATATAATTATATATATATATATATATATATATATATACATATGTATATGTGTGTGTGTGTGTGTGTGTGTGTGTGTGTGAGTGACAATACGTTGTCTTGTCCTAGAAGGTCCCATTTCCCTTGATCACAAAATATAAACATGGACACTCTCTTAGTTATAAAACTGTTGGTGGCGTTGGTGTTTTATTGTCTAGTGCTGTCTTAATTATTATTAGTCTATAAATTTCCATGTACTCTTGGCTTATCAGAGAACACGTGGTATGTCCTCTCTTCCTAGGCTCTACATGATGATGTCATCTACCTATATTTCTCAGAATTCTCCTCATTTCCTAGCTGTGCCTATTCTCCTTTCCTGGTCAATCAGCCAATCAGTGTTTAATTCAACAAACATTAATACAAATATCTCCTATATATAAGCTATAATATTCCTGATTCTTGTAATGTCCAAGAAATAAAATGTTTAAACCAAAATACCAAAATACTTTATTGTTTGTTTATTTCAAATCTTGGATAATATATATATATTATATATAATATATATATATATATATATTATTTTTTCTTATTTTACATATTGATCCCATTTCCCTCTTCCGTTCTTTCTCCCTCCCTCCCTCCCATGCCTCCCAAGCCCCCTCTCCCATCCCATTGCTCCCCACTCCACAGTGAGGGTAATGCCTTTCAGGAGTGATCATCTAAATCTGTCAAGTCATTCGGAGAAGGGTATAGGCCTTCACTCCTGCCTCTATGTTAAGGGAGTATCCCTCTATGGGGAATGTGCTCCCAAAGTCCTTTCTTGCACCAGGGATGCATCCTGGTTCCACTGTCAGAAGTCCCTTAGACTGCTCAGGCCTTCTGACTGAGACCCATGTTCAGAGGGTCAGAGTCAATCCAATGCTGGTTTGGCAGCTATCAGTCTGGGGACGCATTAGCTCCTCCTTGTTCTGGTCAGCTGTCTCTGTAGGTTTCTGTAGCCTGGTCTTGTCTTCCCTCTCTGCATCTGGATTCCAGTTTGGCTCAGTGTTTATCTGTGGGTGTCTGCTTCTGTTTCCATCAGCTACAAGAGGATGGCTTTACATATAATTACATGGATAGATAGGTGGATAGATGACAGTACATAGATTCATTCTGTCAATTCTGTTCCTCTTGAGAACATGACTAATACAATCATGCTATTATTAATCAAGAAACTCAAATATTAAAGAGATTAGCTGATGGGGGATTTTGCAGGGAGATTGTTTTTAAAGAAACTGAGGAATGAAGAGAAGAGCACACCAGTTTGTCATCCAATAATGAATGGTAGCACTGGAAATATACATAGAAGTAATATTATGAAAATTGAGTAGATCATATTTTGGAATACATATTTATGTATGTATATTTATTGTATTACAATTAATTAAAATGGGTCATGAATTTGAAATAAAGTATGGATCTGTATTGAGGGATGTGAGGGAAGAGATTGGAAAAAGAATGTAATATAATTTCAAAAAGGATATAAAACAAAGTTCAGTAGGCACAATTAATTTTATTTTCTTCGTGGCAGTTTCAATGAAATTACTACCAGAGGCTCATATACTTGAATGATCAGATCCCATCTGGTGCATTCTTTAAAGTAATAAGAAGTGTAAATTGTCTGAAGGGTGTAGCACTGGGAATAGGATTGGGGTTTTCAAATGCCCATGCTATGCCCAGAAGCACCATCTCACACACTCTACCTGTAAGTTTAGAGTAAGTAAGATCATCTATTGCCACAGAACCATGCCTGTCTGCCTGCTACTGTTTTCAGCCATGATGTCCACCCACTGACACTGTGAGCGAGCCTCCAGTATGCTTTTGTTTATTAGGTACCTTGATGATCATAGTATCTCTTCACTTTAATAGAACAATAACTAAGAGGGAACTTAATGCAAAAAATAGGGTAATGCTCTGAGTGTGCTAACAATGTTGTTAGAGACATATCTAAGATCTTGGGAGTTTGGACTAAAAATTTGTTTGTTTTGTTTGAGGCTAAAATAAGTTATAGTAGAAGAAGCAAGGAAGTTAGTAGTGCTGAAAGGGGATTGTTGGGGGCCAACTCAAGAGGTTTCATGGGGAAAGAATATCAGAGAACATTCTTAAGATGTTTGGCTAATAATGTGGATTTTTTTTTCTCTTGACCTAAGAATCTTCTGAAGGCCAAAGAGAGGAATTTTGGGCTAATATCATTGACAGAAAAATCAAAACTACCTAGACTTGACTCTTTCTCATGTCCTTATTAATGATCACTCTTAAGAATAACTACACTTACAGAAATGGAGGGGGAATAGATACAAAATATAGTTTAAAGAAAAAAAAAGAGCACCAGGAAGTAAAATTTTGGTGTCTAACCTTGTGCTCAAGATAAGTAGTTTAAAGAAAAGATCTCTCAGATGAGAGATAACCTGCCGGCCCAGATTATTACATCAGTTCAGAGAATCCAAACTCGGAGTATCACACTAGTACTGTAAGATCTTCACCAGTAAAGTCATCTACTCAACTACCCATTACTCGTTCTTTTCTCTTCTGTGAACTCTGTCTCTCTCCTTTTAAAAGATCATATTCACAAAAAAAAAGCCATATGCTAAGTCTGGTACCACAAAACTATTGACAAAATATTTTGCTACAGCAAGTAAATGATAGATGCCCTTTCATTGCTAAAATCCATGGCCTGAGTGCCTCCAGTTAGTACCTTGACTTCTAGTGCCAGACATGATTTGCCTCAACTTGAGTTAGGCTTTCAAAAGGAAAGTTGTTGGTCTCCACCAAAATATGAGTGTAATTATTGTACTTTAGGGATATCTAGCAGTGCTCTTCACTGTTATAGTTCAATGGTAATCACATCTGGATGAGATAATTGATTGCTGATGTCTCTGGAAAGACATTTTAGCACTATCTAGTGCTGTGAAAGCTACCAATAGAATGAATATCTTCAGCTTAGCTCTAGCTCAGATCTTCAAAAAGCCATGGGACTAAAATATGGTGTGTCATCAGCATTTGAGATTACATTCAATCTATTGGAAGAAATCAATGGCAGCATCAGTAATATGCATTGATTTGATAGTCACGTTGGCTATCCTCAACAATTGGAAGAAAGGTTTCTTTTGCCTTTTACTGGGCTTTTTGTTAGACATCTATTTGCTCATGTTTGGAACATTGTCATCCAAGTTTACATAACTTCATATCATGTATTATATATACAATTAAATAGATTTGTATATTCAAAATAAATATATACAAAATATTGGTATCTTATATACAAATATATGAACAAATATGTTTGTGATACTGTGCATTTAGGTAATTATGAAATGATATGCTTTCTTGTGACTTCATCAAACATCCCTCACATTATTTGATTTTTCTCGTATTTACCTGTGTTCCTATTATTCTGATTGATTCCTTTATATAACCTGAAACTTAAAGCTCCTTCACACTGTTGTCTTACTTCACTTTTCTGATTTCAAGTTCCAAATCATGCCTAAATATGTGGAGCTCAGAATCTCAGATGAGGAAAATCCTGCATGTGCAGATTATTACATGAGTTCTGAGAATCCAAAAGCTGATTCTCATTCTAGAACAGTGAGATCTTCTTGAATTAATTCATCTACTCAACCTCCCATTACTCATTCTATCCTCTTCCATTTTATGTTAAAAGTGCCTCTCATTGAGTGAGACTCATATTAAAGATTCTTTTCATTGGTGTCACTTCAAGTATTGTATCTGTAAATGTGCATCATTTAGGATACATTTTATCATTGTCACTCTAATTCTCTTCCATATACTTCAATTCTCATTGTTCAATTCCCAACATTCAAGGATTTGGGAATTTCTATTTTTCATAAATTTTAACACTGTCATTTCAAACTTCCTCTCTAGTAATACTACACTTTATAAATGTTATAATCTCCTTATGTTTATTATGTCTTCTCTTAAATAATGTGTCTATTAATAATTTTTAGAAATAGGTAAGTGAATGTAGTGTAGCATTTTGTCAAAATACATGTCGTCTCAAGCAGAAGAAATTAGGAAGTCATAAAACTTCTCCACAATTAAGCCAAATCAAAATTAATTTCATTATATTGCACTGTTTAAATTTAATTAATTTGTGCCTTTTCTGGTATGTTAGCTAGAGTGATTTTTTATTCACCATTTGAATTTCTTTGAAAAACTTCCTGTTTTCCAGCTAGGTCTTGCTATCTGTCTCACAGAATTATAAAAAATGAAAATTATGGTTGGAAATATTCCTCAAATAAGTGAAAAATCACATTTGATAACACTCAAAATTGACATTTACTATTAAAAAAAAAACACAGTATATAATGGTGAATTAACTTTCATCCTGGACGTGCAGGTCTAGTTTACACCGAGCAAAATGATTAGGGAATTAAACTGCATTAAAAAATGAAATAGTATCTCCATTTAATCTTTTCATTTGAATAAGAAAGTATACTCAAAAATGCAAAGATATTTTTTCATTAGAGATCTTAATAAATGGAGAGTAGTGGAGAACTACTCTAGAGTGATTAATAGACAACTACTTCAAAAATAGGGTAAATATCATATTTAATGTTGGAATGACAGTATATCATTTTAAAAGTCAAGGGCACTAGAAGTTAAGAAATATGCTCTGTTTATTCTTTATTGAATGTGAATTTTAGATAATGCAGTTTGACAGTAAAAGGATGAAAGGGAAAAATGGAGATATCCTTTTCTTGTGACAATGCAATTGTGCTATGACATGGGACAATTAATTTTTGTCTTAATTAATAAATGAACACGATTTTATTTTCATTACAGGGAGCAGTTTATACTGATAACTCTCATATATAAGACTCATCTCTCAGGCTAACAGTATGCTTTATTTTTGTCGTTCATTATTATTGCAAACTACAACAGATAATCAAATGTTATACCTCATTAACTAAGCTGTGGTATTTAATATACTTTTATGTTGAGAATTTGAGTAGTAAATTTATGTGAAATTTGGAAAATACATGAAGACTTCCCTTTTAAATACAAGAATAAGAGCACAAGTATACTATTCTAAAAACCACTAGTGTATCACCTATTAATTCCCTTTCCAACATCTACTTACTCTGTGACAGACTGGTCACTTTTTTATTATTTCCTTGTTTTTGTTATTTGTAGAAAGTTTTGTAATAAGAACCAAATTTGATGTTGTCTGATGAACTGTTTTGACATACAGCATTTATTTGTTTCTTTATGGCTTCATAATTCATTTTAAATGTTTAATTGTATGCTGTTTTTTTCATAGATATGATTGCCTCATATATCATATATCATATATCATATATCATATATCAAGTATATTTTTGTTGCCTTTTGTAGTTACACTATTATAAGTAATACTTACAAACTTTTGAATGCATGAATTTATGGTTTTAAATACATTTGCAACTCATTTGAGTTAATAATAGTGACATGTATGGTAGGTTATGTACCACATCATATTTCTGAAAGACAGGGCCATTTTGTGTTTGTACATTTAATGAATGGCATCTTGCTACTCCTCAGTCCCTAAATTATTTAGTGTTATTGTGTGCAGGATAATCAGTAATAGAATATGTCATTTAATTATTTCGGTACAAATAATAGCTTTTACTCTAATAAAACATTGGGGCAAATCTTACATAAGTATGATACCCGATGGTATTAGTTTTGCCTATTATAGATTAGTCTGTTCACAAACGAGGAAAATAAAATCAAGGGAAGTTTTTCATGGACAATGGATGATTTAAACCTAAATAACTAAAGCTGTTAATTTTATAAACAAGCATAATCCTTTTCTCAAAACTCTGAATCAATTTTTTATATATGAATATCCCAATAGTTCTAAAATCTTAATGTATGAAAGAAAATACAATGATTTTCAACAAAGTAGACATTAAAGTGAAAAGATGCTATCCACATTATCCATGCCCTCATATTTGCAGTGTAAAATAATAAGTGTACAAATGAACATGGAGGAAAAGTAAGATCACACCAACAGGAATTCTTATGCTTGAAATGAAGATATTTATCTAAAAGATTGTTGCTGTGCTTCATATTTCTTTTGCAAACTTCAATGATAAGAATAACATCTACAAAAAATGACTGAGTAAATAGTAAAATGATCATAAAAATTCATAGACAAAAAAGCACTATAGAATGAAATCAAGGGAAAGATTTTTAGTGGATGCAGTTTTCTGTAGCCAGATATCTCAGAAATTTTAACAAACATTTTTAACTTACATGAAAAGAGAAGTTGGGACATTGAGGCTGCTCTTGCCTGATCTTTGAACTATACCAGCCCTCTGCTGGAGGGGAGTCTGGGAAAAGTTCAGACCAAATACCCACCACATCTTTCTCTGGATACTACTTGGGTTAGGTCAGCATCTCTCTTCACTCTATATAACCTTACACTGGATAGGACAGACCTGGTACTCTGCTCCATACACTACCCATAGCCTGCCTTCCCCTCACCCTTTGTCCTGGTGGGCCCACTGTTTGGAGTGAGGATCCAAAAAACCCTCACCTCTGTGGAACTTCCTGAGTCTGCTATGAGCATACTGGAACCACCTATCCACTAGGACCAACTTGAGGCCACACTCACCCGATCTTTGGAATCCATCACATGCCCATCGCCAGAGGAGAGGCCTCCAAGAGAGCTTGGATCATCCAGAGTCATAGACATCAAACTCCTGACCAACTACAACCACTGTGAGAGCACAGGAGAGAGAGAGAGGGAGGGAGAGAGAGAGAGAGAGAGAGAGAGAGAGAGAGAGAGAGAGAGAGAGAGAGAGAGAGAGAGAGAGACTCTAACTGCAACCACTGGAAGAAATGATGGGATGACAGAAAAAGAAGAAAACACCCAACAATACAAAGATCAGTATGAAACCACCAGTATCTAGGTACTCTACTCCAATTAGACCTGAACACACCAAAGCAGATGAAGCAGAAGAGAACAACTTACACAATAACTTCATAAAAATGATAGAGGCCCTCAAAGATGATATGAGAAAGTCCCTTAAAGAAATTAAAGAAAAAACAAACAAAAACCAGGAATAAAAAGAAGAAAAGACCAAGCAAAAATGCAAGAAATGAACAAATCATTACAGAAAGTAAGAAGCCAAGAAAAAAACCAATCATACAAATGAAGCAAACAATTCAAACAGTTCAAGACCAAAAAACTGAAATAGAGACCATAAAGAAAACACAAACTGTGGGAATGCTGGAAAAAGAAAAATTGGGTAAAAGATCAGGAATTGCAAGCATAACCAACAGAATACAAGGAATCTAAGATAGAATGTCAGTCACTGAAGATAAACTAGAGGAAATAGATTCATCGACCAAAGAAAATCTTAAATCTATCAAATCCTTAACACAAAACATCCAGGAAATGTGGGACACTGTGAAAAGGCCAAACCTAAATAGGCATAGAAAGCAAAGAAGTCCAGCTCAAAGCTAGAGGCATATTCAAAAAAAATAATTGAAGAAAACTTTCCCAATCTGAAGAAGGACATGCCAATGACAGAAAAAGAAGCATACCAAACACTAAATAGACTGGACCAAAAGAAAAGAAAGAAAGAAAGAAAGAAAGAAAGAAAGAAAGAAAGAAAGAAAGAAAGAAAGAAAGAAAAAAGTCCCCTTGCGACATAATAATGAAAACACCTAACATACACAATAAAGAAAAAATATTTAGGGCAGTGAAGGAAAAAGGCCAGGTAACATATAAAGGCAGACCTGTCAAAATTACACCTGAATTCTCCATGGAAACTCTCAAGCCCTGAAGGTCCTGGATAGATGTTCTACAAATACCAAGAGTCTATGGATGCCAGCCCAGGCTACTATACCTCACAAAACACTCAATTATATAGATGGAGAAAACAAGATATTCAATGACATAGCCAGATTTTCACAATACGTATCTAGAAATCCATTCCTAGGAAGTTCTGGAAAGAAAACGCCAACTCAAGGAAGTTAACTACACTCACAAATACATAGGCAATAGATTACCCCACATTACCAGAAGCACCTCCAAAAAAGTGAAACAAATATACTCACAATACCACTGCCAACAACAAATCTAAACAAACAAGAATTAACAATCAGTGGTCCTTACTTTCCCTCAAAGTTTATGGACTTAATTCGCCTATAAAAAGACACAGGCTAACAGAATGGATACATAGATAGAATCCACACTTCTGCTGCATACAAGAAACACATCTAAACTTAAAAAGACAAACATTACCTCAGGGTAAATAGTTTGGAAAAGATCTTCCATCAAATGGACCCAAGAAGCAAGCAGGTGTGCCTATCCTAATACCTAACAAGTTAGACTTCTAACCAAAATCAATCAAAACAGATGAAGAAGGTCATTTCATATTCATCGAGGGAGAAATCCACTAGGACATCAAAATGAACATCTAAGCCCCAATTATAAAGGCACGACATTCATAAAACAAAAGCTACTAAAGCTCGTATAAAACTTATACACTCATAATGGGAGGTTTCAACACCCCACTCTCACCACTAGACAGGACCAAAAGACAGAAATTTTAAAATGAAACAAAAGAACTAACAGAGGTTATATCCCAATGGGTTTAACAGATACCTATAGATCATTCCATCCAAACACAAAAGAACATACCTTCTTCTCAGCTCCACATGAAACCTTCTCTAAAATAAACCACATACTAGGTACCATCCAAACCTCACCAGATCCAAAACAATTGGAAGAGTCCCCTGTTTCTTAACAGACCATCATGCTTTAAAGTTGGAATTCAAAAACAAAACAAATTGCAGAAACCCTACAAACTCATGGAAACTGAACAATGTGCAATTGCACCACACCTGGGTCAAGGATGAAATACAGAAAGAAAGCAAAGATTTCCTAAAATTGAATGAAATGAAATCACAACATACCAGAACTTATGGGACACCTTGAAAGCAGTTTTATGAGGGAAGTTCATTGCACAAAGTGCCCATATGAAGAAAATGGAGGATAGTCACATTAGAGAATCGACAACACAACTGAAAGCCTTAGAAGAAACGAAGCAAACTCACCCTGGAGGAGTAGACCCCAGGAAATAATCAATTTGAGGGCTGAAATCAATAAAGTAGAAACTAGGAAAACAATAGAAGGTATCAATGTAAGAAAGAGTTGGTTTTTCAAGAAAACCAACAAGATAGACTGATGGGAGATGTTATCCTGTAAATATGTTTCTCATACTGGTTAATGAATAAAGCACCTGGGCCAATGAGAAAACAAGATAGGCGGGGCTAGGAGACAAGGAGGAAAGAGGAATTAGTTAGGGGGGTCAGCATGTAGAGTGCGAGGAAGCAAGATGCCAGGCCTGCTGCTCCCTGATAAGAATACCACGTGGAAATACTTAGATAAGTAGAAATGGGTTAATAATTAAGACAGAACTAGCCCATAAACAATAATGGTCACTGGCCAACGGGATTGTATCAAATACAGAGTCTCAGAGTGTTATTTGGGGCTGGCGGGGCTGTGGGCCCAGACCAGTGGCAGGTGGGCTGGCAGAAAACAACAAGCTACAATAGACAAACCTTTATACAAACCAAAAAAAAAAAAAGGCAAAGAGTACATGCAAATCAACAAAATCAGAAATGAAAAAGGGGGCATAACAACAGACATTGAGGAAATCCAGAAAATTTTTAGGTCATACTTTGAAAAACTGTACTCCACAAAATTCAAAAATTTAAGAATTCAAGGGAACTTGACAAATTTCTGGATAGCTATCACTGAACAAAATTAAATCAAGAACAGATAAGAAAACTAAATAGAAGCAGTCATCAAAAGCCTCACAAAAAATAAAAAAGAAGCCCTGAGCCAGATGGAATTAGTACAGAATTCTAACAGAAATTCAAAGAACTAATACCAATAATCCTCAAATTATTCCACACAATAAAGCATAATGTTCATTACCAAACTCTTTTTTACAAGGTTACAATTATGTTGGCACCCAAGCCACTCAAGGACACGACAAAGGAAGAGAACTACAGACCACTATCATTCATGGGAAGTGACACAAAAATTCTCAATAAAATGCTAGCAAATCAAATCCAAGAAAACATCAGGGAAATCATACACCATGACCAAGTAGGCTTCATCTCAGGGATGCAGAGATGGTTCAACATAAAAAAAAAAACCTATCAATGAGATTCACCATGTAAACAAACTGAAAAAGAAAAAAAAATCATCTCACAAATGCTGAAAAAGACTTTAGACAAAATCTAAGAACCTTTCATGATAAAGGTCTAGGAGAGACAAGGGATAACAGGAGTATAGTTAAACAAAATAAGAGCAATATACTGTAAACCAACAGCCAACATAAAATGAATGGAGAGATCCTTATGTTTCTCTTAAGGAGAGAACCTCTAAAATCAGGAACATGACAAAGCTGCCCACTGTCTCCATATCTTTTCAATATTGTTCTTGATGTTCTAGCTAAAGCAATAAGAAACCAAAATGAATTTAAGGGGATACAAATTGGAAAGGAAGAAGTCAAGCTGTCACTATTTGCAGATGATATGATAATTTACATAAGTGACCCCCCAAAAAAAGTCTACCAGTGACTCCTTCAGCAATTTAGCAGGATACAAGATCAACAACAACAACAAAAATCAGTAGCCCTACTACATACATATGACAAAGGTGCTGAGAAAGAAATCAAAGAAACATATACCACTTTACAATAGAAACAAATAACATAAATTATGTTGGAGAAATGCTTACCAAACAAGTGAGAATTCTCAATAGAGGATTCCAAACTGGCTGAAAGACACATAAGAGAGTGCTCAACATCCTTAGCTATCAGGGAAATGCAAATCAAAACAACTCTGAGATACCCTCATACCCCTGTCAGAATGGCTAAAATTAGAAGCAACAATGACATCTTATGCTGGAGAGAATTGAAGAAAAGGAATACTCCTCCACGCTGGTGAGAGTGCAAACTTGTACAGCCATTTTTGTAATCAGTATAACCGTTTCTCAGAAAAAAATGGGAATCAGTTTACCACAGGTCCCAGCAATTCCACTCTTAGGCATATACCCAAATGACCCACTTCATGCAACTATGACATCTGTTCAACTATGTTCATAGTAGCCTTATTTGTAATAGCAAGGACCTGGAAACAAGCCAGATGCCCCTCACCTGAAGAATGGATAAAGAACATGTGGTACATTTACACAATAGAATACTACACAGTGGGGAAAAATAAACAACAATGGGAACTTGAAATTCCCAGGTAAATGGATGGAACCTGAAGAACCATCCTGAGTAAAGTAACCCAGTCACAAAAAGAGGAACAGGGTATGTTCCTCATATATGGATTTTAGACAGAGAGCAAAGGATCACCAGATTGTAATGCACATCACCAGAGAAACTAGACTACAATGAGGAACCTAAGAGATTCATATAAGGTTCCTCACAGAAAGGGAAAGGAACAAGATCTCCTGAGCCTATTGGGAGTGGGAGGGGTCAGTGAGTAGAAAGTGAGTTAGAAAGAGAAGGGAGTAGAAGAGAGCAGGAGGGACCAAAAAGATTGAGTCAGGAGAGGAATAGATGAGAGAACAGTACAGAAAGAGATACCATAACAGAGGGAGTCACTATAGGTTTGAAGAGAAAACTGACTCTAGAGAAATGTCCAGAGACCTACAAAGATGACCCCAACTAACAATCTGAGCAACAGTAGAAAGGCAACCATAAATGCCCTTCCCTGATAATGAGATTGATTACTAACTTATATGCCATCATAGAGCCCTCATCTAGTAGCTGTTGAAAACAGAAACAGATGCCCACACCTAAACACTGAGCTGAACTCCTGGAATACAGTTTCAGAAAGGGAGAAGTGATAAGAAAAGGGGTCAAGACCAGGCTTCAGAAACACAGACAGCTGACTTGAACAACGAGGAGCTAATAGACCCCCAGACTGATAGCTTGGAAACCAGCATTGGACTGACTCAGACCTCCCAAATGTGGGTCTCAATTATAAGGCCTGGCCGTCTAAGGGTCCTTTGACAGTAGAACCAGGATGTATCCCTGGTGCATGAAAGAAATTTGGTAGCACATTCCCCATGCAGAGATACTCCCTTAGCTTAGAGAAATGAGGTATGACCTAGACCCTACTCCAAATAACTTGACAGATTTTGATTATCCCTCCTGGAAGGCATTAACCTCTGGCAGTGTGTGTGTGGGGGGGTGGGGGGATGGGAGGGGTTTCTTGGGCATGGGAGGAAGGGTGAAGGAATTGGGATCAATATGTAAAAAAATAATAATAAACATAAGAAAAGAGATGTTGAGAATTTGGCATAGATACAATCATCATGTTCCTGAAAACATATTAAGTGTGTGATAAATGCATCATATTTCACTAAATTTATGTCATTACATTTTTCACAATAAAATTTGTCAAGTGGAAATAAAATCATTGCAATATGTTTTATTAAAATGATAAATTTGTAAAGATACATAGTTGTTTTTTTTTGAGTATTTGAGACAATTTCCTGATAATTACATGTGAAATTCAATTTTTTTTCTAAAATTCATTAAATATAAAATTCGCATAGTATTGAAATTAGAAAATATGTTCTGGTTAAATATTCATTTTAAAATAGGCATAAACGTTAAAAAGAATATCTCTACTACCTTGTTAATTAGACTATATGGGAATTATTGCAGGAAGAGTTCTTTCTAAAATATTTCTGTGAAGCTTTTAGATCTTTCAGAAGGGTTTCAGGAGATTTTTATGAGTGCTAGACCTAGACATGAAGAATTCTGAGATGACATTCTTCTTACATGGAAAATACTCAATATTAGTTGATTTACCTCTTAACAAGTGACAAAACCTGATGAGTTCATCAATGGGGAGTCAATGATGAGTTAGGAAATAGGACCATGGATATCCCACCACAGCTTATTGAGGATCATCTGGTGATTAAAGCACCTGGGGAGTAGACAACTGTTTTCTTTAGCTCTTTATTTAACCCTAGTAAGCAGTTCATTATATTATAAATACCTTCATCACACATGCCATTTAATAATCTTAATGACACACACTGGGAAACACTCACATAACAATTCACATGCAAAGACATGAAAGCAAACAGAAAAGTTTGTCAAGAGGATGTAATCAACATCACTAACAGAAACAAGAAAGATAATCAGTATAGATATGAAAATAACAATAAAATTCATTCTTGTGTATAATTTTTATAGAGTAATAAAATCAATATGACTGTTTTAAAAGAAAACTTTAATTATTAGCATCATAAAAGCCTTGAATCACCCTGACCTGGACAAGATTCCTTTGCACTAAAAGAGAATGTCAGTGAAGTAATACATACATGGGGATGGAGAAACGTGTCTTCAAGAGTGTCACATAGACCCTGAAAATCAGCTGATGGAAAGCATGTTTTCATCCAAAACATCTCATATTTCACTACATTTTCTTCATAGACACTTTAGTAATCAATTCACAGATTGACAGTCTTAATAAATAATATCCTTATGCTTTCCATTTAAGAGTGATTCCAGAGGGAAAAATCAATGCCTTTTTAAAATTTGATTCCACATTTATTCCATGAAAAGTTCCTTTTATAAATGTGAACTCTGCAGTGGAAGCTCATTAGTTTAATTATTCAGCATAGATAATGTGCAATTTGAAAACATGAGGCCTTTGATCCCTAACCTTTCCAATCTCTGTTGGAACCGGTACAACATTTTAGAATCTATTAATGTCTTTTCTCTTGGATTCTTTCTTACTTTTATTTCAGATGACATATAAAATAGAAAACATAAGCACAAGCATTCATGCAGAAATGTTTTATAATGATGTAAAAGTTTAGTGAGCGAAGTACATTTTCATTCAATATAGCTAGTTTCAAGCTTAGATTTATTATAACTATCTTTCTAGATCATCTAAGATCTTTGAAGTTACTGATATTCATTTAAGTATTTGAAAGACTATACAATTTTCTCATAAGATGCAGAGAAAGGTAGTATGCACACAAAGCAGAGTATGTGTGCTAACCAAAACAATCATGATACTTCTCATCATAAGCATGTTTCTGAGAGTTATCACCTACCATTTATTTTCCTCCCCAGTGTAGTTATTATGGTGACAGCCTTACCACTTGCTTCCATGTTGCGTACTATTTCGGAGTATAATTTTAAAAGAATGTTTATACTATTTGTCTTAGAAATATAATGATTTCAAAATAAATGTTCAGTTATTTTACAAATCAAAGAACCAATCATATAGAGGCCACCCTCTGATTCAGAATCTGGGTTACTGAAGCAGTAGCCTCTCATTATATATTCTGGATAATCATGGCCTGCCTACACTAATGAAATGCCAAAGTTGACAGAAATGCCTATGAAGCACCCACAAAAAGCTCAGGGAGACTGAGGAATACTTAGAAATAGGGGAACATAGAAAATAGTCTTTGCCATGGAGCAATACATTACTTGGTTGTCCAACAACAAATTGTCACCTGGGAAAATTCATATACAAGTAATATGGTTATTTATATTTGGGAATGCATATGTTTTGGTTAATGTAATATTAAAATGACATGACCTGGAATCATCTGAGAGTAGAGAACTTCGTTTGAGAAATTGCCTTCATAATATCAGGCTGAGACAAGTATGTAGGGCATTTTCTCAATTAGTGATTGATGTAGTAATGCAAATGCCATTATGGGTAATACGATCCTCAGGCTGGTTTTTATGAGTTCTACAGGAAAACAGGCTAAACAAGACAGGGAGAACAAGCAAGTCAGCAGCACTGCTATGTGGCCTCTGCATCAGCTCCTATCTCAATTTCTGGCCCTGCTTGAGTTCCTGTCCTGACTTCCTTTGGAAATGAACTCTGATGTGAGACTCCAAGTCAAATAAATCCTTTCCTCACCAACTTGCTTTTCAGCTTGTGTTTCATTGATGCAATAATAAACCTAAGAGTGGATAAATATATGTATGTAACAATATATATTTATATATGCATGTGAGAAACAATTAATGAAATAAGGTTACAAATTATTTAAAAGTCAAAGACAGATATATTGAAGGGTTTGGAGGGAGAAAAATGAAGGAGGAATGGTTTAGTTATATGACAATTTCAAAAATAAAAGAAATAATAAAATGAACAGCAAAGCCATAAAACGATTATAGTTTATACTGATAAATAATGGATCTATCATGTATCTATCATAATAGTCTGACACATTCATAAAATATATAATCAAGTCATAGTACTAAACATTTCTGCAGTATTTAACTCAAATATTTAACATAGGAGAAATCATTATGGATGATGAAGTAATGTATGCCATTTCTTCAAAGCATATCATACTGTGGTGTATACCTATCAAAAGCTTAAACACACTTAGATATAGCAAGTACACACTAAAATTGCCATTTAATGAAATTAATACAGTTTTTATCATCTGCTGAAAAGTGCTTTACATTTGGTAAATGACCCGCTATTGTGGTCTAATAAGTTCTTTTTGCTTAATTCACCTTTAAAATAAAAATTTTAAAAAAGGTAAATAAAGCAGAACTATCAGATCCTTTTCATTATATTCTGAAAATGTATTGTTTACATTTATTAGGAGAGAATAGTCATAAATCATCAAACTTTAAATAACCTGCTGCAAAGTAGTGAATGTGAGCACTGTAGGGATGTATTGTATGAGAGAAGAGTAGCAATTTTCAAGAAAACACGTTGTCTGCAGCATAGAGAAACACTGATTTTAAAGTTCCAGGAAATGCATTTTTCATGGTCTAGTTTTAGTAGTGCTGGAAGGTGCTATGGACGTTAATGCTTTCGAGAAAGCATCCGTGATCTTCCCCGTCACTGGACTATGAATGATTCAATACCAAAATGCCAGGCTACATGTGTGTTTTGGAACAATAGTGACAATTGTGATGAGGGTAACAAATGTGTTTTGATTGCATGTGAGGCATACCCTACAGGTGAGGATTTCATTCCAGATTCGGCAATTATGGCCAAAGGCTCTTAGCTAGGGAAATCAGAGGCCTTAAGGTAAAAACTGCTATTACTGTGATTATGCTTATGAATTGCTTTCTGATCATTTATGCTACTGTCAGTCTTAGTCAGAGAATTGTCTTTGAAGAGGGAGACAGAAAATTGAAAGATGTGTTCCTATTCAGAGTGCTAAGATTAAGAGACGAGTTCTCTACTTACTCAGAAGTGTCCTCCATTTGGAAAGCTTTGTACAAATGAAACTCTGAACGTCTTCTGTCACCAATCCACTTAAACTGAAATGTCATGTTGAACACTCTGTACATGTATAAGGTTATCCACTTGTACTCTTAAAAGTTACAATTATATTTTATTATAGTATGAACAATATAAACCCACAGACAGATACTTGGGTTGAAGCTGAAAATCAGAAAAGCAAAGCAGGCAACCACTAGAGAAAACTTACCTCTAACAACACTTAGGTGGTCCTGTCTTTAGCGAGACTTCAGAGTGAATACCTATCACTCCTGTTTCCACCTGCCTTAGAGTTCTCTCTCCTACTGGGAATAAAGGTGTGTGCCACCACTGTCTAGCTTGGATGGCTGATTAGTGTGACAAGCTTTGCATTCTGATCATCAGGCAAGCTTTATTTGTTTGATCATAAACAAAATGTCAATACAATTTTCCTATTTAAAAAAAAATACTGTATTTGTGCCAGAAGGTGGTGGCACATGCCTTTAATCCTAGCACTGGAAAGGCAGAGGCAGGCAGATCCCTATGAGTTCGAGGTCTACAGAGCTACATAGAAAAATCCTATCTTTAAAAACCAAAATAAATGAATAAGAAAATAAAGTATGTGTATATTGAATTGACCTAAATCATAATAAGTAGACAGAAAATTTATTTTATTGCATATATCTCTGGGGAAATTAATGAATCATGTAATAATTGCAAACAATCTGAAGAAATACCCAATATATTCCCAAATTGAGTATGCCAGACTAAAACAGACTGTAATGTACAGTTTCAACCTTTCTATAAATTCTCAATGCAGGTAGTTGTCAGATACACAATTTGAAAATAATTTCCCCTCTTTTGTCCTTTTTCATTAGCGTTTTAAAATGATGATACAGTTGAAGACTTCCATGACATTAATCTACAAAAGCTGCTCTTTGTAGAACTTAATTCTTTTGAATGTGAGCTATTTGGAAGGGATTTGATGCTGGCTTTGCCCAGGTACTCACACTTCCCTCATCAGTGCAATGCTTCTTTCTGCTTCTTTCTACCCAGAGGTTTGACCCTCTCTGAACAAGGACCTTCTGTTCAACCCCCTTTTGATGTTTATCCTGACCTCTCAATTATGGGTTTATGGAGACTCAGTCCCTCTTCTCCGTCTAGTGTAACCATATACATTTCTTGGTGGAACTACACTTAACTATTGCCATTTGCATTAATGTTTTCTGATATTCATAGGTTTTATCTCTCACTAGAGTTACTCATTAAAATCTAGTCAAGAGGTTCTCAGTAGTCCAATACTGTGAGATTTTTTTTATACACCTCATGTTGAGGTACCCACAGTCATAAAATTACTTTCACTGTTACTTAATAACTATAATTAGCAGAGTATATGGATATATTACATATATCAAAGTATAAAACAAATAGTAACAACTCTTTCTGGCATAACTACCTATTAATATCAATGGCTATTGTCTGTCACTTGTTGAAGTAAAATAAAATACCAACAAACAAACAAAAAGTAGCTTAGAGGCTATTTCCATGCTATTTTTAAGTCACCTAATATATAACCTTATACAACCGCATTTATTTTTCAAATAGGCAGGATCAATTATTTCGTTCTTCCACCTCATACCTTTTACTGTATTAAATTATTTCCTGGAAAACTGAATATCTGTTCTTATATAGTGTTATTTTTCACTATTACCATATAAAGCAAGATATTATATGAAAATGTACATATATATACATACTTATATATGTGTTCACACACATATATACACACACTTAATTTTCAAATAAGCCAAAGTATGCTACCTTTTCCAAAATTAAATAACACTACATATTTCTTTCAGTGAGAAAATCGATTACCCTTCTCTTTTGTGATAGCTTTACACAAAAGCTATCTCAGCTTTTCTCCTGATTCATAGGATTAAAATTTCCTGTGAATACATATATGTATGCGCTTGTGCGTGCATTTATGCATGTGTGTGTGTGCATGTATGTGTGTGTGCATGTGTGCGTGCTTGTATGTATATGTGTGAGTACATGTGTGAGTGTGTGTGTGCATGTATGTGTGTGTGCGTGTGTGTGTGTGAGTGAATGTGTGAGTGTGTGTTTGTGTGTGAGTGTGTGTGAGTGTGAGTGTGTGTGAGTGTGAGTGCATGTATGTGAGTGTGTGTGTGTGTGCATGAGTGTGAGTATGTGTGAGTGTGTGTGAGAGTGTGTGTGAGTGTGAGTACAAGTGTGTTGAGAGAGTATGTGTGAGTATGTGTGAGTGTGTGTGAATGTGTGTGTGAGTGTGTGTGTGTGAATGTGTGTGAGTGTGTGTGCACGCGTGTGTGTGTGTGTGTGTGTGTGTGTGTGTGTGTGTGTGTGTGTGCTTCCGCAGGCTGACTTCAAGATCACTAGGATAAGTACCGTTAATTCGGAACTTGCCAGCATCTAGAATCAAATGACAGAAGACCTTCTTGTTATGCCTTCAGAGGGACTGTCTTAATTGAACTGGGAAGACATAGTGGAACCACTTCATGCCAAAGGATCCAGAACTTCATAAGATAGAGAGAGCAGGGTGAGCACTAACCATACTGCCTCAATTCATTACTCTTGTCTGTCATAATGTAATCAGCTTCCTCATGGTCCTTTATCCCTGACTTGACAGTCAAGAGCATTTTCCTTAAATGTGTTGTATTATAGTGTTTTATTATAGTAACAGGTAAAGATATTAAGATATCCACCCACATGCTAAGCAAGCATTATACCATTGAGCTATCCTCCTGTCTGATTATTTTGCTTGTTCTTGAAAAAGAAATTATGCTTTGCCAATACAAATTTGAACTTGATTGATACAGAATGACGCTCTATATGCTTTGATATGTGTTGCTCTTATAGTTTCCTGCATAAAGCTGTTTCAGTCAATGGCTAGAAAAGGTATAGCTAGGCAAGAAAATTCAAACAAGGATGCTGAGGAAAGGAAAGTGGAGTGAGAGAGACACCATGTACCTCCTAAAGGAGTAACATAGTAGAGCATTACTAGTAATTCACAACCTGTGGCAATTAATAGAATTGGGTTAACATATAAAAGACAGCTAGCCAGTAATTTGTCTGTGCCATTAGCCAAACAATTATAACTGATATTAAAACTCAGAGTGTTACTTCACAAGAGGCTGTAAAAACTGAATGAAAGGACAGAATACATCCAACTACAGTGGCTGTTTCTCTTCTTTCATTGATTTTGTCTTAAAAGGCAAATCTTTACTTTTATGAAAAATTGGGTTTCTATATTTTTTTAAACACAACACTGCCATTTGCATGCTAGCATCAATTCAAAATTCATCATTTCCAAGATATTTATTTATTCTAAAGATTATAATAATCTGAGATATAAAAATATATTTTACTTGTCCACATTATTATATATTTTATGTCTGTTCCACTAAAAGGAAAATGCTGCTAAGATGAGTAAATTTGTCTGTATTATTTGCTAATGTGGTAATAGGAAACACTCACAGTCTGATAACACAAGTTCAAACTAATTTCCTCATATGTTACATACAGGCCTTACAACCTGGTTATATCTGCCCTTGTGAGCACTAAATCATACCTTGCTTGCCAGATTAGATGGGGATAGAGTATTTGAAAAGAAATCAAAGAAAATAGAATTGATTAAATGCTTTTGTAAAAAGAGCCAAGCCACAAAATTAAACTGACCAGAATTGTTTATCATGGGTGTGAAATTGTGACTTAAAATCAATACTGGAGTCAAAGAAAGAAACGAGAGAAGGACAAAATGGTATTTTATATCTAAAGACATGTTCAGTTCTATTCAGTGGAGCTGAAGGCAGTGTTTTTAGATTATTTAAGTTGCAACCAAGTGTAAAGAAACATAATTAAACTTCAACTAAAACAAAACCTTTACTTGCTAAATACAAATGAGCAGCATGGTACAAGCTCCTTAACCTTCCCTTTGTGGAAAACTTGTCACCACAAACACATTAAACAGTACAATTCATGCAAGACTGAGCCATTTGGGCCAATTATTAAGTATGCAATACAGAATAGATACTACTATAGCGGCAAAAGATTCTAGAAACCTGTGTATAGGTTGTATGACTTTCATAAAATTCACACAATTTGGATAGATTGTAGCTAACACAAAAAGCAACTCGTTCTATTTAGAAAGTAGAAAGCGTTCACTTTTAGTAAGAACTAAATGTTTCTCCCACCAGCATAACTATGCCTTAGTCTCTCATACTAGGAAAGAAAATACAGACTGGTCCTTCCATTGTTCTACTCCTGAACTCTGTCTTGTGTTTGCCTCTCCTAGGTTCTCAACTCACTAGTGCTGTTAACCTTCCTAAAATCATGTTCCTCATGAGCCCACCCATACAATTATTTTCATTATAACTATGTAACTGTAATTTTAATATCTTTATGAATCATAATGTAAAATCTGTGTTTTATAGTGATCTTAGCAAGCCCTGTGGAATGGTCATTTAACCCCCAAAGGGGTTGACACCAATAGATGGAAAAAAGTGCCCTTAAGCAACCATATTAGTGATGACAAATAATAATTTTTAAACTGATGTTGAAGTCAATTTTGTAATTATTTTACTGAGATTTTTAGATAATTTTTTCAACTACATGGGTGTATATTGTCTACTGACGACTACCCTCTCACCTTCTAAAATGTACTGTCAAGGATGAAACCTAGGTCATCAAGCTTGATGGTTAACAATATTCCCATCTCAAATATATATATATATATATATATATATATATATATATATATATATATATGATATTTCCTTACAGTCATCTGGACTTGATGTTTCATATATTTCACCACCATCCCCATGTGTGTATTTAGCAATATCAGTGAAATTCTTCACTTAACTCTGTGGCTGGTTTGTTTTGATTAGGTGAGTTTGTGGATCTGGCTTGTCTGTTTGATTTAACATATTTTTATTTCATTGCTGATCTGTAGTTTTACTTCAACTTTACTTCCTCAATATCTGGCATAATGTTAATTGCTTTTTCTACTTATTTTGGATTTGCTTGTCAATTTGTCTAGGATATTGAGGTATATATATTATTCATTTGATATATATAAAGGTAGATAGATAGATAGATAGATAGATAGATAGATAGATAGATAGATGACATTTAATATTCCATGCCTTAATTTTCTTCTTTTGGAATGAACTTTGTACTTTCCTTAAGATTTCTGAGCGACATGATTTCATTTTTATTTTATCAAGTAGTTTTTAATTTTTCCTTCTAATTTCTTTAGTGTGTGTATGTGTGTGTGTGTGTGTGTATTTATGTTGATTGTATGTTTCTGCACCATGTCCATGTCTGGTGTCTACAGAGACTAATAGAGGGCATACAGTTTCCTGAAACTGAAGCTGGAAATGCTCGTGTGCTATAATGTAGTGCTGGGCATTGAACCCAGATCCTCTGGAAGAGCAACTATTACTTATAACCACTGAGCAATCTTACCAACAGTTCTCTGATTTCATCAATGTCAAATTACATCAATGTGTGTCAATATATATTGTTTTACTTTTTAAATTTTAATTTAAATCACTTCCCTCTTTTCCATATCTTCCCCTAATCTTGTTTTTCTTTCTTTTAGTCCCTTCAATACTATTCCCAACTCTCAAAGTTGTGACTTTTCAAAAATCCCTATTATAATTCATACACATACCACACACTATATATGTGTATACTAGCTATGATTTCCTTTTAACCAATATTAGGATCATTTTGGGAAGAGATTACTTCTCCCTCACTAGTTCTTTGTCTAAGGGTTGGACCTAATGAGATTTTTCTCTAAAGTTACAGTATCTTTTCATGTGTCAGTGTTCAAATCTTGTTTAGGAAGCCATATATATTGATATATCATGAATGTTGCTTCCAAGTCAATTACAGGAGACCAAGTATTACTGTAAATTCCCTCATCCCCTGGCTCATAACATTTCTGAATACTTTTCCATAATGTCCCATAAGTCTCAGGAGCAAGAGTTGTGTTGTATGTATATCCACTGGGGACAGAAACCCCATGGTCATATGGCTAATTGTGCTTTTCTCTAATAATCTTAATTTGCTGTAAGAAAAAACAAAAAGCAAAAAAAAAAAAAAAAACTTGTTTGAGGAATACTAAGAAGCTATACTATCTGTGGCTGTAAGAATAAGTTTAAGAATGCAATTAGAAATTATGCTGGTTTCATGAAATGCCATTGCCCGATTCTTCTCTAAGATCCATGATTTCACAAGCCTCAGTTGGTTTGCTAGGTTTTCATTACCCCACATGATTTCTTTTCTCTTAAGTGGACCTAAACTTATACCACTTACACCACATTTGGTTACCACTAGGGTTTGAGTGCCACTAATGCCGCTTTGGGAATTTTTTGTTGTGCTGATTAATGTTGGTTATCATTGGCACAAAGTCATTTAGGGCTATTGATTGTTCCCTTCTTGGAACAATGACAGTTAAATGGTTAAGAAGGAGAATTTTAAGTACACTCCAGCTGGAGTATTATAATTCCTGTGTCCAAATTTCCATCGAAATAGAAACTTTTCAACTTCAGAGAGGCATGAAAGGCCAAGAACAAAAGTCTATTATATTTTGGGAGGCACAACTCAAAGGCAGAGTTACTATATGTGTTCCTGTTTGTTTTTCACCATCTTCTGAGGGACATTGTCAGCTGAGGTGGTGTGAGTTCATTATGTGCTGAAGCTTTATTTATCATCTTAGGTAATTAAATAATGTGTTGCCTTGATGATGTATGAAACAGCCATAACCTTATCTGTTCATATTCCCTCTTGATTTTCCCTGACATTCTCTTTTCCCCAAAGACTAAATGAAATACATAATTCAAAACACCTCCAATCCTAATGTGGTGGATAAAATAGAAATAGCTCCCATAGCTCACCTATTTGAACTCATGTTCATAAGTGATTGGCGGTGTTACCACTTAACTGGTACTAGGAATCATGGCCTTTTTGGAGGTAGTGTATCCCTGATGGTGGAGTTTGGGGTTTCAAATAAACAAGTTAGGCCTAGTGTCTTTTCCTTTTCATATTTTCTGATGATCCAGATGTAGGATTCTAAGATACCTTTCCAGTACTCTATGTGTCTGCCGGCTGCCATGCTTCTCACCATGAGGAAAATGGACTAATCTTCTGAAATTGTAAGTGAACTCCAATTAAATTTTTTCCTATGGCCGTGACATCTCTTCTCTGCTAAGTTACTTGCCAAAGGCAGCAAAGTTCTATTTAATAACATCAACTTAAAAAATCTCTAAATTGAGGCTTACCTTAGCACGTGGAGGTATGAAAATACAAGCACAACTTATTCAGAACTCAAAGAACAAAATGTTGGAAGAGTTCATATCACACCCTGGACAGGTTCATTCTAAAGAGAAATGATGAATGTAAGGTTGAGTAGAATAGGCCCATCAGCTTTTTCATAATACTTCTGAGCTGTTGTTTGAGTTTCCTAATCTGGGAATAGATACAATACCTGAATATGTTTTGAAGGGATACTCTTGGAAGGGATACTTACTCTGCTTGCATTTATTTCCTTTGAATTTGTCTTTGATATCAGTTTTTGTTCCTCAAAACTCCTTAGGAGCTCATGTACAAGGCCCTGGAAAATGTTTCAGAATCTCTCAACCTGATTTGCATTGAATTTTCAACACCCTGATTTTATTTTAGTAGTTAAAGAAGGCACAACACATACGGCAGACTTCATGCACTGTGTTTTATTAGTATTTCCTGAAAAAAACTGTGAACTTTATTACTCCCTGATTATAATGCCAGGTATATCACAAATCTGTATTAATAAGTGCTTTCATTCTATGCTTGGCTCTCTGGACATATTTTGTGCTATTTTGAGACCACTGTCTGTGTTCCATGACCTAAAGCATCCTAGGATATCTACTGAGAGAGACAGGATTGTTTAGGAGGCAGTGGCTCATTTCTTTTAAGGTTTTGACAGAGCTCCACAACTCTGTGTTTTTATGACCCACACTCTGGAGTTATATATCATTAGGTATTATTATACTGGCTCAGAATAAGAAACAGTGCTACTTTCTGACCCAGCAAGTCCTGAATCCTCTTGAAAATTGTTTAGTTTTTTTTCTTTTGTACTGTATGGTATTCAATGAAAAAAATTCAACTGCTACTTCCAATGTTTAGGCAAAGTACATGTTTTTCCAAACTCATAACCTGTTTTATTTTACATTTTAGCTTAGCTATAACCAAATATGTATTCAGTATTCCTATATACTTGGAGCATATTATTAGTGTACCTTGAACAAAACTGTAAGCATAATCATGCAAATATCTGCTAGCCAATGTTATTATTATTATTATTATTATTATTATTATTATTATTATTATTATTATATTATGTTAGCATGGATTCCTACATTAGATTATTATTGTGATTATTGAAATATATTGTAATATTTGAATCACAGAATTCTATAAAACACGTTTATATTTTTCTTCAAGTGAGCATATCAGAAATATTTCCTGTGCTTGCTATGCCTGTCCTAATATAGTTTGGCATACTGATCTCACTGTGGTGGCAGCCAGTTTAGCATAAATCTGGGTGACAGAAGGATTTTAACTTCTGCCTTCCATACTACAGCTGCGCAGCTGAGCATTATCTCCCAAAGCCATACTTTTACTGCAGAAGTAAATCCTCCACATGTAGGAATTTGGTTTTACATCGTCTGAACAAGGCAAATGCCTGAATTTGGATTGTTCAGATTTAAAGATAGGTTAAAAAAAAAAACTACCTCTCCCAAGTTACACAAATCACATGTACAAAGATATGGCTAAAGATAAAACATAATGAGAACCTAATTCCAGAAAACCTCACATGTTTCCACTAACAAGGTGAAATATATCAAAGCCTGTATAGATTATCTACCACTGCAGTGATTTAGAAAATCATTAGTCACTGTAATTCTGAATTTAAAATTTAGGTTCATACATTAATACAGTTTTATTTTAATACTCAGTATTATTTTGTTAGAAGTATTTATTATGTATATTGTTTTCTTACATAATTTACAGAAAATCCAATACACATAAAAGCTGAGTAATAATGCCTTGCCTTTTAGATTTACTGGTTTGAAATTTGAGATGGATTTAACAAGATCTGTCCAATCTCAGCTTCTCTTTAAGAATGAGCCATAATATTTCTTACTCTTGCACATGATATGTTATCAACAGCTGAGGGAGTTTATACAGCCTAGTTATCTGAGTCAGTATATTCTGCTCAAGTTTCTCTTGAGTAAATTATAAGAACTATGAAAAACAGGTCAAGCTAACATACTGAATTGTGAGGTTTTATTCAATATTATTGATATAAATATCACATTTAAAAATAGTGTTCCTATTTCTTTGATGAAGCAGCATCTTGTAGAGTTTTGTAAATATAATTCACATGGAAAGAAAATCTCTCAGTGAATATATACAGAAATCACATTATTTAGATTCCTGTGGGTTCACATACTGCAAATTTTCTCAAGAGTTGCTATGAGTCATGATTTCATGGAGATAGTTGATTAAATAACAGGCTTATGAAAAAATGAGAGGGATACCACAATAAAAGGAATCATTATATGTTTGAAGAAAAACTGACTTTAGAGAAATTTTCAGAACCTACAAGAATGACCCCAACTAACAATCTGAGCAATAGTGGAGAGGCTACCATGAATGCCCTTCCCTGATGAGATTGATGACTAACTTATCCACCATCATAGTCATCTAGTAGCTGATGGAAGCAGAGGCAGACACCCACAGCTAAACACTGAGCCAAACTCCTGGAATCCAGTTGCAGAGAGAAAGGAGTGATAAGAAAATGGATCAAGGCCAGACTTCAGAAACACTCAGAGACAGCTGACTTGAACAAGGGGGAGTTCATGGAACCCCAGACTGATAGCTCAGAAACCAGGATTGGACCAACTCAGACCCCCGAACAAGGGTCTCAGTTAGAAAGCCTGGACAGTCTAAGAGACCTCTGACAGTGGAACCAGGATGTATCCCTGGTGTACGAAAGGACCTTGGGAGCACATTCCCTATGGCAGGCTACTCTCTTAGCTTAGAGCCAGGGGGAAGGGCCTAGACATTACTCCGTATTACTTGACAGATTTTGATGATCCCTCCTGGAAGATCTTACCCTCCCTGTGGAGTGGGTGGGTAATTGGATGGGAGAGGGGTTCACAGGGCATGGCAGGAAAAGAAAAAGAGGGAACTGGGATCGATATGTAAGCATATTAAAATATATTTAAATTTAAAAAGTGAGAGAGAAAAAAAAAAAACAACAGAATTCCGGAGTATATCCCATAAAAGCAGGAACCATAATGTTATTACAACAGAACAAGAGCTAATTGTAATGTCATGCAAGTAGACACCCAGTTTCTTGCCAGCACTGACTTTTCTCTAGCTATACTGAGTGAAGCTCATTTGAACTCACAGATTATGAAGAAGAATGCGCAGGGCAAAAAATGGTTTTCACTGGAACCCCAGGCACATATTATGGTCTTCAGTTTAATATTTTTATGAGATTCCTGATGGTATGAACAAGTGAGTCTCTGGTTCCTTTGTCTTCTCTTGGGGCTCATCTCCTTCTGGTTTGTGGTTTGCATTGCCCATCATCGATGTGATATTTTCCTGTTTTATCTTAATTTTTCTTGTTATCTCATTAAAGCAGTTTTTTCCCCTACTGTGTGGAGCCAGAGGGGAGGGTAGAAGAGGCTGAGTAGAGGGAGCATAAAGTACAATCAGGACATAGTGAAAACAAAGAGAAAATACATTGTGAATTATAATTTAAGCCTGTCATCTTCATGAAATAGTTGGCTGTGTATATCAATGTTGCCAATTTCTTCATTTACCTGGTATCTATGTCTTTTGTAATACGCATCAATATATAGGATTATATATTTTATAAATATATATTATAAATTATAAATATATAAATATAAATGTATATTTATATTTTATAGGATTGTATATTTTCAACCAGCTGGCTGTGCTGCAGGAGGGGTAAATATTTCCAGACTCATGAATGCAAATGAGTCTGGAAAACTATATAATCAAAGCTTATTTCATATAACTATCTTGCATATATTGGTGGATTATATACAATTAAATAATGTTGGCAAATGGATATTTTCAACTGACATTTACACACACTGTAACACACACTTTGATCATATTGATCCACTGTATGCTTTTTTCTTGCTTCTCTTACCTAGAGGCTACTACAATTAGACAAAGAGGTTCTATTCATCACTCATGTCTATATGTTGACTAGATATGGATATGGCATTTTGCTTAATATGAATATATATATTTCTACTAATTTCCTGAAAAAACTTTCTTAGAGTTAAGATAGCTCCTTATGTGAATACTCCATTCTTTCTTTGCTCTCAGTGTATTCATGGGCATCTAATTTAACCTCAGAGTTTTACTGGGTCATAGATGTAGAACATTTGCTCAATGTCGGCAAGTCGGTGTTTTATCCACAGCAGGCAATGGTTTTATGAAAGCAGTGTACATAGATATATATATATATAGATATAGATATTCAAAATTAAACTATAGAATTTGTCTTCTAAAGTTTTAAGTTTTGCTAAATCCGATTTCTTATAACTTCTGCAAGTCTGATACTGATTGAAGTAGCATTCACTATCCAACAAAACTTGGTATAATCTCTCTTTATCCCAAATTCATTGTGCATTTCTTATTCAAGATTACTTATTAAAATGCTAAACAAGAGCAGCTTTATCATCTTAATAGGAAAGTGGCATGACTAATCACACACAGTAGGTAATCCATAAATCATTTATGTTTGATTTTAAAATTATTATGCAAATCACATTTACAGCTAAATTATCATCCCAATACAATCCACATAGGACAATATTTAAATTAGTTGCACTCCCCAGACTTTCCAAATTAAGGTGGGATGAGTCAGCACAAATATTCTCTTGCTGAGACAAATCTGTCTTGGATAACCAATTCAACTGTGAAACTGCAGAACAATAGAAAATTCAGTAACATTTGCTCAGAGAAAATTCCCCTATTACTACATCAGAAACAAAGTTTAAGTAGAAGTTTATTTTGCTTCAATATTTCCCATAGGCCTCCATATCAGTACATCCCTCAGACCTGTCTAATTCAGAATATCTGCAAATAAATCACTATCCCTATGTACAGACTTTAGGAAGATAGACTAGAGACTAAGCATACAGTTGTATACATTAAAAAAATATAAATAGAAACATAAAAAAGCCAAGAAAAATTAGGCTGCAGTATTTTTTTAACTAATTTAATATTTGTTTTTTTTTTTCTCCCTGTACTCTTGTAATTCTCAAATCTCAAACTCTGGCACTGTCCTCTAACTGCTCTTCTGTTGACATTCATCTTTTCCTAAAACTTAACATCTCAGTGTTATCTCAGTTACCATAAACTGAAAAAAATCAAAATCTAAAGAAAAGAAAAAGAGAAACAAATTTTGACTTTGTGATTTCACTCTGCTCAACCATCATTGTTTATCCTGTTCAAATACTTTCCATGAATTGTGTTGTTTGCGATGTAAATCTGATTTTTTCTCACACTCTAGTCCAATATCCTGATGGAAAGATTCATGATTTATTCACTCCATGACAGTAACAAGTAACAAAGTTATCCTTATTGAGAACATATTTGGTAAATGTTTATTACTGAACAGATGACTCCCTTGACAAATAAACTTTTATTACCTATGAAATGAAGATCTAACATAACTCCATACTTAAAGCAATTATCTGTAAATAAAAACAGATGAGCACTGAATATCTCAACAACAACCAGTAAGTACTTCCTCCAAAAGAAGAAAGGCTAAACAAGTGTGATGGCTATAGGAGGTAGGATCTAAAAATGACAAATGTCATAGCAAACTATCAGAAGTGAAGAGTAGAAGCGGAATAGGAAAAGGAAATTCTCAATAGAGTAATAAAAAAACTTACGTAATTAAACTGGATCAGTCTTTAAAGTTCAGTGACACAGAACAATGAACATTCCTCAAAACTTTGCACAAACAATTCTGTTGTTGGTGTCGGTACAGAATTTAATTTCTTTGAATTTAGCAAACAGTCTCTATCTATGTATTCTATTCATATGACCAATTGTATTGTTAACAAAAGTGAGCCTAGATTTCCTCCTTGTACTTGGCTTTTAAGTTCTTAAAAATTTAACTTTCCCCAAAATTTTGACAATGATAGAGTAATGCTCACGTAATAACACATACAAAAACAAAAACAAAAAAAAACCTAAGGAACTTGCTGTTGATATTATTAAAATATTTGCTAAAGTAAAATAGGCTGCCAGTAACATAAAAAATAGTAACAGGAAAATTAAAAGTTCATTTATGTGTTACCTAGGCCCAAATAGTTTATTTTCAGGTGTTTAATTTCACACATTTTCCAAGCTAAAAGAATAACATACTACCATGTTCATAAGGGCTTTACTTTTATTTTTGGGACACATGGTGGAAGGAGATAGCAGATTCCTGGACCGCATCTCTTGCCCTCATCCATATCTGTGGGGCATTAATGCTTAGACACAAAAATAAAAATAATTCAATGTAATTTTCTTCTTTTGATAAATATATTCTGTTGAATTTTACAACATTCATCAATCATTTGCTTTACACAATATTTTTGCATTATTCATATATAATCATTTGGTTCTCAGCCTTTAAATTTACTTTCCTTGAGTAAAAGTATTACTGAGTATTCTTTAATGAACAACATTATTTAAGAAAATTCATAGCATGTATACAAAAATATATTCCGGCCTCTTACCTCAAAAATATTCAAACAGTAATTCTGCCTTCAGCCTTTAGTAGTTTATTTGACTCTTTTCATATAAATTATTTTTTTCTCATGTTATGTATCGATCCCAGTTCTTTTCACTAAATCATCTTCAGCCACAAGCACTCACTTTCCTGAATGGCACTGTAATATAATTGTATTATTTTTTAATGCCCTTTGATGATATATTCCCCGGTATAGTAACATCTAGGTAAATCTTCTTTTGTATTCTCTGAATCTTCTTGAAGTACTGCTACTTATGTTAATTATTAAGTTAGGAAGCTGTGAAAGTCTGATTAGAAAGGGTAGATTTCATGGCTATCATGTAGGTGTAATTTTTCATTAGGTACTTTGATGTTACAATGCCAAAAACAAGAAGCAGACTAAAGCAACTGTCTCTAGTCAACTCAAGCTAAAATAAAAAATGGAGTGATCAATAATGCCAATCTTCTATTTCTCTGTAGAGCAACATTTCCACAGTGGCAATGAAGAATTTGCTAATGAGAAGGCTTGGCAATAATTAAGGCATGGGTGATTTGATTTGAAACTGGAATTGTCAACAGTTATGAGTAGCAATCCTTTCAGGTGGCTGAAACCTAGGCCATTTACATCTCTCTTCAATTAATTCCTTTACAAGAGCGTTGGCGTGAGCCCTGGAGTTATACATTGTAAAATCGAGCACTTCTCATTTCCAATTCAGTTTTAATTTGCTTTCTCATTTTGTTTGGTTTCAAGTTTTGTCTGTCTAATTTTAATTTTTGAAAGAAAGTTCTCTGCTTACATCTACTAACTTAAAATTTAATCAAAATTGTTACTCTTTGATTCAGTAGCATATACATTCGTACGTATAGCTTGCCATGCCATACTTCCTCCTCTTTCATGCTAAATGCCAAGAGGTAGAAATTATTAACATTCAGTTTTCATTTCACCACTATTTTATCTGTCTTGGAATTTATTCTACACATACTAAGAGCATTTCTCCTTATTTCCATACCTTTTGTATCAACTTGGTTTCTTCCAGATAAGTACTACTTCTATGCCCCAGATTATCTTTCTGAAACCACTAGACCGAATCAAGTACAGTACTATCGTAAGCAAAGTGATAAACTACTTTAACCTTATTGATTATTCTCTTTGCAAATTTTTGCATCAGGTAACCAGCAGAGATAAACTGTTTTGTTTCTTATTTCCATTGTTAATATCTTTAATTTCTTTAATATACATCATCATTTCCAGTGTATCTTCTAATGAACATTTGAAAACTGAGTTATGAAAACAGGATCTTCTTCTGTGATTGGGGAATGTTCTTCTGTGTATAAGCTTGTCTTATTTGTTGATGAATAAAACACTGTTTGGCCATGCAGGAAGTGATATAGCAGGACAGATACTGCCAGTAGCTAACCATAGATGTCTGGAGGTATGTACTGACAGTCAGGAAGTATCAAAGATGGGCAGGTTCAGATTATAAGCAGATACAAACAGGAAATCGCTCTCTTTTCTGCAGAGATGTAGCAGGCAAAGGAGATGCAGGTCTGGCATTCCCAGCTAGCCATGACCACGTGGAAATACTTAGAGTAAAAGAAATGTGTTAATATTTAAGACAAAGCTAACCAATAAGAAATGGTAGTAACAGGCCAAGAGTTTTATAACTAATACAGCATCTCTGCGTGTTATTTGTGGCTGATATGGCAGTAGGACCAAGCTGGCTGGAAACTGAACATAACACATCTGTTTTCTGATTTGACCTCCTGTTCACACTCTAAGCAGTAAGGGTGAGGCCATCTTGTTTGAATCAGGGCATTTATCACCCTTTCAGGAAACGCTCCAAGATTCTTGATGTCTGTGTTATATTTTATTTATTTCACTTGAGGCTAGAGTGTATTTTAAAGTATCTTATTCAACAAATAAATGAAAATGAGTGATTTTATTTTTATTTATATGACATGGTTATATAATCTCATTTTGTCGTATTATATAAAACATTTATATTGTCGATCCAGTTTGCTAACATACTGGTGATGATTTTTGTATTGATACTCTAATGGGAAAATTAAATATAATTTTTATCTAAATTAGAAACAAACTTGTTTTACATATCTACCATAATTTCCGCACCCTCTCTCCCTCCTCTGTTCCCCACACCAGTCCCCTCCAATCCTCAATCTGCTCCCCAGAGAGGATGAGGCCTTTCATGGGAGTCTTCAAAGTCTGTCATATCATTTGCAGCAGGGCTCAGGCCCTCCTCCTTGTGTCTAGTCTGAGGGAGTATATCTCTATGTGGAACAGTCTATGATTTTTTTTTAACTTTATGAAGCTCTGTTGTCAAAATAATATTGCTTTTAAAGTATATACCAAAATATATATATGAATGTTACCTCTAGTGATTTAGAAAAGGCTTGATATCAAGTAGCTAAAATTTTACATGAGGATTTTACAAGATTTTGGAATGAATCCATATTTTTTCTTTTCTCCCTTCCTTGAAGATTTGTTTGGTTTTCTGTGTGTGATGACTGATCTGTAGCCTATATTTACTACAAGTGAGTTCTGATTCTGTATTTATCACTGAATCACCTAAAGAATGTTTCCAGTAACTTGGCCATTCTACTAAACAATCTGGTTAATTAATGTTTAAATATTCAGGTACTCAATTTTAGATGCACAGACTATTGAAAGAAATATATTTAATGTCAATTCCTTAGAAACTTAAAGGCCTTCATATTATTTAGTAAACCTCTGGTCATTGCATATCAAATTGCATAAAACTGCTACTTCTAATAGTGTACTATTCATGATACGCAAGATAAGAAGACAATATATGAGTCATAAATATTATAAGTAGATTAATAGGTAGAACGTTACAAGACACAATTACTTTAACTACATTCTGAAATCTATGTGACAATATGCTAAGTGACAGACATTAATTCCTGAAAGTACACTTATTTGTAGAATCCATTAAATCCCCTCTAAAAATTGAATGTTCAGAGACACAAAATAAAATATTGTAACCATAGTGAAAGAAAAATATAAACTTGATTGGGATAAAAATGTTCAAGTATATATTCATAATGAATATATCTAAAGAACTATGATATGACTATAGTGAAAAATATTGTATTTACTTGAGATTTGGTTTAATGTATACAATTTATTATTCTCAGCACTTAAAAATAAAAATCACTAATCACATAGGATATAATGTGTTGTTCTAATTGAATCCATCAACATACAGGCTAACAGGATACTTCCGGAAGTTGAACCCAATGTCTTGTGACTGAGGAACAGTCTCTGTGACACTAGTTTGAATCCATAGCCACAACTATGTATATTTAGATAAATAAAGGAATTAAAGACCAAACTAATCAAGGTGGGCCCAGGATCCCATAGTGGCTTCATGTTTGATATTACAATGTCAAGGAATAACGTCACAGACAGAAAATAAAGGAAATCCTTTTCTGGTAATTTTCAATACACTCTTTTCTCTTTTTGTTGCTTTCTTAGATGCCACATGTCCTTTTTTGTTGCCTAAAGTTATGGAAATATAGTACATGTCCCATTCAGTCTGTAGGAGGGAACGGTTTGTGAAGATGTTATATTTCATTTTATTAATGTACCCTTAATGTACAATTAAGCATTTAATTGTATCTATAAACACACATTTTCTTCTGTTTAAAAGAAGATTCCACAAATATAAATCTGAAATACTAGGCGAGATCTATCAGGCAGATATTACATATGAAAGGAAGAATTACTAAAGAGGAAGTGTACCTACCTACATGCTTGCAAACAATCATACACAAAACATAAAGAAAATAATTTTAGTACATGAAGTAATCTCAATGTTCATTTGATGACTTAATTTTTAAACCAAATGTAAAATACTTTATATAACTTATTATATATGTATGTACATATATACATATATAATAAGTTATATAAAGTATATATATATACATATATATATATGTGTGTGTGTGTTTTTGTCAACTCACAATTAGACTCTCCCTAAGTTTTATAGCTTAACTAATTTGAAGAAATCCAATGTAATTCTGTGATTGTATATACCTGGACTATAAGTAGATATGAAATATATTTGTATTTTATATATATATATATATATACAGTGTTCTGAATATTGTACTTAAAATGTACCTACTGTTCTTTATCATAAGATGAAGGAAATTAAATATTATTCATTCACTAGAGAACACAATGAAAAACTTATATACATAAAATGTGTGCCTGAGCTTCCAATTAGTTCTTAGCAAGCAAATGGAATATTAATATGAGTATGTTTCAGTAAAGCAATTATTTCCCAGTAAATGCATTTTAAAATGGTTAAAATCCTGTTGCAAGAACCTCAGCATAAACATATTCATGATTCATTTTATGAAAAGTAAATTTTTTACTAATGCAATAGTTTTCCTTTGCTCAGTCAATCTCAAGCTTACTTAACTTGTACACTTAATCTGTTCTGATTCAGTTTTAATATATATTTGCAAGCATAATTGCTTTTAATGGTTTTCCCCTATGGGTAAATAAAAAATAATGTTATTCCAAAGAGAGGGAACTTGTCTTCCATGCAAATTAATATGGTTATGTAATAAAATTAATAAAATATTTAAGCTTGAAACACAGAATTGGACTTATTTCCCAGTTCCACACCTTAAATTATAAATGTTGTCTTCAACAAACCAAAGTGCTACGTAGAATAGGAAGTTTTTATTCTTTTTATTTTTATAATATTTTTATTTAAATTTGCAACAAGCTTGTTTTACATGTTGATCCCAGTTCCCCCACCCTCCCCTCCTCCACTGTCTACCTCCTAACTGCCATCCCATCCCTTCCTGTTCCCCAGGGAGGGTGAGGCCTTCCATGGGGGATCTTAAAAATCTGTTATATAATGTGGAGCAGACCTAGGCCCACACTCCATTAGTCAAGGCTGAGAGGGCATCCCTCTGTGGAGTGGGGCTCCCAAAGCGGGGGATAAATACTGATCCATTACTAGAGGCCCCATACACTGCCCATTCCTTCTAAGTAACACCCACATTCAGGGGGTCTGGGTCGGTCCTATGCTGGTTTCCCAGCTATCAGACTGGGGTGCATGAGCTCCCCTTGTTCAGGTCAGCTGTCTCTGTGGGTTTCTCCAGCCTGGTTTTGACCCCTTTGCTCATCACCCCTCCATCTATGCAACTGGATTCCAGGCTCAGCGTTTTTATTCTAAGTCTGTGTCTGTGGAGGGTGTTAGAGTTTGTCCACCTCAGTTTGGATTTGGATGCCAGTTGATGAATAGGCTAAAATCAGAAAAGCTTTTCTTTCTTCATGTAAGGAAAAACATATTAAGATCAAATGATTACTCATTAGATCATAAAAGCATATTATTTATTCTTTTGCTTTTCATATTTGTGAAGCTTCAATTTACTCAATCGGGAATATCTGTTGCTCTTTACCTAAACAAATGCTACCATTGATTAGGAGCTCAGTACTGCCAGTTAGCACTTAGATCACTCACAGTAGATAAGTGTGATGCTGTTTCAACTGTTCCCTCAAAAAATTCTAGATTTTACCTTTTCATAGCATGAAGTGCAATGCCTATGAAAAACCCTTTAAGACACAAAGACTTTCAAACACAAGTTTTATGACTTTATAAAAGATGTCACATTCATCTCATCTTGTCTGCTTTCCTCAATCAGTTGTGCAACAAGAGTACTGCCACTGTAAATTAGTGCTTTGATTCAGGCCTTTCTAGGTTGAAAACTATCAGTAATATGTTAATGTTGTTTATAAGCAACTCATTTTAGGTATTTTCTTATAGATTCACCAGCATGTGATACTATACATAGCCATAGTGAACACACACCTTTTATTGTTCCCCTCCCCCTAAGATGGGCTGGCTTCTGTGATGGGAAAAATATCATGGATTTAATCCCATTGACCACTTCCATGTTTGTGCAGGCTGAATTAGCAACAGAGATTCTGCAGATAAGGACATGTGTGGATTTACTCAGCAGTGCATAAAACATGCCCTATGTAAGCTCCAACTAATCAAAGACGAGCTTTGCTAAGCACAATGCAATAGAAGAATCCTTAACATTCAAAGGAAATCACTGGATTTACTCTGTGGGAATAAGGTACGGGAAACCACAGAACAAGTTCCCCAGAGTGGCTTCTTCAAGCTGCCATGCTGAGAGGTCCTCAGCATCAGACAGACAGGAGGAAAACAAGTGGACAGCCCTCAATCCTTCATTTCCAAGGACTGATGTTACTGCATATAAGGAGCAAACTTAAAAAAAGGATTCTGAATATCAGGAAAACAAACAACAACACTGTCTGGATTTCAGCCTATGCAGGAAAGCCAGTCACCAAGAAGAGCAAGCCATGTCATTATAAACAGTGTTTCAAACTTTGTTGTGCAGCAAGAGAAAATCAATCTATGCTTAACCTCATCACTTAGACTTATTAGGAAGATGGATAATCAATGACTGGGTGTTCTATTGGCTACCTACAAATACAATGTACATGTATTAATTTTTATAAATTTTCTAAAATCTTCCCAATGCTAATCATTTATTTACAATGGTCAATAGGAAATAACATTTCTGTTACCTTAGAATGCATAATATGTTGCTTTATCTGAAAGTTAGTTCATTGTACGAGAAGCAGGAAATTTAAAATAAACTGAATATTTGGTGTTATTATTAGTATGTTTGCTGTTAAAGGAGGCTGAAGATAACAGCTTTCTAAAGTCTTTATTTGGTCAAGATGATTCTGTATATTAATTTTCAAAATTATGTTTACTGATTTTTCCTTTTGTTTTGTGACTTATATCTGTTGTCTTGTTATAGCACAACAAATAAATATGTACACACATACTTACACATGCAAACACAAATGAAGACAACTGTAATATCACCTAAATCCGGGTGGATTGCCTAATTGTAGCCATATATTCTGTAGTTGTTAGTTTTGATTAGCATACATCACATAGCTATCACTTGGCTTTTGCAAAATGAGACAGTATCTGTGTATTCAATCGCCTAAGGTGGTAAACAAGAAACTAAATATATAAGAGCCCTTATACACTGATATGTACAAATGGAAGTGGGTTTCAACACCTGTTTATAGATATTTAAGTTGGTTTATTCAATATGAGATGCATAAATTATCAATATTAACAATTGATGGGTTTGGAGTACTGTCTGTGTGATTATAAATGCCCAGAGAGTGAAGAAATTATGTAGGTTAGTTTTGCATTTCCTTGTTCCATCAATATAGGCAAAACATTACTTATTTGCTGGATAACGCTTTTTTTGTGTTTAATTACTTAACATGCAAAACACTGATAATTTTGACATTTTCATATACATACACATCAATATATATCTTTGCTATGTTCCTGTCAGTACTCACCACACTTCTCAACGTCATCAACTTTGCCAGGTTCTCACAGACCAATTTTATTTGAGTCACATTAGTCTTAATTTTAGAAGAAACAATATTGATTTTCTTTATCCTATGTACTTGTTTTAATTTGTTATTTTCTTTACTGACTTCTTTTGACTAAGAACCATGTATGATGGATTAATGTCTTCGCTACTGCCCTTGAATAATGAGCAATAATATTTTGAAGTATTCAAAACTCTACCTTGCCCTATGATATATCCTATTAACATGTTGAGTATTTCTTTACACTAAATTTTGACAGGTATATGCATGATTATCTTTTACTTCATTTTCCTTCAAGTTATATTTTTCAGTGCTAGAATTTGAAACTGTCCATTTCATTTTTCTTCTTGCTTGTTTAGCTACATTTTTTCATTAATACTATTGTTAGGTAAAATATCTTTATGAACAAAAGTTCTGAATCTAGAATATACCTGTGTTTTATGATATTTTGGTAATAGGGACACAAATGTCCCTATTCCTTAATTATATCATCTCTTTGTGTTTTTCCATGACCAGTGGTATATCTTCTCCATCTAGCATGCCTAGCTGTTTTATTAAAATACAAACTTAACATAACATAAAACATTTTCTGCAAAAGTAAAAATCCCTTAATTAATCCACTATTTGCTATAATCTAAGTTTGTTGGTACTATAAATTTGCTCATAATCATCTACAAAAGAATACTTTAAAATATATATAATTAGTCCCCTGTATGGATATATAACTCAAAATTACTTCAATGAATTATATCAAAAATTATATCAAAGAAATTTTCGGGGTTTTTTTTGCTTCCTTATTTGTAGGGAGATTTGAGTAAGTTCTTGAAATAAAATTGCCAAAGTACTGTAGTTATGAAGCTGAGGCAGAGAGTTTAAGTTACAAGCTAACCTAAGGTACACTGTGACGCTTTATCTTAAAGTAAAATTTAAAACTCCCCTCTGCATAAAAGACATCATAAGATTAGTGTATTTAATTTAAGTGAGTTTTTGTTATTGTTGTTTTAATAATATGAGTATTTTGTCTGCATTCCTATCTGCTCCATTTAACTCCATGATGCCTATAGAGGCCAGAAGAGAGCATCATGTGCCCTAGAACAGCAGTTTAACAATTCAGGAAATGAGATCTATATCTTCTGGAAGAACAGCAAGTATTTTTAAAGACTGAACCATCCTTGGAGGACCCATTCAGTGAACTTTTAAAAAAAAAATGCATTTCTGATTCTGTAGTCTGAAAATAAGGGTTTTCAGTAAATTGAAGTGTTTTATTATTATTATTATTATAATTATTATTACTATTATTGTCTCTGATTATTATAAACCACATATGGCTTGGGCTACGTTCTCATGTGGAACTTCTGGTTGTTGCTGGATTCCATTTTTATCATTTTTACACTAGTCTTGTCTTATGAATTCTATGTATTCACAACAGTACATATCTGATCTCTAGACTCTCTTTGTAAAGGATGATAATGAGAATACTTAGAATAATCTCATATCCTCTGACAGACCACAAATAAGTCAGCAAAGTTTCCTTATGGTTTCTTATGTTATAAAAAAATATGCTTGAGATTATTTCCTACCATTTCTTTATAAAACCTTCTGCTATTCTTTTAAGTATAAGGAATTTACAGGTCATGGTCACCATCCAGAAAAGAGTCTGATAGAGTGATATAATCACTGATTATTATGAAATTTGCAATAGTTTTTCTTTATAATGGTTTTATTTACTTGTTTTCAAAATCTCACACATGTACTTAAAAATTAAAAGCATCTATCATACATATTTATACATGCAGGAGACAAAAGGTATAAAAAATGCACACTCATAATTTAAATCTGATATATCAAGGTGTCAGGTGAACGCTTGTATGGTGTTAGATTTAGAAACCTATGAAGTTAGTAAATGGTGCTTTCTTAGATAGTAAAGGCCTGAAACGTCTCTCTGGACAGAAATAGTGCAGCATTGAGTTTAAGAAGTGAGATTGCACGGTGTAGATGTGCTAACTATGAGAGGCCCTTAGGCCTGACTGGGGCTACTGGTTAATAGTTGAGAGGCTAGCATGATAAACCAAAATGGTGGAAAGAATAAACATATAATGTCATATTCATTAGCTACAGATGATTGAAAACACAGAGAGGCAGATGTAACAGGGGCCAATGCCGACATGCAATGTATGTTGCTAAATGAATGCTCACATGAAGAAGCAAGCCATGTAATATTTTTTATAGTGAGAAAGAATAGACAAGAAAAGGGTACGTGCTTCCAAACAGTTCACAAATTAAAGGATTTGATATACCCGGGTTACATACATACGTACATAAATGTTAGAAAACATCCAGACATCTCTTTTCGAATCCCCAAGTACATCTGTATATTGGCATCTCTAATTACCTCCTGGAATGTCTCTCATTTTGCATTGTGACTGATGGCCTTAAAGAAATAGTTTGTTTCCTTGCTCTGCCACAAATCCATCTATATTCCTTATCTGGATGACTGAAACAGAGTTGTGTAGCATAAATTTAGTTAAGGGAGAATACATTCATCACAATCTGAGAAATCATATTTTGTATCATATGTTTTATGAAGAATGATCAATGGAGAAAGGACTATTTTGAAATTTATAAACTAAGGTAGATATTTTTCTAATACAAACTTTCTCCTAGTGTGTGCTTTGCTTCAATTACTTTTTTTTCCTGCCAGCTAAGTTTTAAAGCCTTCTCTTCTATAAATGGTTTATAAATATTTGATGAGTTTTCATCAGTGAGCTATTTTTAGTTTTTATATTGCTTTACTGGGTAGCCCACTATAAATCCTACTTTTTTTTCTTAGAGTGAAACAATATAAATGACATGAAAGAAACAGTAGGAGCTTGGGCATAGGGGACGTTTATCTAGTTTTCAGGCAATTTCAAAGAAATGCTGTTTGAAATCTGGCTTTGGAAATAATTTGACTTTTGTGTGAAAATAGTTCTGAGTTTATTTTGGGACTCAATGGATTGTATCACAACCAGAAGTTCTATCAAGCTTCCAAAATTTGCTCTGACAAGCAACCAATAAAGTTCATTAAAGCAAAAGAGCACACAAATATTAAATGGCCACAGAGAGAAAGCCAATACAGAGTATGTTACATAAACTTATGACGTATTAACTACTGTTGTTGTGGCAGGAAAGATGCCTCAGATCTTAAGAGAACCCATTGTTCTTGCTGCTCTCCTATGTGTGTTTGTCAGGGCACAACTATCTATAACTCCGCCTCAGTGATAAATGAGGTCTCTTTTATTAATAATATATTTTACACATTTTACATGTTGATCCCAGTCTGAGTCAGTCCCACGCTGGATTCCCAGCTATCAGTCTGGGGAGGGGGTACATTAGCTCCTTCTTGTTGAGGTCAGCTGTCTTTGTGTGTTTCTGCAACCTGGTCCTGTCCTCTCTCTTTACCTCTGGATTCTAGTTCGACTCAGTGTTTAGTTATGGGTGTTTGCTTCTGTTGCCAACAGGTGCTAGATGAGGGTTCCATGATGGTGGATAATTTAGTTGATGATCTCACTATCAGGGAAGGGCATTTATGGAAGTCTCTTAATAGCTGTGTACATGTAGTACATATGTGGACAAGCAATTTCTAATGTTATAATATGATTATTAGTATATCCCAAAGACTTTATATTATATACACATATACAAACACAAATGCACATATACATACATATATTTCTAAATACATAAGGAAATTCTTCCCAACCTGTATAATGTTATTTATTTATTCATATTTTCAGGGGTGAACATTTGGAACCATTTGGTGTGTTCATTGGGCAAGTTCATTCTTGTATAGGTGCACTGAAGGCCACCATGACTGCTGTGATGTCCTGACTACATTAGCTGTGTCCTGATCAGAAAACATCTCCCATTCCCTCTTTGTATTGTATGTTCTTGATGACCACTGACCCTTAGTGAGGAAAGGATAAAAGCCCTGTTTGGGCTGAGCTTTCATTAGGCTCTTTTTGTTGGCATTATGAACACCCAGCATTTCTGTATTCCTTTCAGTTTATAATAAATAGAAACCTTTTCTGATTAGGGCTCATAATAGCATTTATCAATGACATGAATATAAATATTTAGAAGACGGCTGGGGAACCTAAAAATTTTTTTAAATAACAGTAATGCTTTCACCTCTAAAGACCTAAGAATATGTCAGCATAGTTTGTTGTTGAGATACTCTTTCTCCTCTCAATACAGGAAATATCACCAGCACCATTTTAATTTGATCCACGTAATTTTACACCATTATTCTACTTGATTACTACATGACACATTAGCTGATGTTTTATGACTTATATTCTTTTTCTGTTTCTCACTCTGAATTTTTGTAATTTCATTTTAAATTTATTTTATTTAAACATTAATGATTATTTTTCTAGTTCCATCCCTTTGCCTGAAGATTTTATGATGTTCTTGTTTATAACAGCTAACTAATATTCCATTGTGCAAATGCACATTTTATTTATCTGTTCTCCCACTGAGGGACATCTAGATTGTTTAAATGTTCTGGCTGTTAGAAATAAAGTTGTTATGAATATAGTTAAACTAGTGTCCTTGTGGTAGGATGGAGCATCCTTTGATATATCCCCAAATGTTAGTAAAATCGCACAGACCCAGAAAGACAAACACCATATGCACTAACTTATAAGTAAATATAAGCTTTAAAGTAAAGGATAACTGTTGTTCTTTTGATACAGCTGCTGTGATGCAGCTGCTATGGCCTAAGAAACACAAACACGAGATTGAGTGCCCACATGGAGTTTATTGAGAGAGGGGAGAGGAAAGACGGGTTAGCTGGTGGCCAACCGAAAGCGGGGAGAGAGAGAGAAAGAGAGGGGCCCCAGAGAGACCAAGAGAGAGAAGCAAGAGAGAAGCAAGAGAGAGAGAAACAAGAGAGAGAGAGATGAGAGAGGGACAAGAGAGAGAGGTACGCTTGGCGCGCTTGCTTTAAAAGGGGAGCTTGTGCATGCATAACCCAGTATCTGCGGCCAGGTAGCTTGGGCAGCGGGACTTGTGCAGGCATAACCCAGTCTCCGCCCAGCCAGGTAAGGCCTGACTTAGTGATTATGCATCCCGCCCATCAGAGGCAGGGCCCACAGACTGCCGAGCCTCAACAATAACCATGCTAAAATCCACCGGCCTAGAAGCCAAGTAACAAGGCAGGCTCAAAGGTAGATCTTACACCTCCCTGGGAATGAGAAATAGAACAGATTTGCAGATGGGATGGGGGTGGGTGGGTGTAGATGGGAACAGGAGGGATCAAATTGTGGAGAAGTATTTAGAGATAACTGTCTGGGGGAAAGGGGGTGGATGTCTGGATAAGACAGAAACCTAGTACAATGGAAACTTTCAGGAATCTACAGGAGTGATTGTAGTTAAGACTCCTAGTATTAGGGCACACATAAGCCTGAATTGGCCACGGGTTTCTCTGTAACCTGATAAGACTTCCAATGGAGGGATTGGAAAGCCAACCCAGACAAATAACCTTCAACCTATAATTTGTTCTGCCTGCAAGTTTTGCTGGGGTATGGTGGAAAAAAAGTGTGAGTATCCATCCAATGACTAGTTCAGCCTGAGAAACACACCACAGAGGGGCCACCAGAGGGATCCCAACCAGACAATGCTGGAATGCCAAGACCTGTATGCTGGACAGCTCAAAGACCTTGGATAAAACAATTGTGAATGAAGAGGGGGAGGGAGAGAGAGAGAGAGAGAGAGAGAGAGAGAGAGAGAGAGAGAGACAGAGAGACAGAGAGAGAGACAGAGAGAGACAGAGAGAGAGACAGAGACAGAGAGACAGAGACAGAGAGACAGAGACAGAGAGAGAGACAGAGAGACAGAGACAGAGAGAGAGAGACAGAGAGAGACAGAGAGAGAGAGAGAGAGACTGAAAGGGAGTTGGAGAAAGGGAAGGAGTAAGGAAGAGAATGACAGAAAGAAAGAAAGAAGAGAAAAAGAAAGAAAGAAAGAAAAAGAAGAAAGAAAAAAGAAAGAAAGACAGAAAGAAAAAAGGAGAAAAGAGAAAAAAGTCAAGGTAATGATACTTAACAATACTTCGCTATATATACAGTGTGTGCCTTTCCCAATTGTCATAGGAGAGGCTCCATTCATCAACTTAGGGAAGCTGTTGCAGAGAGAACCACAGCTAAACATTAGGCCAAGATTGAGAGGGTGTGAAAAAAATGTTGGTGTTAGAGTGGCCAAAGACACCACAAGAACACCCACAGAATCACCTAACCTGAGATCATAGTGACATTCAGAGACTGATTTCCCTAGTTCCATCTCTTTGGACAATCAGGGGGCTTGCATGGGACTGACCTAGGTCCTCTGCATATACGGTTGTATAACCTGGTCTACTTTTGGGACTCTGAACAGTGAGAGCACGGGCTGTCTCTGACTCTTTTGTTGGCTTTTGGGACCCTATTCCTCATACTGGGTTGCCTTGTACAGCAATAATAAGATGGGAGTTGCCTAGTCTTCCTTCAACATGATATGCCATGCTTTGTGGATATTCATGGGAGGTATTTGTTCTCAGCTGCTTGAGGATGAAATTTTTCTGAGGATGCAACCATTCTTTTTCAGCTAGGACTGAAGGAGTCATGTTATTATTATGTTTGTGTGTGCCTCAAAACCAATAAAAGAGTTATTTTTATCTGCCAAAATAGTCACTCCACTATTGCACCTGTGGACGTATCATGCATGATGGGGTAATATTGTATTTCACTGGATTTGCAGTTAGGTGAAAAGTTGAACATCTTGTTATCTTCCAGTAACCTATATTATAGCTTTTGGTACTTTCATAATGGACGACAGAACAGAAACACTGGCTCTGTTCAAGCATAAATTCTTCATAACATAAATGTAATGTGTATGATGCTATCAGAAATAGGGACCATCATCCTTACTTTGTAGATGCTACAAGATTTTATATGGGTTTATATTTGCTTTGAGGAGCAGTATTTGGAGTATATGTATGTATACTCAGCAGTATATGTATGCCTGAAACAGATGACCTCTGTGGGTTCCTACTGTCAGGATGCACCTGGATGCTCTCTGCAAACCATCCAGGAAGTAAGAGAGCAAGCTGGGTTCCAGGACCCCAGACCTAGACTCTTCAGGTCAGGCCTGCACCTGTTTGGCATGGTTAGTGCAATAGGTGTAAGCAGGGTGCATACCTCACTACAATTCCCCTTTTAGTCTAAAGAGAAGATTTAGGCTTGATACAAAACAATATACAAATACAGTAAACGTCAAGTATGCTCTAGGGGAAGGAAAAGTAAGATCATACACACTTAAGACATATTGCCAGTGAGGTAACAGGAGAAAAATGGCAAGAACTACACAACCAATCCTAGCATGAAATCATAACAGAGATCACTATAGGGTTGCCCTAAGCTGGAAAGTTTAAATCTTGTGCCTAATATTTTTATCTAGGAAGAGAGAACAATAATTATGACAGTCTAATATACAACTTCATCAAAGACCTGGGAAGGAAGATAACAATACTAGGATAGACAGGAAGCACAGGTGAGCAGCTTCCAAAAGGTGAAGCAAAGACAGAAATAGTTATTTGGGGTTGACACAGATATGGGATTAGGCTGGCAGGAAAATGGACATAACGAAATGGTACCTGCAATGTGGGTACTAAGAGCTTCCACTTAAAAGTTGACAAAAGCTTAAAAAGGGATTTTAGAAACACAAGGACAGAGACAAGCAAGACTTCTTGGTAGCAGCATTTTCCTCAGTTGGGCTCTGTTCTGCTAGAGAAATCAGAGTTGGATATAAATGGTTAATGATCACAACCAAACTCTTTTTAAAGGTAAATGAGGAATATGGTATAGAAATTAATATTTTCTATTGGAGTGGATTTTCATTTATTGAAACAAATTTTAAGGTCAATTTTTTGATAAGTATATTTATCCTCTTATTTAAGTATTGTGTTTATATAGATCATGTAAAATGGGATATATAATTGAGTACAGATTATAGATAATTACCTATGATAGTCAAAGCTTATAGTGATGTAGATAGGTTTTTAACATACAGAGATATATTTCAGTTGGATAGGCACTCTTCAAACCTTACAAATACCTATAGCATATGGCATTTAATGGTTTAGGGTTTTTCATAACAGTGAGGCCCAACTGCTCCTGGCAACACTATCTGTGTCAGAAAGAAGATGGACATACAAGGACCTCGTTATGGAGTTTGATTTCAATATAGCAAGACTAGCCAACTGGGCAAGCTATTGCTCTTGTCTGGACTGTTTGACTTTATGCTATAAAAGCTGGACATATAGGATCCAGAGAAAAGTGATTGCTGAAACAAGATGAACAGAGATACAGGGTTCCTGCTTCATGGAAGATTCCGCCAGACAGTCTGCAGGACATAGAGAAAAGTGACTGACAAACTGCCAATACAGGTGGATAGTTTAAAGTTTCCTGCTTTGTGGAGGAGTCTGCCAGATACACTGTGGTCTATGCGCCAAAAACAGATGTGTCAATTTATAGAAGATCTTTGGATGACTCTCCAAGTAGCAAGATATCTCTGTTATTTATAGAGTTTGTATATTATCCTACTGTGGTCTTTGATGGAATTGGAGACATATAGTTATGGTTATAGTTTCCCTGAGTTAGAATTAAAGATAAGGTACATATAAGAATATAGACTCAGAAAGATAGGATAGATGATAGAATATTTTCTTTAAATCTTGCTAAATGTTAATGGGCTAAGTATCTAATTATAGTTATTAACTATAGTTCTTATTTGATACCCATTTTGTTATATGTTTTACTATGTTAATGTTAAAAACATTCTTTTTTATTTTTTTTTATTTTTTTTGACAGAAAAGAGATGATGGGAGATGTCGTTCTGCAATATGTTTCTTTTATTGGTTAATGAATAAAGCAATGTTGGGCAATAAGAAAACATGATAGTTCTGACTAGGTGTGGTGGAGGATTCTGGAAAACGGAGATTTGCAATGTGATTTCAGGAGGAGAGGGCATTGAGTCTGGCATCCTTGGTAAGATAAGGCCATGCAGAAATACATTTATTAGTAATTATCAGTTAATAATTCATTTAGAGATAGTCAATAAGAAGCTCTAGCCACTGGCCAACAGCATTCTATTAATACAGCATCTCTGTGTGTTATTTGGGGCTGATGCAGGATGGCGGGAAAGTGCTCATAGCAGAGCAGCAAGATTCTTAATGTGTTTGGAGCCTCTGAGGTTCCATGACAAACAACACAAAAATAGCTACTTCAATCCCAACATTGGAACTTTTTTAATACTGTTTTTTTGTTTCATTTTTTAGCTATATATGTTACCTCCTTTCTATTAGTTCGTTTTATTTTAACATATTTGTTTCAAATTGGCTTACAAAATAATAAAATTCCATGTTGGTTTTTACTATGTCCTAGTTTTGGTTAACAATGTCTGCTTTCTATAATGCCACCACTCATATCCTTGCTTTAATTTCTTCTCTCAAAATTCTCCATCTGTTTCCATATAGCATTTTCCAATTTGAGCTAAGTATAATATACTTAGGTAATATGATTACAGATTGAAATTAAAAAGCAATTCTGAAACCAAAGTCTAAGTGGTCTAAGTAAAATGACATTACAAACTGTAGATTTACAGCACCTGACAGAGCTCTGGAGAGAGTATATTTTGTTGTTTTCAGTTATCCAGTGCTTTGGTTTTATATTACTGGAATGTTTGCCTAAATGTAATTGACATATGTACTTAATGTCATAATTCTCATGATCTCTACCTATTATCATATTATACCTATTGAACATTAGGATTTACTGGTGATATTAGCTTCTCCAAAAGTCATGCTGCATTAAGAAACTATTACAAATTGATAAAAATTATGTACTATTAATTGAAAAAATTGATGGAAAAAATCCATGCCAAAATGCAAACAACTTAAAATTGGAAAACTATCTTTAGAAAGAAGACCAAATTGATATTCCATGGATTATCCTGTGGTCCCAATATATAGGTATTATTTGTGGAAAAATACACAATAAAGGCACAATAAAGGCAAAAAAAAGACACTTGAACACAAAAGGCTAATTTTTAATATGTAAAGTTTTTAGGCTGCAAAGAATAGTAGACAAAGATGATTATAGAAAACCTACCAAAACAGAGAACTCTATTTCATTACTCAAAGTGTACCCCCCCAAAAAAACAAAAAACCAAATCCTAGCACATGTGTCTTGTAGAAGACAACAGATATGACTTTCATGAAAATAATATGAAAGACTATAAGATAATATAGATGACTTAAAATAGGACATAGTTAATGAAAACAGAATTCCAGGCTAGTGAGAACATATTTACAAGGTGAATATACGTGTAAAGGTTTCTTTCTTAAAACTACACACACAAAACAAACAAGCAAATGAAAACCCTAAGATTAGTATTTCTATGGTAACAATAGTTACTATAGTTTTCTAAATATGGATTAAAATTAGTTGAAATTACAATGAAGCAGAAACATACCTATATTTATGACAAGTACATTTTGAATACATAAGTGCATGATTCATACAAAGTATCACATCTATCTATAACAGAATGTTATCTTAGTAAGTGCAAATAATCTGAAAATACTTAATTTCTAAAAAAAGCTACTATTAGATATATCCAATACTGAGTTGCATATAAAAGTTACTTAAAATAAGAGCTTAAGATTAAAACATAAAATTATGAGCAACATAACAAATTTTAAAAATGTCATGATCCTAATTATGGCATTAGGCAACCAGAATTCGTGAGAAAATTATCAATCAAATAGAACCTAATGTGAAATTTATAATGTAAACTAAAATATATGATACTAATAAAGTTTCATTAAAATTTTTATAATTTTCAAATAATAACTATAGCTGAAAGTGCTAGAACACATCAATAATTGGTAAGAGCAAATAAAACAAAATGATAACACCCATGCATAAAAATAACAAGGCACACATATGAGTGCATCTTTGTCATAGTTTTGAGAACTAATATACATATATAGTACTATTATAGATTTCCAAAGAGTGAATAGAATGTAAGATTAGACCTTCTAATATAACAAGATACAAACATATCCATTACTCTAAATTAACATAAAAATATGTATATATTTAATCAAATGAACAGAAACTCTGTAGGCCAAGATGTCAGAATTAGATATAGTTTTCCTTGCTGTACACTATGTATGTACAGTAAGAAATATAACTATGAAATAATGACTACTTTGAGTCAAAAGCAAAGAAATGAGATGTGAATTAGCAATGTCCATAACATGCAAGCTGGAAAGAAACATGATTGTCTATGTTACATGCAACAGATGTGACACTATTAGCATTTACAAGTAAAGATGAAGACAAAATAATCTGAGGACATCTACCATGTTCATCAATAATTTTCAACAGCTGTAAGTAAAGGAAACTTGCTGGGCAGTAGTGACATACTGCTTTTATTTGGGAGACAAAGGCAGGTGGATCTAAATTCTAGGCCAACCTGATCTACAGAGTGAGTTCCAGGACAGCCAGGTTTAAACAAAGATACACTGCCTCCAAGAACAACAAACCAAAATAATAAAAATGAAACTGGGAAAAAGGAAATAAGTATTATGTGAAAAAAAGATCCTTAGCAAGTAATCATATAAGGATTTAGAGAACACTATATGCAGGTATTTTGAGTAACATAAAACTTGTTTTGTGGCTTATTTTTATCAACATTGACTACTTTGTAAATGAAATGAATTTTTATTAAGTTTCAAGGATGAAAATAAATAATATACAGGCAATAATCTCGATGAAACACATTGAGAAAAATAGTCAACTTTCTAATTACATAATGGTAATAAAACACAGTGGGATAGAATTTTGGTCTTTTTATTCTGTTGGAGTATAACAGGATTTCTAGAATATAGACTGAGTAGATGGACCCCTACTTTAAAGTGAGGGCTTCTATAACAACTGGGAGAAAATATTTGAGAGAAAAGTAACGCATCAATTCTCGTTTAAAGCTCATATATCAGCTAATAGAATTTGAATTTATAGTCAAGAGTAAAGAACTTAGGTCTTCACTTAAGAGTCAATACAACTTTATTAGAGTAGGCCACCCTGCTGATGATCTGTGTGATAAAGTCAACTATATACCTTGTAAGTTTTAAATGTCAGAATTTTGTCTTATCAACTTTAGATCAAACCTTGTGTTCAACACAAGGGGAAAAGGCAAAGATAGTATAATGGGACATATATGTATATTAGATGTACTATTAATGATAGTTTAGTATGGTAAGGTAACTCATCTACTGGGTAGAAGCAAGGCAATGATAGTTGCAAGCACACATTAGTTCAGGAACTCTTCAGTTATGTCTTACATTAAACCTCAGGCTGAAAACTAATTTCACCTAGGTGATTATAGCTACTGAAAATTCCCTGCTTCAATGTCAAGAATCTTGTTATTCTTTCTCTTATCTATTAAAACTCTAGGTATTGTTAAAAGCATTGTTGTTATTATTAATTTCATATGTAATATTTATATAAATGCTATGATGTCTTCTATACAACCACATCATGGACCAAAAAACAAATTTTAAGTGTTGTTTTTGGGGAGACTTTAAGACATGCCACTGAAAGAGAAAATGGTGTTAGAAAGTTTGACAGTTGAGCTGCTTAGCTGTGGGTCCCTAAGAATGGATCATATCCTCCCATTATTTGATCTATTTTATCTTATTTGCTCTTTAAAGCCATGAAGCACAAATCAAAGCGGCTTAATTAAATTTATGTAGTTATCAATAAAGCAATTTATTTTTTTTCTGCCATCACTACACCTAATTGCAGAAAAAAACTAGAGTTTTTAGTTTCAAAGTGAAATTTGCAGAGGTGATGGATGATTGCTTGTGCCTCCTAGGGGTAAAATAAAATAGGACTGATGCATATGAGAGCTCAGAGAGTCGATGGCAGCAGGGACTCCATCTACACATCTTCAAGATAGACAGAGATCCGGTGCTGAGAGGGATAAATGAATATGGGGCCCCATACTAACCAATAAGGTATCTGGATATGATGCCTGGTGGCAAAGAAAAAAATAAATGTTCTTCAATAATGTTTCATTGAGAATACCAGCAACATGTCAAGGCAGCACCCATTCTCAGGAATAGTTGGAATGTGCAAAATAAAATCCACAATTAAATTTTGCTTTTACAGGGTGCTTTTCATTTATTTTGTTTTGTTTTGGAATTGTTGGCTTGTTGTGGTTTGTTTGCTTATGATTGTTTCTGCTTTAAGAAAGAGGGCATGAAAATGGGTGAGTAAGAAGATGGGATGATCTAGGAACTACCAGGGAAATCATGCCCAATACATCTGAAAATTATTTTAAAATAAAAGAACTTAAAACTATGTGTTTATGTAACAAAGGCTTACAAGTATTCACGCAAACATTCTGAGAGTAGAATTGTATTTAAATAAAAAATATTCATATATATGTATATGAATATGTAACATGTATATGTGTGTGTATGTGTTTGTGTGTGTGTGTGTAACAGAATTGAGCAAATAGTTTTGCTCTTTTAGTTCTCTGCATTAGGCAATGAATCATCTTTGTCTTCTCATTTGAAAACAGACCTTTGAATATTACCTTTTCATGATGAAACATCTTAGAATATAATTCACATCCCATCTTAATTTAAAAAAACAAGGAACTTTCACTGAATTTGGCAGCAATCTATTTATTTCAGGCTTTTGCTTTCTCAAGAACTGAAATGATGGTAGAGTTTTAGTATTTCTTTCAAAAATGAAATTGCTTGCTAAATTGCTTTCTAGGCACTAAGTCAAAAGTCCTTTAAATATAAATTATGTGAAAAATACACACTTTCCTGAAAAATCAAAGGACAACTATAAGTACTTCCTTGAAATAGACCTTATGATTAATATTGGAGAGTCAATTCTATTTAACAATTTGTTTTTCATGTTTGGCCAAACAGTGTCACATCCCCCAAACATGTCTGAATGATAAACAATTCATTTGTTGAAACATTAACATTCATAGATTATTTCAGCATGGTCATGTTTATAAATAACTGAATACTTTTATTTATTATGACATTGAATGAAAGTCACATACTGACATAAATATATTGAATATCTAGTGTGTACCAATTTATGTGAAGCAGTATAATTTTATATATTATGACATTGAATTAATTCACAGATTACAAAAAATATGTATTATCTAGTGTGTACACATTTCTTTAAACCTGTATAGCTTTTAACCTTTGACAGATTCACAGAAATATAAATACAGTGTATTTTCCTAATTTGTAAAACACCAAATTACTATGACAGTTTTACTGTATGTTTGGATATTAAAGTCTCTTTTTCTGAGTTTTCTTAATAGGTAAAATTTTATTTCCAAAAGACTGGACTTGGGGTGGAGAGATGACTCAGTGGCTAAGAGCACTCAGTAGCTGTTCTTCCAGTGGTTATGAGTTCAAATACCAGCAACCTCGTGGTGGGTGACAGTACACCATCTGCAATGAGATATGTTGCTCTCTTGTGGCATGTAGGCCAAAAGGCTGAACTACTGGTTAGTAATTAAGTGATTCCAGGTCTGTCAGACTCAGTGCCACACTTAATGTATCATATAGTTGTTTGTTTGTTTGTTTCGTTTTCTTTCCAAGAATGTAGGGGAAGAGAAGATATGACAATGAAAACAGAAACTACAAGAAAAAAAATGAAGACTACTGAATTTATATAAATATTAAAATTAACAATTCTGTTTCTCGTCATTAAAATTAAAGCACAAGTTTAATCTCTTTAAGTTCTTCTTTATTTTGCTCTGTTCTGTGCTGGGGAGAATGGAGACATCACTCATAATCTTTGTTCAGTCCTGACCTAGTTCTCACTCTTTGAGACAGACTGGAGTGCAAAAACCCTTTCAAAGATGCCACCTTAGGCCAGGATGAAAGACACAGGAAAACAGAAAATCGGCTCCACCCATGAACCTGTTAGCACACTGGACCAAGGCACACTACTATATCCTCTTCCTGAAAGAACTGTCCTTTTGCTCCCTTCGCTCTATTACACGGACAGACAGAACCTAGAACCTGTGGCTGACAGAATATAGAGATGCAGACCACGACACTTCCCTCAAAGCACAGTTGTGCTCAGCAACAGAGCAGATATGGAGTTAAGCTATACGAAGTCTCACAGTGGTTGATGCATCCTAGAGGACTGGTGATTCCGGAAGAGAGAGAAAGCTTCTGGAGGAATTAGCAGGCTCTGCCTGGGCTCCCCACTCTTCCCATGTCCTCCCAGAAGTAGACATAGTTAAAGCACATCCATCTTTCACTCTCATAGGAGAAGTGTTTCACTAACTGGAGGGTCACTGGAAGCAAGAGTCATCTAACAGCAGGGAAGAGGTCATGTGGGAAAGTGTCAGCCTTTGTCAGGGTTGGCTGTGAACCCTCCAACATAAGGAAGTCTCCTTGAACTGTCAATCACCAAAGCTCTCAGGCAGATCAGAAATGATTTTAGTCACAAGGATAAATTCTTCAATTTCTTTAAAAGGGTGAGTTGGAGAAAGCTTCCTTAGAGTCTTGCATTTCCTAAGGATTCACCTCTCAAATTTAATCTGTATTCAGACAAACTTAAGATATTTTAAGTTACAGATTCTTATTCAGTAAATCTGGGAGTTAGTCTGAGTTCCATTACCTTTCACAAATGCAACTTCAAATATTATCAGTGTTCCTTGAACTTCATTTGAAAAGAGTATTATGTCAGTGAAAATTGAGTTATTTACAACCAGCTATACATATGGAAACGATAGCTGATCAAAATCTGAAAAATCGGCTTTATTGCATTTATATTATTTCTTTAAATGAACCTTCTATAACCTTTCATCATCTGTCAAACTAAACTCGAGTAGATGGAGACCTGAAGTCACAGCCAGTTCACCTGTCTAATAAATGATGAATTTGTACTTACTGTCTTTGATTTTTATTTTAATCAATGTTTGAGCAAACATATTCAGGTAGTGAAGTAACAAATAATTCAATGTGAAAAATGTGCATGTTAATTTGGTACTGTTAAGTTATATAAAACAGATTATTAACCATGAATACTTTACCAAAAGGATCTTCTTAGAAATCAGGGCATTCTTCCTCCTGATATAACTCTCTCTCTCTCTCTCTCTCTCTCTCTCTCTCTCTCTCTCTCTCTCTCTCTCTCTCTCTCTCTGTGTGTGTGTGTGTGTGTGTGTGTGTGTGTGTGTTATACACATACATATACACAGAGAGAGAAAGAGAGAAGACACAAGCCATTAAAACGGATATTTTAAAAGGCTGGGATGTGTTTTAAAACTGAGCAGTCAGAAGGAGGCTTATCACATAACACTCTTTTGTTTATGTGGCGGCTTCTGCTTGATTTCTTGTCCCATTAGTGAGTTTAAGCACCATATGCAGAAATTCAAATGGCAAGAACCTGGCCATTGTGCATGGCTGAGAAAATAGCAGCTCCCAGTAATGAAATTATGCCAATGGCCATGAGAAACTGGAAGCATATTTTAACCAGTTGCCCATTAAATGAAACTTTCATTTTTTGCCAGCCCAGAAATTGAAAGCGTTATGAAAAAATCTGATATATCAGTTCTTCTTGTATTTCTGTCCAGGAACTTTGAAATAGTGCATGTGTGTGTGTGTGTGTGTGTGTGTGTGTGTGGAGAGAGAGAGAGAGAGAGAGAGAGAGAGAGAGAGAGAGAGAGAGAGAGTTATTTGAAGACATTAAAATCACTTATATTATGTATATGTGGGGGTATGTGTTCATTGCACAGCAGTGAACTCTAATAAAACTTTAAGACATTTGTACCTTCCATAGTTCCACAAACTTACTTTGTCTGACTTTCTATCTCACTTATTGGCATACAAACCCATTTTTTTTGTTCAATAAAGTTCAGTCATAATCTATAAACCCCTATCATTGTTTTATACATGAACTGTAAAACTTCTTCCCTTACATGAGCTATAGGAAAAGCAAGCATTTTTCATCCACATAATAGTTAACGTTCTTCATATCTTCCCTCAGTACTCTTACACTGACTGGAGACCCTTAGTCACTGTGCTGGATTGTGTCATCAGTTCTGTGTCTTCTAGAAACAATCTATTGGGCTTGTCTCAAGTATAGGTATCTGCTAATAATTATGGTTGATACAAAAACCTCCCTGCGTTGTTGTAAGACTTTTGAAAACATACATACCTTCAGTGGTTTTTCCATTGGCTATCTAACCTGAAATAACTACCACTTTCACCATTGCATCTTTAGCAATTTAATTATTTATGAGCCATTATTTGCTTAAAATTTTTCTTTTTTCTCATTATAGAAAGGAATGCTGACATTTTTTCTTTACTCTTAATTCATAACCTTTTCAAAGATTCCTTATCATAGCTTAAGTCAATCATAATTGTTGACTAATTGTGGATTTGTGTGTATTTAAATACAAAATTGTAAAGTATATTTAATTTAATGAAACTATAATACCGTTTAAATCAGGGATTCTGGTGAACCTTAGCTAATAATCCTCATTAAATTATTTTTTAATATTTAGCATTGAGATTAGCTTGTTTTGTTCCTTCCTGTTTGATGTGGTAACTTCAACGCCTTTGTTGATTTAATTTTGATTGTTTTGTCAATATTAATACACTATGTTATTTCTCTTAGGAATACCATAATTCATTTTCTTTGGATTATATCCTGCTGTTAGTTGAAATTTATGAGGATGAATACTGAAACTGATAGATTTAATATATGCCAACTCAAATAAACAATACAAGATTTTAGCTGAATAAATTCTTGATGTATCTGTGCTATTTGCTAAGTACACAGAAATTAATACAGAGCCATGAGCATACTACAAATATAAACGGTGTCCTACTGACCACAGGAGTTGGTAAACTAACCCACTCCTATAGCACCAAACGTGAAGCCTGCCCCTATGTGTTTTAGATTTATTCATAACTGGAAGTTATATAATTCACAATTGAACCATGTTTTGGTTATGCTGATATCAGTGTTAATAGGTTTTCCATGCCTTCTATTTCACACCTACAAACCAAATTAAACAATATCAGAGCTTTCTTCCACAAAATCATTATTTTGTACGAAGCCCCATTTTTGTGGATATCTATATCTTTTTGAGTTTATCAAGGTTGCAAGCCTTCTGTCAGGCTCCTCACAGAGTAATGGATGATAGCTACCAACTGACTAGGTTATTCAGTAATAGCATGAGGTAGTTCCCAGGTATGCTTCCTCATTTGTACCCACAACATTGAAATACTATTATGAACAAAGGAAAGTAATGAAGTTTCCTAAATGAACTGCCTATGGTACCAATGATCTAACAAAATATAGGAATTCTTACAGCAAATTTATAAGAATTAAAAAAATAAGAAATGTAACCAGAATACTGAGGAATATTTTTGGTTGGCCAACTTCGTGCATGTGTGTGTGTATGTGTGTGTGTGTGTGTGGTATTTGTGTGTAACAAGAATATGTAAAAGATAACATGTTATCAATTAGAGAAAATATAAGAAGTCATGTGTGGAACAGGAATGAGGAATGTAGATGTAGAAATGTTGTAAATACAGTATCTGTGAAAGAAATTTTAGAACAAGATTTAAAAATATGGTTTTAAATTGCGTCATCAGTATTAACAATTTGTGAAGTCTAAGGTTAAGCAAAGTAATTCTATTTTCATTGGTCCAAGGGTCCAAGTACCCTTTAAACTACTAATAATATTAAGATTAGATTTAAAAATATAAACAATGGGATGAATTCTAAACATTACAAAGACTTAATGATGAACATGCAGTATGTAGAGGATCAATAGCAAATTATAATTATAAAGGAAACTAAACAAGGCTTCACTATGGTCCAAAATAAACAAATAAAAGTTACTAGAAATTGATTCTTTAGAAAACTGTGTGGTTAAAAATTTCATTTTATGATGAGTTCCTTGTGGAGACCCATAACATGTGACAAATTCAAACTAACCTTACAATTAAATACAATGACATATACTAAAATGTTAATAAGAACACAGAAAGAAATTTTCATTAATGAAATTCCCATGAAATGAAATCACAAATTCTATGAATATTATATTTTTTTAAGATTTAAAATAAAAATAATCGTAATAACAGAAAGGAGATGCATCATGGGACATGACCAAGTAAAATGAAAATAAATGTAACCTAGTAGAAGAGGCCAATGTCTCCAGGTTTACCACGAAGATGAAATATTGTCATGGTCCCTAACATAGAAAAACTTGAAGTAGACATCCATCACAGAAAGACATTAGTGACCATATTTCTTCTCATGGATATATTATCAGTTTTCTGTGCATAAATACAAATATATATACGCTATCATTAGATGGCAATCAATCTTTTGAAGTAGTTGAATAAAATAGAAAAAGAGATAAACAAAATAGGATGAGGAAGAAGATTACAGGGAGGAAATGAGGGGGTTGAAAGGGTGGTGGGAGGAACTGAATAATATACTAAAAATATGAATTGAAAATATTGAAAAATTATTGAAAGTAGAGTCCTAAAATTTCCAGAAGATCAAAATCCATATAGAAGTGATATCTTGCAAAATAATATTCTGAAAACAAAAATATTTATATTTTCATTTTGCTTCTTTCTTGAAAATTCATCAAGTCTTATTAAATTATTTAAGACCTAAATTATCTGGATACTATTACTTATATGTAGAAATGAATATTAAGAAAATAAAAAGATATACATTACACATATATTTTTAAACGTTAAGTTGATTGAAAGCTTATAAATTATAAAACACTAAATACACCAATCATAAATATGAGTATAAATATTAAATGTGTAAATGAACTACCTTATAATCTCAAAATATATACACATTACATAGTAAAGCATACAAATTCTGAAATTGATAACTATGTAAGTTATGAAAAGTATTTTATTTCATGCATATTAAGACAAGAAAGAGCAAATGTAAGCAAAAAGGTGAGAGATTATACACCAAAATTTCTGCAGTATAATAATAAAATTATCAATAATTTAAATATAGTTGCTGTTCATTTCACCATAAGGGAAATTCAGATTAATACAAAACAGTTCAAGACACCTGTAACTTATAAGGAAACAGAAGTATCAAGGAACAAACACAATTTAATGTGAGAAGATGGAAAGGAACTATACACCACTGAGAGAGGGATAGTTTTCTTCCCCAGAGATAGGCATCTGGTTGATTATGCAATATCAAGTGACTAGTCCTAGTACTATATATATGTAGGCAATAATGTGCTGTGCAGGTTGCATATATATATATATATATATATATATATATATATATATGTTTATTAATATATATGTACACGTATAAAATGGCAATGGTTTACAAAAGCAGTCCTTGAATTTAGGAAGTTAGGGCTAACATGGGGGGACTAGGAGAGAGAAAGAAAAGATAGAGGCAAGTGATGCAATTAGAATTTAATTTTTATTTTTAGAAATAGCAGGATTCTGTCGATTCAAGCTTTATCTGGCCTGAAAGTCTCCTTCCTTAGGACTGGCTTTTGTAGTAACAGAATGATTTATGTAAGCTGCCAACACAGTGAAGCAACAAATAATCCTAGCCAGCTGTAACACCTATAAATCACAGCAGTGACCAGAATGGCAAGATATCCCTAAAGGTACAATAGTGGTACTCAGATCTTGGCAGTAACCGGCAGCTGTTTAATTGAATTTAATGCCATCTTGACTGGAGGAAAGCTTGCCTGTGAATGAAACCTAGCCAACTACCCAAGGCTGGTGAAGTTATAGATCTTAGAGGAGGATCTGCTACTGCTAATTTAATAGAGCAGCATAATTTGTTACTGCATCCTAAACTTTACTCATATCCACGAACTCTCACCACAAAAGCCTCTCTTTGAAGCAGAGAGAGACCATTACAGAAAATCACAGTTTTTTGAGAGAAAGAGATCAACTGAGGATAGAGTGCCCAGCTCTATTTGACATAACTACAATACCACTCCTGCACCAAAGGCTCCGTAATACATAAAAAAAAAAGTAGTGGACAGATTTCAACAACCAGATTATAGAGTTAACCTAGAGGCAGGAGGGAGGGCCTAGTCCCTACACCAAATGATTTGTCAGATTTGTTGACCCCTCCTGGAAGGCATCACCCTCCTTGTGGAGGCGGTGGGATGGGAGGGTGGTCGAGGGGCAAGTGGGGGGAGGGAGAGAGGGAGGGAGGAAGGGAGAGGGAGCTGGGATCGATATGTAAAATAAAATTAAATAAATAAATAAAAACTAAAACAAAAAACAAAGAGTCTGGGATGAGGTAATGTGTCCTATCCTATGACTGGGAAGCTATATGGTTATTACCTCAACAATATGGCTTCCTAAGCAAGGATTTAAAGATGATACCAATGACATGCGATCATGAAAAGGGAAAAGTCTCACAAGATTCAACCCATAGACAAAGACTTGAGGCAACTAAGAAATGTTGAAAGAGGGAGAACACTCTTTCCCAGTAGTGAATGAGTCCTCCAGTTATTTATCTAATAATAAGATGTCAGCCCTAAAATCGTGTGTGTGTGTGTGTGTGTGTGTGTGTGTGTGTGTGTGTGTGTGTGAACTAACAATGACTCAGCAGGTTGTATATGTGTGTACGTGTTCTATGTGTGTGTTTGGGTATAACAATAATAGTCAAAGAAAAATATATAATGTAGCTGGGCAGTGGTGGGGCATGCCTTTTATCATAGAACTGGGGAGGCAGAAGCAGGCGAATTCATGCGAGTACAAGGCCAGCATGCTCTACAGACTGAGTTCAAGGACAGCCAGGAGTCCACAGAGAAACTTTATCTCAAAAATCCAAAAGAAAAAATATATATCTATTCAAGTGGAATTAATGAATCACATGAAAGTGGTCAGAAGAAGGAATTATCTATAAGGGTTGAAATATTACAATTATATTTTAATTAAAAGTAAAAATAATATTAAAATATTTTTAAATGAAATTTCTAAAATATCTTTTTTTTAAAAGACTCTGATGTGTTCACACAACATTTAGAAAACAATTACTACTTGCTAGATATAATAAATTATCTTTATTCTTTATTAGATTCATGTTCAGTGCAGTAACTCGTATCTTATTTCCCCTGCCTTGCTTGACAAGTGGCAGCTACCTCTCAGATACTCAGCAGCAAGAGCATCCTTCTCCTTAGTCTGTTCCTGTATGTGATGTCAGGTTAGACTTCTAAATTATCCCCATGATGCATGCTGATTGAATTCTGTGTGTGACACAAGGAATCCACACATATCTTGGCACATAAATCGTAGTTCATCTACACTGAGTTACAGCCTAAACTCTAAAATCTTGTAATTACTCATCCCATAATGACATCTGTTATTTACCCTGCTTGCAATTTACTACAATACTATAATATAGAATAGGCTACAAATTTATTGTTAGCATTGACAAAACAAAGGCTAAGACTGGCATTTCTATTTTATCCATAAGGCTAATAGTGTTCCAAGACTCTATCAGTGCAAAACTTAACTCTAATCCAAAAGAGCAGAAGATAACTTATTGTGAGACAGATTTGATCAAAACAGGCTCAGAAACATGCACTGGGTTTGTCCTGAATTAAACATTGCATGGTGAAAATAGTTAAGTGTGCATTTGTAGGTACAGGACAAAAGGGCGCGTATGTTAAGGCATGTATTGAAAATGTTGGTGAGGAAAACTGAAGCAATGAATCGGGGGAACCGGCTTCACGTTTTAGATACAACTTACTGACTCTAAACTTTTAACTCAGAAAACATAACAGTGGTGTACTAAGTAATAGAGTGGTTTTGTATGTTTTGTGTCTAGCTTTTCTTCTCACATTGACATAATCTAGATTCACCTTAAAGTACAGAACCGTGGATGAGAAAATGCCTCAGTAAGATTGGTTTTAACTGACATTTCAGCTCTTCCAAGTCAGTCCTAATCTATCAGACTTCAGAGTCTTTAACCAAAATGTATAGCATGCAGGTTCTTCCTGCAGGTCTAATCGATGTATCAGGAAGTAATGACAACATTTTCAAAGTTATTCCTTCACAACTTTGTGTTACAGTTCACATGTTCCCTTTGGTCTTGGAATCCTAACAGTTCCCTTAGTATCGTATTCTAAGTTCTTCAACATTGATACAAATCCATTTCTTCCTCTAATTGGCCTAAAATATACTTGGTTCACTCTAATTTTGTGACTTGACTCATGTGTCTGGCTGAAAGCAGGGCTAAGGAGGATTTTGATCAGTGCTCATACTGACACTCAGATCAGAAGCTTAGTCACAGGGGTATGTCTGCACACACAGAGAGTACAGGAAATTGTGGGTTCCATCCTAAGTCTAAAGACACTCCCTCACAGCCAGGGCTCTGACCTACTAAAAATTCAACCTTCATTCTTACTTTCCTATCCATATAATTAATTCCTAGGTCTAAAACTCAGTTTATTTGCATTGCCCTCTAGCTAATTGAGATGAAAATTTCATTAAAAGTGTCAAAGGAAACTCTCTAACTCTCCCATTTGGCTTTAATTTGGTGATAAATCATGCTCAGACATTTAGTCTCTTTCCAGTGAATCAACAGTATTCAGCAACACCAAGAACAGCCAGTGTTACTCTGTAGTCCTGACATTAAAAGACATTTTTCTGTATCTTGAACATGAAGTGGATATTTCACCTATGGTGTCTTCATAATGTATCCAGTTGCAGAGGTTAGCTTCCTGTTCCTGGATACTTGCAAGAATGACCTAGAGATAAAATAGACCTTTTGGTATTACAGTTGCAAGCCCATACTGAATAGAATGCATTTAGTATTTATTAGTATATATGGTTATGTTTGTGTGGTATATGTATGTCTACATATCTCTGTGTGTGAGTGTAGGCCCTTGGCCAATGTTGAGTTTCCCTGGATTTCTCTATATGTTTTTGGTCAAGGAATCTTGATCCCACCATTTTAACTAGAATTGTCTATTTGTATTTATCAAGCCTGATAATTATGGGTGTGCAAAACCATATCTAACTTACACTTGTTATTAGAGTTCCAAACTCAGTCACAGATGGTTGAACTGCAAACACTTTACACACTTAGCAATCACCATTCCCCAGAGACGACTTGTCAGTATTTTATTTTATTTGTATTTTTTTATTTTAGAATAGTGAACCTGCATTTGAGATTCATATATGTCAAGATTGTCTCACTTGGCTGTCGTAAAACAAAAGCTGTAAATGTTCTTCTGACATAATCATGACCTACATCATAGTCTTCCACATCTGGTTGCATGTATGAATATATTCTCTTATTGAAGGGCCCAAAAGTGCTTCTGTAGAGAGCTTATTGTGCTGAGGACAATAGGAGATAATTGGTACATATTCCAGATCATATTTCCAAATGACAAACTTAATTCATGTTCTCCCAAACTTCCTGTCTTTTGACTTCAAACTTTCATGTCAAATATAATGATAAGAGCTCCCAGACAGGAATGTACTAAATCAAGTATCCTATCACATTTTCATTCATATTTTTTAGAAGTTTCAACTTGATGAGACTAAGATTGATAAAATACCCACTACTACATTATAACACTTATACTTACTGTGTTGACATTTTTAATAATTTTTCTCTTGGAAATTAGAATGTTAGGGATTAACCCCCTTTAAATTCTACGAGCAGATGTCTAGTTCCACATCTGCCCTGTAGAACCTGTGCCATCATACACTCTGGGAACTTTGTCAGGTATAAAGTATACTGGAAAGATTTTTGGTTGTGACAATGTAACTGAACAGTACTTTTTGGGTTATCACTATGTGTGATGAGCACATAGAATCGTGACTTGGCAGAGGAAACAGAGTTTGTGCAACAAGGATGCAACAGGAATATCTGCTTCTCCTCCAGTTAGTTCAGACTTGCACTAAGTGATGAGAACTCAAGAATGGCAAAGAAACTGGGTATTTAGCCAACTTTGATCTTAAAAGCTCATCTCTCATTAAAAAAAAAATACATATTACTGCTGGAGAATGATGTAAGACGCGAGAAAAAGGAAAAACTGTTGTTTGTTAATTTCTTTCTATCTTTATTTACTCATAGTGGGCATTTTGAGCATAAGCAGAATACCAGCTAAAGCACAACCCAGTCCTCCTTGCCATCAAGTTCCTTGGAAAAAACAGATAGGAAAGACAGGACACTACACTTTACATGCAATTGACTCTTATTCATGACAAAGCTTCATTTAAATAGCAACAGTCATGACTCCATTTGCTTCCAAAGGGAGGTGGCATTCTCATCTTCCACCCCTTTAAAATAAACTCTTTGCCTAAATGAGACCCACCTCTTCAGCATACTTGAGCTCAATGTGCACCTATCCTTAAAAGACTGTTTCTGTCCTTGCAAGATGAATAGAAACAAGCAAAGCACCAACTGGAAGTGTGACAAAACAAGCAGTTTCTGGAAGTGAGCCTCTTCAGTCTGTGGTCATTACACACAAAGTGTCGGGATTTGTTGTTACTGTGGTGGTAGTGGTTTACCATAAGAAAAGAAAACATACTTGGCTTTACAGTAGCTAGGGTGACAGTGTCTTATCCATTTAATAAATCACCTACAAGTTAATACATGCATTACTATACGTAATATATAAGCTTTAGAGTTTCTCTTAAAAAACATGAGATGGAAAAAACTATTTGCATTATAATTTGATACACAATAAGATACTGGAGCTACTGCTCTGTTTGGTTTCTTTTCTCTGTAGGATGTGTAAGAGTAAAATAGGTAATAAGTACCTTTATCATTCTAATTAAAATAGAAGGCACAACATAAGGCACATCATGAGGCACATTCACGAGCATAAATCGAGGTAGGTAGGTTCATTTGAAAAGGATTTCTACTCCCAATTTTATGGAAAGTTTAATATCACTTTCCTCTTTCATTTATGGTACATATAATTACATATTTAATTTGTTTCTATTATTTAAATGCTGCCTCTATAGCTACTACTATTCTGCAACTTTTTAAATTGTCAGAAGTAAGGAAATATAAATATAAATGGATTAACAGCACAATTATTTTAACTCATTGTCCATTTTATTTGAAAGTCATTTTAATTGTTTTTGAAGTAAGCTATTCCATTTTAGTAGTAAGAGGAAGTAGTTGATTAATTAAACAGCTTCAAATATATATTTATTTTCTAAATAGAGTTATACCAAACATTTTATTATCAAAGTTTTGAAAATATTGAAAGAGTTTCTCTTTCAACAATAATTTATGTAAAATAACATAATTTTAAATTTTTTGAATAAACTTGTACTAAATATCCCATGGTCAATAAAATACTTAGAAGTACAACTTTATTTCATAAAATCAATTATTTTAGGTAAAAGTTATAGAATTATTGTCATGTATTCAGAATTTGAAAACCATAAGTGAAATAGAGCTTATATTCACATTTTCCTGAGTTAAAGTCTAGAAGAGTTATGATATAAAAACAAGGGATGTTGGTTAATACTAAGGTGTGAATTTAATATCTGACATCATTGACATAAAAGTGTCTTTGATGTTAGTAAACACAGTCTACTCATGAGAGAGCTCTTCAATACAGAACATCTTGCTGGGGTCATAAGTGATTGCCTCTTTGAGTTACAGGTATAAAGCAACACTGCCCCCTTGAGGTTTAATCAATGTTCTCATTAGACCAGGTTCAATAGGGCATGAAAGGACACTACAAATCACTACCTCTATTAAGATTAGTTATTATTATTATTATTAATGTCTTTGACTTTTGAGATTATACTTTTTTATGATTTCCTTCTATTTTATCCCTCAAACTCACCAGTATCTGTATCCACCCCTTGTCCACTTTCCCCTTAAGCACTTTTAGGTACCATCACCTAGATAAGTAGCTATTTGCCTACAAGTGATGTATAGGAGATCCATGAAAGTAAAAGAAAAAAATAAATGAAAAATTATTAGAGGAGCTCAGCTATACACTGAAGTGGTATGATAATTAAATAGCTCTGGAGGAAGTTGACCTGGTTTGAATGTCAGAGAAATAAGTGCAATTACTGCTTGGATTCAGCCCACTTTCAAATCACTATAACTCACCAGACCCTTTAATGACTATCTACTTGTAAATGAGAACACTGTCCCGTGAAAGGAAGAGATGGCTCATTTATAAGACTTGCCAAGTCTGCAACCAAAACTCAAGTTGATGAGCCAGGTTATCAGCATTATGTAAGACATTGTGGCTATGTTTACTTGAAGGAAAGAATTAAATAAAAAAGTATACATATTTAAAGTAGAGGTTTACTTAGTCAATTAAAGAAGGCACTCCAAAGACAGATTATAAATGTCTATCCCCCTAAGATGAACAATAAAATAAATTCTGCATTGTCATATTAAGGAAGTTTTATGAATATTCACAAGTTATAAAGCACATCCACGATCTCAAATCAAGATAGAGAGGTACTTTTTAAAGAGTGTTTCTGCTCATGATTACACAGGAAAGCCCACAAGCCCAGTATAAAATGGCTTTGTACTGCCAAATGACATTATGATGAATCTGAGATCTTTCAATAATCAAGGAATCAAGGCCTTTGTTAGTTTGCATATTTGTGAAAGTAAAGTGACACCTGTGTTTTTGCATCATGGAAAATACTATCAGCAACTTGAAGATGGTTTAATGACAAAAGGTATTCTGACCCCAAGATACACATCTACCTAGATACAGCCACAGGTTCCTCAGTCAAACCATATCTAATACTCTTCCACAGACTACTCCATATCCAGTGATAATCATAGGACATAATTCCAGACATTTCATTTTTAAATTTTAAGATCAGCACACTAGTAGACTGACAAACAGGAAACAAAACAGGCGTGAAAGTTTTCCTCCAAGTTCTATCACTCAGGTTTAGATGTAAAATAATATCTGAATTTGGAAGGTCATTTTGAGGTAGGTAAATTTGTAGTGATAACCATATGTTTTTTAGTCATTAAGAAGAAAAAACAATGCTGAATAGGAATAAAAGGCTCTGGAACTGTAGATGATTATTGTCTCTATGACAAATGACATACAAATTATGAAAGTAAAATTGCTATGGCTAGAAGTCAAAGATCTATGGTGATTTCTTAGGAATCTAAAACTACTGAAATAAGCTAGTACATAAAAACATGAACTATTTTGTGTCCATGGATAAACGGCTTTGTATGATGAATATTAAAGGTGGTAAACAAATGTAATAGGATATTGCTGGGCAATAGAAAAAGGGACGAAGTCATTTACTCAATCAGAATTATTGCTAGGGATACTTAAAAGCTCATTTGAAACATTTAACACTGGAAAATGTCAAATTATATGTCCATTATTTTAACAAATGTCACTGTCTCCTTTCTGTTAGGTATCAAAAAATGGAGATATATTAGTTGCTTTCATGTAAAAGGAGATAATTAAACAATTAAATACATTTATCTTGTCAAATATTGTTACTGTAGGGTGAAAGTGAATATAGTAATGTAAAATTATGTTGCTTTTTGAAGCCACTTTTTATTAATAATTTACTTATTTTTTATATGTATGTATGTATGTATGTATGTATTCCTATGTGAATATTTGTGCCTACAGTATAGTCCTTAGAAGCCAGAAAAAAATAGCCAACCCAGTAGAACTGAAATTATTCACAATTTTGAGCAATCATATGGGTGTTGGAAATGAACCAAGACCATGAGAAAGTAAAGTAAGCAGTCTTAACCACTAAACCATCACTCCAGCCCATAACATTCTGTTTTATTGTAAATCAGTGGAAAAGAAACAAAAACAAAATTCTAAAGACAAAGGAGAGATCACAGGATGGGTCATAACACTCTTTAATACTTACTGTGGCATAAGGCTCTAGTTCACTGTTAATATTTGTCCCTCATATTGGTTTAATACCATGCAAATTGGCTAACATCCAGGCAAGAAGTATAGGTAAGGTTACCACACTTGAAGAATTCTGGACAGATGAAAAGTCATAGAAGTGGTTTCCAGACAGACAGACACAGAGGAAGCAAGATGAGAATTTCTTACTGAGAGAAGGCACCAAGCCACGTGGCTGAACACAGATATGAATTATGGGCTAATTGAGGTTGTAAAAGTTTGATAATAGTAAGCCTGAGTAATAGGCCAAACAGTTTATAATTAATATAAGCCTCTGTATGTTTCTTTGGGACTGAACTGCTGTAGGAACAGATGGAACAGAAAGAATGAGCTTGTTTTGTTCTCCCTCCCTCTTTGTGTTCTAAAGTGGTTTCATGAGTCAGAACTACAAATAAGGACCAGGTTTTTCAAGCAAAGAAGAAGTAACAATTGTGGAGAAAAAAGTTCTTCATGAAAAATATTTTAAAAGTTAAAAGATGTTACCAATGCCTTCATAATTGCAAAGAAAAACAAATTATGAAACTTGTTTCATGTTTTTGTCAATGACACATACTTACATTTAACTGAGAAGTGGAACGTAAGTTGAGAAATGGCTTCTATCCTTTGGCTTGTATGATAATTTCTAAAATAATAATTAATGGTGAAGGATGGTGCTGTTGGTGGTATTGCCCATGTGTGTCGGTTTTAACTATGGTTATAAGAAAACTGAACAAGTTACAACTATGGTAACAAGGCAGTAAATAACATACATACATGTTTCTACCTCCTGATTGTGTCCTTGAGTTCATCTCTAAATACTCAAAAAAATAAATAAATAAACAAGTGAATAAAAAGAGGAGAATCTGTTTAGACAAATCATCAAATAAAAATATGGTCAATTGCTAAAGAGGGAAAAATAGTATAAAACATCCAGAAATTTGACTAGATTCCCTTTCCATTTGTTAACTTGTAAATAAAAAATTACCTTAAATGCCAATAACTGGGTAATTAGTGATACCCATAAACATACTGGAGAATGGTAAATTAAAATATTTATTTTAAAAAAGCCTAATAAACACTGAGGAGTTGACTGGGGGTGGGCTTGGGTAAAGGAGAAATGAGGCAGGAGATGGGTTGGGAGGGACAACTTTGGTTGAAATGCAAAATAAAACTTAGAATAATAAATTATAAAATAATATTTTGATATACTACATTTTAAAGATATTATAATAACAAACATTTGTTGAGAAAAACAAACAAGCACCAGGCTGAACTCTGGGAATTCAGTTGAAGAGAAAGAGGAGTTAATATATGAGCAAGGGAGGTCATGATCATGATGGAGAAATCTACAGAGACAGCTGAACCAAGCTCATGGAAACTCATGAAATCTATACCAATAGCTGCAGAGAATCCATGGGACAGAACTAGGCCTTTGTATGTGGGAGACAGTTGTGAAGCTTGGACTATCTGAGGGGCCCCTGGCAGTAGTACCATGATACAATCCTAGCCTATGACCAAGCTTGTTGGAGTCCATTCCCTATGGTTGGATTCCATTCTCAGCCTTAATGCATGGGAGAGGGCCTTAATCCCACTCCAACCTATTGTGTCAGAATTTATTGACTCCTTGAAGAGGAGTGAACTTGAGTTGGGCTGGGAGGAAAGGGTAGATGGGGTGGGAGGGAGAAATGTGGTTGAAATGCAAAATAAAACTTAAAAGAATTAATAAAATATAAAAGTAATGTTGATTATATGCAGCATATTAAGGATTGTAGTGGGTTATTCACTGTGTCTGCTTCTGTGGCACTGACCACACCCATTGAGGGGTGGAGCCAGGGGCGGAAGTGACCTGTGGAGCTTAGTCTCGGGAGGAGGCAGAGAAAGACCTTTTCTGGCGGGACACAGAGAGAGGAGCATCCAGTTTTAACTGCTGTGTTCATCTGTCTGTGTTGTGAGTTGTTTCTCCCTTAATAAACATCAATTCGACCTATTTGTTTATCCTGACCCTTATTGAACCGCAATATCTGGTGTCAGAAGAGGGATCAGGATTTTCACCGCACCTGGGTTTTACCCAGGTGCCGCAGCAACCCTTCCCCCACCTTCCTTGAATGGGCAGGATATACCCTGCCCTAGAACTCCTTTTATCTCCATCTTGGCCCTGAGACTACTGCTCATCTTCCGCCCATTCCCTCAGATTGTATTCGCACAGAGCTCTGCAGCATTAGCCCTGCCTTTTGTGTTGCAGCACTAGGCCTGTACTCGGCCTGCTCTGTTTGTGTGCTTGCAGGCTCCAGCGGCTGCAGCAGCTGTGGCAGGTGGACTGGCGGAAAATACACACACTGCAGTTGCTTGCGGCTACTGTTTTCCCTGTGGTCTCAACAATTGTACAAGGCTCGTTTCACTCCTTCGTTTAACAAAATTTTGCTTGCCTTAGTTTGTTAAAAGCTATTCTACAGGGACCGGGATCAGAAGGATTGTTTCCTGACGGAGGCTATTTGGCGGACACTCTTTGGTGGTACAATTCCGGATAGAACCGGAATTGGAAGGCTCCTCTACTGCCGGACGCTTTTTACTACTACACCTCCGAGTGTAACTACAGCAAGTTGAGACCTACAGCTAAAAGCATCAAAGCTCCAGGACAGCGGAATTTCATCTAAGGTAATTGTAACATCTTTTGCAACTTAAGCTGATATAATATCTGAGATCAATTGTTCCATAGCTATGGCAGATAATTTTACAATGCAGTACTTTAGGAATTTTTTTACTTCATATATAGAAGGAATCTTAGCAGAAGAAAATTATGACTGGATCAATATATACACCTTTTTCGTAATAGTAATGGGTTTTATCATTAATATGATATTCTTAAAGAAATGGTTTGAGATTAGCGCAAACAATAAGGAACTTGTACAAACCATAGGAGACTTGGTAACAAAGATTCAAAACATTGAAAATGACAGAATGCAAAACATGGAATGTTTAGGAAAAAAGTTTCAGGATATTGAAGATGGCAACAGAGAGCTGACAGGTAGAATACAGAACATGGAACATAAAAATGATCAAATAGAAAACAAAATTTGTTCCATGTCTGATGTTGCCTCAACAACCAAAACAGAAACAATGCAATGCATTAACAAGCTAGCAGAAACAGCTCATTCCTGGTTGGATGAAGCTACTAATAAGGTTAAAAAACTGGAATATCAGATGGCAAGAATAGCAGATAGAATCTCTTCCATGTCTGAAGATAATGGCAAGCTAGCAGATAGAACATTGTTTTTAGAAGGCAGTTTACATGCCATTCAGATAATATCTAAGGATGAGAATATCAAAAACATGGAATCATTTGTAGTTGGAGAAAGTAAGAAACTGACAGATGCAATGAAAGCTCTAGAAAGGGATATGCTTCAAGAAGTTCAGACACTCAAAGAAGCAATAATTAATAGACTTCAGGCTTTAGAAGACCTTCAATCTGATACATCAGAAGAAGAGCTCCAGGTAATAGGGCATGAAAAAAACTTAAAATTTTCCACACCATTTAGGGTCAGAGGAGCTTTCCCTGTATCTGTTAATGGAAAATCAGCAATGAAAAAACACCCAAAGGTGTTGTTGCTTATCAATGGGAACTAATATGTATGAAAGATTTAAAAAGTATAAAGGAAGCAGTAGTCTCTTATGGCATGCACTCACCATATGTGAAGCAATTAATAGAATCATGGGCAATGAATAACAAGGTAACCCCTAAGGATTGGGAACAATTAATATCAGCTGTCCTTGAAAACTCCTCTCAATTAGAATGGAGGGCTTTATGGAGAGAAGAAGCAAAGACTCTTGAACTTCAGGGCTTAAAGAAAGGTTATGAAGCTCCCAAAGATAAAATTCTTGGTGAGGGTATTTATGCTGACCCAGAAACCCAAGCTGCCTATGATGAACATATCTTGTCTCTATGCAGTACGGCAGCTCTGAATGCTTGGGATAAGGTTCATGAACTAGGGGAGAGGATAGAATCTTATACCAAAATAAGGCAAGGACCAAGAGAACACTTTAGTGTGTTTCTAGAAAGGCTGTCTAGAGCAGTACAATTAGAGGTAGCTGACATAGATTCTAGGCGAATGCTCATAGAATCGTTAGCCTATGAGAATGCAAATCCTCAATGCAAACAAGTGCTTTGGCCATTAAAAATTCAATTAGCACCTTTGGATGAATGGATCCGATATACAGCCAACATTGACTATAATAGCAATAACACTGAAGCATGGGTAGGAGAAGCTATATCTAAAGGTTTGAGCAGTAATCAAGAGAACAGAAGTTGTAACTATGGTGACATAAAAGCTTGGATAGGAGAAGCCGTCTCCAAAAGTTTAAAGAGATATCAACATGTCAGATGTTATAACTGTGGTAAGATAGGACATCTAAAAAGAAATTGTAGGCAAAGCATCTCTAGAAATAGTACTCCCAAGAATGAATCGAACAGAAGGCCTAAGCCTTCTGGGTTATGTAGAAGGTGTGGCAAAGGCAGACACTGGACAAATGAGTGTAGATCAACTAGAGACAAGCAAGGAAACCCTTTACCACCGGGAAACTCCTTGGGGGGCCTCTCGAAGGCCCCCATGTCAAAGGTGGTACAAACATTCCCAGTCACAGTGGAGGACAACCTCCCACAGGACAATTAGAAAATCCTTGGCCTATTGTAAAAACTCATACCACTCTGGCTGACAAACTAGTGACAGAAGTTGAATCAGACATGACAGAAGAAAATAAAAAACGTATATTTTGGCAAACCTCTATAAACAGTCAAAGGCCTAGATAGATAGTTAAAATGAATAACAAACTGTTTGAAGGCCTCCTGGACACAGGGGCAGATGTAACTATCATAACTAATAAATCCTGGCCTCGAAATTGGCCTCTGAAAGAGGTTAATGTTCAATTCTTAGGGATTGGAACCCTGTCTCAGATAAAACAAAGCATGAGATGGATTGAATGTGTAGGACCAGAAGGACTGCGAGGAAGGTTAAGACCATATGTGGCTGATGTATTGATAAATTTATGGGGTCATGATCTATTACAGCAATGGAATACACAGATTAACATTCCTCCAGTATTAGATAGGAACCATAAACGACCTCATGATTGTGGAAAAAATGCTATAAAGTACTATACAAGACAGACACCAAATATCCAGGCTGTTCAAAGACAGAATGCAAGTGCTGAACAAACAGATGAACCAAAAGCCTTACCCTTAAAATGGTTAACAGAGGAACCTGTCTGGGTAGGGCAGTGGCCTACGACTTCTGAGAAGTTAGGAGCTTTAGAAAATCTGGTTCAGGAACAGCTAAACAAGATAAAGAGAAATTTGCCTTCACGGTACCTAATTACAATAATTCTCAACCAGTGAAGAGATATCAATGGAAGGTTTTGCCACAGGGAATGCTAAATAGCCCAACCCTGTGCCAATATTTTGTACAAAAACCACTGGAAACAATTCGTAAACAGTTTCCACAATCCATAATCTATCATTACATGGATGATATATTGTTAGCTGACTCGAAAGTAGACATATTAGAAAAAATGTTTGAGAAACTGAAGGAAGTTTTACCTCGCTGGGGATTACAAATTGCACCTGAAAAAATACAAAAAGGAGAGTCAATCAACTACTTAGGATATAAAATAGGTCTACAGAAAATTAGACCACAAAAAGTACAGATCAGGAGAGATCGCTACCAGACTCTTAATGATCTTCAAAAATTACTAGGAGAGATTTCTCAACTGCAAATTATTATTGGAGTTGAAGGGCATGATTTGAAAAATTTGAAAATGGCCCTAAAAGGGGACAAGGATTTGAATAGTCCCCGAATACTATCAGCTGAAGCAGAAAAGGAATTAGAATGGGTAGAAAAGAGGATATTAGAAGCACATGTGGACCGTGTGGATCCAAATCTAGACTGTATTCTGGTTATATTACCATCTAGAGAATATCCTTCAGGGATTTTGATGCAGAGAGAAGACATCATATTAGAATGGATATTCTTACCACAGAAACAGAATAAAAAACTAAAAACATATATAGAAAAGATCTCTGACTTGATTTTAAAAGGTAAATTAAGACTTCATCAATTAACAGGAAGAGATCCAGCAGAAATTATTGTACCTTTAACTAATGAGGAAATTTCCTCCTTATGGAAAGATAATGAATATTGGCAGAGAGCATGCAGTAATTTTTTGGGAATAATTAGCAACGATTATCCCAAAACTGAAAGAATCAAATTCATAAAGAAGACGATTTGGATCCTTCCACGCATTGTAAGACAAACACCTATCTCTAGAGTTCCTACATTCTACACAGATGCAAACAAATCTGGTAAAGCAGGATATAAATCAGGAGAAATAAGCAAAGTAGTTCAAAGCCCTTACAATTCTGAACAAAAGGCAGAATTGTATGCCATTCTCATGGTACTTATGGATTTTACAGAACCCCTCAATATAGTTACTGACTCTCAATATGCAGAGAGAGTAGTCTTACACATCGAGACTGCAGAATTTATTCCTGATGATACAGAATTAACTTCATTGTTTATACAGTTACAAGATACTATCAGAAAGAGGATTCATCCTATATATATAACACACATCAGATCCCATACGGGTAGGAAGTGTGCTAGAAGCCTCAGAGTTTCATAAGAAACACCATGTGAACAGCAAAGGATTGAAAAAGGATTTTTCTATCACTTGGCAGCAAGCCAAGGAAATAGTAAGGAACTGTCCTACTTGCTCATTCTATAAACAAACTCCTTTACCACCAGGCAGTGGTGAATTATTCAGTAAGAATGAGACATGTTTATAAGCATATCATTAGGTAGTGTAGGTACTCTGGAAGACGTTACAATTATGACTCATGATGGATTTAGATTGGTGGTCAATATTATTAAACTTATCTTCCCTTGAAGATATATAACAAAGGTACATTTTTTTTTTCTTAAAGTCATTTTAAATGATTGTTCTCAGGCCCTTTAGGAACAGGGTGATTGAAGGTAGCACTAGCCCTGGGGAAAACTTGGGGTTGTCTGTGTTGAGAGAAACACTAGGCTCGTTCAGGATAACAGATGTGGGATGTGTTTGATTTTTCCATGTTTTAGAGGAACATGGGTAAGATTTGGCCAGGTTTTAGATACAGCAAGTGTGGCATAGTCAGGGAGACTTTTATGATTACATTTATTATCTATGTTTTCAGTTGAAGTGTAATTGTATTTGTTTATGCTCTTGTAATTTTCAAATTTTTATATTATTATTATTATTGATTTTTCAAGACAGGGTCTCTTTGTGTAGCTTTGGAGCATGTCCTGGAAATAGCTCTTGTAGAACAAGCTGATCTCAAACTCACAGAAATCTGCTTGCCTCTGTCCTGCAAGTCTAGAATTAAAGGCATGTGCTACCACCACCAGGCAGAGAAACAAATTTTACAAGAAAAATTTATAAAGATGCTTTTAGCCAATCCTGATTGCTTACTAAAGTAGGCATGATTTTAACCATCAGCAACAAACTATAATGTAATATAATATTAGATAACTCATAAATTCTAATATTAACTATAACAACTGTTATGTTGAGAATTTACTTGCTGGATTATTGATCTATAATGGAAATATGTGAATGTGACATGCAAATGAGGAATCTTTAAATAAGCTTCACAAAATACCTTCAGGGTAAGGGTATAATATACATAATAAATCCTCAATGGGGAACTAAACTGTATCTCCACAATAAGTATAGGTTATTGTGTTTCTGTGTACTTTTGAATATAATGTTCCTATGATAATTTTTTGAGAACTTTTTAGTGTGAAACGTAATTTGCCAATCTCTCATTTTTCTGGTAACCCTGCTGAGTTTATAATATGCGAGGATCTACCAAAAACTCACCAACATTTACTAGAATAATATGGAAACTGTACTGTGGATGGGAGAATAAAATTATCATCTTAATGCAACATGAGTAAAGAATTAGTCACCCTCTATACAATAGTTCCTATGACTGCATTACTACTAACATGTACAATGTCAATACTGGTGAATTATTTATAAGTAACAATGTTAAAAAGACACACTGATCTCATATAATTTTATCATTCACAGGACAGAAGGTCTTTATTTCCTGTGTTCATTGATCTACCAGAGAACAGCCAGAGGCCTAGAAGATTCAGCTTGCTAATATTGACACTCTAAGAGAAATAGTGACCCCTAATTCTAGACTGCACTATACAAGTATAGATTAGACTACAAAAATTAGGTAAATCTGTCCTAATAATACTCTCCCATGCTCTTAAATAGGTAGGATGAACATAGTAAAAATGGCAATCTTTCCAAAAGCAATCTACAGATTCAATGCAATTCCCATCAAAATCCTAGCACAATTCTTCGCTGACCTTGAAAGAACAATCCTTAATTTTATATGGGAAAATGAACGACACAGGATGGCCAAAACAACCCTGTTTGACTCATGTCTAATCGGTTTTCCTATACAGAAAATGTGTATTTTACCTTCATATCATTCTATGGTAGCTGAAACCAGCAACATCAAAATTACTATTATTATATTTTCTCTAAGATTGATTTTAAGTGTTTTTTTCAAAGAATATTTTTAACTTTCTTTATTGTTTGCCTTCATTTTTATATCAAATGAATTCTAAGCAAGTTAATTTTTTAAATTCTAAACCACTCTGGTTTTGACTTACTTTTTCTTTTTCCAATAAAAGACAGCCAATGACTACTTTCCTCTTAATCCTGAAATAACTGAAGCCAGCACACTTGTTTGTCCAACCTCAGTGCTCCAAGCTTGTAAGGCATTTGGACTAAATTCAAGATGATTCTTGGCAATAATACAACAAATAGTGTGTTGCTACTTAACAGGTCTCTAAACCTATTTTTTCTACTATTTCCTTTAGAATATATATAATTTGGCCCTTGACAAATATTTAAAACCATTTTCTTTTCCTTTCCCTTCTTTCCCTTCCTTCCTTCCATTTTTCTCTCATTCCTTCCTTTCATTCTCTGATGTGTGTTATTTTATTTTAATTATTAGGAAAATGATGGTGTATATAGTGTGGCTAATTTCTAGAAAATGCTAATAATATCCCTGGGAAACAGGATGATGGGAGATTCTGTAAGAAGGTCCTTTGGGCTATTACCATGACTGAGTGCAATACCTACCAGCAAGAAAATCCAATACTAAGGATAAGCCAATTATGTGAAGTAAAATAATTGCATTTTATTTCTAATGTTATGACAAGAGCAAAGTTTTTTGTGGGGAGCAAGAATAAGTTTTTGAATAATAATAAAATATTAGTGGTATTGTCTTCTGTAGAATACACTTCTGACTTAAGACTTGTTAAGAAACATGGAGAAATTTTATCACATGTGTAAAAATCATAGTGTTAATAAGTTATGCCTAATTTAGCTGTGCTAAAACAATTTCAAGACAATTCCTAAAAGATACAGTCATACCTGTCATTGAATGGAAATAACCTGCTAAACAGATGTGTTTTAATTTGGTGTATGTTATAAATAATGCATCAATATTATTAATATTCCCTTATCATAGGAAAGAAATTAGTGACTTTAATAGAGAGAATTGGGCATATTTACTAAATTTAACAAGATGCTTAAAAAATTGTTTTACATGCCATATTTGGATACAAATCAATTGGGATATCAGCTGTCAAAAAAATAAAGAAAAGAAAAGAAAAAAAGAAAACAACTTTTAATAGAATTTAATGAAAAATACGTCAACTGGGTTGTGATGACAACTATGACACCTGCCTTTCATGCCACAATGGAAAGAGACAAGGGCATCATGTTTTCTTACTGATTCTGCTTATAGATGAAAAAAACAGAATTGTTCCCCCACAGTGCACATTATGGGAGTGCTATTACCTGCTGCCTGGGCTATTATAGTCCATGTTATTTAATATCTCTCTGTCTACCCCCAAAGGCCAGCTAGTGCACCAAATATTCATATATTAGTTGTGGATACTTTATAAGGCTGAAGGGTTTAGTTTCCTCAGCCAGAAAAGAAATCCTGCAAGTAATTGGAACTGGATGATTGAATGAACTATACAGTGGGCGTGAAAAGGACTCTTTTACAAGGAGAAATAGAAGAACAGGAATTAATAAACTTATATAGCTTTATTCCTAAATACTTGAATGCATATTTATCTTTACACATATCACATTCTGTTACTGGAGGATGCAGATGAACAAATTAAAATAAAAGTGACTAGGTTTAGTATAGGTTATTAATTTTATTCGGGGAGAAGTCACTTACTTACGTAAGAAACCGAAAACCCACAAGTTCCTGCTCCAAGGATCCACACCTAGGCTGTTATCAGTGACACAACTGGGAGCAAGAGGGCACGCTGGGGTCCAGGACCCCAGACCAAGCCTTACCTTTTGTCAAGTCCACACCTGTGATCACACCCAAACGGGTGTGGTCAGTGCTACAAGTGCTGGTGTGTTGGATATCTCACTACATTCTATTGTTTTGCATATGCGAATTTTTTCTTTCTCTCTTGTATATGTGACATGCTCACACAAAATGATAGGATATGGAGTTGCAAAGTACATGAAATAGTAATTTCCAAGTTAATAGTATCAAGTAAGAATTTGATAAACTCATGGAATCTAGTTGCAGACAGGGTGGAGTGATGAGCAATGGGTTCAAGCCCAGGCTGGAGAAACCCACAGAAACTGCTGACCTGAACAAGGAGGAGTCATGGACCCCAGTCTGATAGCCGAGAAACCAACATAGGACCGAAGCAGATTCCCAGTTGGGAGGACTGGGCAATCAATGTTTCCTCTGGTACTCTGATAGTGGATCAGTATTTATCCCTAGTGTACAAATGGACTTTGGGAGCCCATTCCACATAGAGGGATACTCTCTCAGCTAGATGCATAGGGGAGGGCATGGGCCCTGCTCCTAAGGATATTCCAGACTTTGTAGACTCCCAATAGAAGCCGTCACTCTCCCTGAGGAAGAGAAAGGAGATGGGAAAAGGGTTGGTGGGGGGAACAGGGGATGACAGAAGGGTGCAGTAACTGGGATTGACATGTAGAACAAATTTGTTTCAAATTAAAATTTAAAAATATTTTTAAAAGAGAAACTAAGAAAATACAAAAAGAAAGTAGAGAATAATATGAAAGATAATCAGTCCAGAGTGCGTTGTTCTCATAGGGGAAAATGAAAATTTGTGGTTTTTACTAAGTGGGTTGTTGCATCATTGTAGTTAGATAAGTTCCTTGTTCAATCAATGTTGCAGTAATGAAACATACATTCTAATACTCACCTAATTTGGATAAGCAAAATATCTTCATTTAATACCATTAACCCTCCTTCTAGATTCTTTTTGTCATAGAATGTAAGAAACCATATCAATTAATATTACAAAGGTTTCATGTTTTTTTTAAATAGATTCACTGATAACAAATTAATAACTCAAAAAGAGATACACACCAGCGGCCAACTCATCTATAAACTGTTGGAACTGTGAAGAGGACGAAGCTACAGGTACAAAACCGCAGGATCCCAGTGACACAGAACAACAATAGGATATACAAGAAATGAATCAGTGAGAGCCCATTTTGTTTGTTTTATTTTTGTGTGTTTTGCTTTCTTTTGTATGTTGTGTGTGTGTGGGGGGGGGTGTTTTCTTTAAACTTGTGGGGGCAGTTTACAAAAGCAAACAGTAGATGTTGGGGGAACAAGGAGATGAGTGGGATTTGGATGCATGATGTGAAATCTGCAAAAAAAATCAATAAAAGTAGAAAAATTCATATAAAAATGTACTTCTTAAAAAAGAACTTTTAAGATGACCTGAATTCTAGTGAAAAGAAAATTGAAGTGGAAATGATCAGGTTAAACAGATCAAGTCATAGAAAAGTAAGTGTCACAGTTTTTTCTTCTGTACAGAATGAAAGAAGAGAATGTTTTAGAAAGTGGTTAGTGACCAGCAAAAAGACAAAGAGAGAAATAAATAATGATGGAGTGAATATGAAAAACATTTACTGTATAGCATAATGGCATACATGATTTTATCCAATAAACAATTATTAACTCATTAAAATGATATGCAAGTGTAAACATTGTCAATTGTCTAGTGTTAACATATTTAAGAAAATAAATTTAAAATTAAATTACAAAATTCAGAACATGGGAGACATAGGAAGAGAATATATGTTATAAAACACAGATAACATGTCATATGGAATCCGGAAAGAATAATTATATGGAAGAACTATACTATACTGAAAGGAAAAAGGATATCTCAAATTTATAAATAATAAATTTAGACAAGTTAATTTTGTCTTCTGCTTTTAATTCAAATGAATGAATACAAAGGAAACAAAGAAGAAATATGTTCATGGAAATTTTTCCTGTGGCCAGGAAGCATATAATAATGGTATTGAATGACAAACATCTCTATATAGGCAGTCAAGGGAAATAGTGAACACAGGAGACAAAATAGGAGGAAATACATAAAGGCTTTTAAGAATTGGGTCTCTAAAATTTTAATTCATGTAACTACATATTTCAACTACCACAAGCATTTCTAAGCTCACACGTACAATACTTGATGAACACTAAATGTTACACTCTGCTTTCAGTTGCATTGGTGTGTTGTTTACCTTTTATCTGAGGATGTGTCAATGGAGAAGTCTGACCCTCTAGCAACTAATAGTTTTTCGTGAAGTCTTGGTGTAGTGAGAAATGATGGAAGTAAAGAACACAAATGTACGTAAGCCATCAAACAAAAATATGTTTAATGGGTGATTTTTCAATAAGTCACTATAAATGATGGTGCTTATGAGCAATGTTTTAACAAAATGTACACATTTTTGACATAGTTGTATAAGTTTTATAGTGAAGGTATATATATGTATATACATTTACATATATATATAATTCAGTATTTGATTTGAAAGTTTATAATATCTAGCTTATTATTCTAAAATTGGTCAATTTTTACTAAATAATAAAAAAAAGAAACATTTTACTATTTTTTTCAAAATTAGGGTAATTTATATCATAATATCTTGTATATTTAAAAAATGGCATATCTGGATATGATTTGATCACAAAGCAAAGCTCCATAATTGAGGTAATTTAAAAGTTTACCCAGTTATAAATATGACACAATGGAATTACATAACAAAATATTGCATATATTTTCTTTTTTAAATTTTTTTCTTATTTTATATATTGATCCAAGTTCCCTTTCCCTCCCTCTCTCCCTCCCTCCCATGCCTAACACCTTCCAGTCCCATACCTCCTGTCCCCACTCTCCACAGGGAGGGTGTTGCCTTCCAGGAGGGATCAAAAAATCTGTCAAGTAATTTGGAGTTGGGTCTAGGCCCTCCCTCCTGCCTGTAGGTATGCCCCAGGGATAGATCCTGGTTCCACTGTCAATAAGTCCCTTAGACTGCCCACGTCTTCTAACTGAAACTCATGTTCAGGGATTCTGAGTGGGTCCAATGCTGGTTTTCCAGCTATCAGTCTGGGGGTCCATTAGCTCCCCCTTGTTCAGGTCAGTTGTCTCTGTGGGTTTCTGTAGCCTGCTCTTGTCCTCACTCTCTGCATTTGGATACTGCAAATATTTTCATATATTTGTTCCATAAACAATGAAGACTTATTTATCAATAAAAAAATAACAATGATAAAGGGTTTTGTTTTGGTTTGTTTGTATTTTGAGACATGATCTCTCTAAGTAGCTCTGGACCAAAGAACTCACTGTGTAAACAAGACTGGCTTTGAATTCAGAGATATGTCTGCCTGCCTCTGCCTCCTAAGTTCTGGAATAAAAGGCATGTACAATCACACCAAGCCTAAAAATGGTAAATATATCAGTTGATTTTATGTCCTGGGTATTTCATTTAGTCTTCATTCACAATTCTGTCTAGGCTACTGTTTCTCAGAGATATTAAATTAATTGTGTTCTGAAACTTTGCATTTTTTCCAATAAAGACAGCGAGCAGTCTAGTCAACTTTGTCTTAATGAAATCTCCAGATAAATGTATCATAGCAATGAAAAACCAATTATCTAGGATAATTATTCTAAATGTGAAAGTGTAGGTAAATGAAATGGCAAGATCAGGGCTTGCAAAGGTGGAGGGCACTGAGCAAATTTCAGATGCTGTGATGATCCATAACTTCTGTCTCCATGGAGCAGCTCTTCTATTTTCATCCCAGAAATCATTTAGAAGAAGATTGAAGTCTAGCTCATTATGTCAGTAAAGGGTAGTAGATAAGCATTATTTTGATTGACTTCTGGTGAGATTAAAAACAAAATGTAAAATTAACATGGAGTTGTAGGTGTAAAATGCTTTTTCTATAAATAATTTGATGGGTCAGATTTACACAGATGGTGAAAACACACACACACAAAATGGCAAAGTGCTGTTAGAAATGCTTTTCTAAATTATAAAAAGTAACCTTTAAATAAAAGATGTATTTTGCTTAACTTTAAAACAGTCTACATGTGTAATTCATTATTTTCTTATGTTAAATTTTATGTAAATGGTATATTTTGTAACTGGTGTTAAAATTCAATGGTCATTCACAAATTTTCAATTTTATTTTGTTTAGTTTTATTTGTCAAGACAGGATTTTTTTCTATGTAGTCCTAGGTGTCATAGAACTTACTTTTTAGACCAGACTGGCCTTGAACTCACAAAGATCCTTTTGATCTATCTACTGAGTTGTTGGCATTCAAGGCATGTGTTATCACTGCATGATTCCACTCACAAATTTTGATGAGAGCATTTCTTAGTTCCTTTTAATATTCTCTGTAATCAAAATGTCTATTATTTTTCTTGGTAAGTTAGTAAATTCCAGGGCATTTTCTCCACTGTGATTTACTTGTTGCCATAAACATGCTAATTATAACAAGTCATCTTGTTTATCTCCATTTTCTCAGTTACACATTTACAGCATGACACTACTAAACTAGTTAGATATCTATCCTTACTTAGTCATATTCAGCAAGATGATAATACTTCAAATGCAATATTACCGTCACTAAAATACATTGAGAGTTAATCACTATTAAGTTTAGCAAATTATGATCTTTCAAATAATGAGAGTTATCTTTCAGTGAGAATTATCTTTCATAAGTTGTTTGGATTGGATTTCATAATGTAACTAAAGGTTAATAGCCATATATTTTAAGAAGATATTTCAGAATATTCAACTCGACTTCAAATCAGTATTAAATGCTGCTTACTGCTTCTATTTTTATTTTATATTATTATGAGAATAATTAAATTGGGTTCAAGCTTATTAAATTTTCAAGTTTATAATACAGTACTAACTACAGAAAATATATTGCCCAGATCTTACCTTCTTTCTATGTATCTACCAAATAGCCCATTTGTGGGTGAGTGCTTCTAAATATATTATTCTTTATACATCAGTCTTTTGTGTGTGATAAGACTGGAGATATACAATTGTTTATAGGTACAGATATTTGTCACTTGAAGAAATTTTATGCTATAAGTATGTGTATTCTATAATAGATGAGTTTTAATGTCAACCTGAGTACAGTAGCTAATAACATTTGGTAATCTCTTGTAGCATTTGGAGTTTCTGTGTGATGGAATATCTTTGTCCAATGACTCAAAACAATGTTACCTATTTCTGTTACTTGGGTTTTGTTAAGAAGCATAGGATAATAGTAGTCTGGGCATTGTGTTCCCATTGTACGGAAGCTATACTTAAATTATTCATAACAATATATTTTAAATAACAAATTACTGAATTAATAAAATGAAATGTTATGAAAAGTATTAAATAAATAATTTTCTAGCAACACAACCTTTCCCCCATGGCTTTATAAATGCAGTTTCAAGAATCTTCAATCTTAGACTATAGTGAGGGGTTTCGGTGAGTAGCATTCAAATGGTATCTTTAATTCTTTTCAATTAGAAATTGAATCTTTTAAAATAGAAACTCTCAAGACATAATCATTAAATAAGGTTTTAATTGACTCCAAGGATTCACATGGTTAGTGTTTGATCTCATTTTCTTTTGAAACACTAGACTTTCAGGCTCTTCTGGAGAAGTAAGCAGTCACAATCTAATGACATGACGGAAATATTCTGATATTGTAGAAAATGTAATTTTCCACAAATGGTATCAATTAATTTGAGAAATCAAAATTATTTATAATCAAATTGCAAATTATATTATTATGCTGGAGACATTTGTAACTTTCGATTACAATGAGAACAACAAGCCTCTGTGCCTCATCAAGTCAAAACGAATCAATAGAAATTAGGTTGAAGCTTGAAAAGGCAGCTCTGTTTCAAATCACTGCTGATTGAAAAATCGATGTAAGTTTAAGCAAACATGTTATGTATTATCAGCTAACATGCATCACAATAAGACAAGGTAAAGGTGGCTAAAACAAACAAACAAACAAAATCCTCTAATAAGTTTTTGCTGTTTCACACATTCATGTGAAGAAAACTGGTGGATACATATAAATACAATAGAACCATATCATCAAGAGTTGTGTGGTCACATGCCTGACTAATAATGAGCCTTATAGATACCTATGTATGCTTTAGAAATATGGATTTCAGCTATTTCTTCTTCTATAAAGGCAACACAATTGTCGTTCCTAATGTAGTACAATCAATTTTATTTTCAGTCATGTGGCTCCTCAGATCCAAGAGCATTTGTAAGCTGGATAGTGGGAATCAATCCCTCTGACATTACATAAAATTATCACACACTCTCCTCTGGTCCTCTAAAACTTGGAAAAATAACTGTTAAGACCCTATGGTTGGAGAAGACTGATGGGAAACCATGTCTCTGGAACACCCAAAGGTCATGCTGTCATGAACTCCCAGCTTGTGTGGCTACTGACACAAGAAAGACACAAAAGTCTGGAATGGTGGAGAAGAAACTCATGAAGTCTAACAATTAGGTGTGAAGGTACAGGAGTGGACGATTGCCAAGGAAGAGAAGGTCAGTTTCCCATCAGTGTGTGTCATTTTCTCCATCCATTCTTCACTTAAGGGGCATTTAGGTTGCTTCAAGGTTTTGGCTATTACAAATAATGCTACTATGAACATAGTTGAACAGACGTCCTTGTTGTATGAATGTGCATCTTTTGGGTGTATGCCTGAGTGTAATTACTGCATTCTGCCAAAGAGTAATTCCCATTTTCCTGAGGAACTGCCATACTGATTTCCAAAGTGGCTGCATGAGTTTTCACTCCCACCGCCAGAGGATGTGTATACCCATTTTCCATATAAACTCTAGCATCAACTGTCTTTTGTGTTGTTGACTTTAGCCATTCTGACAGGAGTGAGATGGTATCTCAGAGCTGTTTTGATTTGCTTTTCCCTGATAGCTAAGGATATTGAGCACTTTCTTAAGTGTCTTTCAGCAATTTTAGATTTCTCCATTGAGAATTCTCTATTTAGTTCTGTACACCCCCCTTTTTAATTGGATTATTTGTTGTTTTAGTAACTAGCTTCTTGAGTTCTTTGTATATTTTGGAAATAAGCCCTCTGTCAGATATGGGGTTGGTGAATATAATTTCCCATTCCATGGGGTGCCCTTTTGTCTTGTTGATTCTTTGCCTTACAGAAGCTTCTCAGTTTCAGGAGGTCCCATATATTAACTATTGATCTCAGTGTCTGTTCTTCTGGTGCTATGTTCACGAAGTGGTCTCCTGTACCGATTTGATCAAGGGTACCTACAACTTTCTCTTCAAAGAGGTTCAGTATGGCTGGATTTGTAGCTGGTGTAAGCAGAAGCAGACATCCACAGCTAAGATGAACTCTTGGAATCCAGTTGCAGACAGGGAGGAGTGATGAGAAAAGGGGTCAAGACCAGGTTAGAGAAACCCATAGAAACTGCTGACTTGATTAAGGGGGAGCTCATGGACTACTGTGTGATAGCTGGGAAACTAGTGTAGCACCGACCCAGATTCCCTGAATGTGGTGATAGTCTGGAGGAGTGAGCAGTCTATGGGGGCTCTGGTAATGGATCAGTATATATCCCTAGTATACGAATGGACTTTGGGAGCCCATTCCACATACAGAGATACTCCCTCAGCCAAGATACATGGACAAGGGCCTGGACCCTGCTGCAAATGATATGACAACTTTGAAGGCTCCATATGAAAGATCCTCCCTGGGGAGCAGAAATGTTATGGGATAGGGATTGGTGGGGTGTACAAGGAAGAAAGATGGAAGGGTGCAGGAATTGGGATTGCTATGTAAAACAAGCTTGTTTCAAATTTAAATTAAAAATATATATAAAAATTTAGAAAAGAAGCAATATGGCTGGCACTTAAAGTTGCTAGAGTAGAGAAACACACAGCTAAAACTCTATGTTAGAAAACACCCAGATTAAAATAAATGAAAATGTGATGAGTGGCTGAGCAGATGCCAAAATAGTAATGAGCAAAAATGAGAAGTTTGGGCCAGTGTATATTACTTTAAAACAGACCCAGCAGAGTGGGCCCCCATTGTGGCATCAAGAATTCATGAAAATATGATGTATTTGGGGTCAGAGAGTTCTGTTTCCCTGCAGTGTCTGGATCTCATGCTAGTCCAATGACTGTAAACTGTTTCCCTAACCTCTCAGACCTGCTTTCTGCATGTATGCGGAAACAGCTAGTCCACAGCTGAGAGGTTTGTTAATGCTCATGATTCACTTACATAGAATGTATGCATTGGTTAGACTGTATACATAATAACAGGGCTATTAGTATCATTTTGAAATGGCTGACCCAGAATAGAATAATCATTAGAATGATAAAGCTATCACTCATATCAATGATTGCAATGTAGAATTCTTTAAAATGGATGCGGATAAGAACAAAAAATATAAGCAATGTACAAAACTCAACTACAGCTTTTAGAATGTTTCTGTAGATACTTTGAAATAGACATGGTGAACAGAGCACAATGAAGTATTATATTGTGAAGAGCTAGAGTACATTGATTACATTGAATAACCCCACTTATGTTTAATTATGCTTGCATACAGGCATCAATGGACCATGATCCCATGCAAATTCCTGTGTTTGTCTGAGTGGTGTACATACATACATATATACATGTGTGCATTCACATACTCATGCATCTTTGGAATTAGACCTTCTTTTTGATAATGGAAATAGTACATAGTAGAAACAGAAATGTGGTATAAATAGCTCTGTATATTCCTGATGAAATTTAAACAGGGCACTTATATTTGGCACTATTCTCCCTTCTAGTCAACTCTAATTCATCTCTGATTATCTAACCCCCTAATAAATCGGAAACCCATTTGCTATTTTTTGTTCTTTTTATTAAAAACTTTTAAGGGTGGATTTTACGATTTTTGATTTATTTTTCTCTTCTTCTTTTTCTTTTTGGTTATTGGTGTCATTTGTTAGCTTTCTTTGCCTTCATCATTACTACCCACTAATGTATAAATTCTGTTTGATTTTTAAGGGATCTTCTTTCTTTCTTTATTGAATTTTAAAAAAAAATATGAATTATTACAAAAAAACCTTAATGCAAACAAATCTCTGTTTCCCTTTCTTTTTTAGCTGGGTGATCAGGAAGGTAGAACCCTACATCACTTAAATCTTATCTTTCCCATCCCAGCATGAATTTGTCTTTTTCATAACAATATCAGCAATCTTCAAGTATAGATTCATCTGTATATGCTGCATGCTGTTTACTATGAAGTTTATCATTCATATAAAATTTTGTGAAATTGTTACCATATTGCAACTTTTAATTTCTCTTTATATGTCGTTTGAAAAAAAATTCCTAAGGCACACTAGAAAATAAACTATCAGATTATATTTCTTACATTTTTGTTTGTGTTTTATAAAGAAGACAATTTCATTGATTACAGATGAAAGATAATTTTGATTTGTGCATTTTCTTGTTTTCTTTTTAACTAAAACATTATACAAGCTCATTATTCAAATCCATTGCCATCTTTTAAACTCAATGAACTCAGATACTTTAGACTTTTTGCTTGTCTTCCTTGAAATTATTTTAGGTTACTCAAATTCAAAGTTCCAATATGGTAACAATTTCACAAAGTTTTATAGTGAAAGAACAATACATGACTTCCTGGAACAAACTGCTCAGACAATTATGAATATTTGTTAAAGTGCTCAGCTTAGCATTGAAGAGAAAATGTGTTAATACAAATGTCAGGAATCTCAGAAGTCTCTTAGAATAATTATAATTCTATTCAATTCTCAGTCATGTACTCAGTTTGGCAATTTAAGCAATAGAAAATAAGAATATCTCTTATAGCATAAACTACAAATTGAAAAATAAGCAATAGATTATAAAACATAAAAAGCACTAGAATTTCCTCCTAGTGCAGTGTGAAGTTAAAGAAAAATCGTGTTTTTGATTTTGGCACATAGTATCATAATATCAATAAATATATTTTGCACTCTTATGATGTAACCCACAAATAATCCCAAATCCCTTCCATGTTACCACACCTATTATTAACTATATAAAAACGTACATTACACAATTTAAAATTTTAAAAGAAAGTGGAAGTAACCCCGTGGGTCACATAGTAACTGGTATGCAGGACTGCAAGCTTTGTATCCAAGCAGAATGCTTGTATGATTGCTCTGGTGATCTGCTTTGGACTCTGTTTATTGTTATGTCTGTGTAAGACCTTTCCAGCTTCTCAGCATGTCAATTTCCACTTCACCATTTCTCTTTGTAATACCTTCTACAAGTGTTCATGGAACTTGCGATTTCTTGGAAATCCTTCTGCATCCTGTTCAGTGAATCAGATGGCTGACTTCTTTCTTCTGCTAATCCTAGATTTGAAACACTTTTACAGAAAGACATTATGAAATAACCAGAAATGTGTAACAGTTAAAAGTTTTTCAGCCACACTCTGTCTAATCCAAACAATTTCATTAATGCTCTGGTATGAAAAATACATCTTTTTCTCTTATAAATGGAACATTTATTTTTCCTACTTTCCACATTCCTAAACTGTTGCAAAAGAACTCATAGGAACAACAATGTTATCATTAACTCTGTTTTTTAATCAGAAATCACTTGACACATAAAAGTCACTCATCTCATGTTTTATAAGATGACTTAATGACATCTTCTGTGATGTTCATTAGCAACAATCAGAATTTTGGACAGCCTTCTCAGTGCAACCTTGACAATGAACAAACAATTTACTTCCTTTGCAATTACACTAACACAAAAGGACTTTGGGAGCACATTCCCCATGGAGGGATACTCCCTTTACCTAGAGGCAGGAAGGAAGACCTAGTTCCTACTCCAATGACTTGACAGATTTTGTTGACAGCTCCTGCTCCTGGAAGGTACCATCCTCCCTGTGGAGTGGGTGGGGGGAGGGGTGGGAGAAGTGACAGAGGAAGGGAGGGAAGGAGAGGGAACTGGGATTGATATGTAAAATAAGAAAAACAAACAAACAAACAAACAAAGGGGAAAAAACTGCTATAGAATAGCATGCATAGATTAGAATTTATCTACAACAATAGTCAAACTTTATTATTTAAATTCTTTTGAATGACAGATAAGAAAATAGTTTAATACGTTAAGGCTTTCAAGTTATCCATGCAAACACACAACTCTCAGCTAAAAGATAATTCAACCAAGTATAACTGGTGGCATCCCAGGTATTCAATCCCCAATATAGGATTGAATACCAAATTCAATGTCCCAATATAGTAACAGTTTGATAAATTTGTATAGTGACAGAACAAAGCAAGGCTGCCTGACAAAAACTTTGTCCATTTTATTGGTGGAAACTTGACTTACATTGATGCATTCTTAGGTTTAACTGTCAGTCTTAAGAGTGTTAGGTGAGCCACCAATGATAGCATGGGAGTACTATTAAGGTAATTAAAATAACCCCAAATAAATGGTAATTAGGCTCTGGGATGTTAGCATTCCAAAACTTCCACACTCAAAGAAGTTCTAAACAATTAGGAAGCCTTCCTTGCAGAAGGTTCTGGAGAAAGGTGACCTGATTTTCAGGAACTTTCTTTCAAATGTAAGTCCATAGAAATGGGTCATCAGCTCATTAAAAGAGAGAGAGAGAGAGAGAGAGAGAGAGAGAGAGAGAGAGAGAGAGAGAGAGAGAGAGAGAGAGAGTCTGTCTTGAGATTTAGTCTAATCTAAGTAAGTCAAAAGAGAATTACACAAAAATCAAACATCTACTCTCCTTGATATTCTGGCATATTGACTTTTAATGATGACATCTATTTCTGTTTCTGTTTCAAGTCCTACCATACGAAGGTGAGAGAGAGTTAGAGCTCATAATTGTCAAAAAACATGTTTTAGAAGTTTCTGGAATATACTCTGTGAATTGAATTGAAGATAGTTTTGGGGTCCTTAAATATTTACCTAACTTGGCATTGAGTTCTTCAACATATTGAGTCTCAGAGGCAAATGTGTTCCCTCTGAATTAGGATTCTGCATGCTGCATTATAGGTATAGTTACTCCTATTGTGGGGCTGAACCGAGGAAGCACTGCAGTCTAGGTACCCTCCTCCCCAACTCACTGTGAATTTGATATCGTCCTTCCCTCTTATGGAGGGATCTTTCACTAAATTGAGATACGTAATTCCATTTTTCCCTAAGTTTTCTTGCATACCTCTTTTTTGCACCCTCTCTCTTTCACTGTCTCTCTTTCTCTCTGTGTCTCTGTGTCTCTCTGTGTCTCTGTCTCTGTCTCTCTATGTCTCTGTCTCTCTGTCTCTGTCTCTCTGTCTCTGTCTCTCTCTCTCTCTCACACACACATACACACACACACACAGACACCAAATAACCTCAATGTCAGGTTTCTATTTCACTGACTTTTTGGTATGCCCAAATCAATATCATGTCCATTCTCAACTTACTTTTCTCAATTTTACTTTGTCTCTATTTACTGACATGGATCTAGCCTCTGAAATATTGAAGTACATTAAGATTCTTGTCAGACTGTTACTTTTTAACACTGCCCTACTGATTTAAATTCTCAATCTAACTAACTGCCTATCATTGTGGCTCCCACTTTGAAACTTCAAGTTAAAAATCCTAGAATGTATCACTTGCATCTGAAATGAAGGAAAGCAGCAGATTTACGTAAACTTTAGAAAAATAGGTACCACAGTTATTTTAAAATCGCATGCCAGATTCTCATTTCCTTTGAGAAAACTCTGTTCTAACACTAATACATTAAAGTTCAATTTCTGAATACTCTTATATAATTATCAAGTACATAACAGGAATGAATAAGCAGTATAAGATTTTGATTTCTTTTATTTTGCTTTTCCAAGACAGGGTTTCATTGGGTAAAAGCTCTGGTTGTTCTAGATCTTGTTGTCTGCCTCAGTATCCTGGGTGTTGGGATCAAATGCATGAGCTACTATTCCCAGGCACAAGGAGGAATTTAAAGACTATAAGAGCTGAGAAGACATGACGAATGATAATACCTTGAACATCAGATATATGGAAATATGTAAGGCCTCTCTCAATGTGGAGTAACTAGATATTTCCAGTCAAAAGTGTGATATGAAATTATCTTCACAAAGACCAATAACTTAAAAAATAAAAAGTGTATATCGAACTTTTATAATATTATAGATCTCTTTTGCAAGAGCAACAGCATACAAATATTTAAAGAGAAACAAGTTAATTATTGCTATATTCTTTCTGAAAATGAAGACAGTCTCTGTATTTGTACAATCATGTTTTATTTGCTACTCAGAATGCCCTTAAAATGATCCAAAATATTCATTGTATACTTTAGTACATTCTTATACTAGCTGCCCATATGTTGACAGTACATTTATCATTGTATAGTGTTGGTTAGAAAATGTCAGTGAACCCGGCTAACACAATATAAGAGAAATTTAATAGTAATAAATGTAATTAGGTTCTTCACAAATAGGAATCCCACAAAAATTTCATACAGGCATTCAGTGATAACACCTGGTTCTGCAACATATTACTCAGTTTTTTTTTTTTTTTAAATCCAACTACAGCAATATTTTCTACCTTCCCATCTGCAAAACAATAATCCTTTTCTTTCACATTTTAATGATAGATGGCATAAAAATAATAAACACACACTGATGGGAGATGTTATTCTATAAATATGTTTCTCATACTGGTTAATGAATAAAGCACTGTTGGGAGACAAGGAGGAAAGAGGAAGTAGTTAAGAGGAGTCAGCATGGAGAGACGGGAGAGGTAGGACGCCAGGCCCTTTGGCCAGTAAGATGAGACCACATGGAAATACTTAGATTAATAGAAATGGGTTAATATTTAAGGCAGAGCTAGCCAATAAGAAATGACAGTAACTGGCCAACATCATTATATTGAATACAGAGTCTCAGCATGTCTTTTGGGGCTGGTGCAGTGGTGGAACCAGACCAAAGGCCTGCGGAAAAACATAGTTGTACCAATGGCCGGCAGGAAAATATACTCCTTACAACACACAGGTTATAAGAAAGACTTCAAGTAAAAGAAACCTGTTCACATTGCTAGAGCAATGTGTGTGCACACATACTGGGTCTTCAAAGGTTAAAAATGCAATGGTAGTATGATTAAATAATTGTTCCCTTGGATGCAAAGGAAGGGAAATTGGGAGGTTGAAAGGATATCTGTACAGTGCATTACTGAAAATAAATTTGTAGCTCCTGCAATATTAATATCAAGCCCATCATTTTGCATCAAATGATAACTAGATTAAGAAATTTGATACATTTGTAAAAATTCATATGCAATGTAATATGTTTTCTCACATGTACACATATATACCACTATTACAAATACTATATAAAGATGAAAATTTTGTCATTACTAGAACAAGCAGCACCCTGTAATACTTACTTTTAGTGCAGTAAGGCATGCGGAATGAGACAAATGGTCTTTTATGTTCAATTTTCAGAGAGTCCACAAAGATTATAAAGAACAGTGATTATTGCTAGCTTCTAGAGCCTGGAAGGGAATCAGGACAAATATATTCATGAAAATCATATAGATAGATTTTGTGTGTTATCACCAAAAATATAATGATGATTAGGAAGTAAAACATGTATTAATTAATTAGAATGAGCCATTACACTATGCATATATGTTTAAAAATATCATTAAGTACAAAATAAATATAGTTATTTATTTAAGTAAAGAGATCTATGCAATCTTTGTCACATATCCAAGATAAGTTTCATATCGGGGAGCAGAATTCTATAATAAGAAATTTTTGTTAAGCACATTTTTCAGATGAAAACTCATCACACTTGAAAATTGGTGAGATATCATTTAGTCATTATTAACTATTGAAATCTTTGATGTTCATAGTAATGCTGTTCATATATGTGCACCAAAGTGATTGTACAAATGTTCAAGAAGAAAAAAAGTACCTTTTTAAAAATATGAAAACAGAAGTAATACAAATTTCTTATAATTTGTACAAATTTCAGATAAATATTTGGTAAGTCTTATAGTAGATATGTTTTGCATATGTTAATAAAAAGACGTCTTTGAGAGTTAATCATCTTTTTACCTGTAATTTTATTCATTGCCTTTTCAGCAAATATGCATAGGTTGCAGTTGGTCCTTGGGAATAAGATTGCTGAATACATAGAACTTTTACTAAGCAGCTCTATGTGTGCCAGATATCGATCTAGCAATGTCCTGGCTCAAATCCATTTTAATTTGCTTTTCCATTTTTATCTTTCTATGGGGGGCTACATTTCTGCCTAGTATGCTAGAAAATAAACTCATTCCTAATTACAGTGCCTGTATTTCTCTGTGTAATGAGCAAGGTGGCACTGACATTGAAATTTTATTATATAAAAACGTCCATATAGAAAATTAACACAATTGAATTTTATTTCATTTGAGTCATATTCTTGTTATTTTTTTTTCATCTCAGAAGAGATAAGGGAATCAGTATACTACATTTCATAGTAGGGTAATGCAAGATGCATTCTGTAGGTGTTTTAAATACTATGTCCCACAGGCATGTTCTGGCTTTGTTTTAACATGTAAGAAAACTTGAAATATGTCTATAGAAATTTTAGATATTTAACTTGAATACAACAATCATGCTAGTAACAAGGTTTAGTTTCTTTAATTTAAAGTCAAAATTAAGATTTAAATAAGTTATAATATTGCTCATAATTTTTATTCCTATTATAATTAGCAAGAATGTAAGGGTATTCATTATGACATTTCATAAACAGACTGTGTTGGTTGATTCTCCTAACATTCCAGTCCCTCAGTCACCTGTCACTTCTTTTACTTTCTCGAGTCTTCTTCTATCATCACAATACTTATCACAGTTAAAACATTTTAAAAATCTAAGATAAACCAAAATAGGAGGATTACTATTGGACAGCTCTGAATTAAAAGCCATATGTGGCATTTAAAATGTATTATTGGGGAAATTAAAATGTAATATATATATATATATAAGTAATTATTATTATAGTTTTATCCATATAAACTTTTAGAATCAACAGTCAATATACAAAACTTTTGAGAAAAAAATTTCTCTGTATTGCTTTGGAGCCTGTCCTGAGAGAAAGAGAATTGAAATATTTGACTGAATGCCTGTAGCAAAGGAATTTCTAACAATAAGTTAACACCCTGAGGAATCACAGGCATTGGCAGGAAAAGAAATTGAGTATCCTCTCTTCCCATCTACCAATAACTAACTCCTTAGTGTGGGGTACGATCTTCCTTTGGAAGTCAACAAAGTCTAATTACGGAGTGGAGGAAGTACCAAGCACCTACCCCCAATATCAAGGCTGGGAAAGTCATCCTACCATAGGAAATGGGTTCCAAAAATCGAATTCAAGCACCTGGATAGGCCCTGGTACCACACCAGATCAAGTGACATAACTGTCACTTGCATTCAGAGGGCCTAGCTTGGTCTCATGCAAGTTCTCTAGCTCTCAGTCCAGACTTTGTGTGCTTCTACTACCTGCAGTCAGCTCCCTCTGTGGTTTTTCCCTTCATGATCTTCACCCTTCTTGTTCAAGTGATCCCTCCTCCTTCTCTTCAATGGAACTTCAGGGATTCAGCACAATTTTCTGGAGAAGTACCACATTTAAAGACGAAATAAAGTGTCCAGTTTTGGATCAGGAAGAGCAAGTCAGGAGAAGAATAGAGAAGGAAAGCAAGAAAAGAGATACCTTAATAGAGGGAGCCATTATAAGTTTGAAGAGAAATCTGGCACTAGGGAAATGTCAAGGGATCTAAAAGGATGACCCAACAAAGAATCTAAGCAATAGTGGAAAGGGTAGCTTAAATACTGTTCCCTTATAATGAAATTGATAACTCCCTTAAATGCCATCCTAGAGCATTCAACCACCAAGTATCTCATGGAAGCAAATGCAGAGATCCTTAGCTAAGCACAAACTCCAGGAATCCAGAGAGGGAAATGTGATGAACAAAGGGATAAAGATCATTCTGGGAAAACACACAGAAAGAACCAACCTGAACAAGGGGGAACTCATGGATCCCAGTCTGAGAGGTAGGAACCAGCATTAGACTGAACCAGACCCATTGAATGTGGGTATAAGTTGAGAGGCCTGGACACTCTATGGGTCCTCTGTTAGTAGAACCAGCATTGATCACTAGTGCAAGAATAGGCTTTGGGAGCCCATTCCCTATGGAGGGATACTCTCTCAGCCTAGATACATGGGAGAGAGTCTAGGCACTGCCCCAAATGATGTGACACACTATGATGATTCCCTCATGGGAGGCCTCACCTTCACTGGGGAGTGTGTGGGTTGTTGGTGGTGGGTTGGTGGGAGGGCATGGGAGGATATGAGAAAGAGGAAGTGGGAATTGTTATGTAAAATAAGATTGTTTTTAATTTAAATGTAAATTTATTAAAGAGAAAAAATAAATTCAAAACCAAATAGCCAATTTAAGTAGACCTATAATGCCAAGGAAATAGAAGCAGTCATCAAAAGTTTCTCAAAAAAAAAAAAAAAAAAAAAAGCAAGCACAGGGCCTGCCAGTTTCTGTGTATAATTCTACCATAATCTCAAAGAAGAGCTAGTACCAATACCCCTCAAGTCATTTTACACAGTGGACAAAGGAGGAATGTAGACAAACTCTTTGTTATGAGTCTACAGTAACTATGATACTACTAACCACACAAAAAACTCAACTGAAAAAGAGAAATAGAGAGGAATCTCCCTGATGGACTTTGACACTAAAGTACTCTATAAAATATTGGAAAGTCAGATCCAAGAATACTTCAAAAAACTCATGCACCATAGAAACAGGAAAAAGTAAAAGATCCAGAAACTGATATTGGGGTTCAAGCTGATGGCCGTATAAGCAAAGCAAACACTATCTACCTCTACCTCATATTGAAGGAATTTATCCTTTTTCTAGGAGCTTTCCTCTAAGCCTCAGACAGTTGTCTCTCCTCTGCATGGCTGGAGAATAAATCTCAGAATGCAGCCTGAGACAGTGGTTCCTGTCTCTGTGATACTGCTCTAGAGCTGATATCTCTTTTATTTTAATTTTTAAATTATTTCTTATTTTACATGTTGATCCCAGTTCCCTCTCCCTCCCTCATTCCACCTGACCCCCTCCCTTTCCCCACACACTCCACAGGGAGGGTGAGGCGTTCCAGAAGGGATCATCAAAATCTGTCAAGTCATTTGGAGTAGGGTCTGGCCCTTCCTCCTGTATCTAGGCTAAGGGAGTATCCCTCAATGGGAAATGTGTGCCCAGGGATTGTGTGCACCAGGGATTCATCCTGGTTGCACTTTCAGAGGTCCCTTAGACCTCCTAGGCCTTCTAACTGAAACTCATATTCAGGGGATCTGAGTCAGTCCAATGCTGATTTCCTAGCTATCAGCCTGGGGGTCAAGGAACACCCACTTTTCAGGTCAGCTGTTTCTGTGGATTTCTGTAGACTGGTTTTGACCCCATTTCTTACCAATCCTCTCTCTGCTACCGGATTCCAGGAGTTCAGCCCAGTGTTTATTTGTGGATGTCTGCTTGTTTCCAACAGCTACTACACAAAGGTTCTAGGATGGCATATAAGTTAGTTATCAATCTCATTATTAGGGAAGAACTTTTAAAATAGCCTCTCCACTTTTGCTCAGATTGTTATTTAGGGTCATCATTTTAGGTCTCTGGACATTTCTCTAGAATCAGTTATCTCTTCAAACTATAATGGCTTCCTCTATTATGGTATCTCTATTTTTGTCCTGTTCTTTTCTCCTGACTCAATCTTCCTTGTCCCACATGTTCTGCTCTCCTCCCCTTCTCTTTATCCTAATTCCCTCTCCACTCACTGCTATCCCCTTCTCCCAATATATTCAGGAGATCTTGTTCCTTTCCCCTTCTGTGAAGGACCTTGTATGAATCTCTTAGCATCCTCCTTGTATCCTAGTTTCTGGGGGTATAAATTGTAGGCTAGTGATATTTTGCTTTATGTCTAAAATCCATATATGTATGAGTAAATTGAATCTTGTGTAGAACAAGATGGTCTTGGACTTACAGAGAGATCCATCTACCTCTGACTCCTTAGTCCTGGGATTAAAGCCCAGCTTCTATGGCTAACTTATGTGGCTGCTGGAATTAAAAGTGTTGATCACCATTGCCTGAACTCCATAGCTTGTGACTGGTTTTGCATCCTGAACCCTCAAGAAAACTTCATTAAATCATAAATAATATACACCACACACCCTGATTAATAGGATTTATCTCAGAGATACAGTGGAGTCAAGAGGAAGAAAGAACGCCAGAATTTTCAAGTTAAGCCAAAATGAAGGTCAACATGGTATAGAAGCAGCCCATTCAAATTGGATTAGCAAATCAAAAGAAGGTAAGAGCCTGAAAGAAGGCTCAAGAAACAGAGACCCACTCTTTCACAAACTCAATAGCTACATTAAAAAAAAAAAACTAAACTAGAAGCTGTAATATAGTGTGGACCTAGAAGAAACCTATCAAGGCCTGTGCTTGCTCCCCCAGTCTCTGTGGGTTCATTTGAGCTTGGCTTGTGTTGATATACAGGGCTTTGTTTTTTTGTGGTTCAGCCAGATCCTCTGACTCTTACATTCTTCTGTCTCTTCTGCTGGGTTCCCTTAGTTCTAAGGAAAAAGCTTGATGGAATCATCTCATTTAAGGCTAAGTGTTCAACAGTTCTCACTCTCTGTATGTGTGGCTGTGAGTGTGTATTTGTGCCATCTGCTACACAAAGAACATTCTGTGATGGCAACTGAAGAAGGCACTGATCTAAGAGCATAGCAGAATTTTGCTAGCAGTCAATTTAGGAAACTAAATAGTTGCATTTAGTTTCCCCCTAGGTTCATGGCCTATTTAGTCTCAGGTTATTTTCCATATATCCAGTATAAGTGGTGAGTTTCTTCTCATGGAGTGGGCCTTATTTCAAACCAGGTGATAGTTTGTTACCCCTGCAAGCTTTGTACCACCACTTTCCTAGCATATCTTGAAGCAGGACATCATTGCAGATGAATGCTTTTTTTTTTTTTTTTTTTTTTGTCTTGTTTGATAGTGAACTGAGCATCTTCCTGTACTAAGGATGCTATCACTTAGTGAAGGCTCTGGTAGGGACCACCTTGACTGCAAAATGTTTAAGGGGTTGTGGACATGTTGTCTTCAACAATAGAATCTTGCTGTCAGTTTGTGGACAGCGACCTGTAGTCTTGTGACATATCCTGGATACATTGGTGGGATTTCCTTGTGATCTCATTGGTCAACAACTCAATTAGGTGTTCCTGAATCCCAATCTAGGATGCTTCATATTATGACAAGGTAAGGCCAGTCAGGTCTCTGTCTCTTCCATCACTTCATAAATGTACATATTTTAGGAAGTTTCTACTGAATTATTTACATGATGCTGCTAATGGCACTCAATTTTAGTGGTCTCTCTATATATTCATTTCTTAATTTCCTCTCCTGCTCCCCCATTTCATCATCACAAATCTCCCCATTCATCAATAAATATTAACTCTTGAGGAAGGAGACAGTAGCATATCTCAATCCAAAGGTGGATTTCTTTTCTTTTGTTCAGCTAGGCAGCAGATTGAGAATAACAAGAAATCAATAATTTCATTTTTTATCAATCTGTTCAACGTGAGAGCTCCTTACATAGTAACATTTTTAATTTTAACAATAAAATTATATACATATACATATATATTACACCCACATATATATGTATATATGTATTTCATCATGTCTAACATCACCACTGTTTGATTTACTCTAAGATGTCAAAGCAGATGTACAATAAAGTCTCCAAGAGGCACTATGGATCTGTTACTTTTCAGTTGCTTTCATTTCCATCATGGCTTGTTCAGCTTTCTGGTTACTCAAGTAACACTATTCCTTCACCATAGCATAAGATTTGAAGATAATGGTATCAAGACAGATAATTATGTCTTTTTTATTTTTTGCATTAAAATATTTTCAAGTTTTATAATTGATCAATTCATAAAAACAAGTTGAACTGAATTCATTCTAGTGTTCAATAACTGTCTAGCTATTTATACCATACCATAAATGTTAATGTTTTCCATGCTTTTTATTATAGAACAATGACATTATATTACAAAGCTATGAGTTCTACTGATGGGGAATATTCTTCTGTATAAATGTTTGTGTTATTGGTTGTTCAATAGAACACTGATTGGCCAGGTAGGAAGTGATGTAACATGGCAGATACTGCCACAAGCTAGACATAGAGATTGAGATTTCTGTACAGACAGGCGGGAAGTGATGTAGCTGGGCAGAATCAGAATATAAGCAGGGACAAATAGGAAATCACTCTCTCAAAGATGTAATAGGCAAAGGAGATGTAGGTCCAACATTCCAGTAAGCCAACACGACATGAAAATATTTACATTGGTAAATATGGGTTAATATTTAAGACAGAGCTAGCCAATAAAAAATGATAGTAACAGACCAACAGCTTTATATCTAATACAGCATCTCTATATTTTATTTTGGGCTGACATGGCTGTGGGACCAGGCTGGCCAGAAAACTGCTTGTAACAATCTACATTTATTGATAGTCAGTTTTTTCCTTTTTTGTTGTTTTGAGGTTTTTTAATGTAAAAAAATAAACGAATCATTTTAAATTTAATTTTGGGAGGTTTTTTATACTTCAGCTTAAGTACACCAAAATCAAGATCTTCTCCATCCTCCAACCCCATTACATGACATTTACAGCTGTATTAATGCCTAAGAAGCCATTATTAATTTCCTAAGATTCAGTTTACATGCTCTACACATCCCTATGCTACCAAATAATAATTGAAAATATACTGGCTGGTTCTTCAGGAAGACATAAAGTTACTGCTGCCAATGATGCGGTGGTTGATGATGTGTGGCATTTGTTTTTGCATTATTTTATATTACTTTTCTTTAACTCTGTGAAGCTGTACTACTTTGCATGTCTAAAACACCTATTTGGTCTAATAAAGAGCTGATTGCCAATAACTAGGTAAGAGGAGAAATAGGCAAGATTGGCAGGCAGAGAGGAAAAACTAAGGAGAGAAATCTGGGAACACAAGAGAGAAGAACAAGAAGAGGAGAAATAGGAATTCTGGGACTAGCCACTCAGCTACACTGAAAGCCATTGAGTAATATGGAAAGAAAGATATAAACAATGATGATATAATCCCAGAGGCAAAAGATAGAATAATTTAAGAAAAGCTAGCTAGAAACAAGCCAAGTTGAGGCCAGGCATTCATAAGTAAGAATGAGGCTCTGTTATGAGCAGTTTTTTCCCTAGCCTGAACACAGTGCAGTGCCAACCACAAATAACACAGAGAGACACTGTACTTGATATAGTACTGTTGGCTATTTACTAGTTTCTTATCTGCTAGCTCTGTCTTAAATATTAACCCATTTCTATTAATCTGAGTATTTCCACGTGGTCTTATCTTACCAGAGAGGGACCCCAGAATTCTTCTCTCTCCATCTTCCATCTTTAATATCCTCTTTATCACTTCCTTTCTTTTGTACAGAGTCATATTGTTTAAGTATTTGTCTGTGCTTTATGCAGGAAATTATCAATCAGTTTTTTTTTTTAGCTACATCCCTGACTATTACAGATTCTTCACCCATGTTTGCTATACCTATGAGATTAGTCTGACATAGATGCTTAATCTTCAAAGACTTCATAGACCTGCAGAACACAGCATTTAAATGTTTTAATATTAGTACTCTATTGACATGAAACACTGTTGCTCCTGACAGCACCACTGTGCACTTTCCCAAAAATATGTTGGACACTGTTGTTGCTCCTTCTGGAGTTCATCCTTGCTTTGGCTAATGGCCTCTTGGGAAAAGAACTGCCCCCACCTTGACCACTGATTTGGACATGCAGTCCTATGTACTTGCAGGAGACAAACATAGAAGACTGCTGAACCTTGCCAAGCAGGATAAGACAGCCTTTCTACCTCCCTGCTTTTGCTATGGTCTGATTGGTAATCTTGGTGTTAGCCAAAACTGGCTGTACCAACATTTCTGTGAGACCTTGGGTGACTGTCCAGGTAACCTGCTGTTTCTGTCCTTGCTGTACCTTTTGGAAGTTGCCCATCCACACATCCTGTCTACCCTAGTATTGTTATTTTCCTTCTCAGGTCTTGATGAGATTAAGATTAAATTATCACAAATATTATCCTCTCACCTAGTTAGATATATTAGGTACTAGACTTAAGCTTTCCCACTTAGGACAACTCTATTGTAAACTCCACCTTGCCTTCACCCTTGGACTACATGTGTAGGTCATTTTGATATTGATTTTCCTTTTCTTAGAGCACACTTCTTATTCACTGTGTTGTATATAGATTTGTATCAAGCCTACATCTTTTCTATGACTAAAAGGGGAATTGTAGTGGGATATTCACTGTGTCTGCTTCTGTGACACTGACCACCCCCATTGGGGGGTAGAGCCAGTAGCAGAAGTGACCAGGAGTACTAGATCTGAGGAAGAGCCAGGGAGCACTCTCTTGCTGGCAGGCACAAAGAGGAGAGCATCCGGTGGAACCTGCTGGTGTTCATCTGTCTAGGTTGTAAGTTATTTCTCCCTGAATAAACATCTGTTTGGTCTATTGTTTATCCTGATCCTTATTGAACCACGATAAGGCTCCATGTATTATTTGGTAGCTGGGTAGGAGAACCACAAAGAGCAATAAGTGAAAATAAACAACTACAGATCATAGCTCTTCAGACATTTGAGAGGATGCTCCATGAGAGTGTCTCATGTGCATTATGGTTCAGCTGGCAAGCATGGATGTCACCCAACCATTAACCTCAAAGTGTTCTCAAAATCATGAGCTGAAATGAAATCTAGTGACTTTGTTTTCAATTGCCAAGCATTATGGAAGTCAGCCAGGATGAGAATGTAGGCAGCACTCTCTCCACAGAGAGGTCCCCGCAGAGGGCATCCTCACACATGACCTTCAAATGCTCCAATAATACTTGTCAGCAGCGGTCTGCACAGTGTCTGCCATCCTGTGGAGGATGGTGCCCTCCCGGTCTAAATGAAGCCCATCATTGCCTTGTAGACTTTAGACAAATACCAATAAGATTCCTTTTGTTCTCCTCCATGTCATGTTCAAATATGTCTCTTAAAACTAGAGAGTTCCTTGTGTGCCCAGAATTCCTGGCCAGCTACCACCAGCAAGAATCTGTGAAGAGAAAATTCTCCCTCAGCTCTCCTAGCTCATCTGCCTTGGTGTACTTTGGAATCTTGATCTTAGGAAACATTTTCTGTCCAGAAATGCTGGACCATATTTTTCTTGCAGAGGAGGGGGAGATCCTCATCAGGGAGAAGCCAATGGGCCAAGGAAAAGAGGATATCTGGATGGATTAATTATTTTGAATCTTCACTTGTAACCTGGCTACAACCAGAAGAACCCAGGGCTCCTCCCACTTTCTGTTTTTTCTCCTCTGGCACTTACAAGCAATAGAGATCTGCCCAGATGTGACTCTTTGGAGTGCTGAGGAACACTAGACAAATTGAAAGGCATTCGTGCTTTCTTTCTCCACCCTGTTCATGTGTACTCTCAAACTCCACTTCAGTGTCACTGACTCCTGATGAGAAAGTTGGATTACTCATGTCTTGCAGAATGTCCTGCAGGAACAAACAGAAGTTGTTGATAGTCCACCTGTGGGAGAATCTCTGGATGCTCATCTGTATTCAGCTTCCGGGTTACCTGAGATTTCTGTTAGAGGTAATTTGTAGTTTATAAATTAATTTTTATTTAAGTTAAAATGATCTTATTTCCCATATCAATCTCAGTTCTGTCTTGATGGCAGATGTTATTCTGTAAATATGTTTCACTTACTGGTTAATGAATGAAGCCCTGTTGACCAATAGGAAAACAAGATAGTTGGGACTAGGAGACAAGGAGGATTCTGGGAGATGTAGGAGAGGAGTCAAGATGTAGGACGTGAACGAAGGGGTCCAGACTCTCTCTCCAGTAAGATAATATCATGTGGAAACACACAGATTGATAGAAATTGGATAATATTTAAAACAGATCTAGCCAATAAGAAACACTAGTAACAGGCCAACATTTTCATAACTAATGCAGTGTCTCTGTGTGCTATTTGGGTCTGATACAACCATGGAACCAGGCTGGTGGGAAAGTGCTTGTAACACCCTCTTCCTCCAGTACTCCCAATCTCCCCCAAGCCCCTCCACTTCTCAAACCCCATCCACTCCTCATTGAGGGTAAGGCCACTTTATGATCTATCACCCATCTATGTGATAGATCATAAAGTCTATCACATCATTTGGGGCAAGACCTAGGCCCTCTTCCAGGGTATCTAGGAAGAGAGACTATCTCTCCATAGGGAATGGGCTCCAGAAAGCCCACTTGTGTATTAGGGATATGTCCTGGTCCCTCTGCCAGAGGCTCTATAGACTGCCCAGGCCTCCTAACTGTCACCCATGTTCAGGAGGCTTGGTTCAGTTTTATGCTGGTTCTTCAGCTGTTAGATGATAGTCAGCATGTTCTTAAACTTCAGTTCTCTGCATGACAAATTGTGAATTGGAAATCACCCCCTTAGAAGATTGTAGAAAAGAGTAAATTTTATAGTATATGTTGTTCTTACAATACCTGTGTAAGAAAACCAACTGTCATAAGTGTGTGTTGGATAAGAAATAAGAACATGTCTAATAAAATTGTTACTTAAGCAATAAGAATAATACTGGACCCTCTTTATAGACCTTATAGTATATAAATCACTCTTATTTTTCTTTGACGGAAAGATAAATGCATTAATCAAATTACTTTATTTATAGTTTTATGCTTCTGTGAATCAACCTTGGATAACAAAGTGTAATTTTAAATAATAAGAATTTTAGTTATTTTTTGTTACTTGGATTATAATTGGTAATTGAAGATTTATGGCATGGCTTGCAGGATGTTGATGTTAAAAAATGTGTATCAGGCAGAACTATCAATGACTCAGCCTGAGATGGTGATAAGTAGAAAACATATATACTTTTCAGTGTTTACAGGAAGCATTCACCTTAACTTGCTGATGTTGTTTTCTCAAATTGTTAGTGCTCTGCCCTGGGAACACTGTACTGTAGAAATAGAGATGCTTGCATTCCTCTCACTTGTTACTAGGCTCCTGCTGTGAGAACTAATACTGTACTCAGAGTAGCTCCACAGAGAATTTCTCTAGATGATTTTAGATACTCGTTTTTAACAGTAAGAACGCTAGTAGAATAGGTGAGGAGAATATAAAGAAATAGAATTCTCGTATTTTCTTTATCCTCTAGGCATTTTCCAACTGTGGCAAGTTTGTTGTGGTTTCTGATAAAAATGAAATCCATTCCTCTCTGTACTAAGCCAGTAAGTGGTCAAGGTACTAAATTAAGACACCAATGTTTACATTTGTATCTATTGCACCATTGAAACCTTGCTTGATTAAAATACTTGCTATAACCCTATTTATTTAAGTGGAAAAAAAACAATTTTCAGAATTCTATAATCATAGTTCTATTATCTCATTTTTTCTTGGAAATATCATTTGGATTTTTACTACATGATATATTAAATACATATTAATTCATCAATCTTTTTCTAAATCAGTATAGCATAAAAGAATAGGGTGTGTTGTGTGTTTTTATTTCCTGAACGTCTTCCCAACACCTGGAAAAGGACCTAGTACCTGGCACATTAAAAAAATCAATACTATAAACTTCTTGTATGAAAGAAAAAAAGCCTAATTACTCATTTGTCTATCCAAAGATAATTGTAAGTCAAACATTTTTGTGTCATTTATCAAAAAAGAAGGGACCAGTTAAAGGGCTTAGAAGTGCCATCTTGAATCCCACAATCCCAGGCACTGCTTGGATGCACTCACAGAACTTTCAAACTTGGAGAGTTGTATGATCTCTCTGTTCCTACTTTCCCAGTGGGATATGTCAAGATGCAATGTTCATAACTGTTTGAGTAAATATCTCTCAAAATCTATTTACTTGAGTAAATACTTGATATACGATCGCCATAGGAAACAAAGAATGAAAATAACCACAACAAAGATTGTATATGCCAAAGTTTGTACTCATAATAATTAGATTTTTATTTTGGGTGCAATCGTATGTTTGCAAAATTATCATTGTAGCTAACAGCATTTTTTTATTAAATGGTGTCACTGTTATTAAACTCTAAAAGATGAGGTGAATTTAAATAACAAGTCAGTTAACAATAATATGGTATTTTATCTATTTTCGTTCATCATATTCTACCCCTGTTCTTTTCCCCAAAGAATATGAAAACTAACTTGGAAGCTGAACTATTGATAGAGGTTTCAGTTCACTCTGTGCTTTTGAATTACCAATTAAGTCTGGGAATATTAATGTAAGAGGAATTTATCGTAGCTCAAAAATGGCAGCATCTGGAATATTTAGTTCTGACTTTATGCATGCTCTATATACTAACTGAGGGGAAGTTCATTATAAAACTATCTAATGTCATCAATAATTTGCTATGCCATATGGAAGCAAGGTGCTTGAGAAGCTTGGTGTGGAATTTTGTGTTCTGAAATATTTTGGGAGTTTGTTAGATCTTGTACTTTGTACTGTACAATATAACAGATTGGTAGTGCTTAGTGCATGCACCACAAACTCATAGTGTTCTGAGGAGGGTAAAACATACAAACTTGTAGATGCTATAGATAGTAGAAAAACTGTATATATAAAATTAAAATAAAAACTCAATTTATGCACACTCATTTTAGATAAATAGAATACTCAGAAAATCAGTATGAGTACATTTCATTTTCAGAATTATATAATAAGTTTAGGCAAAATGGAAATATCACTGTTACTGGGAAAAAGGATTTTCAGACTCAGGAATGTTGAATAGAATCTTGTTTCTAAATAGATGAGATCAAGAATGAATTCAGGGTCAGAAAAGATGACTCAGCCATAAAGAGTAATGGTGATTATTGCAAAAGAACTAGGCCCAGAAGTCCTATGGTGTCTCACAGCCCTATGAAACTCCAGGTCCACCTTCTGGATTCTGTGGGTACTGAAAGCACATGGTGCACTTAACATGTAAAAGCAGATAGATAGATAGATAGATAGATAGATAGATAGATAGATAGATAGATAGACAAATAGATAGATAGATAGATATAGATAGATGATAGATACTTTGAAATTTCATGATGTAAGAAAAGAGATGCCATAATAAAGGGAGACATTATAGATTATAGACTTAAGGAGAAATCTGGCAGTAATGTCCAGATTTCTACAAGGATGACTTCAACTAACAAATTAAACAATAGAGGAGAGGCTACCTTCAATAATGAGATTGAAGACTACCTTATATGCCATCCTAGAGCCTTCATCCGGTAGCTGATGGAAGCAGTAGCAGAAATCCACAGCTAAACACTAGCCCAACTCCTGGAATCCAGTTATAGAGAGGGAGGAGTGCTGAACAAAGGGGTCAAGAACACCTGGAGAAACCCACAGAGACAGCTGACCTGAACAGGGGAGAGGAGCTCATGCACCCCTGTCTGATAGCTGGGAAACCAGCATAGGACTGATCCAGACCCTCTGAATGTGGGTGTTAGTTAGGAGAACTAGGCAGTCTGTGGGGCCTCTGGCAATGGGTCAGTATTTATCTCTAGTGTACAAATGGACTTTGGGATCTCACTTCACATAAAGGGATAATTTATCAGACTATACACATGGGGGAGGGCCTAGACCCTACCCCAAATGATATGACAGACTTTGAAGACTTCCCATGGAAGACTCCACCCTCCCTGAGGAACAAAAAGGGGATGGGTTGGGTTAGGGGGGTTATAGAGGGGGACTAGAGGATGAGGGAGCTGGTATTGACATGTAAAACATCCTTATTTCAAATGTAAAATATATTAACAATAATTCCTTGCTTTGGAAAATACAAATATCCAGAGCTAGGGAGACTATGATTGGTTAAGAGCCAAAACTGCCATTGCAAAAAACCTGTGTTCTATCATCTGAGAGCTCACAACTATATGTAACTTGAGCTCGAGGAAAATTCAAAGCAACTGTTCAGACCATTACATTCATGACCACAAACTTACACAGACACACATTCACATAATTAAAAATAATTTTTCAAAATTAACCAAGAATATACAGATGCATGTATAATAAATATTTAAACATACTGTATATATTATGAACATGTATTTCAAATAACATCCGTGTATACACAAGGATATTGGTTGACCTACTAAAGCATGGGCAAGCTGCCAGAGGTTTCACCTCTGAGGACAATTAGTTATCCCTCTCACAAGAGCCACCAACTGCCCATAGCCCTCAAAGTAAGGTTGGGTCTCCTGATTTCTTTCGTCATCCACTATTGAATGTTGACTGGAGTCATCTTCTGTACATCGAACACTAGCAGCTGCAATAGCCTCGAATTCATAGGGCAACGGTCCTGTTGTGTCTCAAGGACAGTACTTCCCAGCAACCCTCACTGTACTTTGACTCCTACAATTTTTCCATCCTCCTTCCACAACCTTCACAGACCCTTGTAGGGAAAGCTGATATCCTGCTCCTGGCTCATCACTAGCTGTTGCTTGCCTGATGCACTTTGGCTAGATATGAGGCTGAGATAATAGCTGTTTGCTGCAATGTGAGGATGCTCCTACGAGTAATAATAGCCGCACTGATCTGTGGATGTGAGGAATGAGGAATTATTTCACTCAACACGATGTCTCATGCCTGCAGTGACCACTTCCTTTTCTCACAGTCCCCCAGCTTTTGTCTACTGCTACAAAGCGCAAATTTCCAGCCCTGATTCTCTACCGTTGACAGCCTTTCTGGTCATGTATTTTTGTTCCAGATTGCATAACCTCAGGATATTTCTCAGTGATGACATCACTTCTTTGGCAGTAAGAACTTTGTTCACCTTGGGATATATTTTCCTCACGTGATTGCTTAATGGCAGTTGTATTTACTATAACATCTGAGTGTGCAAAGTCCTTCTGCACCCTGTATGGGAACTCATTAGCTAGCTTTCCTCCTCCTAATCACTGTGTGTGTAAAAGCGCCACTTCACTCACAAGTGCTCTTGAGGTTTATTTTCTTAACTGCACAAAGAATTCTTTTAATATTGACTCATTCTAAGTGAGGATCTTCAGCCACAAGGAATGAATTCTACTAGTCATTTTGTCCTTCCTCGAGTCTTTAGACTAATGGTTGGTATATATTCTCACAAATTCTGTAGTTATTTATTCCTCCCTAAATGTCCCCCCATGGCATGTTATTGCTGTGTATACATTAACGTATGTTTATATTTCTTTTAACAAAAAGTTGAAGAGAAAGGTGGTGATTATGTCAGGAACATGATTCTGGTTATCCCAAATACCATGTTCACTTGTTACAATAGTTTCATAAACTCACAGTTGCAGAACAAAACAAAATCAAATACATTCGTGGAAATTTTGGCTATGCAGTTCACAAAAATTGGGGAACTTACTTCTGTAAGCCTCAGATTCTGGTTGAAGTCACTTCTTGGCTTTGGGGTTGATGGAAACTCATGGTCCATAAACACAACATGAGACATTATCCGATAGTCATATGAATATTAAGTCAGGCAGTGGTTGATGGATAATAAAGTGAATATAGTTATCTCAAGATAATTTGGCTCTATATCTGCAACATTCTTACTATTCACACTAATACAGTCAACCAAACCAGATAGTCAGCCTGGCTACATATTCACAGTGGGAGTGGCTGTATGTGATATACAACTGTTAAATTTTAACGATGACTGAGAGAATGTGTACTGAGTAAATTGTAGAAGGTTGTTCAGATTTGCAAACTTTCGTGCATATACCTAATGTTCTTATTAAACTATTAATGAATCTTATACAGTTTTTGGTAAAATTGTGAACATATCTTCTATTTTTCCCAAATTATAGGTTTTGAAAATATACCATTAATAAAGATTGAGGGGCTAATAAAAATGTCTCATTTGTTTAAAAAAATATTTAAGTCCTTTAAGATGTACAATAAGAAAGATGAAATCCATCATTAAAGAAAATAGATCACCAAACATACGAAACCAACAATGAGCAGGTAAAATCTCTAGTATATAAGATTGTGGTGGGGTGCAAAACAACATTCAAGGTCACATGATGGCTGAATCTATAAACATTCATGATAATGTCAGGGTTAGTAGGTAGTCTTTGAGTATTGATGTTTAAGGAAGCTATGTTGTTTCCGTAGACACATGTCCTGTCCTATCAGTTTTAGAAATTGGCAGGAACTGAAGAAAGGGACGGAGGAACAGTAGAAAATTTCACCTGCTCTGCTAATGAGGAAGTTATCTTGTCTTAGGTCTGTCATGGGTAGGAATAAGATTTGAATTTCACCTGTTTGTTAGGCAATCCAAGAGTTTTACAAATTACCAAGGAGCTCAAAGGAATGTGATCTCAGGGAACTGTAATCTTAGCCCAGACACTGAAGAGGAGTTCAGTGATAGAATGTGTTGAGGATTCTGAAGACTCAAGCAGGTTCATGAAGGAAACTCAAGTTTTTCAATTGTCTATGTTTGGAAGATTTCATTAACTTTTTAATTGCTATGATGAGACACTATGACCAAGGCAATTTATGAACAAAGAGTTTATTGGGCTTATAATTTCATAGCATGAATCTATGACCATCATTTCTGGGAGAATGGCAGCTAGCAACTAACCCTGATATTGGAGCAGCAGTTGTGAGTTGGCATCTTGAGACCACTAGGCAAATAAATAGATAAAGAGGCACAAAGATAGACGTATAACTTCAAGACCAACCACAGTGAAATATCTCTTTCAACAAGGACACACCTCCTAATCCTTCCTTAACAGTTTCACCAACTGGTTACCAACTATTCAAAAACATGAGACTACGTGCACCATTTCTCATCCAAACTGCCACACATGGGCATTTCAATGCCCCTCTCTGCAGTGTGAAGTATGGTATCAGTAAATGATCTCATTTCAGCTGATTATTAAATCTAGGATCTCAGTGTATTTTAAAATGTTAACATTTCTTCTTTTATACAAACAAACTTTAGCAGGTATGGGCACACATTAACATTAGCTCATTGGTATCTATTGATCATATTTATCTGTATTAATATGCTTGTATTTTCACTTTTGTTGACACACGGTGTGCATTGGTGCCACAGACTTAAGTTCACCTGTTTTTCGAGAGCCCAAGGTTGATGCTCAGTTCTCTACATTGTTCTCCACTTTATTCCTTGAAGCGGTGCAATTCAATTTGACATGGAGCTTTTACCTTCACTTAATGCAGTTAACCAGTTGGCTTCAAGGATTCTAATACCCTGCTATCAGAGTGCTAACATTTCACACAGACATCCGTGCCTTCTCAGCATTTCTTTGAGTCCCAGGGATTAAAAACTCCAGTCCTCATGCTTGCTATAGCAAGTACTTTAGCAGCTGTTCATCTCTTCAGACATGACGTTCAAAATTCTTACTAGGATTATCATATTTATATATATGTCACATATTTTGTACAACTTGTGAGAATATAATCCAATGCTTTATTCAAATGTATGTGTTCCAAAACTACATAGTGGTAGTGGATATTGAAAGGCAAATAAAATATTACTTATGATTTTTATGGCTACTTAAAGCTGATTAAGACGTCATCAAATTTCAATACTAAGAACCAAGTTTTTTAAAGATAGTATTAAAGGGAATGGGTACAAAAAAAAAAAGTAATAATGACATGATTCGCCGCCGCCCTTAAAACATTCTATTTCTCCCTCGCTGGAAAATACTGACATTTATTTATATGAAACAGAATCTTTGAATAGGATAGAAATTATAAATCCCTGGCCAAAGAGATTATTCCTGATTATTCTATACTAAAAGCAAAAAAAGGTTTGCCTGGAATCAATGAGAGAAGTATGTATCTATTGGGTAAGGGTCACAGATGTGAACAACTACTTTTGGTATGAGGATGAGGTCACAATTCAAGAATAGAGATTCATTTAACAAGCTTACAGAGGGTGGCTTGGCCCTGCCAAAACTTGGTACTTGGCCCAGAAATACTGACATTGGGCTTTTAACCTACAAGATTTATGTTGTTTCAAGCACTTACAATTTTGTTAATTTGTGATGGCAACAATACAATTTTAAGAGATGACAGAAACACTGAGTTTGTCCCAACAGCTAAAATAATAATTGTCAGCCATTAGGAACAGCACATTCAAATTATTTTCTATAATTTCACATAGAATTAAGCAGCTTTGTTTCACCTCATACTGCACACAATGTTGCTCCCTTATTGTGGGCCTAAAGAAACAGGGCCACCCCCCCTTCCAAGTGGGCCTAAAGAAACAGGACCATCCCCCTTCAAAGAAGCCTCTGAAAACATGAGTTAAAATAAATTCTTCTTTTTTAATTGATATTTTTCAGTTTGAAATTTGAGAAAATGTAGCTGAGTAACAATTTTTTTCCATGTTTATAAAATATATCACACTTAATTTAATTATACGCAGCCCCGTGTCTACAGAATTTATTCTGGTACTTACACTTTCTTGTGATACTCAAGAGCATCACCTGCTGTGTTTAGAAATCTCAACTTTTCCTTTATAGAAGAAGTTCAATATTTTCAGGAAAAGGCACTTATGCCGATCAAGTACACTGAGGTGTAAGTAACACACGCACAAAGAAGAAAACTCTGATCCATTTTCTTGATCTTTTGAACAGTTCGTACAAATCAGTCAATGTCTAATTTTATTCAGAACTTCATTTCTTTAAACTGCTCATGAATTTTCTAGACCCCAAAGTGGGAAAGATGTGCTTTGTATTCGAATATTTATTCTCAGTATGCACTGGGTGGTACCATTCCCAGCAGGCCTCCTTCCATTGCATACACAGAGATGTCTACTTTCCATGTCAGAATCTTTACTTTCTTGAGGCAGCTCGGCGAGAGTTCATTTTGACAGTAACTAGTTAGGTGACAAAAAATCTCCCTGAGCACCATAATCTTGTTACTAGGGGATTTGTTTAACAAAATGGCCAAGTTTACCCTATTTGTAAAATCGCAAAGCAATTTTGTGGAAAACTGTAGGGGATAGAGCCAGATTCTTTGAGATTTAAGTGTATTAAGAGCCAGCCAGAGTTGGTTTTTTTTTTTTTTTTTTTTTTTTTTTTTGCTTGTTTATTTGTTTGGGTTTTTTGTTACAATTATAGGAGAAAGCTGGAGAAAAGGGTGCCATCCTGAGTCAGGGGGGTACTAAGGTAAGCAACCAAGTGGGAGCACAGCAGGTTCCATACCAGGTAACAGGAGGAGTGAATAACAGGCCCTTAAATGAGTTTATTCAGAAAGGGGAGGGGGAAGGGAAGAGACATAGAGGCACCAGGAACAGAAGAGAGGGGAAGAGAGCGAGAGGGGAGGAGGGAGAGAGAGAGAGAGAGAGAGAGAGAGAGAGAGAGAGAGAGAGAGAGAGAGAGGAGGGAGGGAGGGAGGGAGGGAGGGAGAGAGGAGAGAGAGAGAGAGAGAGAGAGAGAGAGAGAGAGAGAGAGAGAGAGAGAGAGAGAGAGAGAGAGAGAGAGAGAGAGAGAGGGAGAGAGGAGCTGGAAGGCAAAAGAGAGAGAAAAAGAGAGCTAAGTGGGCAGGGTCTTACTTTTAAAGGGTCCTTTGCCCCTGCCTGCAGACTGGTACTCATAGAACCCTGGGCTGATCAGAGCACTGCCTGAGTGCATTCTGCCCGGTGACCAGGGCAGGCCAGCATAATGCCTGAGCCCTTACATTGATTTGAATTAGAAGGTGAAATGTAAAAATGTGCCTGGAATCTTAGACTATGGGTACAATGAATAAAGAGAAGAGGCAGAGACAGAAAAACAGATGAAAAGGAGGAAGACTAGAAACAGTGGCAAAAGGAGGAACAGGGAGGTGGAAGACATCAAAAGGAGAAACAATAGAAGTCACTAAAATCCACAGAGAGCAATAATGATTTTCTGACAGTTGTGACAGTTTAGACGATAAAGGAAAGCTATAAAAGAGTTTAATGTTTAATATTCAGGTGCAGTGCTGTGTAATCTTTCATTTCTCGACTCAGGAGGCAGAGGAGGGTGGATCTGTGTGAGCTTAAGTGTAGGCAGAGTTTCTTTCCCACCTGTCCAAATAAAACCCACCAAAGTTTATAATAATTAGAAACTGTTTGCCCCATGGTCATGTCTTATTGACTAGGTCTCTTTTAATTATTATTCCATTTATATGAAAATGTGTGTCTCCATATGGTCTTGACTTACCAGAGAATGCTCGTACTTGTTAACTCCTATGATGCCTACATGACATCTCAAATTTGTACAAGCAAGATATCACCACATTGAAGTCCAGAATGTTCTCTACAGACCAACCAGAAGTACTCCATAAGACCCCATCCTTAAAATAAGAATAATAATAAATTCTTAAAAGCAGGTTAATTTCATGTAACTGTGGTAAAAGAAACTATAATAAGTTTTATCAACAGAGGCTTTCTTTTATATTACCAAAAAGTATGATGCAATAGTATTTTCTGGTAACACTTAGGTTACTTATTTCCTAAACTATGAATCTCATTATTTATCTGTCATTTAGGGATATTGTGATGCTGTATGTGTTTGGGTACACAGTAACTAGCAACTCTAGTATACTTAATTAGGACAAAGTTGTTTTCTGAGATTAAGACTTTTATTCAAAAATCATATGTAGCAAAATTGACTAATGTAAATAACCTCTGTAATTACAAATTTGTTAAATAACATTTTGCCTTACATCACACTTTCAAATTCTCTTCTTTGAAAGGAAACCTTCAAGAACCACCTGACCTTGATTTTTCTTAAAGTAAAACACCATGCCAGAACAAAATTACTATTGTTGGTATTGGTGTTGTATACATGTCTTATGCCATCAGTATTTTACAGAAGGACTGGAAAATGAGAGATTATGAATGTGCCGCATGGCATCCCTTAACTTAGAACACAAGCCAAAATAATAATGATAATAATAATAATAATAATAATAATAATAATAATAAATTTTTTTCTGGCAAAGACTGCAAACTCTCTAGCATGACTGCAAACTCCTAGCTGGTCATTATCACAGCAGGGACCTGTCTGCAAAAGAAAGAATCTCAGCTCAGTTTGGTTCAGTAAAACGTGAACATCTTCAAGTTCATCATTCACAACGCTGGGAATTACAGTTCAAATTACAAGTGACTTCCTGTTTTAAACCCAGCAGATACTTTGTCCTATGTGGCTTGGAAGATACGTGGTTTTCCAAAAAACTGACTTATCAGAAGTGGCTGCAGTCTGGATTCAGCTTGGTTCCATTATCTGATGAGAAAAAGACTAGGAGATACCTGCTAAGTTGTCATAGATAGGTCTTTAAGAGCACATCCACTTCAGTGTGCCCATGAGAAATGGCATAAATGTTGCCGGTACCTCCCTGAAGAATCTGAACCCAAAACTGGACATGGAAGCAGAGAAGGTGCAGTGAAAAGATGTTCCCAAGCAGATGATTGACAGCACCTACTAGTAGAACAAACTGAAAAATTGTATGTCCTAGTCCATTGGCCTCTCTGTGACAGACATGGTCAAGAGCAAATAGAAGAATGGCAGGTAGGTACACCTCATTTCCACTATGATAAGGGGTCTCTATGGAGTAAAGGATAAGGATAAGATCTTTCTCTGTCTCTCTTGTCCAGGGACCACATGGAATCTCAGATCTAGTGAAGGTGGCTGACACCTGAGGAGGAGGATTGTTTAAAGAAGTCTGTAAATGCACTCTGGGCTATACAGCAAGAGCTGGAGTCTAATGTCCTCAGATGCCTTGGCACTTTACTGTGTAGCAGTATTTCTATGGAGACCACACACTGTCTCTTCATCTGAGGAGTGATTTTTGCAGTTGTGTTAAGGTTGCCTTGGGAAAACCTCAATTTTCTATTGCTCTACCCTGATGCTAAGTTGCACTTGTGTCATGGTAACCTGGTTAATGTAACAATCCCATTGTCCCTGAGATATACGGCTAAATAAGAGGAGGCTTCCATTACCCTGTGAGCCTCATGGTGTCCTTCTGCTGTGCAGTACAGCACCAAATATTCTTATGGCAGAGTTTCCAGTTATTCAGACCTGTCTTCAGTATGGGAATCCAGGTGTGTGTCTTGTACATATCTGTTCCAAAGGATGTTATTTTGTGTATTATATTTGTCTGTAGCTACATCACCATGTTACATAAAAAGGAAAATCAGCATATGTCTGATGCAACCAGCTGCCCAAGTGAAGTATCATGTCATCAAAAACACCAAATATACATTAAAATAAGAAAAAACTGTATTACCTAACTTCATCTCATGGAAATAGTAAAATTTTACACATTTAGGACAGAACCTTAAGTTATAAATTGTACTTGAAGTTATCCACTTCATAAAAATAAACTTAAATGAGAGAATTATCTCATGGTACATTTATGTAAATAATATGCCTGAAAAATGGGGAGATATACTCTTCATTATTTATTTTCATGTTTTCTAGGATATAAAGATATTATTAACCAAAGTGGCAGGATTTTAGATACAGAATCAACCAAAATTACAAATGCATTCAAAGTGACCACATTTCCACACTTCAGAACTATTTCATTATATTACAGTGGTTTCCATGACTAACGAGAAATAAGTGAATCTGAAAGAAACATAAAATGTCACAGAGAAGTTTATTAAATTTATAGAATTCAGTACTCTTGGAATATTTTCAGATATGGTGTCTAAAAGCTAGTTGTTAAACAATAGTGTGTTCAAAGAGTCTCAGTCCCTTCCTGTTAAGAAATTAGAGATGTATTCTGTACAGGTAACTATCACAATAGGAAGGATGCAGTACCCCCATTGTCAAGACTTCATTACATTTGGCTGAGACTGATGTGCAGAAAATATATGTCTTAACAGTGCACACAATCCATTATTGGAAAGAAATGTACTGAACTCTGCCTAAGGTCCCTGAAGATCCCTTAGTGAAAACACCCCAGACATTTAAATCTATAGCTCTATTTTACTCAGGTTTTCCCTATGCTTATATCCAGACTTCTAGAAAACAGTGGACCAGTGGACAATAGGGCTCTACAAGACAAACACAATAGACTTATTCAGAACTCAGCATCTCTTGTCTGGTAACATTTTCAGGCAATGAGAACAGCAGCTGTCCAACCAAGCAAGAGATTTGAGAAGCTGCAATTGTCCTGCAGCATGAGTACATAAGGGTATAAAGCAAAGTACATGACATTCAGACAATTATTGTGAGTTATTTAATTCTTTATTGTAATTTCTGTCATTCTCTAAAATTGAATGTTTCACTTCAAGTAGTAATTAGGAATATGCTAAGATAAATTTGTGTAGTTTAAAGGATTAAGGATAAAATTCATTAAATATCTCTAATGATAAATTATAACTGATTGCTAATTCTAGATATTTTCATGATTTGCAACTTTTATTCCTCCCTTTTTAAAAAAGGTTTTGAGACATAGTTTCTCTGTGTAGCTTTGGAGCCTGTCCTGGAATTCACTCTGTGGACTAGGCTGGACTCAAACACTCAGAGATCCACCTACCTCTGCCTCCCAGGTGCTGGGATTAAAGGCATACACTACCACTGCCCTGTTCTTTGATACTTTCACAGACATATACAGTATATCTTTACTATGTATAACTCTCAATGACTCTCCATACTTTTCTGGCCCTCTTTGTGATACATACCCAGTCCCTCAAATTATATATATATATATATATATATATATATATATATATATATGTGTGTGTGTGTGTGTGTGTGTGTGTGTGTGTGTGTGTGTGTGTGTAACACTGAGTCCAGTTCATATATATATATATATATATATATATATATACATATATACATATATATATGTATATATATATATGTGCGTGTGTGTGTGTGTGTGTATGTGTGTGCATGTAACACTGACTGAGTCCAGCTCTTATTGCCCACAATTTTATGACTATGAGGTTATCTACTAGTGAATAGAATCCACTGGCTGATTGAGAATCCGTCAGTGGCCACCCCTCTGAGAAGGCAACGTTCCCTTCTATAGCATTTATGAATTACCCTTCCTTGTGTGTTACTTGTGGTGCCTCAGGAGCCCCTTATAACTCAATGTTAGAAAGATTAACTGACTTGTGCATGCATGTGTATTGTACACCTAATCAAATTTTCAATTAGTCCATTTATGTTACAGCCATGTCTGTCAAGAGGAAACCATTTCAAAGAAATCTTTCTTTATGACATATTTTAGCAATGTTCCTGATTTTTATGTAGTAGTTTTCAGGCTGAGCATGCTGAACATTAACCTTCCTTGTTGCAATTTTCTTTAGCATTTAGTTCCCATAATCTACAATACACTAACAATCAGATGAATAGTTCAAATGAGTTTTCTCAGGAAACAAAAGATTAAATTCATTCATACAGAAATGAATTTTATTTTGTATTCAAAATCCTGAGTTATATAAGGTGTTACTTGAACACAAGTTACTTTACTGGTCTTAGTTAATATACGATTCTCTAGGTAGCTAATTTTTATAAATATATTACCACATGGTTCTCCTTCCTGATCTATAAATACTTAGAATATCTTTATTTTACACAGTTACATATTTCTTGAGTCTCTTATAGACTACCACCTAAGGGTAGTTACTACATTTCTTGGCATGCCCTACATATACCTGTCCCAGTTTTATGAACTACTATTATATCACCAAATCCCTGTACATTCTGTACAAGCTCTGAGAGTTATAATCCACAGCAGCACAGATGTCTTGCCAATACAATGATGTAACTGTGTATTATTATACCCCTGCAAGTTTTTCACTTAATCAGTCATAATAAAAGTGGAGACAGGCCTTGGCACTAAAAGACACTTTAACCTTGTATTTCAAAATCCAGTTGAGCTACCAAAGCAATACTATACTCCACAGACATAAAAGACAATACTCAATACTCATGGTTGTTTTTGTTTTGTTTTCCTTTTCCCATACTGTCATATATTGACACGGTTGGTCACCTCTGCTAGGGTATAATGAAACTATGTAGTTTAAATTTTAAAAATTGTGTAATTGCAGCAGCGTGCAACCTTGACGGGCACAGACTGGTGAGGAAATGGAAAATTAGTAACCAGGAAAACCTGCCATTTCAAACAAGGGCATATGTTACAAGGATGTTTATTAGTAACAGCTGACATTAATTTTGAAAATTAATTTCCATAGAAATTGTTGACTTCTCAAAAATAATTCTATACCCTCTAATGTATTGCTACCGTGTTTGTATAAATGAATGTCTATGCATGTTCAGTTTGTCAAGAGACACTCATTTCATCTTGATTTTATATTACTGGAGGCATTAATCAGCAGTATGATTAAACTGAAACTGGATAAATTCTATCATAACAAACATATTTTTCAGAGAGAATAATTGATAGTAGAACTAAATAGAGAGTCAAAAATATAAGGATTTTTTTGTATGAGCAGTTATATGATGTGACTTCAGGATCTAAAGGTGGCATCTAACAGGGCCAATCACAAGTCTATACTAGAAATAACTCTGAGCACACATGTATCATCAATACCTTTATTGAAATGAATGTTTATTTCGTGACAATCATGATTTTCTCATAGTTCCTAAAATTTCCTTATTAATATCACAATTTAGCAGCATGTCATAATTTATTTAATTTCACATAGATAAGATTATTTCTATTCCAAACAAAGCTGTGTTGAATACACACACACACACACACACACACACACACACACATCAAACACACACGCGCACTTAATATATACACACACGCACACACATATATTACACAGCACAACTTTCCAATTTGATTTCACTATTATTCTATTACTTTGAGTTTTAGTTTTATAATTTTGTGGTTCTAGGGTCAAAACAATGCATTGTTGTTAGTAAGTATGTGCTCTAACATTGAGCTATATATTGCAGTCCTTATCTGTTTCCTTTCTTAAATTATTTTTTAATATCATTAATTAAATCTTGTTTATAGAACTTTAAATATAAATGTATAGTTTCCCCTATACATTGACATATGCTGAATACAAAAGTGGAATAATATACACAGGTAGGTATGCATATAAAATTACTAGATGCAAGCATATTATTTTCCAGTGATATTTTCCACACATCCACATTGTAGTTATTAAACTTGCAGATAAAATTGTGGGTTTAATACTGGGTGGTTCACACTCAAATCATGATTACCAGCCACATCCAGGAGTCATGAGTGGGAACTTACAGTTTTAATTTAATATTGATACAAGACATAAATGTCTCCCAGTATAATTGGAGTGCTAATTACTTTATTTAGTATTGAAGAATTAACTTATTAGAATTTATGGAATTGGTCTTTGCTGATTTTAACTCAAGGCATGACGAAGCCAAGAATGTTGCAAAAATGTAAGAAAGAGTATGTATTAAAGAGTAGATGTAGTCATGAGCCAAACATCTTTGCATTGTTAACCCTTCTGATATCTCTACATCAGAAAATGTTTTGATGTCATTAATTGGCTTTTATTTTATGATAAATTTACAATGATATTTAATTTTAATTTTTCAAAGCCCTAATAAATTTTTCTAATTCTGTATCAAATTCTAGCATTAATTTGAGACTCAGGAGGGAACATTAAAAAAAAAAAAAAGTGAAGCAGCAAGAGACTGTCCAAATTCTCACAAATCCTCGGGTTACTTTCTAGATCTGATAAGGTCTTTGGTCAATGCAATTGATGAATCTCTAAGTGTGATTTCTAGGATTTACTACAGTGTGTGAATTTAGCTAACAAAATGTCCCTGTCTGTGTATTTCCATGATATTTTCCAGAAATTCACTATATATGTGTGTGTTTGTGCATGTTTATGTGTGTTTATTTATAGACAGTGGCACAATACTCTAGAGTATCTCCCTAAGAACCTTTTGTAAGTATAGATTATTCTCCAAAGAATATGTTTTACTAAGAGATCAGATGTTAACATAATGTAAATATGGCAGAGACATTAAACTTAAATTTTACTCATTATATATCTGAACAAACTATAGCATCACTTTTTATGCTGTTCCAATTGAAAAACAGTTTTTAAGTAGTGCATACTTCAAATGATAATGTGCATACTTCAAATGATAATGTCTGCAGCTGGAAACCAAGACTTTATACCACATGGATGACACATCTTTATTTGTGACATATATTTCTAATATTTAAAGGAAACCTTTTATTCACTGGCTTTAATGTCTCTTGAGACAGTACCACCTCCGATAACACAGTAGGAACAACCCAGTGGTATTCATTTACATTTTCAATCACAATTAGCTGCAATGTCAAGAAATTTATCTTCTTATTTTCTTGTAATTAATGATAAAAGACAAACTACTTAGTATAATTCCAATTTCTTGTTCTTATAGGCAATAGGTTTGCTAATTTTCTCATGCAGCCTCTGATCTCCAACAGCATGAGATGCTAAGCTTATTTTAATATTTAATATTTAAAAAATTATGTATAATTAAATATGTAATATTTAAATGCCACCGTTGATGAGCATACAATACATTCAGCTGCTCCTGCCTGATATTCATTTAGCTTTGCTAAACTCCAGGATAGGTAAATTGATCAGAAGTAACTTTGTTTCCCACCCATGCCAATTTTCAGGCAATTTTTTTCTTGCATTAACAAGCCTTTTTCATGAAATCAAGTCTCAAGGAATATTATTTCTACTAAAACCAGAAGTCTTATCAGTCCGCTATATTCTTCAAAAATCATTAAGCTACCTGGAGCTAGTTATGATCAAACAACGCAGGTAAATTAAAATCATACTGTCTGGAAATGGATTTGGACCTAGAAATATTATGTGTTCATGAAACTGACAGTTTAACACACCCTGTGCCCTAACTACTTCTCTGTTAGTTTATGCTATTGATTGTACATTAGCATCCTTTGGGTCTTTAGATGTTTAATATGTGAATAAATATATGTAATGAATTCCACTGGCATTTACTTTTCCTGAAAGTACTGATTAGAACTCTGATTATACTCAGTAAATAGCCATAAACTATTTCACACCTTAGAGGGGATATTCTCTTAACCATGTACCATTGTCATTTCAGTGAAGAAACTTGTCATCTAACTTCTTAATGATGCATATTATGAATTGATCTTAATTTTCTCAGTGTTTGTGAAAAAAATCAGCAAAGGGAAATACTCCATTAACACCTACCCATGACAGTTATGACTGTATGTTGATAAATACAGATAACTGAGTATTGTCACTTCTGTTTACCTTACAATACTGAGTCTAGATAGGTTGACCTTTAGACAAGGAATACAGTCTTCCTTTGGAGAAAAATAAATGTTTCTCGATATTTGTTATAGTATTAACTCATAAGAAAATCAGTTTATAGCTTCACTTAATGGTTCCAAATAAGTTCTGTGCTGTAATCAATTTCAATTCTGAAACAAATCCACATTTGTTCTATTTGGTGTTATACAATATTTATTTACAATATTACTGAACCCCAATTTCTCCTATTTAATAGAATTTCCATATTTACATGAAGATTACTTATTAAAAGAAACTTTCAGGTAAAAACTAAAAGATAGTTATCTATTTTTGTGATAGGAAACCAGATAGGTACTTAATTTGTTAAATCAGCAATAAAACTCTAAGCTACATCAAAGAAGCTTTTAAATCTGTGTTCTCATCATCAATGCTAGTACCCTTATAAATTCACCTCATATCTTGGTACACTTCTATGTGCATTATTAATGCTTCCACACCTCTTGAGAACTGAAGCTTAGAAGGTCTTTTAATCTGAACAAAATTATTATTAAGGTTTTTATACAAGATGAATTTTGAAGTTAAGGATAATGTCTTTCTTATGGAGAAATGAATAACTATTTAATAATAAAAAAGAACAATATTCTTTGGGGGAAAAGGTTTACTTTCCAGTAAGTAAAATAAAATCAGGGTGTCCTAAAATAAAGTCCATTTCTCGAAAGTGTCCACTGTGTTGCTTACATTCTACATGCCTATGTGAAAATTAGGTCTTGGATACATAAATCTATAAATCTATGAAAACTGCTTCCAGTTCAATTGTTACTTGATGAATGTATTTAACATTTAAGATCATTACAAGTTCCCCATGTATATCACCTTTCTTGAGAACAGAACTATGTAAACACAAGCCAAATATTCCTTCAAGTAAAAATAAATATTTTCTGAAAGTATATTTGTATATTTACTGATGCTGTTTTGAACATGTCCAGAAATGAATGTAGCATATATACAAACATTTGTTCTAATAACATAGGTACCCAGTACCAAAAACTGTCAAAAAACTAACATAAAAATTGTATGTGTGGAAGACAGAGTTATATTGAGAATTTTAAAGGGTCAAACAATTTTGTGTTGGTTACAAAGTGACACAATAGCTTGCCATGGAGGATCTTAGTTATTCTCAGAAAATATGTGACATGTTCAAAACAGCATCAGTAAACATACATTTTATACAATAACTCATTTATAAAAGGTACAACCAATATTAGGGAAATAGGAATTAACCATATCACTAACTAAAACGTCTGTTGTATAAATGAAATTGATAAACATGTGTACAACAACCAGTTAATATGAATAAAATCTAAATATCTGGAAATATGTATAATGGTAGTTTGGTAAAAACCTAATAATTTTACATTATCACGAATGCCGTTTAGTAAAGATTTTCTAATACATCAATTTTTAACTGTTTAAGAGCTAGTAAACAGTGGAATGTATTTGAACAGGGACAGTTCATATTTCAAACTAATCTCTCCAAATGTAAGGCTGCTTAGCCTTATGCCTTTTTAACCTCTGCCCCCCGCGGAGTATTTTTCAGTATATGGAAATTGTGAGTTATTTTATCACATGAATGGTGTAACTTTAAGGATTTGCCCTAAATGCCCTTGTTGAAACTTAAGTTCAGCTGTGTTACAAGAACTTTGTAAGAAGAGCCGTATTATGTAATATTTTAAAGTTCACCAAGTTCTTTACTGTTGTCTTGGTCCATATGCACAATGCAATTTTTAGTCACTGATGTGGAAATTTACATATATCAAGTTCACAAGTATATGAGTTAGAAAAGTAAAGGGATACTTCAAATTCAGGCATAGAATCCTTGAGGGCAAGTTTGTTAGACTTGAAGTTAACTCGTCCTGGTTCCCAGGGCATCCCCACTGTAGATTTCAGAAGCTTTACAGAAAATCACCAAGGCAGAACACTGCTGAATAAACTAATTCAAGCCCATTTTATTGCATTCAGAATTTTTTTTGACTGGGAATAAGAGTGGAAAGGCGTTATGCTTTGTTATCTAAAATCTTTGGTAGGTAAAAAGCTAGTCCTGATGAAAACATGGTGAAAACAAAAAAAAAAAAACAAAACAAAACAAAAAAAAACCCAACATTAAATCAAATAGTACAATAAACCCAGTGCTTTTTAGAATGGAAATCTTAGTGTCAAGTGGAAGCTACATCAACGTGATAAGCAAAAAGCACAGAAAATAGACCAGAATTAAGTATTAACAATTTGCAAGTTTTAGCATAGTCTAGACATTATCAAAATATTACTTTAATGTTGCCTTTGCTGCCAAACTCGCATGCTTACAATTAATGTTAGCAATGTATTCTGTAGTCAAGCAGAAATGTGCATTGAAGTGGTTTCATAAGCAATGATATGATTAATGATTTATGATGAGTTATAAATTTAAAATAACATGCTACTTATAGAACTCATATAATACATATTGTATTGCCATATATATGGCTATTAACATTTTCACATACAATTATAAAATGTTAATATGGTTTGTTTATATCATATATCTCTATAATATTTTTCTTATTTTACATATCAATTCCAGTTCACTCTCCCACCCTCCCATGACCCCCAACCCCCTCCCATCCCACCCCCTGTGATGCCTTCCATGAGGGATAATCAATTTCTGTCAAGTCATTTGAAGTAGGATCTAGGCCCTCCCCTCTGCCTCTAGGCTAAGGAAGTATCCCTCCATGGGGAATGTGCTTCCAAAGTCCTTTTGTGCACCAGGGATACATCCTGGTTCCACTGTCTGAGTCCCTTAGACTGCCCAGGCCTTCTAACTGAGACCCGAGTTCAGGGGGTCTGAGTTGATCCAGTGCTGGTTTCCCAGCTATCAGTCTGGGGTCCATGAGCTCCCACTTGCTCAGGTCCTGTCTCTGTGGGTTTTTGTAGCCTGGTCTTGACCCCATTTTCTTATCACTTCTCTCTCTCTCTCTCTCTGCAACTAGATTCTAGGAGTTCGGCTCAGTGTTTAGCTGTGGGTGTCTGCCCCTGTCTCCATCAGCTACTAGATGAGAGCCCTATGATGGTATATATGTTAGTCATCAATGTCATTATCAGGGAAGGGCATTTTTCTCTTGTTCAAAGTGTATAATCTCAAATGATGCACCTAGAAAGCAAATCCCCTTTTAGTTTGATGTTTTTTCCCCCTAAAAGCCCCTAGTTACATTACATGCACTACTTTCTCTGCAAGTTGTTATCCATCTCTTGTTAAAACTGTATACTTCATTGTTAATATCCATGTTTAGATATTACACAGTTTTCAAGATTTGGTAGTTTTCTTCCACCGTATGGATCTCAGAATTGAACTCAGGTTGATGACCCTGGTGTCTGGTGCCTGTACCACTTCCAGTGAGAATCAGCAGACCTGATTCAAAGTTATACTTTACACATTAAACCATCATCTTTATATACAAATGGTTTCACCTTGTTTTTGTCCTGCTATTTTTCATGAGTGCAGATGCATGGTGTTAGCCCATATTTTCCTTGCACTCCTCACATATGGAATCCTTCTTTTCCTTTCATTTCTTTTGTTTTTATTTTTTAAAACTCACAGTCAAACTCTTGATTTCATGTCTGAAACACTCTACAAACCTCCTCATATATCTTCACATATTGGTGAGGCATTCATGAGGACACTTTCTTAGGCTCATTACATTAGTGCAGTGATCACTTAGTTCTTAGACAAAAACTGTCTGCTATGCCTTGAGCCCTTTTACTTTATTCTCCGGGAAATGGCTTTTAGCACATGACGAAACGGGCTTATGATAGCTAGCATTGAATAGCTATGTTCGTTTTACTTTCTATACATAGAGAATATTACAAGTAGCTAATTACTGAAGAGAAGATATATAAATGAATATATTTTATGAGTAATTACATGCTCTGTACATATGTGAAACTTTGTTTTTTTTTTTTCTAGTGATATGTACAAAATTTTAGCACCAAGTATGGTATATCATTTCAAAATTTTTTCATTATGGTTTTAGAAGGCATGTGATTTCGCACAGATACCAGAAATTCAGGTAACAAATCATCCTCCCATGATTCATAAATGTTAACTTAGGAATTTATAAATATAGAAGTTCTGATCATTTTATTCAATCTCATTGGATGCGTTGGAAAGCAATTGTTTGCATTTAACTCTACCATTCTAGTAAAGCCTTGCCTGCTCTCCAAAGATTTTCTCACTTAGGAACTTTATTTCATTGGACCTTTGGCATCATTTTTTTTTAAGAACTACAACTCTCTGAGAGCAATACAATCAAAGAAAGGGAACACAGACAAAAGTGACACGTATTTCCAAAAGCATCTTCTGAAGTGGATAACATTTCTTTTCGAAATAAAGAGCGCAAAATCAGGCAGCTTCTCCTATGCAACTTCTAATAGAAATTTGGGGGATAGTTGAAGCTGTTTGTTTAGTCTGAATATTTTCTTCCTAATTTTTTGAATGTTTGTTTTATATTGTCATTATTTTTTCATTCCAATATCTGCATACAAGGAATGAATCTCATCATTTCTACTCTCCCTAGCTACCCATCCAATTCATCCTGTGTTCTTCCCATTCTGTTTCAAAATCATAATTGTTTCTTAATATTGCTATAACTACACATATAAATTTTTATATATGTGTATATGATAGTCTGTGTACATGGAGTGTGTTTTGTTTTGAGACCAAGTCCCACACAAGGTTAGCCTCAAAATTGCTGTGTAGCACAAAATAACCTTGACCTCGTGATCCACATGTCTACACAAATTCTGGGTTACAGGACTGAGATACCTGACTGACTTTCTGGAGTATCAGAAATCTAATGCTTAACACATGCAATTAGTGTATTTTCCTACATATGCTATTACTGGTTTGACAACTAAGTAATAACCTCCACTGTAGTTGTAATTAAAGTTCACTTTGTACTTTTGTTTATGGAAAAATACTACATCCTAATATGTTAACTAAATTTCTTATAAAGATATTACATACATATTAAATAATTAATTAAATAATTAAATATTTAATATTTTAGGCATTCTAGAAGTAATTTGTTGCCGAAAATTTTTATATTAAATTGTTTAAAATACATAGTAAAGCAATGACACAATATTCATAGGCAGGTATATTGTTATTATTATAGATACATGTATTCATATAAAAGCATAATATTAGCATGAAGGTGAATTTATATTAATGCATTCTGATAATTGTGGTCAGGATAGACATTTTTCTCATGATATTTTAATACTAAATATAATTTGCTTCACAAAGTGGTATTCTTAAAATGATTGCTTTCTTATATATCTATTTGAATAACAACCTTTTGTGGTTCTGAAAATCTTGATATACTGTAACTAATTTCAAGAAACGCTACCTTGAAAATTTAGTCATATTATGATGTAGGTTAGGCATTCTATTTTTGATTTGAGTTTAGCTTCTCCCTTTGATAGATATAAGGGTATTCTTCACACAGTTGAATCTACAGAGTGGTTCCCCCCAGATACCTAACTGCAAGTACAAAATCAATTATATATGAATTAGCTGATGCTGCCAAAATGCAGTTGCAAAAAAACAGTAATTTATCTAAGCACGTCTTCTCAATATAATTCTGGTATAATTTCCTACTATTTACACTTTCTTTCTTAACACAATAATATGAATAGCCATAGGCATAAAGTTTATAGTTAAGTACACTAAGTCAAATGGTGCGGGTACAGTGTCTGTATTATTGTAATGCACATTGGAAATCATTTAGCTGTGATCACTAATGGAATGGGTTAAAAATAAAAAAAGTTTCCTAAATTGATAATCAAAACCTACCATGTTCTATAATTCATGAGTTCATATAACACACATCAGAAAACTTTTCAAAATTAAAAAGTGTATACCCAAATAATTTCAATATTATAGGTAAATATGGAAATTGCAAAATAATATTTCAAATATATGGCTAGATATATATTAGCACCACTACATAGCAAAGCTTAAAATGGTATGTCGACATATCATTAAACAAGGATTTTTTTTAAATTTTGTCAAGAAGGAACATATTATTTCCAACTTTAAAGTAAAATTTTATCAAATTGGTTAGACCCCATAAGTATGAAATATGTACTACATGTTTGCATATATTTGGGCACGATTGCATGTTACAGTTATACTGTTTCCATATGCCACTTACATGCTCAAGTACACACACACACACACACACAATTATCACTGAATTATCATGTCAATACAATGAAGGACATTCTCTATTTTCAGACAGATAAGAAGCACCACCAACACAAAGTACATCAGCTTCAATATTCTCAATATTGGGGTTTCTTTTTCTTTTTCTTTTTGAGACTGTGTTTCTTTGTGTAGCCCCGGATGTCCTGGAACTCATTCTTTAGACCAGACTGGCCTTGAACCCAAAGTTCCCCCTGCCTTTATCCCCTAATTGCTAGGATTAAAAGCCAGGGAGCTCTTAGTTCTTGAAAAACAATTCCCGTTATTGAGTATGGACTTCTTTTTTCATTCTCAATTTTTGTGTAATTAATTTGCCACATCCATATATTTTCTAAAGTGAAAATAGATATTGAAAACAAGTGGAAACTTGAAAATGCTTTCCCTCGCCAAATATCAAAGCTAATGCTTTCACAACTCCGGCCTCCTTCGCTGCATTTCCCTGTGTGTGCATGTGTCATCTGCCCTTGTGAAACTCCAATTCTGGGACTTTAGATTTCAGACCTTTGCCATGAACAGCTGCATTCTCTAATTAATTACTTGCTTCAGATTTCTTAATAATTCGGCTGACTTCCACTTTGTCTCTTTAGGAATATTCTCATTCATGCTCACATAAATTCTTTGAAAATGTACTTCAGAGTAGTTCAGCACTATGCTGGAGCTTTTTCTCTCTTCCCCTCACATTTATATTAAATCTACAGTTAATTGCATGACCTAGAGACTTTGAATGAATTTACTCTTTGCAACCTCTCTCATCTCATTACCCATCAATTATTTCCTACACTCCTTCTACTGCAGCTGCAATAGCCTTATTGCTCTTTGTGAAATAGAGTAGGAACCCAGTCTGTACTTCCTTCTTTCCTAACTTAAATGTTATTTTCCCCAATAACGTCATGGTTTCTTGTCTCATTGTTTCATTACTTTTCAAATTCCATATAGAAATCCTGAATAAACTGGATCCTTTCTCATCACTCAATGTTGTTGTATATAACCCTTGAAAGGAGCTGATTCATGTCATTTACCATCTTATTGTATACCTCCCCTAATGATAATATTATAGACAGATGAATCTGCCTCCTTTTATTGTACATTTCTATTTAGACTTTAGTATGAATTGGCTTCAGCCAAGAACTGGCTGAATGATTAAGTGAAAAACCAGGGTACAAATTTTACAGGATTCTACCCATCTTTCAACATTAATACATAACTCTTGGACAAGTAACCTCACTGGTCTTTTATTGCTGCTCATATTTTGATGCTTTGAGAACGGCTCATATCTGTGGAAAGTAAGCATTTTGTTCTAATATGTAACTTTTGAGGGGGGTATCAATTCCATCTTCTAGAAATAATTTTATCACTTTAAAATCACATTTTAATATTACCATTTTAGTAATGATAAAGTAATGACTTTACAAAAAGTCAGGTCCTTGTACATTTGTTTATTTCTACTATAACACATATATTAAGCTTCCAATGTATAATAGAAATTTCCAGTTTCATACCTCTCCAAACAAATACACTTTAACTGTATGCAAATATTGCTAAATAGTTCTTTATTTGTTATAAAGGGGTAAACATTTCAAGTTAGTATATCCTATAGTGGTACAAAATAAAACTTCATACCTTATAAAGAATAGTATATGTATAATTCATTATGGAATAAAATGGGAGTGCCTAGAGGCCCAAGAACCAAGATTCAGATTGCAACAAATACCATCTTCTAAAAAGGTAAGGTCTGAGGAAGTTTTAATAGTAACAAAGAAATAAAGACATATATCACACACTTTAAATACATGGTAGTGCATCAGGTAGTCAAGTACAGAAGGCTGGGAAAAAACATCTAAATGTCCCAGATGTACTCTAAGAAAAATCCTACATTTAGGATTGATGAAAACTAGAGTCTTGTTCATACATTCAAATGGATTTACCCAAAAATCTCAATGAAGTAAGGTCAAGTGCATTCAAAGAGCGACAATGGATGATCACTGAGAGGCCTAAAATTCGTCTAATAATCCATATCTGCACTTTCCAACTGCTCCATAGTTAACAGTGCAATCAGTGCATCAGCTTTGTGGTTTCACTTTCCATGAACACAGGTTTTTATTATAATGCAGCCTGTGATGAATTGTCTTCCTAAAAGCATTCTCATTTTTCACTACTGAAGGCTATCCTGTGATATTTATTTACCCCTCTTTTCAGTTTTTTTTTTTTGTTTCTTTGTTGCTTTGTTATTACTAGCAAATGTCCAGAAAGTAATCCTGAATCACACACGGTAGCCTTTCCTTAAGTTAGCTCAATCTAACATAACAGCTTTGAAAAATATTTCTATTACCTAGAGTCATAAATTTTCAATCTCCATCACTGACTGATCTTTTTTGTGGTTCCTGTGTGGAATACCCAGTCGCCTACTTTTTACCTCCATCTGCACACACATCTGCTTTAGTTTGTTTTGAATGCAACAACAAAATATTACCCACTGTGAGGCATATAAATAATAGACATTTATTTCGCGTAGCTTTGAAAAATGGAGAGTCACAGATCAGTGATGTGTCAGAAGCTGTGTTTGTGGTGTGCTCAAGACATGTCTGCACTCTAACCTTGAGATTGGAAGGGTTGGTGTTACTCTGATGCCTATTTTAGGACATTAAAATAGTGTTTTTCCTGAATTTCTATTTTTATGACCTGATCAACAGTTCATCATTGTATCAGTCTGAGACGATTCCAGCCTAGGAACCATGGAAGCAATGACATTCCTAACACATTAACTTAACTAACACAAGACAGGATGAGTTATTTCCATAGAACCTCATCTTTCCAAATAATTACCAGTTCATAGTCTAATACCAGCATCTCTTGACTAACTGCAAAATATAAACACTCATATTTCATTTTGTTTCACATGATGTAATGTGCAAATCTTAAAATGTTTTAATATGTAATACATCAAAATATTTTTGTGTGTATTTTGGAATACATATAAATACATACACATATTTGTTATTTGTGTATGCTGGAACATATTTTTCTTGAGTATTTCAATGAAATGAACTACTTTATACACTTATTTATCATTTTTCTGTCTCAATATCAACTATATGTTTTTCTAACAACTGTTCATTGAACTGTCTCAAGACAGAACAGTGCCTCCCACTAAGACAGACAACCTGAGTTCCACACCATATTTTGGAAGGAAAGAAATAAAGGCTTCCATCAGTGGTCTTCTTATGTAAAACAATGTACCTTCACATGGAAGCTGACATACATCCACATAGCACACACAGAAAATCAAATCAATTAAAAATTAAGTTTATGAATAAGTAAAGCTCTTTCTTTAGAAATGTATTTCTATTGCTCACATATATTCATTTAATTTAATTTGTTTCTTACCTTTCATAACCTAGTTATTTATTTGGATAATATTTATTATGAATCAGGAACTGATATTCTCCACCATAGGGAAGTTAGATTCTTAACATCAGGCAAGTCATGTTAGTATACCTATTTTTCATTAATCATGTTTGAAAATATATCTGTAGCAATTTTAATAAAATATATTGTTTTATGTTATTATTATTTGCTATAACCTTGGAATTTTTTCCTGCAGGTGTTTCATTAGTACACATTTTACCAACAAAAAAGAGGGAAATATACTATCATTTTGTTCAATGATAATATATGAAGTATAAAGAAAATTATTGCACAGATAATAAAAATACTAATTATGCTATTTGTGTTATAATGCAGATAATAAGAATACCTATCCCTACTTAATATAGGATTTTAGAAAAAAGGCATTAGAATTACTATCTACCTCTAGGATGGAAAAAGCTTTATGTTTTACTTATTGTTTAATTTCTCATCTAAGTCATAATCTTGCCATTTTAATAGTCATTTTGCATTATCTCTCTGATTATTTCTCAAGTAGAGAAGCAAGAAAAGATGACATTGCTATTAGTTTCCTATTGTGATTTCCCCCCTGCATGGAGAGTTGTAATGAGGGGTTTTAGAATCCAACTTTCATGTTTATTGTTGGAAACTGAATTACAGATGAAAATTGACTAAAGAACTATAATGAAAATCAGCAAGTAGTTTCAAAACTAATCTATATTTTGCATTACATTTTCCATTATCAATTGTAATATTTTAATGCTGTACCCTGAGAGGTGGGAATTACCTGCTCTCACATAAATATATTTGATCCATATTGATTCTAATAACTGCTTCCTTGATAATTTGTTTTATTTCCTTTGATAAAGGTCACTTTGAATAAACACTAGGGCAATGACTATTAAGTTATATATTTATTTCTATGAAAAAAAGCAAAATACAAAATAATACAATAATCAAACACACATGAATAATTTAGCCCTGTTGTACAGACATTAGCAAGCAAGGGCAGTGAGTAAATTATCTATGCCATGTGTTTACAAAATCTATTCAGTACATGAAACATAAAATAAACTTAACATGTAAAAAAACTAAATGATTGTTGTCATTAATATTCGTTGACAAAAATAAAACATAATAATTTTATAATTCAAAACTATCGGATCGAAGTTGGACAAGACAAACCAACAGAAGGAAAAGGGCTCAAGAGAAGGTGAAATAACAGGAGATCTACTTGAAGACACTAAATTGGAAACCGTACTATATTTGCAGAAATCCTTGTGAAAACACATGCAGGCTGAGTACACGTCTTTTCAATGTTATTGAGCTCGTTTGAGCTTTGTTCATGCTGGTTTAGAGGTTTTTGTTTTCTTGGTGTCAGCCAGCTCCTCTGGCTCTTCTTCCACGGACTCTCCGGAATGCTCAAGTGGAGGAATTTGGTACAGATGTCCAATATCTGAATATTGTCCTCTATGTTTATTTCCTGCTTCTGCAGGAGGTATCTTCTCTGATGAGAGCACAAGAGTACACTATTTATGAGTATGGAAAACTATCCTTAGGAGTTATTTTATTGCTACAATTATTTTAGACTAGTGTTGTTAGGGTTTTACCCTCAGTCATTGGGTCATCTATTGTCAGGTTCTTGATCATACAATCAAGTTCAGGAATGTGTTCCTTCTCATGGGGTGAGATTACATCAAATCAGTTATTGGTTGGTTATTTAAAGAAACTTTGTGTCACCACTACACTAACATATATTGCAAGGATTACGCCAATTTAGAAAAAGAATTTGTGGCTGGCTTGGTGTTTATATTTTTATTTGATAGTGTGAAGAGTGTATTCCTATACCCACAACACTGAATCATGGAGGTGAAGGCTGTATGTTAACAGCAGCTTGATTTCTTCATGTCTAATTAGGTAAGTGTTGTCTTCATCAACAGGGCCTTGCTGACAGTTTGTGGAAAGTAAACTATCATCTTGGAAGCTGTGTGGGATGTTTGGAGATTTCCTTGGAAGTCCTTTGACCAATGATTCATTAATATGTAATTCAATCCTGGTCCTAGAAACTTTGTTTGGTGACAAGAGATAAAAAAATTGCTAAATAGAGCTCTGTAACTTCCATTATTTGGCAAATATATATATATATATATATACATAATATATATATATAATATTATATTATATATAAATTATATATATATATAATAATTTAGGCAGTTTCTATTTAATTTACCAAAAAGAAACACATTTTCATTTTTGCAACTCAAACAATTAGAGGCTAATTCTAATATATGCCACACCAATTACATGAATGTTAATTTGGAGCTTTTAAATCTTCATTTTATTACAAAGTGGAGCTGCAGAGTTAATTTTCTGAAGAAACAAAACATAGAAGCTTTAAACAAAGGACCTGATGCTTATAGGAGATTTGTGAAAACAGGGTGGAAATTGTTTAGTCAAGTAACGGCAATGGAAAAAAATATTAAAACCAATTTGTGCATAAATCTGCATCAAACAAAGGTCCTTGTTTATCCGTATTCATGATTGTTCTATTCATAATCGGCAGGGAATTTAAACAGCTTACATGTCCTTCAACTAATTATTGGATAACTAAAATATAGAACATTCAGATAATGGAATGCTTTTTCCTGTCATGGAAAATTCCATGAGTATATTTGCAGGTAAATAAGAGGAAAATTTACTGAGTGAGGGAACCTAGAAAAAAAAAAAAACGTAAACATCAGATGTTCTTTTTCTTTGTCTTTGGGACTAGGTCTCTCTGTATAACCCTGGTTGTCCTAGAGCTTGCTCTGTGGACCAGGCTGTCTTCAAACTCACAAATATCCACCTGCCTCTAATTCCCAAGTGCTGGGATTAAAGAAGTACAAATCTATAACAGGCATGCTGATCTTCTTTGTCATATGTGATGACCAACTTTAAATCTGTACAAAGGTGTGTCTGAATTGGTTTGCCCACAGAATTCTAAAACTGTCAAGGGATTATGTAGGGGTATTTCAAGGGAGGACCCATATAACGTGTTTAGGTTAAGGAGGAAAGAATAATGGGCCATGAAAGACTGAATGTGGTTATGGAGAGAGTGGAGAGAATGTGCAGAAACGAATACAAAAGAATTTAGAAAAAAATGTGTAAACGCATCACAGTAGAAGCATCCACAAACACATAATACATTCATACATACATACATACACACATACACACATACATACACACACACATACATATGCATGTTTGTGTATGCATGCACATGTGTGTGCATGTGTGTGTGTGTGCATGTGTGTGTGTGTGTGGTTTAAGTGAAGCTGATATGAAAGCAATGATACACTGTTTCTCCAAGATATCACTGCCACTAGCAAATGAAAAGCCCATTGCCATAAGTACATTACCTCTTTCCAAACAGCTGGTGAGTGAGGTGACGCAGAGGAAACACGCTCGATGTGAAAGATGGTAAGCTCACACTAACATGAAATTTCCTTCCTACTAGTTTCCTACAGTGCTGGAAAGTTCTGCCTTTGCTACCAGGTGGGGAAAGTAATCAACAGCAGCACTCATCTGTGAATGCTGTGAGCCTACAGCAGGAACTCTCCTGAAAAGGTCTGCCTGCTTTTGCAATAGTGGCACCACTGTGATGAGAATAATTATGCAGTTCTGATCACAGTTAAAAGTTTGGATCCCAAACATGTGGCTGACTAGCTCACAAGCAGCTCCTGGGAAGAAACCTAACACTGTTTTTCCGTAGCCAGGTTCATGTTGCAATCCACGGCAAGAAATTGCATTAGACATTCATTAGACATCTTTCATAAGTCTACTGGCCATTTAAATGCACTCTTAAGAGTGACCAAACAAGCACTTGGGAAGCAGAGGCAGAGGCAGGCGGATTTCTGTGAGTTCAAGGGTAGCCTGGTGGACAGAGCGAGTTCCAGGACAGGTTCCAAAGCCACAGAGAAACCCTGTCTCGAAAAACCAGAAAAACAAAACAAACAAACAAACAAACAAACAAAAAAGAACTAAAAGAGTGACCAAATATAGAATTCACTTCAAGAAAAAAAAAATACTATGGAATGATCTGAAGAAATACTTCAGTATCTCTACCTCATCACTATGCTGTTGGAGTGACACAAACTACTTAATCATTGGCCACGATTACATTGTATCTTTTTTTTTCAACATGTCCTTATGTTCTCAGTACGGAAATCCAAACAGATAACTGGGAAATGCTATCTTGCATTAACCCAGACCTGTGCGCCCTGACATGCCCTTTTCACTTGTTCCTACACGGATGCCTCCTTCTTTTGTGTCCACAAACCTGCTTCACCCCTAGTATTAGTCCTGAAACACTGCTTTCTAAATGTTTTAAAGCTTAAGTAATGTCAAACACAGAAAAATATAGTCTGTTCCAGGAGTATTAGTGCATGCCTTTCATCAGACAGGTAAAATGTGAGTACTTTTACATGAAATACAGATATTCTGCCTGTCAGAGAATCCATTAAACTGTAGGGAAATATGTACAGTAGTACCCTAATGATAGCAATTACTCTTTCTGGCTATATAATGCATATTGTAAAGTCCTAATAATGTAACTTGAAAAAGTAATGATAAACACATTTTTGTTCTCTTTTATAATACACATTTTGAGATTAATATGGTGTTAGACATTATAAAGGTCTTAATATCATACTACTTGTCTTTGATATATGGGTACATATTTTAAGACAGTTCAATTTTGTTACGCTTTCTGTCTTTAGCAATTACATTAACTAAAATAAACATGCTCAATAACATATTAATATATTTAACACTGTGCAAGTATGAAGAAGAAAATAAAGAAATTGTAGTTTTATTAGATTTTTTAGAAAAAACATTCATTAAGGGGCTACAGTGGGCATTAGAAATTGTAGTTTCCTAAGATAATAAAACTCAGTTTTAGCTGTTTCACAGAATTTCCCGGACACTTACACTCATTGATTTATATGTTTTGTATAATTTGTATTATATACAAAACACTTCACTGTGATTTTAATATAATGTGATCTGAAATTCTGTGATAACATTTTCATCACTCTTATCTCTGGGCCAGTGATATATTTTAAGTAGAAAGACAGTATAATATCCCAAAACCATAATAAAGTTATATAAGCACAATCCTTGATAGATAATTGGTGCATACAGGTAAGATGACTTTTCTTGGCTTACAGTTTTGTTAAAGACAAGCATTAACCAACTCATGTGCTATTTGTAAGCATAAATATCACCCTCTGATTTCTTCTCTGGGTACTACATATTGTCTCTCTCTCTCTCTCTCTCTCTCTCTCTCTCTCTCTCTCTCTCTCTCTCTTTCTCTCTTTTCTCTCTCTCTCTCTCTCCTTTCTGTCCTCACAGACCTCCAAGCAGTACATTCACTTATGTCAGCATAGGTATACCCTGTTAAATCTATGAATAAAAAGGAAGAAATTCAAATTCTGTTATTGTTTGCAGTATTGTTAGATAAATTTTTAGGTATTTGATATTTTAGAGTAAAACATGAAAATATTAAGAAGACATGCTAGATGAGTAATACTCTATTGTGTAAATGTACACATTTTCTCCATCTATCTCCAATTGAGTGGCATTTAGGTTGCTTCCATGTTCTGGCTGTTACAAATAATGCTGTTATGATCATAGTTGAACAGATGTCTTGTTGTGTGAATGTGCATCTTTTGGGTATATACCAAAGAGTGGAATTACTGGATCTTGAGGCAGATTGACTCCCATTTTCCTGAGTAATCGTCAATGGAATCTTGAAATTCATGGGTAAATGATTGCAACTAGGAGAAACCATTCTGAGTGAGGTAACACAATCATAAACAGACAAACAGGATATATACACACTCATATATGGATTTTAGACATAGAGCAAAGGATTACCAGCCTACAATCCATACTGCCAGAACGTCTAGGATAGGAGGAGGCCCTAAGAGAGACAATTATGGTCCCCAGGAGAAAGGGAAAGGGACAAGATCTCCCAAGCAAATTAGGAGCATGGGGGGAGGGGAGAGGGATTTTGGGGCAAGGGGGTGAGAGCTGGGCATGATAGAGCAGGGAGATTGAGTCAGGGAAAGAATAGAGGAAAACAAGAAAAGAGATATGTAGTGGGATATTCACTTTGTCTGCTCTGTGGCACTGACCACACCCATTGTGGGGTGGAGACAGGGGCAGAAGTGACCCATGGAACTAGGTCTGAAGAGGAGCGGGGAAATGCTCTCTTGCTGGCGGGACACCTATAGGAGAGGATCCGGTGAAACCAGCCGGTGTTCATCTGCCTGTGTTGTGAATTATTTGTCCCTGAATAAACATCTATTCAGCCTATTATTTTTCCTGATCCTTATTAAACATTAATAGAGATACCATAATAGAAGGAGCCATTATAAGTTTTAAGAGAAATCTGTCACTAGGTAAATGCCCAGAGATCTATAAGGATGACCCCAACTAACAAATTAAGCAATAGTGGAGAGGCTATCTTGATTACCCTTCCCTGATAATGAGATTGATGACTACCTTTATCCAGTAGCTGATGGAAACAAAAGTAGGCACCCACATCTACACATTGAGCTTCTTGGAATACCCCATGGAAAGCCTCACCCTCCCTGGGGAGCAGAAAGGAGATGGGATAGGGGTTGGTGGGGGTACAGGGGAGGAAGAGAGGGTGCAGGGACAAACTTGTTTCAAATTGAAGTAAAAATATCAAAAACACATGCTAGCATTCATGTTACTTTTTACTTTTATTCAATGTAGATTTTTTCTCTCATAAAATATATATTGACTATAATTTCTCCTCTGTTCTCTGTACCTAGTTCCTGCCCAACATCTCCTCTCCCCCCAGATCCACTTCCCCTGATTTTCCTCTTCAGAAAAGGTCAGACCTCCAAGAGACAAGAGTCCAAAAGGACAAAACTTAGGTGATATGATTTCAATTTAGCTATAGATTTTTTTAAAGAGAATACTAAGGAAAGATTATGGCGTTCACTTAACAATGAATAGCTAAGCTGTATCAGCTAACAGTTGCTCCCCAAATAGTAATATGCCCCACAGAGTAAGAGTAGTGAATGTGGATATAGAAATTCATTAATGTACTGCAACATTCTTCTTGTAGAAACACTACAAAATCATATGGCTTGTGTTTCATTGCTGGGCATTGTCATTACACAGACATATTTGATTTATATCCAGATGAAAGGAACAGACAACCTGCTTAAGTGGAGAACAGTGAACAGCAGAATAATAGCATGCTTTTATAAATGTATTATTATTAATTAATTATGTATGTGAGTGGTTGGCTTCCATGTGTGTCTTACCCCACATATGAGCCTGCTACCTGAGGAGTCCAGAAGTGGCCACCAGATTCCCCAGGAGTAGAGTTATATAAACAGTTGAGCCATGGAGCATGTTCTGGGATGCAAATGTAGAACTTTTAGAGGAATGCTTAATGATCTTCAATACTGAACCATCTCTCCAGATCACACTTGTGTACTAAAAAAGGGGGCCGGGCGGTGATGGCACATGCCTTTAATCCCAGCATTTGGAAGGCAGAGGCAGGTGGATCTTTTAAGTTTGAGGCCAGTGTAGTCTACAAGAGCTACAGGGCCAGGAGAACACAAGGAAACCCTGACTCGAAAAACCAAAGGAAAATACCAAACCAAACAAAACAAACAAAGAAACAAAAAAAAGAAAAAGAAAAACAAAGCATTGGCATTGGCAAAATCTGAGAATCCTTAGGAAGAAGAGGACTGGACTGGACTGGACTTAGGAAAGTGTCACTTCCCTGTGGAGTCTGGAAGATTAGGCTGAGAGAACAAGAAAGGTCATAAAGAAAAACCAACTGGTGCACACAGCACATCTGTCACTGTGATAGAAAAATTCTCAGAACCTCAGTCATTATTGCAGTCATTCAATTTCCAAAGCATTGACTGTTAGGATGCCTGGGTTAGCCTCCATTATCTCTGCAGCCATCAATCATGCATTTGTTTGTTTGTTTGTTTGTTTGTTTGTTGTAAGGATGATCACTAAATTCTGCGAAGACAGCACATTTGGAGAATCTCCCTAAAAGAAATGTTTAAACATAGGAAAACAAACACAAGAGCAAAAGAAAGGAGACAATTGACATATTTAATGTCAGAGTTACCTACATAGCTTCACAAGATAAGGCAATTGCTCCTCTCTGGTATCAGCTACACACAAAGATATGTTGAAAGCACCCAACTCCAGCTTTTCATGTCTAGGGCACAGGCAAAGAATACTTTATAGCAATAAAATTATTAATATCAACTTAAACATTGTGAAACTGTTAATAAATTTAGCTCTAATAGTGTACCAGAAATATGGTATATAATAAAATTAGGAGATATCATTGTATAATCTGTCCACGAATTGCTTCAATATATCAATGGTTCTTTGAATGTTTTTAGCTGGTTACTTTTAATTCTGTTGGGTTTACTTTCCTTGCTTTAAAAAAAATAAGTAGAAAAGAAAAAATAAAAAAAATCCAATTATGTCAATGGACTCATTAACACAATTTAAAGCATTAAATTTTAAAATATGTGCTTAAGAATGTCTGTGAATAAATAAATGAACTTAAGTGAAGGTAAAAATGGAGTTCAAAAGAGGGCACTGGGTCAAATAGAGCAGTAAATATAGGCAGTTTTTAGCTTTCTTGCATGGATGGGTACAGGAAACAAAACCTGTATCCTCTGAAAGATCAGCAAATTCCCTTCAATGTTCATCTATTTCTGCAGTTCTAGGAACACTGTACTTTCAAAAGATATGATGGATTATACAACAAATTCATCTTATTTCTTACTATTTCTATACTAAATATGTCTTTCTCATCAATAGAGTATAAAATAATATTATTTTAAAGTTTGTAAATTCTTTCATTTTAGTTATGCCAATAATTTGTGCCATTAAAATTTAGTCATTATTCAGTTAAAAAAAAACTTTTAGTATATATTTAACAAAAGATTTTCGAAACAAAGCTCTAAGCTCACAAAATGAAGCCAAAAGTGAGTCTTCCTCTTTGGTGTATTTCCTAATCATACTTTCTCCAGGGAATATATGGAGATATTTTACTGCAAGAGACATGGTGCATATGGTGGCTGAATTTGATCATATCTACAATCTCTTTCTCTAAGTAAAGGTTCTGAAACAGAGATTTTTGTGACTTGGATTTTGTTTCTGTAGACAAACAAATAATAATGAATTATATATCCAGATTGTTTTCTAGAAGTTTATTACTCCAGATTCCCATTATCACCGATAAGGGAGGAGATGAAATGTTTTCCCTACCCCAGTTAATGATATTGGAGGTGTTCCTATAAAAAAAATGTATGACTTGGGTTTTTTTTTCATTTTTATATATGAAAAAGAAAGGAAAAAACCCAAAAGTAATATGTCTTGAGAGAGCTTACAACTAATTACATTATATTATTAAAACATATATAATCTACATTAGCATTCACTACTTTTGGTATGGTTGGAATATAGAAACAACCTGGTAGTTTAAACCGGGAAGTATGTGGTAAGGGACTCATAAAAGAGAGAAAATAGTATAGAAGAATGTTCAACATATGATAGTATTTAAGGAATGAAAAATGGAATGGTTGAGGCCCATCTCTTAAAGATGTAAGTAAACATTTAGCAGATTTCTTGTTGGGGCAGGGAGAAATGGCCTGTTGTATCCTTAAGGACTGCAGGAACACTGGTGTTGGATAAAGGGTACCCAATACATGTGAAAATGAACTTTGGATATATGGGCATTATAAAAGATATGTATAGTGACTTTCTGAGCAAACCGGCTCTTAATGTGCTTGAAGAAGAAGCAGCTTGGTTGGTAATTGGGCTGAAGTGTCTAAGCAGACTGTGCAGAAGGCTAACGGCTCTGGAGCATCAGGCAATATCCTCCCTGGATAGACTGTATAAGGCCTCTGTTCCCTCATCAGGCTGGATCCTTCATACTATTCATAGTTCTGTAGGAAGGTTGTCCCACATATCCTACACCATAATTAACAGAAGGATACTTTCATCCTGTCCAAGGAGAGTAGTTTAAAGCTCTCTAGTGAGAAAGCTTAATAGCACGCCACATCAAAGAGAAAATATGTGGAACAGTTATGTTTATCGCAGAGCAATTATTGAAGGGTACATTCAGAACAGGGAGGCAAAATGGGAATAACTAATAGCAAAGCTAAAATCGGGAAATGTATTATTTGGCTGCACAACTTCTACTAGAAAATTCTTTATGAGCATTTTAACTTCATACCATGACACAACACCTCTACTTAACTGCTTCCCTATAAATGCCCAACTGGGGAAATTTTCTGCAAAGTGAGATGTGTCATGTTAGCCCTTTTAATGAATACTGTATTGTCTCCTGTTAAAAATCCACTTACTTGTCTTTACTAATAATCTACTTGACTGCATAGACTCTTACTTAAGGGTTGCATTATGACATCAACTCCCAGAAGATTATGTAAAATATAAAAAAGATTAGAGGAAACAGATTAGAGGAAACAGGAGGAAGAGATTTATTAGCATATGAAAATAAACACACATCATTATAAGTTTTAAGGATGTACAAATAACTTCTCAATTCTCTACTCTGAAAATGGTCCTAAGTTATAACTGATGGAGAGGCTTCATTCCTTATAAACCTCTCACATATTTTCTTTGTGAGAAATATATGTTGGTATATATTAAGCTTGTCTGTACTTTTTCTAACTAGGTAAAATGAAATGACTCTCTTAATTTTCATAGTCTTATGTGTTTGTGTGTGTAAAAAAGGATTGATAGAGGACTAATTACCAGAAGTAAGGAAAAGCTAAGGGGATATTGAAATATGGATATGTCAATATGTTTGCTAACGTTGTCACATGTTAAATCTAGAGAAAAGAATTTAGTATATTATATTGAATTGTTGACACATTATCTACATAATGGATATTTTCCCTTTTCTTAGAAAAAGAACAAGAAAATAGCATATGTGATCTTTAATTTTATATGTCAGACGAGATAATGACATGGCCTGGCTATTTGGCCATGCATTATTCCAGTTCTTCTTCATTAAGATTTAGGTCAAATAGCAATCTTATCAAACATTAGCACTGGGCTGATTTGCAAAAAAATGAGTATCTTCTTCCTTGATTCCTTATGAATATAATTTTTATGTTCAACTTACTAGGCAATGGATGACTTGATATATTCTCCCCCACTGTTATTTTGCAATTCTTGATGAAAATAACTCTTATAGCCGCCTAAGCATCCCAGATTCTAGTGATATGATCTCTTTTAAAAATATGTTAAAATAAGGATGAGAATTTTTGAGTTTTCTATTTCTCTTTTTTGGCAGTGTTTTGTCTTGTGAAAATAATTTGTATTGTCTGATGTATCCTCTTTTAAAATTATCACTTTAGTGAGCTGCAGAGGAAATCACCAACTATATTATATTATTAGTATAAGAAAACTCAATTTTATAAATAGTATTTGCCTAACTTGCAGACATGGTGGTACCAAAGTCAGTCCTTCAAATACAAACAAACAAGCCAGAAGCCATATTGCTTCTTCAATAATTTCTTAAAATAGCTGTGCCTGGTTTATGTGCAGGGTCTCAAATGCAAGCCCAATTTGAAGGGAGAACTATGAGAACTCCAATAACAGAAAAAGGATGTCCTGGCAGTACCAGGAAATAGGAAAGGGTGGAAGCAAACCAGCAACAACAAACTGCATTGCTTCAGTAATGTCCCGAGTCTTCACTGGAAGCATTAATGGACACTACTTCCATTCAGTGGGGTTCAACCTGCTTCTTGATCTCTGCCCAACCCATTCTGCCCTCATCCATTATGGTTGTGTTGAGAGACATAGAAATTTTGCTACATCTTAGAAATGTTTCTTTTGGAGCATTCTATTATTTTAAGTATTCAAGTCCACCTCAATGTTGTTTTGTACCAGTTAAAGCATTATTAAGGACCTGCCTCTCCCTGAAAACATTGCAAAGTACACAGGCCTCCCATCCCCCCCCCACTTACTAGCTAGATTTTGACAGTTGTTGGAGCTTATTAAGAAACAGATGCTCTGGTATCTGATATGAACAGGAGTGTGGGTAGGAAATATTAAGATAACTTTTATTTATTTTTAAAACTCATTTAAGGCTGTTCTTCAGTTTATTTCTAAATTACTTCCAACACAGTAAGAAAATAAAGTCATTATAATATCCTTAGGAGAAAGTAGAATTTATATTATTCAAGGCTTATTGCTTGGAAATAGTTTTAGAAGAGGCAGAACCCTTCTGTGTGCCCCTCTGGGAAGTTATGCTTCTTAGCTATGGTAGAATTTTGAACAGGTGCTATTCTGCTGAGACACCAGGAGAAAGGTAAGAGTTGTCATTTTATTTCCAATACTAAAACCAAGATTTAAAACTAAAATTTAAATTCCAAATCACATTTATACATACTGTATATAGAGGTATAGTTTTAAGTAGCATATAAAAATATATCTATCACATCAATCTTTCCTTTATTAAACAATTTGAAAATTAAATCCTATAAACAGTGAATGATACATCTATTACATTAAAATAAATACTAGACCTAGGGATTGAGAAACAGTTGTAAAATGGAACCATGCTTAAGTTAAAACATGTAAAAAAAAGTTAAATCAACTTCAAAACTCAAATATGAAAAGTAAACATTACTACAACAAACTCAAACATGAACATTCCAACTATACTAATTATAAATGACTATCAAAGCTTGGATGGCAGCACAGGACTAAAATCCCAGCAATAGAAGGTGAGGTACAGTCAGGAAGATGAGAAGTCTGAGGTCATCTTTCATGGCAAGTTCAGGGTCTGTCCAGAGTCTCTCAGAGATCATACCCTCCGGGGTGAGGGATAAAAAAAGATACAACAATTTTTTAATATGGAAATATAATTATGTATAATATTACAAACTATAATATCTGAAATACAATTATGTATTTGTGATATCTTCCAAACTGTAGGACGGCAAAGTGTTGGTCCTCAGTAAGGAACTCTCTGGGAGGGTTGGATCCTTTGAGAGGATGAACAGAGTTAGCAGTCTTGTGGTTGTAGGGGTAAGCCTTGTTAACTTGGTTAGAGGTTGAAGTCAATTAAGAGTTCCTCCATTCCTGTTCTCAAGTCAATTGATGTTGTCATTGTTCAGTTCTTGTTAAAGCAACCATATTGACTCAGTGGAACTAATGTTACCTTGTTAACACAAGTCAGCAGTGGTTTGGGATGGAGGTTTTGTGTGTTGTAGCTTGACCTGAACCCCAGTATGCCCCCTTGTACTGTCTGGGTCCTAAATGGGAATTACACTGCTTTTCCCGGCCATACCATCCCTGCCAAGAAATACTTAAAATGCAGGTTAGAGTAAATGCTTTATTCCTTAAATTGTTTTTTGTAAATATTTATTCACTATGACAAAAGGCTCACAGTGACAATGAGTAATTTTTTTGTTTGTTTGAATAAGTGTATTAGCATGTGGAAATGTGCTGACCAGAGCAAAAAAAACAGAGCAGATACATCACACCCTACAGTATTATCACAAGGATGTCTATGGCCACTTTTATTTTCTGCTGTCTTCACTGTCTTGGAATTTCCAGCTTCCGAATCATAAGAACTAACTTCAAAGTCATCGTTGTGGCTGGCTGTCAGCAAATACTGCTGATGCCTATGGGAAGGAGGATGTGTCCCAGCTGCCAGAGCATCCATTTTATTTCAGGAGATCTGAGTGCCTGTGGATCTTTTGTTTTGTTGCATCTAGGATCACTGGAGGGGCAAGTTGACTTGAAAACTGCTAAGTCACTGTCATCTGGGCTCTTTAAAAATGTCATTAAAATACAGCACCCTCATTTGTTTATGCTTTGTATCAAGGTACATATGGAAGTTGATTACAATTATTTTGTTTGTTTTTCTTTTTGACAGTCATTTTTTGGTGGATCCTTGGTTTCTGCGCTATCCTGTCTCTGGCTATTGACCATCCAGGCAATACACAGTGTGTCTTCTCTCTTGTGGGATGTGCCTCAAGTTAAACCTTTCATTGCTTGGACACTCCCCTGAATTTGGCACCACCATTGTTCCAGAATGTCTGACAAGCAGGCCAGATTGTAAATTGATGTTTCTGTGTTTTTGCTGGTGTTCACATTTCTTGTGCCTCCTTGTGCCAACTGTTCTAATACTTTATTCAGTTTTTTACTGAGTAGAAAATACTCGTTTGTTATCAGAAAATTTGCCTTTTATTTTCATTTTTTCAGTATGTTGTTTTGTTTCATAAATCTTCCTGGAGTTGTGTCTTTCCAGGCCTTTAACATATCTTATCTATCAAATACTTAAAATATTTTGACAAAAGCATGGATATTAAATGTTTTTCCAGTTATTTAGAAACACATTGATTCAGATATGAAACATCTTATAAATTACTCTTTTCCTAGAAATATCATGCATTTTCTATACATTTTCTGATATTAGATAGTTACAGTCTATAACATTGTTAGAATCTGCTATGAATAGATGTGCTGTATCTCAAGTTGTGTGGCAGCCAGGCATCACAGTTCACAACCAGAGTAGTAAAATTGTATCCTTTATGCTGTCACAGACACTTGATATAAGAGTCATTGTTGACAATTACTAGGCTCATTCTATCCTGTCAGCATCTATTCCTACCTTGGTTTGTTTTGTCAGAATTTTGGCATAGAGTAAACGGCTTATATAAAAGATTCTGGCACAGAATGATACCTTTAAGAGAGAATTTTTCTGACTGTACTTTTCATCAAATATGGGCTATAAAATCTATTTTACATACAGAAGCTTTGTTCAAAGGCTATTATCTATAGGAGTTCAGAACTCACTGGGAGAAAAGCGTGGAAAATCTGCAATTTAGAGTTGCCCCAGAGGCACTTTCCATAGCAGTAAGAGCTCATCTTAAACACAGTGCTTAATCACTGAGCAATATTATGAATCTAACATCGGCAAAGTCATAGAATTCTAATTTTCTAAGCATTTGTGGAGAGTTAGAGTCAAATCTCTCCACCTCAACCAATTTATGTTCTCTCTCTCCTGCCTGTTCCCCACCTAAATTATCCTGCACCTTGGCCTAAGTCATAGGTTAGAACTCTTAAGAGTGTCAAAATGAGTATGACTGCTAAAAAGGATCAAGGAAAAGTCCTCTTAGCACAAGCACAGAGGTAGACAGCCCAATTAACTGGAAGGAGGTAACAAGGAAGCCAAAACAAAGAGCATAGGTCTGCACTTAACTGAGGAAGCTCTTGGCCTTAATTTTAATTTCTTACCAACTTCTTGTGCTCAGTATATCTGATCAGAAACTCTTGTTTATATAGACTGAACTGCGATTTTGGAATGAATGGTTTGCTCATGGGGAAAACTTCATCAAATTTTACTATATTTTATATCAATTCCAGAAGCCACTATCTAAAGATTTTGCTGACATCTGAGTGCATTGAAAGAATCAAATTTTGAAGGGGCCACATGTTCATCTAGAATTGCTCAGTTTCATATTTCATATCTTTTCAGCACTTAGGGTGTTTATATGATAGTGAAAATGTCATTTGTATTTTCCTAGACTGATCAATCCCACATTATATTCTAGGCAAAAAAAAAAAAGAAAGAAAGAAAGAAAGAAAGAAAGAAAGAAAGAAAGAAAGAAAGAAAGAAAAATGAATAAATGAATTCAGGTAAAAAACATTAGGTAAAATTTTCAAACAGAATTTGAATGTCTCTTTGACTTTAGATTGCAGTTTTTCATTTCATTACAGTTACAGTCCCAAGTTTCAGGTTCAAGACATTTAAATGGTTTGCTTTCCATGAACTAGTAAGACAATAGCCATCTGTGATACACTTTTAACACAGAAAATTGCATCAGCCACTCAGAGTGGCATGTGAGGGTAGAACATGCTTCAGAGTCCTTGAAAGAGTGACCAGGAATGAGAGGAGAGGCAGGGCTAACCCCCGTGATCTCAGGTATGAAAATTATCAATACAGATAAAGTAATGGGTTGGTATGTTTAGCCCTAGTAGCAACATTTTTAAGCCATAAATACTACTTGATTATTTTGTGAATACTGTTTCCCTCCCTAATAATCTTCTCCTTTCTTTATTAATCTTTTCCAAAAAAGAAAAATAATAAATATCTTGTAATATGAGTCAATTATTCATCTGCCTTATTCACAGTCTTACTTTCCTTAGTTTCCATAAGGAATGCATGTTTTCTTTTAAGAATCTCTAAATTAAAGAGTATTTTATAAAAGAAAAGTTTTAAAACATATCCATATTCCACAGTTTTGTGTTTTGTTTTGTTTTCTGCTGAGTAATCACTCTGTAAATGTACCACATTTTGTTCATCCATTCTTCAGTTAAAGGGCATCTAGGATGCTTCCAGGTTCTGGCTATTACGAATATTGCTGCTATGAACATATTGAACACATGTCCTTATTGTATGAATGTGCATCCTTTAGATATATGGCTAAGAGTGAAATTGTTGGATCTTGTGGTAGACTGATTCCCACATTCCAAAGGAAACACCATACTGATTTCCAAAGCAACTGTACAAGTTTGCACTCCCACCATCAGTGGAGAAGTGTCCCCCCTGGGAGAAGAGGAGGGAGAGGGAACTGGGATTAATATATAAAATAAGATTGTTTATAATTTAAATAAAAATAAAAAAATAAGTGAAATTATGACTAGCAATGTAACATCCAATTCTTACTGACCTAATGAAAAATATTTAGATTAAAATTAATGATTTTTTGTCCATGGACAGCAACAGTGTCCCTAGAAGACTGAAGAAGGGACCAAGTGAGTTCTAGATTAATCTGCATTATATAGGGACTTCCAAGCCAGTGTAAGCTATATAGCAAATCCCTGTTTCAAAAAGAAATCAAAATAAATAAATAAATTTTGACTGTAATAAAAAAATGTATCCAGCTAGCTGAAATGATGGTATCATTATTTATCAGATGAATGTAACAGAGTGATTTCACCTGGCTACTTTTTACAGAAATCTTAGTTTTGCTTTTCTCCCTAAAGATTGGAATATTTTTTCCTTTACATTTTCAAATGTTTTCCTTTATTTTATGAAAATGACTAAAAATGGTGTGGCTTCACTGTAGCTGAAAAAGTACTTGCAAATACTTCTTTCATTTAACACTTTTGTGTGCAGAAAATAAGCTGCTCATCTTGCTATATATATATCACCATCAAGAGCTGGTATATAATCTTGTTTAATGTGGGTTTTTTTGTAATATAGTGAAATAAAATTGCTTAATTTTGTCCCATGTTGTCTCTTCTCTTAACTCCTTCAATGCCCACCTACTCTCATGTTGCTGGACTCTTTCTGTTCATTACTGGTACATAACACATACAAAACATGTGCATGCATAAATACCTAAATATGACCTGCTGTGTGTGTGTGTGTGTGTGTGTGTGTGTGTGTGTGTGTGTGTGTGTTTTCAGGGCTGAATACACTGGACAACTAACAGGCAATACCCTTGGGAGATTCATCATGTCTGCCTGCAGTTATCAGTTGCCTATAGTTGTTTGTCTAAGGGTATGAGATTCTGTGAAGTAATTTAGCAAATGATTGGCTTTCATACATTTTTATAGCTATGGATATTAAATCACTTTTTGTGAATTTACTATCAAGCTATTTGTCTACTTTTAACAGTAGATTAGTCTCAAGTTCAAATGATATGAGTTCACATGCTATATCTGTGAATATGTATACTGTATACAAGTATTTCAGAGTGTTTTTCTATATACTGATGAAGTTTTCTAAGTCATACATTACTGATTTTTTTACTGTAGCAAATACCATGTTTTTCTGTCATGAATTCCCTTGCTTTAAATAAATTTTCTCCGACAAAATTTTAAACAGCTTTTCTGTTATTTTATGATTTTATGTGTTCCCCTTACAGAACCAAATGCATAATATACATGTTAATCAACAGTGCAAAGAGCCAAACATAATTATTCTATTTCTTTAAATAATCATTTTCCCCAAAACTGTTATTCTGTATTTTCTCACTGTCTTGCAGTCTTACATATCAGTTTACCGCTGTCTATGCAGACCCTTAGGGAGTTTTGTTTGTGGTGCACTGATCCATTTTTCTGCCTCTTGTCTGGACATGATATTCTATTCAAGATTTTTTTAGGTGTGATAAACACAACATATATCCTCTGTCCTTCATGATTATTCATGTATATTGATTTTCCTCCTTTAAAAATATTTTACTTAACAATTGACAATTTCATGTGTGTAATCCATTTTTATCCCATTTTACCAGTTCCTCTTCCTTATGCCACTGTTTCTCTTGTTTTAAATCTTCTATGCTATGCTAAATAATTAATATTTACAACTACTTGCAACCTATTCTAAGTTTACAGTTATGTTCTGTGAGTCACCTGTTTGGGACACTGAATGTGTGAAATGAGGAGAGGGTTCATGTTTGGGTAGAATGTATTTCTTTTCCTAATGGAATGCACTCTGTTGCTAGTTTAGATGTATCCTTGGAGAGGCACAGGTGCTTTCTTTCACACCTGGTTGCTGGTTTCTTACAGCTTTTCGCAGTGAATTGCTTTAATAACAACCATGGGAAAGTTGCGATTGGTGAGCGATGTCTTCCTAGTTGCAGAAACACTCAAGTAGAGCACAAACCACTTTCTGTTCTTTCCTTTCTCTCCTTTAACACAATTTATATATTAGTTCCCAAGCCTTTTCAAAAGCTACAGGCACTGGATCATGGTATTTTATAGTGCTGCTTCCAGTCTGTGGGATGCAACATCCTCTGTAAAGATTTTATTATTGCTAAAGGCAAGAAATACTTTATTTCCTACATCAAAAGTGAGATGCTGCTCATCTTAGGAGTTCAGGAATATGTAATGGGAGGAGGGTTACCTCAGGAGATAGAAGTTAACGTCTGTGAACTCCGCGGAGTTAGAAACTGTTTTTCTTCCTGCCAACAGTGCATAACTTCCTCCAAAATAATATTCTAACTTTTAATCCCTTCAACTGCACAGCTGTGCATAGACTGCTGGAACTAAAAGTGAAAAGCTCAGGATCAACAACAGCTGCAAGCAGAGATTCTTGGATGAAGACCGAAGACTCTGTTCCAAAGGGACTGAAATCCAAGACTCTAGAAAGCAGGAGAGAAAGTGATAAGTACATTATCTCATAAATAGATGGACATATTTGAAAAATTTAAATTTCATTATTCCTTCTAGGTTTTGTTTTTCAAACGACATTATAGCAGCTTTGGTGTAGAAAAGTATAAAGTTAAAAGGGCATGCTATATTCTGTGTTTTGAATAAGGAGTTTGTAGGAATTCAAACCAAGCAGGATAGACTCTAGATAGATAAACAAATGGAGATTGGCCACACTTATGACTATAGGTGAAAATTTTATATAAATTAGGTATATTGATATTAACAAATTGTGTCAAATACTTATGCTTTTGAATATTAGTGTTCCAGTCTATTTCCTAATTATTTTTATAGATATTTTGAAGCTTATTTCTCAATTAAACTATTATTAATTGATATAGCTTTGCATTATATTTCCAATCTACACAAAACTATCAGATAACATTTTAAAATGCATTTTTATGAGACTTAATATGTTTATAGTTTTATTATTTACATTTGAGATTACAATATAATTACAACAGTTCACCATTCCCTATCCCTGCTCCAAACCTGTCTACATATTTCTCCCTACTCTCCTTCAGAAATCATAGTCTCCATTTCCATTAATTATTAGTGCATTCATATATCTATGGGTATATAAATACACATTCAAATGAATAGCCTTTTCAAGTCTGTATATAGTCACTCTCGTGTGAATATTCAGGGCTGTCTCTTTGGCTGTCCCAGTGGGTATCTCTTTCATGAAAAGGCCACCACTTCTGCTCCCATATTCCTCAGTTGTCTATAGTTCCTTTTGTTGAGAAGAGGGCTCATAGTCTATTACATATACTCTTTGGTATCTTAATTGGTGTCACCCTTGCTCAGATCTTTGCCTTTCATCAAGGATAGTTCCATTTGCAACAGACACAAATCTTTTCAGAAAAATACAACCAATAAAAATGCAAAGCTATGGAGCCCAGTGGATACAGAACCAAAATACTTCCATATCTAACATTGTAGAAGAAGCAGAATCAGGTAGTGTGCTCTGAGATTTTAATCTAGTAAAGTTAAAAGTGACACCCAAAATGACCACCTAAACATCAGCTTATGAAATCATAATGATTAAACTATTTCACTAAGTTATTGACCATTGCATGTTTGGATTAAATGTACATAAAACTATAGTATCAGATGAGGGTAATTTGATTTTTCAATGTTTCCGTGATAATTAAGCTCAGTATTAATTGCTTGACAGATATTTAATGAACACATAAATGATGCATCATACTATTTAGACAGAGTAATGCTATGCAAACACACAGCATTGTTGTAATGAAACACACCATTTTTGTTTCATATCTGTGTATGTAGGCACAGATCAAAAATATTCTGTGTCTAAGAATTCATGAAATACATTCATATATGACCATATAATTACATATGTATATTATGTATATATATATATGTGTGTGTTTGCTTGTGTATACATTAATTGTCACTAATAGATTTATAGTAAATAACCATGATAATATATAGCTGCATACAATATTTTCTATCATATTTATTGTCTTAGTTATTTTTTTTTAATAGCTGTGAAGAGACATCATGTCCATGGCATCTTTATGAATAAACATATTTAATTGAGGTAGCTTGCTAACAGTTTCAGAGTTTTAGTCCATTATCATCAGGGTGGGGAGCATGATGGCATGTAGCCAGATGTAGTGCTGGACCTGAGAGTCTGTCATCTTCACTCAGAGGCAAGAGGACCTTGACACATTGTCTCACTGAGTGAAGCTTGAGACAACAGACCTCACAGCCTGTCCCCATAGTGACACTTCCCCCAGCAAGGTCATACTCTTAATAGTGCCACTTCATTTCGGGGCCGTTTTCTTTCAAACCACCATATTCTACTCCACGATCCACAAAGGCTTATTACCATTTCCTAATACAAAAACAAACAAACAAACATGCATCCAATCAAACTTCAAATGACCCCATAGTCTATAATAGTCTCAAGTTTATTTCAAAGTTTAAATTCCCAAGTCTCTTCTGAATTGCATGACAATCAACTGTAATCATCTAAAATAATCAAATTAAAAATGCAGATTACATACTTCCAACATATAATATCATAGTATATACACTACTATTCCAAAACTCAGGGAACGGAACATAATGAGGGAATACTGAAACAAAGCAAGACCAGAAATTAGCTGGGCAAACTGCACACTATGAATCTCTATGTCTGGTGTCAAAACACTCTTCCCATCTCCAACTGTGTTTAGCTTTGTTGACGGCAAAACCCATGTGTCTCTTGGTCTGGATCCACTATCTGTTAGCAGCTCTCCTCAGCAGGTATCCATGACTCTGGCATCTCTAACATACTGGGTTCTCCAAGACAACCTAGGCTTCAACTAAGTAGCTCCATGCAATCACCTCTCTGCTAGGCCTCCAATGAATTGCCCAGACATATGCTGGGCCTTAGTGGCTGTTCTTAAGTGCAAAGGAAACTTCCATAACCCATTTCTTCTCTCCTTAACTCTCAGAACAGAGTCACATGGTCTAAGCTGCCAACGTCTGCTGTTTGCTGGCATTAGAACATGGCCCCTTGTTTAATAACATTCTCATCAGCCTTTCACTGCCTAGACTTAGCTACCCTTGAACTTGATCTTCAGATCAGACTAACCTCAAACTCAGAGATCAGCCAGCTTCTGCCTTCCCATTCTTAGGATTGAATGTGTGCCACCACTCATGACTCTCACCTTTTCTTTAATTCCTTTCCACAAATTGAATATTTAGTTAGATGTTGTCTTAGTCTGAGGTCACCACTCCCTTTATTTCTTGCCTTAATCTGTTTATCTTTTAAACAAATAATTTAGCTACATTCTGGTTTCTAGCACTCCTTTTCTCCTCAAATATGTTTTCTCATCATCTTGCTCCTTTTATTATATGTTTTCATTATAGTTAACACTAACATTCACTCACTTGACAAATTCTATACGAGGCTGTTTTGAGATGTTCTGTTGATGAAATTAATCAAAAACTGTTAATTTTATCTTCAGATACTCTTAAGATGAGGACAAATACCAACCACTTTCTTCACCAAAATATCACAAAAGTGATTTCTTGGGAACTTACTAAAAAAATCCCCTCTGGAACGTCTTAGGCCAGTTCCTGGCATTTCAAATCCTCCTAGACACCACTTTTTTTCATACTCCTACTCATATGTCCCATTAAGAAGTGCTATAAGCATCCCAGGGCTTTCTGAACTCAAAGTACCAAAGTCCATATGGCTCCAGGCCGATCAACCCTGGTAGCAACTTCTGTCTTAGGGTTTTTTATTGCTATGAAAAGACACCATGATCACACCAATTCCTACAAACAAAAACAATTGCTATGGCTCCTTTTCAGTTCAGAGGTTCAGTCTATTATCCTCATGACAGGGAGAATGGCAGCCAAACCTAGCCCAATTTTTTTTTTAAATCCTTGTTTTTTTTTCTATCCTTTTTTATTTAAATTTGAAACAAGGTTGTTTTACATGTCAATCCCAGCTCTCTCAACCTCCCATCCTCCCCTATCACCCCTACCAAATGCCAGGCAAATCCCAGCCCATCCCCTTTTGCTCACCAGGGAGTGTGAGGCCTTCCCTGGGGAGTCTTCAAAGACTGTCATATCTTTTGGGGCAGGACCTAGGCACTCCTCATGTATCAAGGTTGAGAGAGTATCCATCTATGTGGAATGGGCTCCCAAAGTCATTCCTATACTGGTTCACTACCAGAGGCCCCATAGACTGCCCAGTCCTCCTAACTGACACCCATATTCAAGGGGGGTCTGGGTCAGGACTGTTCTGGCTCCCAGCTATCAGACTGGGGTTCATGAGCTCCTCTTGTTCAGGTCAACAGTTTCTGTGAGTTTCTCCAGCCTGGTCTCGACCGCTTTGTCCATAACTCCTCCTTCTCTGTAACTGAATTCCAGGAGATCAGCTCATTGTTTAGCTGTGGGTATCTGCTTCTTTTTCCATAAGCTACTATATTAGGGTTCTAGGATTGCATATAAGGTAGTCATCAATCTTATTATCAGGGAATGGCAATTAATTGCTTAAATTGTTAGGTGGGTTCATCCTTATAGATCTCTGGCCATTTCCCTAGTGCCAGATTTCTCTTTAAATCAATAATGGCTCCCTCTATTATGGTATTTATTTTCTTGATCTCCTCTATTCTTTCCCTGTCTCAATCTTCCTGTTTCCTCATGCCCACATCTCCCCTTCCCTTTCTCCTAATTCCCTCTACCCTCCCTCCATCCTCCCAATTTTCTCAGGAGATCTTGTCCTTTTCCAATTCTTCAGGAATCTGTGTTTGTCTCTCCTAGGGTCCTCCTTGTTTCCTTTGTTTCCTAGCTTTTCTGGTGGTGAATTTTAGGCTGGTAATCCTTTGCGCTTTGTCTAAAATCCATATATGAGTGGGTACATACCGTGTTTCTCTTTTTCTGACTGGGATACCTCACTAAATAAAACACCAAAGACAGTTTATGCTGGATAGGATATGGAGAAAGGGGCACACTCCTCCACTGCTGGAGGGAGTGTAAACTCATATAGCCACATTGGATTCAGTATGGTGGGCCTCAGGAAAATGGGAATCAGTCTACCTCAAGACCCAGTAATTGCACTCTTAGGCATATACCCAAAAAATGTGCATTCATACAAAAAGGACATCTGTCTGTTGAACTATGTTCATAGTAACATTATTTGTGATAACCAGAATTTGGAAGCAGCCTAGATGCCCCTCAACTGAAGAATGGATGAAGAAAATGTGGTACAATTACACAGTGGAATACTACTCAGTGGAAAAACACAATAAAATCCTGAAAGTTGCAGGGAATTGGATGAAACTAATTCTTGCTTTTTAAAAATTGATTTTCATATAAATTAGAAACAATATTATTTTACATACAAGTCCCAGGTCCCTTTCCCTCCCCATCCCTATCCAATCCCTGGGGAGGGTGAGGCCTTCCATGGGGGATCATCAATGTCTATCACAGCATTTGGGGCAGGACAAAGGCCCACCCCCTTGTAGCTAGGATGAGAGTGTATCCCTCCTTAGGGAATGGGCTCAAAACACCAGTTTATGCACTAGGGGTAAATACTGGTTCTACTTCCAGTGCCCCTGTAGACTGACAAAGCATCCCAACTGACACAAAAGCCTACTTTTTGGTTAAGGTTTTATCTCTGGATGGTAGCAACAACTACAGCAGCATATTTTACCTTGATACACATGGATGTGAAAGCTTCTGCTTATTCTTAGTACCAATTGACTGTTCAGTGTCGTACCATTGCAGGAAAGAGAAAGCCTGAGGTAATGGTGATAGGCAAGCAGAACCCAGCCAGTTGTGGTTCTTCAAATTCCACATGAAGTTTACTTTCTTTGTGGGAAAATTAAGCAACTGGGCAAGAAAGTGTCCATTCCTTGAATTCTGATAGCATGCTATCCAAGTTGGACAACAGGACACAAAAGAGAATGACTATAAATCTTGACAAGACAAGGTGGAACAGTCTTTCAGAATATTCTGCTTCATAGAAATGTCTTTCAGAGAAGCTAGGCATATAGGCTGAAGATGGATGGCCCAGTGTTGCAGATGACCCTGGGGTGACTGTCCAGGTAGCCAGCTGATTTTTTTTTTGTCATTTCTCACATTTTTTTTCATAATGTGCTTGCTTGCACTTCCTATTTACTTAGTTCATATTACTTCCATCTATGGTCTATGATGGGGTTGAAAAATAGATAGTATAGTTATAGTTTGCATTGTTTTACCAGACTCTGAAAAGAAATTCACTAAAGATGTGTAAAGTGTAAAAGGTTGAAAGTCATTAAAAGATAATTTGATAATGGAAATTGGAATAGAAGGTAAATTAGATACAAGATGTTGGACTCACCATGATAGGATAGATAATGGAGTATTTTCTCTGAATTTGTCAAATGCTAATGGAATAGACATTGCTTGTACTTATTGCCTACATATATTGTTATTGTAGTTATTACACATAGCTTTTCTTGTATTAGTTGTAACACTGTTTATTTTTAGACAAAAAGGGGGATATGTGGTGATGCCTTCTTTATACAAATAAAGTGTGTCTAAAGATCAGAGAGTGGAGCTTGTCACTAGCTAACAGACAGACAGAAAGTGAATTGACCAGGCAGAGAAAAGATTATAGGTGGGAGGAAAAAGGAACTCAGACACTTTTCTGCTGGGAAGTTATCAAGGTCAGGTATGGCTGTGGATTTCTCCTTCATCTTTCTCATCTTTCAGCTTTTACCCCTACATATGACTCCAGGATTTTATTATTAAGACCAATTAGAATCTTCATCACATGATGAAAAATCAGACAGAGTGGTATCAGATGAGTCCTGTACAAATCACTTCTAATTTGAATAAAACATAGTAATTTCATAAACAATGATATCTAATTGATAAGAATAATAATTTAGTTTGTGTAAATGTCTATTCCATTCAATATGAACATCTGTAAATGACACATGCAACTTGTATTTTTTTGTTATATAATTCTTTTGCTTTTTAGATTTGAGGCAACTGATTTAGTAGATATTATTTTCCTATAAAATACTTTGCTGCTTATTTCTTGTGCCTCATGTCTCGCTAACATCAACATTGCAATAGAACAAGGGAAGACTCACAGATCCTTGAAGAGTTCTGGGAATAGGTAGAAGTGAAAATATCATTACTTTCTGGTTCTACACAAGGACCATAGACAACCATTCTTCCTTTTTTTGGAAAGGAAAGACAAAAGACTGTAGCTTTCTGTAAACAAGTCGTTTCTGAAAAAAAACAAAAAACAAAAAACATAAAAAGAAAGAAAGAAAAAAGAAAAGAAAAATGAAAAAGGCATAGAATATTTTCTCCATAGAGGGGCAAAGGATTTGTAGGTGATGACTATGTGAATTTCTGGAAATATCTATATTCCACATTTATTTGTCAGTATTACTCTTTTACCTATATTTCTAGTCTGTTCTGTTGGTTTATTATTCGTAGAAAGGTTTGCGAAAACAGGAACTCTATATTTTCATGCAGAATCACTGTACTACACAAAGAAAACTAATAATACTTTAAAATATTGGTTTTCAAATTCAATTTGTTTTCTACTTTCATGTATAGTAAAGCCGTTCCAAGAGTTCTTTCAAGGACAATATGAAACTCCTGAAAATCACTCAGACAAGAAGAGCTTTAAACTTTTCTTCACTTTCAAAACTGTCTGTTATAATTTATGAGATTTAAATCTCAAGATATGTGAGGATGGTACTTCCAGTGAAATTGCAAGTTCTTGAGTACTAAACCAAAACCATACTTACAAGAAAAACAAGAATTCATCTTTTGAGCTAACACTACTCAGCACCAAAAATGCATGGAGAAAGAAAAGTAAAATTCAGGAAATTAAGACTTTGAAAGCCATTACTAAAGTGTAAATTGGTGTATATATGTGAGGTATATTGTTTTTTCTACAATTGGTTCAATCAGCACTCTATGTGACAACCCAATCTCTAAAGCAAAAACCCAATTGACAACTTTGAGGCTTATTTACTTCAATAAAAATATTAAAATGTGATAGTTCCCATAAATGAAGTTTATTAAATTTCTGGTTATACAAAATAGAAGATGATGATGAAGATTCTAATCAACTTTCCTCTTGGTCTTGTAGGTAAATTTGATGTGTAAATTTGATGTTTATCTTTTCACTAGATAGAAATATATGTTATTCAGTATCCTTGATATTTCACTATGATACTCCTCTTTAAATTTCTAAGTGGGTTGGAAAATGCAACTTGAGAAATGAATCTGAAAGAAAACAGGTAAAAACTAGTATGGATTCATTAATCATTTGTTAGAAATAATTTATTTGTGGGACTCTTAAAATAAGCACTTTTTTGACAACATTTAAATATTAGCATCAGCCTCTCTTGAAATTGTATCACATAGAACAATAGTCACAAAAGGAATTTAAAACCTGAATATACTGGTGTAGAGTAAATGCTCATGACATGTTCCCAGTTCCTCTATCTCCTGGCTTTATAATTTTTCTTCAATAACTTTTTATTTTTACCTTTTTCCATCTCAAACTTTTCAACATTGAATCTCAATGTTGTCAAAGACTTAGATGTAGCATTAGCAAATCATTGTAGAATAATTATATAAGGACATCATATATTCTCTGAGGCTATTGTAAAGCAAATCCTCTGAAGTGCTTTACAAACTAGAAATTAGTAACAGTTGAAATCATTTTGTCATCTGATTATGTACCATTTTTTTTTTAATTTCACCTGTTGAACAAATGCAGAATGCACTGTATTCAGTCATTGCTGCTAAAAGCTACACTCTATGTTTTATTATTACTTATTAAATGTGTTACTTTCTGTTTCTGCACTCAATTTTCATGTTATTTTGATGATGTTTCTGCAAAGCATTTAATATTGGTAAATTTACTATTAGTTTTGTACATCAGATGGCTAGCATCTAGAGATTCTAGATTATAAAGCCTGTGTATGTAGTCTGAAAGTTATTGAAGGATATAATTGCTATGAATAATTAGCAAACAGTAAGCCAGGTGAATTATCATAGACTTTTCTCACAACCTTATTTCAATAAATTGAAACCTCTAAAGAGAAAATGGAGCCAACCAGAAGAACAATTATTCTGACTTCTACTGTCTTTTTGGATGATGCATTATGTTGAATGCCAAATATCAGCTTTGGTCAATCCATGGGAACATACATCCCAAATTCTATTTCCTACTGGCTCTCCTGTTGCTTATACAAAGACCAATACACAGTCACAGTTTTGACTTGTGTCTTGTGGAACTATGAATATTATGAACAGGCTTCCCTGCTGGCCCAGGCCCATCGCCACGCCAGCCCCCCATAACACACAGAGACTCAGTATTTGATATAATGCTGTTGGCCAGTTACTATTTTCTTATCAGCTAGCTCTTTCTTAATGATTAACACATTTCTATTAATCTAAGTATTTATATATGGCCTCATCTTACCAGAGAGACAGCCCGGACCTCTGTTCTCTCCAGTCTCTACATGTTGACTCCTCCCTCCTACTTCCTCTTACCTCCTTGTCTCCTAGCCCTGCCTGTCTTGCTTTCCTATTGGCCAACAGGGCTTTATTCATTAACCAGTATGAGAAACATATTTACAGAATAACATCTTCCATCATATGTGCACTTTGATTATTTATGGATTCCTTCTTTCCATTTCTACCACCCCTATTGCTTTCTGGAATTAGTTATATTTTAACTGTTTCACACAGGAGGTGACTTTAAATCTGCAATCATCAACTTACTGCTAACTCAGAAAACTAATGATGAAATTTCTAATGGAAAAGTATTGTAATAGAGGAGAGAAAATGAAAGCCTACATTCAAACCTCATGAATTTTATCACTTTATTTTGATCTAATTATTGGTTAAGAAATGTATTATTTCCCTTTTAAAATTAGAGAGTAAAGGGTGCTGAGTGTTGGTGGCACAGTCCTTTAATCCCAGCACTCAGGAGGTAGAGGTAGTTGGATCTCTGTGCGTTTGAGGCCAGCCTGGCCTACAATGAGTTCCAAGACAGGCTCCAAAACAATACAGAGAAACCCTGTCTCAAACTCCCGCAAAAAAAAAAAAAAAAAAAAAAAAAAAAATAAGCACAAAAATATTAGAGAGTAAATGTCTATGTAATTCCTGTGTCTAAGCAAGTTTGATCTCTATATTAGATTACTATCTTTATAATAACAAAAAATGTTATTGAAATGATATAAAATTTACTGAGAATATAATATTAGTAGAGGGAATAATAATATATTTAATGTTATGCTAACTAAACAGTGAATATGAAATCCATATATAAAAGAATGCATTTATTAATTCAATATGCATATGTTGTAAAATAATGCACATAATATAAATTTTACTTTGTTTCAGATATACAATAGTAAATGAGCTATTGTAAATGAGTAAATTATATGTTGAGAAGATTTAATTTTATGAGATTAAAATATCTCATCTGTGTATGTGTGTATGTGGTGTACACATGGGACTATGTAGGGTCCCACACTAGTGCATGCAATTCAGAGGCCTGAGAAGAATATGTAAGTATATTTTTCTATCATTCTTCAACTCACTACCTTGAAGCAGAATATTTCAATAAACCAAAAGCTCACATTTTAGCTTAGATAATAGGCCAATAATATCTTAGGATATGCTAGTTCTTATCCTTCAAGTTTGGAGATACATGCCAGTGTTTCATGTGTATTCTGAGGATTCCAACTGAGACATTCATGCATGTAGAACAAAGCCTCTTGCCTACTCAGTAACCTCCCATTACCTCCTCCAATATTTTATTTTTGTATCAGTATTATGCATTTAACTATGTGACTATGTTTTCCATAACACTTTGGAAACATAATAACATATACTTCTATAAATAATAAAATCACTTATGTATGAGTGATGACATAAATGTATCTGCACCCTTCTTAAATTTTAATTGGAAGACTTGGCTGGCTGGTCAGAGGTTATATTCTATTATGGCCTGGCAGCTTTTTCCAGAAGCTGATGCCGTGGAGACTCACTCTCTTCAGAGTTCCTGTTCTATATCTGTCCTTATCTTGAGGATAACAATGGAATAACAATAGAGAAAAACAAATTCTGCATTTATTAGTTAACAGTCAATATGGATATCAATAATGAAAAAGATACGTAGTTCCAAGCAATATTGTTAATATTTAGTCTGGTAAGTTAAAAAAAAATGAGGGTCAGACAAGATATAAGAATAATAAAAAAATTACAGCACAGGAATCTTAGTAACAAAAAGTAATAAATGCATAATTAGTTCTGAGACTAGTTATCAGTATTTTGAAATCAGGATAAGATGAACATTATCCTGAAGCATATTGTTTTTCTATTCAGATGGGAGGCTTCCAAAACAAGAAATAAAATAGTGAAGTAGCAACTATAAAGGAACAACACTTAAAATTAGCTAAATGCCCTTGAAAGAAATGTGTGCTTTCAAGATTACAAAATGGGAAATCAATGTAAATTTACTAAGTTCTAACATATAGGGAGGTATGCAAAAATAACAGTATGGGTTTCCTGAGATTGATTAACTTTTTTATTTCCTGAAAATAATCAAATATAAATAAAAATTATAAAAATTCAAAAGAAAAAAATTAAGCCTACTAAAAATCATAAAACATACACATGCACAGACAATCTCTCAACATGTTAAAGGAATCTTCATTTTCTCCTAATTTTTAAATGAGATGAGATTGAATGCTACTCACTGCAGTCATGAGATAATAAAATGAGTGATCGATACTACAAACACTATGTTTACATTACAAAATTGGCTTCTGTCATAAACAGATGTTTAAGATATGTAGGTAGAATAGTTAATGTGGTGTTATGAAGAAATTAAACTCCTCTTGTGAAACTACTATGAAAATAGTCCTATAACTTCTTCTAAGTATTGTATTTCAAAATGTGCTGTGATGAAAATAAATATTCACCCATTACAAAACTATACAATATATAGTTATAGTTATATAGGTTCCTATGTTTCTTCTTGGTAACTCTTTATACTACTATTAACAAAATGAACACATGAAAAGGCAAAATCAAACAGAGAAAATGGGAAATAATATAAGAACAAAATCCAGAATATAATTTTTATATTATTTGAAAATTGTGTTGGCGTCTTTTCTAGTATCAAAATTAAATTATAGAAAAGGAAAATTAAAAATTATAAAAAGACAAAATAATAGATGAAGAAATTGGAAAAGCTGCCAAATGCCTATATCCAATGTTCGCAACAAGCCAAGTTGTCATCAACCAAGATGTGTAGTGTCTTAAGCACTAGGGTGTTATAATCTAATTTTGGAAGGCAATCAATTGACAACATATTCCAACCTCACTTCTCTGCATTATGTACAACCAAGAATGAGTTAAAACTAAAAACATACTTTCCTTATAAGTCATTTATTTATTTTTGCTGTTTCTATGTCTAGACCACAGTCCCCCCCCCTTCTCCTCCCAGTCAGTTCCCACCCTTCTCCACAACTTTGTACCCCATCTATCCTTTATTTCTCTTCAGGCATACCATGGAGATATTATCCTATTCTCACAGATTGATATTTGACCCAATTGTCATGAGATAGTCACTAAATATTCTCATGAAACAAGATTCCTGGGGCTGTAGTTACTGCTCAATAGTTAAGAGCAATACTTTGCTTCCAAAGGACTCAGGTAGGTTAGTTCAAAAAACAACTACATGGGGTTCAAGTCTGTCTGTGATTCTTACGTCAAGAGATCCAGTGCCCTCCATTGGGCATACACGAGCATCTTGAATATATATGGTATACAGACATACAGGAAGCACCATTCATAAATATAAAACAGCATTTTTATTTTAAATCCGGCTAAGTGGTTGATCCTTTTTTTTACATTTAGGTATTTTCAAGTAACTTTTGGTTTCATGAAACAATCTTGTTTTAAATGTCAATGACAGTTTCCACACACTAAGTCCTCCCCTGCTCCCCCACCAATCCCCATATCATCCCCATTCTGATCCCCAGGGATGGTGAGGCTCTCCATGGGGTATCTACAAACTCTGTCATATCCTTTGGAACATGGCCTAGGCCTCCCCCCATGTGTCTAGGATGAGGGAGTATTCCTCTATGTGGGAGGAACTCCCAAAGTCCATTCCTATACAAGGGATAAATACTAATTGACTACTGGAAACCACAAAGACTTCCCAGGCCTCCTAACTGACACCACATTCAGAGGTTCTGGGTATATCCTATGCTGGTTTCTCAGCTATCAAACTGGAGTCCATGAGCTCCCCCTTGTTGAGGTCAGCTGTTTCTGTGGGTTTCTCCAGCCTGGTCTTGACCCCTTTACTCATTACCCCCTCTCTGCAACTGGATTCCAGGAGTTTGGCTAGTGTTCAGCTATTGGTGTCTGCTTCATGTCTCATCTGCTACTAGATGAAGGCTCTAGGATGGCATAGAAATTACTTATCAATCTCAATATTGGGGAAGGGAATTTAAGGTAGCTTTTCCACTATTGTTTAGATTGTTGGTTGGGGTCATCTTTGTAGATCTCTAGATATTTCCCCAGTGCCAGATTTCTCTTAAAGCCTATAATGGCTCCCTCTATTATGGTATCTCTTTTTTTGTTCTCCTCTTTTCTTTCCCTTACTCAATCTTCCTGATCCCTCATGCCCACCTCTACTCTCCTCTTCCTCCTATCTCCCTCCCCATTTCCCCTGTATTCCTAATTTGCTTGGGAGATCTTATCCCTTTCTCCTTCTCCAGGAGACTATGTATGTCTCTCAGGGACCTCTTTGTCTCCTAAATTTTCTGGCAATGTGGATTGTAATCTGGTAATCCTTTTCTCTATGTCTAAGAAAACATACATGAGTGAATATATGCCATGTTTGTCTTTTTGTGATTGGGTTATCTCACTCAGGATGGTTTCTACTTTCAATACTACTACTTTATCATCTAATATGTATAAATTTTATATATTAAACTTTTAAAAACAGATAGATTTCTTTTATCTTCTTTTAATATATCTACTTCTCTTATATTTTAACTATTTCCTATACAAAATTTCATTGTAACTTTTTATAACATTAAGAATTCATATTTTTATTTATTTCAAAATTTTGCAGATGTATGTGTTTGGATAAGTGCAGGTAACTATGGCATCCAGAAGAGTATATCAGATACCTGCAGATGAAATTAGAGGAGGTTTGTGAAGCTTGCATACTGGGAACAGAATTCAAGTCCTCTGTAAGAGGATTTGTGGTCTTAACTGCTGATCCATCTCAGTAGCACACGATTAATATTTTTAATGTAAATGTAATAATATTGCTGAGATTAGAAGATATTTTGTTATTGTTCATAACAACATTTTTCCAAAATTACCTACTTTTCTTTTATATATTTTAACTAATTTTGAACTTTGCATCAATCTGTCAAACATCATTACCTCTTACATGAATTACCTCTTATAGGAATTCCTATGTTAGAGTAAAACTTAAATACATTTGAAAACAAAAATCTTATTAGTTATTTGTAAATTTATAATCTTAATATAGAAACAAAATAGATTCATTTGAATATTAAGTAAAAGAAGGATACTTAACCCAAGAATTATAAAAACAACTTCAAAATCTTCATTCATTTTTCAAAGATAGCAGTATTGATGTTTTAGAACCATAGAATTTTAGTCTTAATATAAACACAAGTAAAATTAATTGATATGTCACCATGCTGCAATATTGAAGAAAGTAGAAATGGCTTTCATTTTTTAAGAACTGTCCTACAGACAGTAGTTTTGATGCGTGATTATTTTTAAGGCAGAAAACCTCAGTCTTTCAAAAGATGCATAAAATGCCTCTTAGATGCTGCTTTTATTGAAAGTAAAGTGTCTGATGAGGCTCGCCTATAATTAGGAAACATTGACTAAAATCTTCCCTTTGCAAAAACAGATTGGAGCAACTATTTCATAGTAAATTACAATTGCACTATCAAGTTATATGATAAGCTCATCTGTATTGCTCAGTAAATCACGAAGTGTGACAATAGGGACACTCAATAAGCTTCTAAGAACTGCATAATAAATCAGGAAACTCCACAATAGGTTGTACAGTGAGCTCTGCTGTATCAATCTAAGTAGTGGGATTTCATAAAGAGGTCTTATGAATCATTTCTCCCTTCTTTGCTGTGCCCACTGTGATAAAGGGGGATCTCTTAGTTAAGGATAGAACTTGCTAAAGAACTAAAGACATCCCCACATTAGCAACTACCACATTGTTTTGGGAACCTAATCTTTGTCAATATGGAACAAAATCATCCAATGCAAGTGAGATCTTAAATATGGAGTCAAGACTCTAGCCCTTCCTTGTGGTTTCATTTGTGAAAATGGGAACTTTTAAACAATATTCTTTTAAAGATAGTTTTATTCTTGTCTTTGGAAGAGCCAAGACAACTACATAAAAGCCGTGAAACATACATAACATAATTCAGACTATATATATATATATATATATATATATATACATATATATATATGTATATATATACACATACATATATATATGTGTGTGTATATATATATATATATATATATATATGTGTGTGTGTATGTAAGTATATATATGTGTATGTATGTGTGTGTGTATATATATATATGTGTGTGTGTGTATATATATGTGTGTGTATATATATATATATATTATATAATGCATCAATTAATGAAAAACAGGGCATGCATTATAAAGATAACAAGTAGGGGTATATGGGATAGTTTGAAAGGATAAAAGGTAAAGGTTAAGGTTAGGGAGAAATTTAAAACAACAAATGAAAATTGTACATGACCATAACTTTTTTAAGCTCACAAAGGTGATGCTTAATCCAGAAAAGTGATCACAGAATTCAACAGAGTTGATGTAGAGAATATTAATGAAGAAAGTGGCATAATTAATATTCTCTAAGTCCCATAAGTAATGTTTCTATTTAGGCAGCAATCTCCAGATGGCAAGAATCAAATTTTTATTTCATTTTTAAATGCACAGAGTACCCTTGCATTTTAAGAGAGTAGAACAAAACCAAATCATTTATTCAAAATATTTTGTCAAACCTCATTCCCTATAATGAATAAAACATTAAAATTAAGTCCATGCATATGTAGCCACAGCAATAACAGATGAGCTCAGTCAGGACTGCTGAGCTTATCCCACTCACAAGCAGAAATCACTGAACAAAACTTCAAAACAGTGAGTCTAAATTCACTAGGAAAGCAGTAAAGTAGAAGGTAGTTGTCTTAAATACATAGGACTTGAGGAACAACCTGGTCATGAATTTGGTAGGCCTTTGTTTTCTCTTTACCTATCCTTCATGGTATTATGGAATCATGAACTCTCTTTGTTGTAGAGTCTTTTCTTAATAGCCAAAGTAAAAAAGAAAATGGTATCTTTGTTACTTTTTTATTGCTGTCATAATATAATATTGCCAAGGCAATCCATTGTTATTGGGCTTAAGGTTTCAAAGGTTTCAAAGAATCCATAATGTTAGAGCAACATATAGTGGAAGAAACAGATGCAGCATCTCATCTTGATCCAAAAGTAGGAGACAAGGAGGAACAATGGAAATGGTATGCTAGACTTCTATAATCTCAGAACCTACTCCTCCCATAATGGCACACCTTCTCCGTCAAGGCTAGTATTTGCACAACATTTATATTATTCAATAGTATAACTTGTATTCTGAAGTCTGTTTTTAACGAATTATGGCTCAATGTTGATCCTATCCTACATTTCTACACACAATGGTAGGAAGGGACATTTCATTTGGTCTACATCTCATTATATCTGCCAATCATCATGCAAGTGAACTAAACTTTACCACTCTTTAGGAGATTTAACTTACTTTGTACTTAGGGAGGATCAATAGATGCACACTGAGGTAGAATATTAAAGCATTTGGTTTTGAATTAAATAATGATAACCCAGATTTTATAAGAAAATGACTTCTATGAACCTGTATATGATGAAATGTGAATTTGCATCACTTGTTCACAGTAATAGATTCTAAACATCTGCTCCAGCAGAAATTTCTTACAATCCACAATATTCATAAATAGTCCCTTAAGTAAACACAGGGCTTCAATTAAGGTTATATACCAACACATCTACCAGAAACTTTTTTTCTTTCTTTTTCTTTTCTTTTCTGCTAGCAAAAAGAATACATGAGAGCTTCTGTATTGAGAGCAGTTATAAAGTGACTTCAGAGACAGGGGGAAAATAATTTCCTGTCTGTCTGTAGATACTGAGATCACAAGAATAGAAGACTACAACACAATGAAGAGTATTTAGGTGAGAACTAAACTTACATAAAACCATGTAGCAGCTCTCATCTTATTTTCATTCTATGTCATCTGTGTATTGAATGAATAAGAAAATACTGTATTTATCTCCCATTTCTTATGTTTATATATTACCTCTTGTTCTTTATCTTTATTCTTCTTTTTTATAATATTTTTTTACTTAATTTTGAAACAGCTTGTTTTACTTGTCAGTCCCAGTTCCTGCATCCTCCCATCCACCCCTGATCCTCTCACCAACTCCCATCCCATCTCATTTCTGCTCCCCAGGGAGGATTAGGCCTTATATGTGGAGTCTTCAAAGTCTGTCATACCAATTGGAGCAGGGCCCAGACCCTCACCCCAACCCCCACCCCATGTGTCTAGACTGCAAGAGTATCCCTTTATGTGGAATGGGCTCCAAAATCCATTCCTATTCTAGGGATAAATACTCATCCACTACCAGAGGCTCCATAGACTGCCCAGGCCTCCTAACTGAGACCCATATTCAAGGGGGTCTGGGTCAGGCCTGTGCTGGTTTCCCAGCTATCAGTCTGGGGTCCATGAGCACCCCTTGTTCAGGTCAGCTGTCTCTGTGGGTTTCTCCAGCCTGATCTTGACCCCTTTGCTTATCACTCCTCCCTGTCTGCAACTGGATTCCATTGTTTCACTCAGTGTTAACTGTGGGTGTGTGTTTCTGCTTCCATCAGCTACTGGATATAGGCTCTAGGATGGCATATAAGGCAGTAATCAATCTCCTTATCAGAGAAGGGCATTTATGGAAGTCTCTCCACTATTGCTTAGATTGTTAGTTGGGATCATGATTTAAGAGGAAGAGGAAGAGAGAGGTTGGCATGACAGAGCAGGAAGATTGAGTCAGGGAATGAATAGAGGAGCGCAAGGAAAGAGATACCATTATAATAGGAGCCATTATAGGTTTCAAGAGAAATCTGGCTCTGGGGAAATGTCCAGTGACCTATCTGTATTCTTAAATTCTAAAAATTTATTTTTAGTTTTCTTTTTGTCTCATTACCTGGTGCATATATTAAATACACACAGGTACAGTTTTACATTTAATAATTAATTAATAAGATAAAACAACTGTAGAAAAAAGTTAAGCTACAAAAACTGTTACCTCCCTTTTGGCTAATATTATTTATCTCCTACCTAAATAGTACCTAAAACACATAATTTTCATAAAAGAACACAGATCATCTATAACTGTCTTCATGAAAACATTTCCTGTCCAATTTATTGCTAATGCATATCTTAATGGCTTTGAAGGGAGTCAAGTTTTGTGTAAAAGTTTTTCCTCAATGCTGTTTCTTACTACTTGTAGTTTCTACAATATGAACAAAGGCAACCAGGACATGAAACATAAGGAAAAGTTAGAATAGGTTGGCCAGAGGACAGGAGTTTCAGTCCTTACCAAAAACTCTTTGGGCAGGACTGGGAACGGCTTCTCTCTGCACTAATGTCATTGTCAAGTCTGTTTAAACACATTTGAAGTCAGTTCTCCAGTAGAGATTACAAGATAGATGAAATGCTTTCTTCAGTTCTATTAAGGCAAACATCCCATAACATGTGTACTTGATATTTCTGCCAGCAAAAAGACAAACAAGGTAATTGGTATTATAATTTGGCTTGTCATTAAAAGTTATTCAGAAATGTATCACTCTTGCCAAATGGGAAGAAAATATGTATGTAGACTATCAATGGGACTTGTCTGCCTAGTTCCAGTCCTCACGCAAGCCTCAGGTGTTGGAACTGTTAGCTGACAAACACTGCTGTCCTCTTGAAGGGTTCGTGTACTGTAACCATAAACAGTTGGAAAAGTTAAGTGTCACAACACTCTTGGTGCTGTGTGTCTTTGGTTTCCTAAAGCTTTTTGTCCTTCCTTCTCTTATCTTCTCTGCTCTTATTTCCCTCTAACTTGACTGCTTCTTCAACAACCAGGGAGATGGCTGACTGACTCCTTGCTGCTAACAGAGGCCTCAGTGTACCTGTCTCCACCCAGAATGTTCTCTGGAGATATATGGAGATATACTGTCGGCTGGCATGTTCCCCAGGTAGTTCCTGAAGAAGGTTGCTTAGGAGCCGATGTGCCAGATACCTGTTGCTCTCGTAGGCATGGTCCAGCAGAAATAAGTACTCCACGGTTACTGGAATTGCCACCATAAATTTGAGTGGGTCTATCATTTTTTCATTACAGCGGCCCTGAGACCACTGCTCATCTTCTGCCCATTCACTTACACAGCATTCTCACAGAGCTCTGGGTGGTACCCGCCCTGTATGTGTGTTCCTGCCATCCAGCAGCACCAACAACTGTTAGCCCTGTGGTCCCAGCAATTTGCACAAGGCTTGTTTCATTCCTTCATTTAACAAAATTTCGCTTGCCTTAGTTTGTCAAGAGCTATTCTACAGGAACCGTTTTCAGAAGGATCGCCTGCTGCCATATGCTATTTGGTGGTACACCTCCAGGTGTAACTACCACAAGTTGAGATCTACAACTAAAAGCATCAAAGTTCCAGGACAGCAGAATTACACCTAAGGTAACTGCAACATCCTTCTTAATTTAAGCTGGTATAATATCTGAGATCAATTGTTCCATACCTATGGTGGATAATCTTACAATGCAGGACTTAAGGAATTCTTTTACTTCATATATAGAAGGAAATTTAGCAGAAAATCATCACTTAACCAATATATACATATTTTGTAGTAGCAATGGGTTTCATCATTAATATTATATTCTTAAAGAAATGGTTTGAGATTAGAGCAAACAAGGAACTTGTACAAACCATAGGAGACTTAGTAACAAGGATTCAAACTATCAAAAGTGACAAAGGAGAGCTTAAAATTAGAACACAAAACTTAGAATGCTTAGAAAAATATTTCAGAGTATTGAAGATGGCAATAGATAGCTGACAGATGGAACATAAAAATGACCAAGTAGAAAACAGAATTTGTTCCATGTTCAATGCATCAATAACAAAAACATAAATATTGCAATGCATTCACACACTAGCAGAAATAGATAGTTCCTTATAGGAAGAAGCTACTAATAAGGTTAAAAAACTAGAACATCAGATGGAAAGACTAGCAGATAGAGTTTGTCCCATGTCTGACAATAATGGCAAGCTATTGATAAATTTATGGGGTTGTAATCTATTATAGCAATGGAAAACACAGATTAACATTCCTCCAGTATAAGATAGGAACCATAAACGATCTCCTGATTGTGAAATGAATATTATAAAGTACTACACAAGACAGACTACCAAATATCCAGACTGTACAAAATACAGATCGGGAAAGATCGCTACCAGATTCTTAATGATCTTAAAAAATTACTAGGAGGGATATCTCAAGTGCAAACCAATATTGGAACAGAGGGGCATGATTGGAAAACTTGAACATGGCCCTAAAAGTGGACAAAGACTTGAATAGTCCATGAATAATATCAGATGAAGCTTAAAAGGATGTAGAAAGGGTAGAAAAGAGGATACTAGATGCACATGTGGACCATGTGGGTCAAACCTGACTGTAATGTGGTTATATTACCATCTAGAGAATATCCTTCAGGGATTTTGGTGCAGAGGGAAGATATCATATTAGATGGATATTTCTACCACAGTATAAAAATTAAAAAACATATATAGAAAAGATCTATGACTTGATTAAAATAGGTAAATTAAGACTTTGTCAATTTATAGGAAGGGATCGAGCAGAAATCTTAGTATCTTTAACTAATGAGGAAATTTCCTCCTTATGAAACGATAATGAATATTGGCAGAGAGCATCCACTAATTTTTTGGGGAATGATTAGCAACAGTTATCTCAAAAGTGAAAGAATCAAATTAATAAAGACAACTATTTGGATCCATCCATGCATCACATTGTAAGAAAACACCTATCTCTGTAGTTCCTACATTCTACACTGATGCAAACAAATCAGGTAAGGCAGGATATAAATCTGGAAAAATAATAAAGTCATTCAAAGCCCTTTCAATTCTGTACAAAAGGCAGAATTGTACGCCATTCTCATGGTACTTATGGATTTCACAGAACTCGTCAATATAGTTACTGACTCTCAATATGCAGAGAGAGTCTTGTTACACATTGAGACTGAAGAATTTATTACCGACGATGCAGAATTAACGTCATTGTTTATACAGTTATGAGATACTATCAGAAATAGGACTTATCCTGTATATATAATTCACTTCAGATCCCACATGGGTCTGCCAGGTCCTCTAGCCCAAGACAATGATGAAATTGATCAGTTATTAATAGCAAGTGTGCTAGAAGCCTTGGAGTTCAAGAAATTCCACGTGAACAGCAAAGGTTTAAAAAAGGATATTTCCATCACTTGGCAGCAAGTTAAGGAAATAGTAAGGAAATGTCCTACTTGCTCATTCTATAACCAAACACCTTCACCACCAGGCAGTAACCCTAAAGGTATAATAGGAATGAAATATGGCAAAAGGATGTATTTCACTTTGCAGAATTTGGAAAATTAAAATATGTGCATCACACTATCGATGCATTTTCAGCGTATCAATGGGCCACTTCTCTGAGCTCTGAAAAGGCTGATTCTGTTTTTACACACCTATTAGAGATAATGGCCATTATGAGCATATCTGCACAAATAAAAACTGACAATGTTTTAGCATATATCTCCAGCAAATTGAAACAGTTTTTTGAGTATTATAACATAAAGCACCTAACTGGTATACCACACAACCGTACAAGACAAGCAGTAGTTCAGAGATCTAATCGGACTTTAAAGGAATGCTCCATAAACAGGCAGGAGGGACCAAGATACCCAAACACAGATTACATAATGCTTTATTAAAATTAAAATTTCTTAATGCTAGTGAAAAAGGAAAAATAGCTGCAGAAAGACACCGGACAATAGAAAGAACTTCTGAATTAAATCAGATTGTATAATTCCAGGATGTATTGACCTCAGTATGGAAAGCAGAATATGTGTTACATTGGTGTAGGGGTTTTGCATTTGTATCTACAGGAGAAGAAAAGCTACAGATACCTTCTAAGTTGATCAAGATCTCAGTTGAACTAGAGAAAAATCTTAATGAAGAGAAATGACAAGTCATCCACAAATCGGTTAGCATGAGATGTGTGGACAGCTCTCAAAGGTAGGGGAAGTGTACTGTTCGTGTCCTTACAGGAAAACAGAGAACACCTATCTTCAAACAACCAAAGGACACTAAACATGTAGGTACCTACAAAAGAGAAGACAGCTCTCCAGAAAGAATCAGTTAATGAAGAAGAATCTGATTTATAATAAAAATATTTAATTCTAGTAAACTGTTTCTACGCAAAAATCTATTTCTCTTTACTATCTTGTATTCTGTAGTCCTGCTTCATGTAAACCAATGCTGGCTTTGGAGTTGTATTTGGCTTTCTTTCTCTAAATTCAAGCATGTTGTTAAGATTAAATTCACAGTTTCTGCCTTATATCAAGAAGCCAATTGGTGTAAGGCAGAAGAAAACAAAATCTGGGGACTCGTTCACTTATATGCAATTTTCTCTCTGAAATCCTAATTTCCTCATATACATTTTAATATTTATTTTTGCCTGTCCCTAATGAATACCTTAAAACTTGAAATTTTTACTTTGATATTGATGTTTACACAAGGAATAATAACATTTCCTAACAGCAATCTTTGAACTCTCCGGAAGAAGATGAGGCCCCACTTTGACACTTCCACTTGACTCAACTTGATGTATCTGGACTAAAACCAGTTTGAGACTGTTTTGCTCAAGACAACTCTTAACTAGCTAGCTATAATGGTGCACCTTCTTATTACACCCTGGCCAGAATTTCAGGAAGAGCTCCAGTCAAGCTTTTCCTGCCACACAGTGACTAGCTACATATGTCACAGCCAGTCCTGTCAAGAAATTTGGTTGCTGAAATTTTCTTCTTATAGGATCTCGTGAAGAAATCATCATCCCAATTCAGCAGGAAGTAATCTTAAGATAACGACACCCCCTTTCCCTACTCTTGGCATTTAAGGATAATATTCATAATCTTAGGGTTGGTTTTAGTTACTTAGAGTTGGTTTTGGAAGGTGATGCTTAGATTCAGTTATCTCTTTTAGACAGGGATAGGGTATGGTTGGGAAAGATATGGTTTAGATGGGATATAGGTAGATTTGCCTATCTTCTTGTGAATTATTTTAGTAACAGTGAGATATTAGTATTATACAGCTTACATTGTTATAGATTGTTATATGTGGTAACCTATGTAAAATTAAGTTTATATTCCCTTCCTGGAAGAATTGTATATTATATTTTGTCATACTATGTATAATATTTCTGTTTATGATGCTTTATCACATTATTCTTACCATAGTCTATGTAGGCATACTTATGTCAAAGACATTTTGTATATTAATACAATTTAGGATATCTTATCATGCTGCATTTTATAGTTCTAACTTTGGTCTAGACATGTCTACTCTATCTCTGTTTTAGGGATTTACATGTATACATACATACATACATACATACATACATACATACATACATAGTTACATTGCTTAGGTATTTGTCCCTGCTTTTCTCAGGGAAGTTTCAATCAGTTTTATAGCTAGGTTCCTGAGCATTACAGATTATCTTCACCCATGTTTCTATACATATGTGATTAGTCAGACATAGATGCCTAATCTTCAAACACTTCATAGACCTGTAGAACATGGCATTTAAATGTTTTAATATTAGTTCTCCATTGATATGAGACACTGTTTCTCCTGACAGCACCATGCATTTTCCTGAAGATATGTTGGACACTCTTGTCGCTCCTTCTAGATTCCATCCTTGCTTTGGCTAATGGTCTATTGGGCAAAGAACTGCTCCCACCTCAACCACTGTTTTGGATGTGCAGTACTATGTGCTTTCAGGAGACAAACATAGAAAACTGCTGAACCTTGCCAAGTCAGGGGAAGAAAGCCTTTTTACCTCCCTGCTTTGTGTTCTGATTGGTACTCTTGTCCTTAGCCAAAACTGGCTGTACCAACGTTGCTGTGAGACCTTGGGTAGCAGGTAGCCTGCTGTTTCTGTCTTCGCTGCACCTTTTGGAAGTTGCCCATCCACACTTCCTGCCTACCCTAAGATGTTATTTTCCTTCTAGGTCTTTGATGAGATTGAAGATTAAACTATCACAACTATTATTCTCTTTTCCTAGTTAGATATATTAGGTACCAGACTTAAGCTTTCCACTTTAGGACAACTCTTTTGTAAACTCCCTTATGCCTTCACCCTAGGACTAGATAGGTAGGTCTTAAGTTTGTATGTTCTTGATTTTCTTTTTCCTAGAACACATTTGTTATTCACTGTGTTTATATAGTTTTGTACCAGCCTAAATCTTTTCTTTAGACTAAAAGGAAAATTGTAGTGAGATATTCACTTTGTCTGCATCTGTGGCACTGACCATGCCCATTGGGGGAGGAGACAAGAGCGGAAGTGACCTGGGTGAACTAGGTCTGAGGAAGAGCCCCAGAGTGCTCTCTTGCTGGCTGGATGCAGACAGGAGAGGATCCAGAGGCAACCTTGGGACCAGGAACCTGATGGTGTTCATCTCTCTATGATGTAAGTTATTACTCCCTGAATAAACATCTATTCAGCCTATTTGTTTGTTCTGATCTTTATTAAACCACAATAAGGAATTTTCTCACTATTTGCATAACTTAGCCTGCAGCTGTAAATATACTTGTCTGTTGTCACCACTGCAGTTCCTTTGTCTCTAACATTTTTACTTGTCTCTGTGGCTTGATTGGTTACAGGTTAGATGCTCTACTAAAATAGGCAAGAAAGTAATAATGGAAGAGAAGATTTATATTGCCTTGTGCTTTACTGCCAAAAGAGGCAGAACAAAAGAAATTTTAGCACGAATATCTTGCTATGTGAGTCTTTAGCCTGCTGGCATATCTTGAGAAGGGGTACACCATCAATAACAAGCCATATATGAGATGAATAATACCCATTTTGGTTGAATTACAAGCATTTGTTTGGATCTCTGTAGAGAGCTGCAAAGTGCCATGCCTTAAAGATGGCGCTGGTTTCTGCCTTCCACCTTCCCAATAGTGAGTGCTCTCTGGGGTAAACAGTCCTTATTTGGCTAAGGCTGAGATTTAGGCTTGCTTCTGCATATGTGGACCTATCTACATTCACCACGTGGCGTACTAGGGTTGGCTACCCCAAGGCCTTATAAGTTGTGGGCTGGCATTCCCTGGGGTCAGAAGATTGTTCAAGGTTCCTGATTAAAACTGCTTAAAGAAGAGTCCAAGTGTTGCGTCTTCCTTGCTGGTCGAGGCAGTCGTGACAGATCTCTTCATATCAATCAGTGATGGTAGCCTGATTTGGATTTTAAAAGACTGAGTTTGGAACAACCAATTTCAGTCTTGTCATTATATCAAATTGTGGGGATATTTTGTATGTGCTTTAACAAATAAAGCTTGCGTGAAGATCAAAGTGCAGAACTAAGCGACTAGTTAGCCACAGAGGCCAGCAAGTTGTGGCACACACCTTTAATCCCAGCACTTGGGAAGCAGAGGCAGACAAATCTCTGTGAGTTGAAAGCCACTCCAGGCTTCTTGGGATTGATGGAGTCTAAAAGAGAACCAGAGCTTGCAATTTTGACCCCAGTGCTTGGGATGGCACAACTTTAATTACAGCATTAGCGAGGTGAAGACAGGAGTGATATGGCTGGGTGGAGAGGAATACAAGGAGCATGCGAAAGAAGCTCATGGAATTCAGTCTGAGCTTTCATAGCGACAACATTCAGTCTGAGGACTCATAGGAACAGTAATGCCAGTGTGTTCTGAGGATTCCATAGAGGTAAGTACTAGAGGCTGACTGCTCTGCTTCTCTGATCATTCGGTGTTACACCCTATATCTGACTCCAGGTTTTTATTATTAAGACCAGTTACAATCACAGCTAAATTAGATACTAGGGAAAGTCCTTCACCACCCCTTGTTTCAGGTTAGAAATAGTTGTACAGTGATCTAGAGTTCACTGAGTTCAGCGATATGAAAAAGTCTAGTTAAAAACAAAACAAAAACAAAAACAATGCAAAACGAAAAGGAAACAAAATCCTGTCTTAGCATCCCTTACTGATGCTGCACCTCCAGGATCTGGGGAAAAGGGATGCAATCATTTTGCTTTACTCCAGGTTTTGTGGAGGGTACCAGAAAGCCAGAGTAGAAACAAACGTAATCTTGTTGTCTGTTTGATTGATAGTTTTTATATTCAATGCAGTCATGTGCAATGTACATTTTATTGGTAAATTGTCATGTGCTGTATGAGCTTACTGAAGGTAGACTTTAAGTGCAAGAAGCTACTTCGTTGTCTCTCCAAAATTGCCTGACCTCAGGCAAGCTGACCCATCCCTTTGTAGCAAACAGAAAAGAAACAGGAAGTACAGTTATTAAAAGCACTGTGGACCTGGGACAGCTGGAAGGTAAATAGATTCCAGCTGTTGTTTACCCAGTTTCAGTGGGAGGTGGAAGTTGAAAGCATACCGTAGAGAGAAAAGAGAGCCACTACCCAGTTCCCTCTCAACGGGGAACTCCAGCTGATGGCCTCAATTTCCCTAGTAAGTTTCTCATGCCTGATTTTAAGTGTACAGTTTGAGGATGTCAGCTGTCACTGCGATATGAATCATTTACCAGAAGCCTTGCCCAAAGGAGCACTGCCAGACACTGCAATCAGAAACCCCAGTCTTTTGTGGCTTCCACGGCCAGTTTCTGCTGAAATTTTGTAAGGATCTCATTTGTTGAGGGTACCATTTTTGAATGTGTAACATGTTTATTAATTCCAGTTAAAACTCATACAACTCTTCTTAATCATATGAATTCCCCAGTTCTCTCCCAACTCCTTCCAGAACGACCTGTTCCTTTCATCCACCTCTATGTCGTCTTCTCTTGCTGTTATCTTTTATTTTATTATTAATTTATTGAATTAATGTATCCCTTTACTCACTGATAGACAGACTGTCTTTCAGTGGATGTCTGCTCTGGCTATTCAATCCTCCCTTCTTCTGCCATGTTTCCTGAAAGTAACCGGACAGGTGTTTTGTTGTAAGAGAGTTAATTAGGTGTGGGCACCCCATAGTGAATTTTTCTCTGCACTTAGATCAGCTGGACGAATTCTTGTAGACCAGGCTGGCCTCAAGCTCACAGAGATCCACCTGCCTCTGTCCCCCAAGTGCTGGGATTAAAGGCATACTCCACCAACTCCCAGTTTTTAAAATATTTTCTATTCACTTTGAAATTGTCATAGTTTTATAGAATATATTTTGATCATATCACCTACCAATATCTAGCTCCGAATCCCCATATTGTTCTCTACCTCATAACCTTCACAATTTCATACCCCTTTATTTAGTGGTTACTATTTAATAGCCCTTTGAGTCTGATTAGCACTTCCCATAAACCCATGTGTTTAGGATCATAGCGTTTGGCATGGGCAGGCCCTATCAAATCCAGGTTTCCAACATAGAATGACTCTCACTCTTTTAGCAGACTTCAATTGTAAATATGTGCTCCACTAATGGTTAGAATTCTGGTGTTCTGCTGTAGTTTTCTTGAACTAGAACCTATGCAGGTAAATGGTCTACACTGGTCAATGCATCAGCATTTGTGGCATGTTCAGCAGTCAGCTTTTAACAGACATCTTTCTCATATACCAGCTCTTATGTTCTCTATGTCCTCACTCTCATATTTCCTGAGCCTTGGAAAGATGGAAGTTGCTATATAAAAGATGTTCTTACAGCAACACACTGAAGGTTACTTATACTCAGAAATTCACCAGTTATGAATCCATCTATTGCCCACTACTCACTTAAAATTAAACAACAAGCAAATACACCAAAAAGCCTCTACATAGAGAGACAGCTTAATGGTTATAGGCAACCTTGTCATGGGTTTTTTTGACTAGGTTTTTAGTAACTTCCACAAAATCCCGTCATTGAAAGGTCTCACGTTCCTTGCCCTCACAGTTATGCTGGGTCTTTCCTCTCTGCTGTTGTTTTGAGAATGATTGGGTGACATCTTACTGTCATTATTTCTCTGTATCTGTTACTTGGTACTTACTTATTCTTGCCATATATTTAATGAACTTATTCCTTTCAAGGAAATACAGAACACAATGGGACCTAGGGAAGACAGAATAGTTTTGAAATGGAGTGCCGAATTGCAACTTCCTCCTACGTCTTCAACAGGTATGAGGAAATGAACACTAACAACAGATCTGTCAGAATTTATAATAGTAGTATTTAGTGATAATTAAATGTAATTAGTAATTTATCAGACTCATATGATATTTTTTCTTTCTTGATTTAGTTCATATATTGCTGAATTTCCCTGGAATGAAACCTACCCTCTATAAGTAGAATATGATTTCTAAAGGTTAGAGGTTAGCTCTTATATCAAGTTTCCTTTTATTCCCCATAGTTCATCTTCTTCAGTTCTTTCTTTTCTCAACAATGAGAGTCTAGAGATTTTTGTCAATCCTGTATCTGCAGAAACAAAATTGAAAAGAAAATCTAAAACTCTGTGAAATAATTTTGTCTTATATTTTTAATCTAGAATTCTTTCATTTAATTTACAAATAGAATGAAATAATGGAAGCAAATGATGCTACAGTTATCACTGAACAAATATGTCATAAAACGTTATTTAACATGAAACAAGTCTTTAAAGAAAGAAACATTTAATGGTATTTCTTAGAATCACATTTTTCTGAAATGTGTTGGTATTTGTGAACTGTCTATTGTCCTTCTGCTTTAGAAATTATGTGCTGAATTTTTTCTTAAATAATTGCATGATGAAGTGTAATTATGAGACAGAATTTTTAACAATGGTTTGTTTATTAGTTATTAACAAAGAAATGACAGCAGAATATATTTCCTTTTCAATAACTCCCACTTGATTCTTACTACCATCCATGATAGAAGATATAATTTACTTTCGTATCTAAAACTGCTTAACAGTAGAAGCATTGCTGTTTACTTATAATTAAATTTTGTGAATGCCACTAGTCTGCTTATCACTACAATTGTGGGACATAAATCAATTCATTGTGATTTTAAATTTACAACACAAATTTGAGAAGTATATGCAACTGAGAACAAAAAGAAAGAGAAAAATGATGCAAATTTATTTGAAATGACTAGGTTACATATAATACAAATATTAAGAAAAATATTTGTTTTTGAAGAATAATGATGAATAAATGAGGGAAATGACTCAATCTAATGCACGTTGGTTACCCCAAATTTTATGATGAAAACAGATTGGGAGGGTGATTTTATGTTTGATGATTAAAAATATTTCCTTGACTGAGACATGGATCACTGAAAATACAGAAAGGTAAGTATGTGAATGAAAAAAAGTATGGCAAAGTAACCAAAATGTGTATAGTCTTCCTGCGGCAAGACAGATACACACTATGATTGGCTCTCCCCAATCAATGATGCAGTGAGAGAAAATGCTAATTTGTGCCAAGTTAATATTAAATTATAATCTCATGTGCCAATATAGTGGTAAAAGTATTATAAAAGCATGATTTCTTGTGCATCTACTACAGTTATTACACATTATTCTTTTTGGCATTTCCATCTATGTTATCCCTCTTTGCCTTTATTTAAAATATCCTATTCAGCTAGCTATGTGGCAGATTCTATTTGGCATTTCTGTACAAATGTAGGTAAGATTTTGTTTTGCTTAATTTTTGTTTGTGTTATTAGCCAATGTTCTTAAAATTAAAAGTGATTAAAATATTAATCACTATTTGATTTCTGGTACAAGTTCCTTGTTGCCAAACAGTACATTTGTTTCCACAGAGTGATAGATTGTGACATATTATTTCTCAGGTATTTAAGTTATTCCTCCCACATATGTGTTTGTAGCTCCTTTGTGTCGCTTTTGCCTCATCATAACAACTTGTTCATGGGGAAGGACATAGAAGAGAGGGACTCCTTGGAACTACTCCCATATTCTGTACTTTATTCTTGAGATGACAATGTCTTAATTAATCTATGTGAATATAAATGAAGGAGTTACATAAGGACAAAAATCTCCTGGATCAAATGTCTTTACAAAGGCTCATAGGCTGCCAACCACAAGTGTATTCATTTATCAGTATTTGGTCTTTACTCTCCAAAGTTCTAACAATTTACCATGGTTTAATTGTATTCTACTTTTTCTACATTTTCACCTTCAAATATGTTTGCTTATTGTGAAATTGTTAATTTGTGTTCTGCTGTTCAGGATCTATGATTTATAATTAAATTACTCTTAGTGATAGTGGCCACAGGTTATATAACACTGAGATCCTTAAGTATTGTAAAAACTGCTATGCTGTTTTTTTGAAGAGAGCTTCATTGAGAGATAAACCATTGTAGGCCATGTTCTATATTCACTGTATATGAATTTTTACATATAATTTTAAAACATGATAAAAAGTACAAAGTAGGACAATGATCTGGGTCAACTCAAAATTTCAAATGACTTAGATTATCTTTATAATTTTCCTAAGTCAACTGTGACTTTTACACTGGGGGGATATTAATGAAAACTTATATCGACTGAATGATTATTAAGAGGCAGACATTGAACTCAGTAATTAACCTATATTATGTTAATCATCTTGAAAATTCTATATGATAGTACTTTACTCAAGTGGTTTAATTCATAAAAGTGGTATAACTCTCTTAAGCACAAATTTGAGGGTCTGACATATTAAGATGACTAAAGTAGGTTAGAGAAATTATATTGCCTGTCTAACGTTTACTTTGTAATAATTGAAGAAAGGACAACAATAATTTGTGCAGTCAAACATGTTCAATGTACATAAAAGCATTAAAGAGTCAGCAACAAGCCATTTGGAAATATAAAATTAGAATTCATAGATATTGTAAGTGTCATTGTGATCATTACATTAAAATTTACCACCAAAAAAATTTCACACTAAATATACATAATCACTTTACTATCAGATGTCTGGAATTGTATATGACAGGTAAGATTCCATACTCTGATTTTCTGGAAATGTCACTGAAAGGCCCATTACTGGGCATTGAATTCTATGGAGGTGTAAGCCACATGCTTATTTTTGAATAACCGTATGCTCTACCCCCTAATTGTTTGCTTGGGGGACAAGGGTAGCCTCAGTTTGAAAGTATTAATTTAGTCTTCATCTCACCTGGGTTCAAATGCTAGTCTGTAGCTCTGTGTATATTGTCAAGGTTTAAAAAACTTGTATTCTGCCATTTGGTAACTATTTGTAAGGAAAGGCCACAACATAAGCTAAGGTTTTCATTGATGTAACAAAATGTCAGGACCAAAAGCAACTTGGGGAAGAATGGGTTAATTTCATCTTCATATCACTGCATATAATAATCAGTGGGAGTCAGGGTAGGACCTTAAGGCAGGATCACAGAGCAGAATAAATAGCTGATACAAAAACCATGGAGGACTGCTGTTTACTAACTTTAATGACTTGTTCCTCATGGCTTGTTCAGCCTGCGTTAACATCCTCATAAGATGGACCATGAAACATCAATCATAAATCGAGAAAAGGAGCAGCACCCATGCACATAGGACAGGCCAGTGACTGGAATTTTCACTGCAATTCTCTTTTCAAAAACAGTTCTAACTTGTGTCAAGTTTTCATAAATCTATCCAGCATATGTGTTATTGCATTTTTATAAATTTCATTTATAAATGTTGAATTTTGACTTAGTAATTGCTCAAAATGAATAGGTGTTCAAAGGAAGAAGTCTTAGTTGATGTGTGCTGTGAAATAAATTTTTTTCTAAGGAAAATATATGTAAATGCATAGGTATGCATTTCAGACATATGAGGGATAGTTGCTGAGAGGTATATTTTCTGAAGAATCAATATTCTGCACAGCAAAATCAGTTCATCATATTTCTAAGTACCTTCATATATACAACAAGGATTATTGCCTTTGGGGATTATAATTTTACCTCAAGAAAAAACAGTCAATTAACTGTGAGTTCAAAAGAGGAATTATTATTTTTAGAATTTTGATAATTTGATTTAACATACATTTTCAAACTATGCAAACATATTTATATTTATGTAAACTTCTAGAGTCTTTTTGTCTTCTTATTTGGAGAAAAGCAATTTTATGCTGAAGAATATTTTTAAAATCCATAATTGTAGCCACTAAACTCTAATATTTTGCTATTTTCCAACATCTCCCTCAAGTTGCATTTCAGAAGACAATAGGTCCTAATACTAAGATAAGACCTTAGCAATGTGCTTCAGTGCAAATAATTCCATAATAAATAAAAATTAGGAAATATATCCATTTTATATGAATTCAAATAATTTATCCTTTCAAAGAATGCATGTATTATCCATTTTCTCATTGTTTCATAGTATATAGCTTATTTACCATAAGCTATAAGAGCAAAAGTGTTTACAGTTAAATGTGCTTAGAAACAAATAATGTTTCTAATTAGGTCAAAATGAACTCAAATTTATATAGTGATTTTTACATTCTATGATTTATTTTGCCTATTACCTTTAACAAGAGAGTAAATTAAAGGAAAATTAGAGTAGTGTGCATTTGTTACAGGAAATATTCAAAATCATATCTAAAGTTTATGGTGTTATGAGGTAGATTGATTTTATAAAATGTGATAGATTTATTGTCAACTTGACATAATTAACTGTCATCTTATAAGGGAGTAACAACGAAGAGTTGTCTAGATGATGGTATCCTCTGGGGATGCCTATGGTTTTATTTTTATTATTTTAATTGATGCTGGAAGCTTCTTCCACTGTGGGTGGCACCGTTCCATAGAGAGGAGACTCTGAAGAGCATAAAAGTATAAAATTAGACAGGAGAACAACGGTACAGATCTTTATTCTCTTTCTGCCCTTGACTGCATGTGACTAGCTGGTACCAATTTCTTTTGCTTACATTCCACAAATCATGAAAGAAAGAGCCAAATAAACCCATTATTCCCTAAATTGCTTTTGTCAGAGTATATTTATCACAGCAAGAATTAATGAAACAAATAGCAACTAAGATCAGGGAAACTATTGGACCCTTCTTATCCTACTCCCCACCTCCACTGATATTCCTCGTTTAAAACTGTTATGTAACTTTTTCACCCAATGGTCACCCACTTTAGTAGTCATGTACAACTGCAAATACTATTACATATAAAATTCAGAAAAAGTTCAATTTATTGTCTTTATGGTATATCAATGTATATATGCATATATGCATATGTATGAATTTAAAAATCACCTGCTGAGGGACAGCATCACCTATGGAAGAGCTCTCTTACATTCACTTCAATCAAGACAACTACAATCATGTAGATAGACTAACTTGATCATGACAATTACTCAAATAAGACTCTTTGCCACCTCCAGGTGACTTTATGTCAAGCTGACTAAGATAAACAAGACAGTATGTATTCATGTATTAGTTCTGAAACTCTTTTAAAACACCTATCACTTTTTATCATATCATCACACACATGCAAATACTGAGAAATGACTTCCTGGGCAACTGTGTTCTTCTGCTAACAATTATAGAAAACTGCTACACAGACCTGGTGGTACAGTCCCCTGTGTATACTGACTACATGGTATGCTTCCTATTGCTGTTAGAACCATGGTTTAGCCTATTGCTCCTAAGAGCACGATGGACAGAGAAACAGTAGGTTAAATTGAGCACAAAAGAAAATAATGCCATCTAGACACATAATAAACCCACATCACACAAAGTCGTCTGTGTAACATGGATACTGCTTATTAGAAAACTTTTGTAAGTACAAGGAGTTCACACAAAAGCATTAATTAGTAAATAACTGTAGTATAGTAAGTACACAAGCAGTGCCATGATCATGGAGGTGTGTATATATATGCCTTTATGCAACTGGGTTCACATCAGCACCTTCAGAAGTGTATGAGAAACGTATTGTGCTCAATCATTTCCTGCTTATGAGGTGGGCAGGGAGAATTTTCTACTCTGTTATAGTCTTATGGAAACCCCACTACTGGTGAAAGGGTCCACAGACAATGTATTACTGTAAATATCCTTTTTTATTTCTTGCCTTGTCCATGAGGATGAGGACTGTTTTTCACATATAAAGTTCTCAGGACATCTTCTTTGTTCTGGCACAGACATATTTTGATTAATTGAGTGAATTCACTCTCAAATAAAAACTTGGAAAATAAAAAAAAATATATTTGTTTGAACTATCTACTTGAATTTTTAAATGATATAGATATCTAAAATTCTCGTGTTGTTTCAATCTCTTCTAAATTTATAAGTAGGCTCAGACACTAGAAACAGGATCTATTCCAGGTGCAGAAAAGGACCTTGAAGACACATTCCCCATGGAGGGAACCCCCTTAACCTAGAGACAGGAGAGAAGTCCTAGTCCCTACTTCAAATGACTTGACAGATTTACATGACCCAACTTGGATAGCATAGCCCTACAAGTGGAATGAGAGGGGAGGGTGACCAGGGTGCATGTCACAAGGGAAAGAGGGTAAGACGGAGGGAGGGAGAGGAAACTGGGATCGACATGTAAAATTTTAAAATTATATTATTAATTAAAAAAAATTTAAATAGCCATTAGAAGAATGCTTACCATGCATGTAGATATTCTGTAGATAAAGTTCTTTCAAACAAGTAAGCTTCATGCTATTTGATAAAAAATAAATCTCATCTCCAAAAGTGTTATTCAAAAGAACCATGAGTTAAAACTCCAAAAACCATTTAGATGAAAGGAGTACTATTAGAAAATGCTGACATTCAATCAAGTAGTCCACAGGGTAAAATACAAACAATGTTTAGCTTTCTCCAATGATGTGAATAGTATTGACATAGACATATAGAAATAAATTTGTCAATTAAGCTTGTATTTGTTTAATAAAGCTAGAAGTTATTTGACAACCTCCAGCTTGGTGATTTGAGAATTAAAACGCTAGTGTATCCAAGTAAAATTGTTCACTTGCAATCATATGATACCTATAGATTTTATAGTTTTCTTTATAAAATAACATTTAAAAATAATTTAATTTTAATTGTCTGTTATTTGTGTGCTTCATGAATAAATTTAAGCTAACAACATTTAACTAAAAAGGAAAGAAACAAATTCAAATGTAACATCACATGGAAATCTATATTTTTAATCTGTTTATGCCTACACATACCACAGGGAATATCCATATATAAATATATGTGTGTGTGTGTGTATGTATATATATATATGTATGTATGTATATATATATATATATATATATGGTTTTAATAACAAGCTCTTATGTCTTAATACATAAAATCCTGTATACTGGTACACTGGGAGAAGTGTCAGCTATTATATTACCTAACATTCAACTACCAGTAAAACGGTATTGGATTATGGATGTGTTTTATTTTGTTCCATCTTGTTTTATTGTCCCTTTAGTGATTGCCTTTTTCACACTGAAGGTATGCAGTTCAAGTCTTTAAGTCACCATTTTTTTCTCCAACTGTATGAATACACTTTGGATGCCTATGTGAATTTCATAAATATTTTTATCATATATTGCAATATTTATAATAAGTGATATTTGCTATTACATTTGTAACTATTTTAGACTGCAATATACTATGACTGTATGCCAAGATGAATAAAATCTATTACATGTGTTAGTAACTTTCTTTGACTCTTTCAAATGAATGTCACATATATCATGGCTTAGATGACTATATATCTATTTAGTGTATAGTTTGCTACATCCATAATTGAGTCACAGTGCTGGACAACAACAAAAACCACCTTACAAAGACTGTTGCTCATGTACACAGTTCCTGCTGCCACAACAGCTGATACAGATGTGTGAGATGTTACAACAAGCATATTCAACACATATATGGAGTACTGTTCACCTTCAACTCTTGTGATTTAAAAACTATGTTTTATAAGGTTATAAATCACCCTCACATTGATTCCTTTGATGGCTTTAGTAAACCAGACACCCTCTGTAAAACATTTATCATTCTGAATGTTGTTAAGAACCTGCATCGTGTCATGAGAATATGAAATTTCCACAATAAGACGACTTTGGAAAAGTCAGTGCAGAGCTCTATCAATGAATGAGAAGTACAAGACTTAGGACAAATGGACTTGTTTAGGCAGTTAAGACAGCTGCCACTGCCAAACTTAGAGATGTACGTCCAATTTCTTAGTACTGTCTAAAAATCACAAACAATTCCAAGTTTTTCTCTGACCTGTACACATGTACCTGTGCAAGAATATCCCAATACACACAAAAACCACACACACACACACACACACACACACACACACACACACACACACGAGAACACACTGCAGATAATGTCATATAAAACATAAATATAGTATTTCAGTTGAAGAATATTACAGACCCAGAAAATATTAATAGTAGAACTAAATTCAAAAGAAGACTCAAAAGATGTGAGCAGACTGCTTCACTGTCAAGATGTCAAGATCCAATATGCCTGATGTGATGTTGCTATTGGTGAAGAAATGAAGTAGTTTATTGAGATAGAAACTTGTTCTTGTAAAGATACTGTGAACATTGCTGAAACCATGGTACAACATTTAGAATGGTTACATAAATTTGGTGGATAAGGAGGGATAAGGTTTGTTAGGTTTAGATCTCATCTTGAAAAAAATTCAGCTGTAAACAGTATGTTTCCAGTACAGTCCCTAGTGCAGAGAGGTCTGTGATAATAGAATCAATTACATTAAACTTCACTGCTGAAGTGTTTACATTGTTGTAGCCACCATCTCTTTCAGCAACAGCTGTGATCAATCTATCCCCTTTATCACCAATGAGTGGCTCTTCAAAAGCACAGACACCACAGACTCCAGAAGATTCCTATTATGATCAGCATGCTTTAACGATAAATATTTTTAACAAATGTAAGCACTTCTTTGCAGGAGTTGTTAAGCGGTATTTGATATACTACTGCAGCTATAAAGTAATGATCTAGTTCCAATGCACTGGAAAGGTGGGAGAGAAATATTTTCAAGTTATTCTTGTCTGTACTTCCTTATTGTGGTAGTCTAAGCCATGCCCAGGCTCTTGAACGTATCCCTGCAGTGTTAGTTATATTTATTAACGAACATTCATTTCCATTCGTTTTTCCATACTGAAACAAGTATCTGTTTCTCTTTTGTTTGTTTCTTTCTCATGCCAGGTTCACGGGACTGTTAGCTATTAAGATTGTCTTTATTTTTGGATGATATCTATTGAGCCAATATCAAAATTCAAAATTCAGTTAGATGTTTTAAGTCTAAGGGATTGCACTGTATTTTAAGCTGCCTGAATTGAAGTGATTTTTATTTTTACTTTTCCTGAATGCAACTACTGAGTACTTAAGGGAGTTTTCAGTTTGAAGCACAAGAGAATAAGTTGCTTAACCTGTGCTTGGCTGTAAAATTCAATATAGATGTTGCTTTGTGACATTCTTTTTCTTTGGGGGGTTGTTGGCATATATGTAAATTTGTTCAGTGAAGGCGGTGTAATTTTGATGAGTCTGTGAGGTAATCTGAATAGAACTGCCCCTCCCATAACCTGAAAGGGTGGTGGCACTATTAGAAGGCTTGGCTTTGTTGGAGTAGCTGCTGTCTTGATGGAGGAAGTGTGTCACTGCGGAGGAGGGGCCAGGGTGTTCAAGCCATGTCATCATTTAATTTCTTCCTTCAACATAATTTGTGATTTAATTCCTCCTGGAAATAAAATACTGTGTTATAGCTTTCATTTCCTCAACAAGAGAGGAGGGGGGAGGCAAGCAGGGAGGGAGGGAGGGACAGAGAGCTGATTTTAAAAGGAAACTCCTAATGAGTTGGAGGTATTCGCTGAGAGCACAAGAACACAGGATGTCACACAGTCTGTAAAATGTGCCCACACACTTCCTGTAGAGTCTCTATTTTTCCCCAATGAGGAATATTGAAATTTCCTTTGAAACCTAAACTAATATGTTTTCAAAAAATATTTTCTACATTCTCTCAATTTAGAATACTGAATTAAAACAGTGAATATATATGTTTTTCTGTGTCAAATATGTGCCGGAAACGCAGATTGTGTTAAAAAATAAAGAAGGTATGTTTAAATAATCAAGAGAATATACGGAGACTTAGTTTAGAGCTTATAACCATTTACCAGAGGGTCATTTTTGAACTGCTAGAAAAATTACTGTAGGGATAAATCCATACCTCTCTATATATATGCAGGATACTACATAAGAGACATGAATTTTTTATGTAACTCGGATACTGAAAATGAGTAGACACACAAGATTCTTTTACCCTAGCTCTTGTGGATCATGATAATGTGCAAATTAAATTGTATAGTTTGCATTTTGTAAATAAGTCACAAAACAGAAAATTTTTATGTTTATTGGGTCACTGATGCATATCAATGCATCAATATCAAGCAAGTTATTTTCTACTTATGAAAATAATGATTAATAACTGCTTGGAAAATAATAATTAATAGGTAACTACCTGGAATTCATTTCCAATTTATTACCAGTGTTTCTCTTCTAATTTAAATAATCACACCAAACAAAACAAGAAACATATTCCAGATAGGCACTGTACAAAATAGAATATAATATAAAGCTACCAACGTTCATGACAATTACATCTCACATTAAATGTTTTTCTATAGAGATATAGATATATTTTGCTTTTTCAAATTTAATAATGAACTGAAAAAAAAACCTTGTTAATGGATGGTAAATATCAGCCCATAAAACTTTTTCCAGGTTGACATCAAGAGTTACTTTTAGTGTAATGGAGGTCTGCTGCTAATAACCCATCATGGTAGTGTACTTACTAGAAGGAGAATACAATTTGTGACTGGCACTGAATTTGGGTCACAGAAATTTGGCTTCAAAGGCAAGTAAAGTAATAGCTAAAAGAACAAATGGCAGTAGGAACAGCAGTCTCTACTGAAGGAAAAATGTGCATGCGTGTGTGTGTATGTATGTATGTACGTGTGTGTGTGTGTGTGTGTGTGTGTGTGTGTGCATGTGTGTGTAATTGACTCTGTGTTCTATATATTAAAAGTAGAGATTACAATCACATGCAGGTAATTAAGAAGAGAGACAGAAAGAGATATGAAGAAATATTAATATTGAGTTGGAAGTCTGTGATGGGAGATGTTATTCTGTATATATATTTCTCATACTGGTTAATAAAGATCTGTGGCCAATGAGATAGCAAGATAGGCGGGGCTAGGAGACAAGGAGGAGAGAGGAAGTGGGAAGGAGGAGTCGAGATGTAGCCCGGGGAAGAAGCAGGATGCCTGCCGTGGCTCCCTGATAAGACGACCATGTGGAAATACTTAGATAAGTAGAATGGGTTAATAATTAAGACAGAACTAGCCCATTAACAATAATGGTAATTGGCCAACAGGATTGTTTCAAATACTGAGTCTCTTGAGTGTTATTTGGGGCTGGCGCGGCTATGGGCCCAGACTGGCGGCAGGCAGGATGGACCCAGCAGGAAGAACCTGCTGTAACAAGTCTTCAGTCTAGAAACATTGATAAATATCTTACTAGTTGGTTCCCTTGAATCATGTAGATAAACGGTACATACACCAAAAAATGTCCCTATGAAATTCTCAGAGAAATAATAACTCTGCCTGTATTTTTACTTCAATTTACATTGCTTTCAGCAGGTTTTCTTTACATATTCTCTGAATTTCATCATTCCCCAGAAACCAAATGTGAGTGAAGATAATAAGCCAACAATCTAATCCAAAACACTATAGTGAAGACAGCAGGGAACACTTATTAATTTGCTTCATGAACTACAGTGTGTTTTGTAGGTATCACCTTGAGAAAATGTGATATTAATATGCTAATATAAGAAAATAACTATTTAGTGGTTAATTCTATTCATAAACAAAGATGCTTAGGGAAAAATGTAAAATCAGATACATGAATGGTCTATAAATAAATTGAAATAATCAATATAGAAAAAATAATGTAAGCAAGAAAAGAGATACCATGGTAGATGGAGCCGTTATAGGTTTAAAGAGGAATCTGGCACTAGAGAAATGTCCGGAGACCTACAAGAGTAACCTCAACTAACCATCTAAGCAATAGTGGAGAGACTACCTTAAATGCCCTTCCCTGATAATGAGATTGATAACTAACTTATATGTTATCGTACAGCCTTCATCTAGTAGCTGACAGAAGTAGAAGTAGGCACCCACAGGTAAACACTGAGCTGAAATATGGAAATCCAGTTGCAGATAGGAAGGAATGATGAACAAAGGGGTCAAGACCAGGCTGTAGAAACCCACAGAAGCTGCTGTCCTGAGCAAGGGGAGGTCATGGATTCCAGTGATGGCTGAGAAAACCAGCATAGGACTGACCCAGATTCCCTAGATGTGGTGTTAGTTGATAGGACTGGGCAGTCTAAGGGGCCTCTGGGAGTGGATCAACATTTATTCCTAGTATATGAATGTACTTTGGGATCCCATCCCACATAGAGGGATACTTTCTCAGCCTAGAAACATGAGGGAAGGCCTAATTCCTACCCCAAATGATATTGCAGACTTTGAAGAAGCCCCAATGGAAGGCTTTGTCCTCCCTGGAGAGCTGGGGGTTGCTGGTGAGAACACGGGAGGACAAGAGGATGTGGGAACTGGAATTGACATGTAAAACAAGGTTGTTTCAATTTTAAATCAAAAATTTATAAAACATAAAATAAAGAAAATAATCAAAGATAAAAAAGAAATTGTACAATTTCCTTTACAATAAAATAGCAAAAGTGGAAGAAAAGAAAAAAAATAATACAAGATGCCATGTTTCCTTCATTAATTTACAAAAATAAAATTCACTATAGCATGTCAATGAAATGACTTCTCAATGACTATTCACAGAACAATAATGAAGTTTTTTTTGTTGTTGTTGTTATTGATTTGTTTCGTGTCGTTTTTACAGTGTATCTCTATGTAGACCAGGCTGTCCTCTACAGAACAGGTTACCACCAATCACAGAGATTCACCTGCCTCTGCCTCCCAAGTTCTATGATTAAAGGCGTGTACCAGCACCACCTAGCAAATGGTAAATTCTTACACCATAGCAAATAACCTCAGATTTTGTACCAATATTTAAGTTCACTTCAATACATCAAATAAATTAAAAGTGTTTATCTTTAACGAGATACAGGTTTTAGAGCATTTTTTAAAGTATGAAGCAGGCATGTGGGTAAAAGCTTAAGAATTTCTTTGCATTACTTTTGCTCACTTGTCGGTGCTTTCTGGTGTTTTTAAACCTCCTTGTATTTGCATAAATTAGTTAAATGATCTTAATCAGTTTTATAAAAACATATCTATGGATTTTTGTAATATTTTATATGGAGCTTGATTAAATCTCAATGTCATGAACTCTGTCTTATTTATACACTACTGTTAAATTTCTGTCATGGTCAAGTAATGCAATCCACCTTGATCTACTTATGTTGATCTACTTAACTTGTTCTATTCATTTTTAATTTTGCAAATCAACCCACAAAATTTCTAAATTTTGAATTATTAAATTCAAATCCTTTGCTAGATTTACTTTATGTTTCATTGGCCGAACTATCTAGCTATCATCAGTCTCAAATATTTATAGACCAGTCATCTTAATGCAATATCTTTGTAGGCTGTAGATATAATGTGCAGTCGTAGTCATGTCTGTTGACTTTGAGACTTTTTTTGTCACAGTGTGATGAACTTACATAACTTCCATATAAAAACCAGAACTGATGTCTTAATTAATGGTATGTTTATTCTCATTGAGAGAATTTCCCAATTCCCTATTTTGTATATGAATATTATAGCCTTTTTTTATATTTGTAAAATAAAATTTTAGAATATATATCTAGGATACATATTATATTGTATTTTATATAATCTCTATATGGTTACTACATATATATATACACATATATAATCACTTAGCATGAAAGAAAAGGCGGACAATAAAGATAGAGGGAGTTGCTTATGGGTAAGGGCACTGAGAAATCAAGGGAGGAAGTGACATGCATTTGAATAAAAATGTCTCTCTGAAGCATACTAATGTTTTCCAGAAGGAAGGAAGGAAGGAAGGAAGGAAGGAAGGAAGAAAGAAAGAAAGAAAGAAAAAAAAGATGGAAAAGAAAATAAAGACAGGAGGAAAGCAGGAAGAGATGGAGGGGAATCCCTCCACCTATTGAACTTTGAGCTATATTTGATTTCTGTGTCCACCTTGTGTATAAGATCGTCAGCCTCCTAATAGAAACCTTTGTCAAGGTTTCTTCAATTGCGTGTGCCTGGAAAACCTCTTGTTACTTTTGAACCTTGAGATTGCAGGCTCCCTGATTCACTTTATAGTTAATTTTTTTCCTCTCTCTCTCTTCTTCTTCTTTTTCTTAGCAGCTAGTGTTTATGTTTTCATTACATGAGTTTCACCTACACTTATACAATGTAAAAATCTGAAAACAGTCTTAGGAATCTCTCTCCTCAGGATGTGAGGGTCACTGTCTCAGCTTCTCCTAGTAGCTGGGACACAGGCCAGAATTATAGTTTGCTTAGAGGCTGTAAGTTTCAGTAAGGATTTTCTTAGCCAAGGGAACTGAGCCCTTACAGGCTTGTGTTTTATTTGCCCCGTGTCCCTGGGCCTAGCACTGACTAACAGCTCAGATAGGAAGAGCAGCAGTCAGTGCATTATTCTGCCCTAAAGGGATTTGCCCTCCAGTTCCAGCAGCCTTTGTTGTTTTATGAATGCCTTCAGTGATTTTTTTTTAAAATTTTATTCATCTTTTGTAGTTCTTTTCACCTGCAGGTCATTTTCTAGACAGCTATGGCCTGCTGAAGTAGATCTTTGTGGTCGACATCAGCTTTTGTGTTTAAGTTTCACGTATAACTTTGTGTATCATAAGTTTAATCCTTTGTATATATTTAACATGTATAAATTACAAACTGCATGTTATTGTTCAAAATACAAATTATATGTGAAAATATATTTTATAACTGTAGTGATTTAAAATTGTGTTCAAGAATCATCCAATTTTACAGATAAATATGGACTAAGGTGATTTTACAACTTTTGAAAACCACAGTAATATGCTGTTTCAAAAAGTGTGTTTATGCTAACAAAATGACTGTGTTAAATTGATAGCTGATTTTCTACATTGATGAAATAGACTTGGATTGTTAATCTATCAGATAAAAATTCAGAAGAAATTATTATAGTTGTCCGCTCTGATTCCTCATTTGAAATCTGCAAACATAACTGTAGAAAATTAAGTCACTTAACTATATGTGAAAATGTTATAATAATGTAGTAAACCCAATAACAATTGTTAGTTTATTTTGCACACACCCTAAAGCAGTGTAGGCAAGTAGCAGCATTACCACATCAGCATCATTAGTTTATTTGTGTGCAGAGTTTGGAGTTCTAGTGTCATTTAGCTGAAGCAGCTCTAACATGTGTGTCAGCATCTTTGGGGTATAGTTAGACAGCAATTTTGTAAATAGATGATAGAATTCCTTAATTATTATAGAGATTGTTGGTCCATAATGGACCTCATGTGTATTATAAATATCCAAAACATTTGTTTTTACTTATAAATTCTTGGAAATGATATCCAGTAAATGTAAACTGGCAGGAGAATGGCAGGGAGGGAGAAGTAGGCTTGGTCTGTAAAGTGAAAAATAAAATTTTAAATAAATGAAAAATAAAAAAAGTAAAAATCTTCCCTTTGCACAGACAAAGTCTGTAACAGAAAAGCACACCTTTTCCAACTAGAGATCAACAGATGACGGTTCTCCACTCCAAATGGATATATCTACAACACAACTCCCTCACTAATGTTCGAGAACATCACTAAAGAACAGGTATAAAGCATGTAAAGGACAGAGGGCAAGAAAGCCCACTAAAAGATTGTGTTTGGGGGGAATGGGAGGAAAGCCCCACCCGAAAACCTTAACAGTTCCTCTGCTTAAACAAAAGCAGACAATGTCAACACCAGTAACCAAGTTAATGATGAAGGAAGAAGATCATGGAGTTCTATTCCTAGAAAAGGAAAGCAACTAATGACTACTGAGTGAGGGAAAATTAGTCACTCCCAGCAATGATCCCTAAAGTGGTTATGAAATATCAAAGAGTCATCTGTAAAATCGCATTTCCACCAACACAGCAAATGGGTAATCATTCGACCCCTCCCTCTGGCCTCCTTCCCTCCCTCTCTCTCCCTCTCCTCTCCTTCCCTTCTTCCCTCTCTCCCTCTGTCCCCTCTCCCTCCCTATGTGTGTAAGGAAAAGAGGCCATGAATTTGAAAGGGAGTGCAGGGAAGATTGGATTGGAGGAAGAGAACATGGTAGGTATTGGCAGTAGGAAACAACATATTTATCTTTTAATTAAAATTAGAAACAGAATGAACTATATATCCTGAATGTCCTGGACTCAATAGAACTTTCATCTATAGGTGTGACTATGTACCCTCTTACTTCAACTATGGATAGCCACAAGCCAGCCTACATCCTCTGTCATGGAGCACATCTAATAGGGATAAAGTAGAGCCCTTAGGGGAAAGATGGTAATGAATTATTTTTTACTGTCTTTGTATCCAAGATTCAAAATTTATTTGTCTCAAGTCATATACAAAACAAGGATGCAATTATTAAATCTGTATGATCACTAAAAGGTAGTACTCAGCTTCTAACATTGTCCAGATATGCACTTGTACATATTTTCTTTATATACATTCTTGTCATTGCCACAGTGAAAAAGAATGTGAGTAAACAGTCCTTTGCTTTGCCAGTCTGAGCTGGCCCTCTCAGGCAGAACATGTTACCCTTCCCTTGCATTTAACAAAACCAGAATGCTGCCATGAGACAGGTAGTAAGACCATGATAATAAACTCTAGCAAGGAGAGGTCATGTTGTAAACTTAGCTAATGCTCACCAGTGACACAGTGATGATGCTCTGAAATCCATAAAACAGCAGACATCCCAGGCAATTTCCTATCTTTCTGTGTGGAGGTTAGAACAGAACCCTTACTCTTTGTAACTCCATGGAAAGCAACCAAACAAACAACTTTTCTAAACCCTAGTTTCGTGATAGGCTATTTCTCATGTCCTGCTTTTGCAACATTGACCTCCCATGCAGTGTGTTGAAAGGCTCACTGTAAAGACTAATAAGTCCAGGCTATATAACTTCAACTCTGCTCCTGGTAGACATGGAAGTCCTCTGCACGGAGCTTCCCCTGTAAAGAAACATGGCTGCAGAACCTTCCTTTCCATGTAACTGCTGCCTCTTTAAAATTGTAAAGCAGGATTTTGAAAAAGGCAGTGTTGCTTTTATATGATCTTTTGTGTCTCTAAGTACTGAAATGGGGACATTTTTAAAGTGAAAATCTCGTAATCAGTAGCAAGTATTTTAAAAGGACAATTGCTAAGCCCCTTTTAATAGCTAAAATTATAGGTTAATTAGCCAAATCTCCTGATAGTATTCATTGCCTGCAGGTATGTTTCATTTCCTTGGGAAGTGGTTTAAATTGTATAACAAAGAGAAGAGAAGCAATTAGATGTCCTAGAGGAATTTTTATCACTTAATCTTTCCATCAAAATAGATTTGAGAGAAAAGAAATAATTGAGAAGGTAGTGAGAATTATATTTCATACGATTAAGCATGACAGTTGCAAAATTTGGCATACAAGATTGAAATCTTAAAATGTTTATGAATTGTGGAAAAGGTATTATTAAAATTTTCTCCAGGCCTGGAAAGCTTTCAGATCTCAGTGTCTTGGTCTATAATACTAATAAACTTTATTGATATTTTATAAATTATTTCATGAGGGATTTTTGCAAGGTAATTTTGAAAAAAATTTGAAGCATTTTCACAAATATATGTAACAGAAGAGACAAACTACAATGATAGGGAGTATGAACATAATGTTAACATATAATACAGACACACCTCTTCCTTGTATGAAATGTGAGGTATTGATTAGCGTTTTTAAATCTGTCATTAAAACCTACAACAATATGTTTGTGAATCCTTGCGCTGTGCTTATGTGTTTTGATGTTATTGTTATTGGTGATGAATATTCATGACTATTCTACCCTCTGGTCCAATGTGCCCTGCAACTAGGTAATAGTAAGTATGATCAGAAGGGAACTATATGGTTTTAATTTCAGGACACTTTACAGAACACCACAGAAGTGTGACTGAATTTCTCCCAAAACATTGCTACCCTTTACTGTTCTACAAAAATATTAGAACAGTAGAGCAACAGAGCCCCGACAGACTACTGACTTTTAATAGTAAAGAATTGTCATAAAAGGGCAACAGCAACATGTTTCTGTGGGAAATATAGGATACACACATTATGCCTGTTTTGAAGACCTCATTTCTCTTGCTGAGAAATTTCCCTCACTATGGTGCTAACTCTGGATGATACTAAAATTATGAAGGCCTTCATTCCAAGCATATATTTATTATAACAAATTGTGAGAAGAGCAAGACATTCTCACAATCACAAAATGTTCATGAAATTAATTGTGATTTTAATCATAAATCATGAAGTTAAGCGAAAATGTAAAATCACATTCTCTCACAGATTTTATATAAACAGTAATGTATCAACTATACTGAAACATATTGCTAACACTTTCTTGCTTCCTTCATGTATTATACATGCAAACAATAATAGATTTCTACTCAGCACATATCAATACAAAAGATTTAACTAATTACTATCTCACTCTTCCCTAGATCTGTATTCAGATGACTTAATATTTTTGGACATAGAGCAGTTATATTTTGTCCTAATACTTTTCTTGAATTTTTTATTAATATACAAAACAAACTTTCCATTAGTTAACAGTTATATTTATTTTCTAAGATATAATAATGACTGTGGTTTTATTTTTTATTAAAATGTTCATTTTCAGTTATGATATGGGAAAAGATGAGGTAATGTTTTATACACTATATGAGGAGAAAAGAAGCGTTAAGGAAATACAATACTTTGCATCAATGTATCAATACTTCAGCAGCTTAAATGAATTTAACTAGGAAGTATGTATGTGACAAGAATAAAATAAATATGTCCTCATTTTATTCACAAGTGTTCATAGCATAATGAAGAATTCACTATGGTGAATGTCACTATGTCAATGACAACACTCAAAATGTTCTACACTACATTAGGGGACATTAAAATAACTAACAAAAAACAGGTATGTTTGTGTTTAAATTAACACACACAACAAATTACAAAAAAAGACATATCATTAAAGAATCATTGAGCAGGCAGATGATTTGGATTGAAGCCCTAAAGACCTGTCCACGACAAAGAACGAACATCTCATTCCATGTTTAATTTTGTTTACAAGGAAAGCTTTGAACGCATGCTTTTATAGTAAGTCTTTTAATGTTTGGAAAGCCTTGCAAGGTTATGGCACACGTGACTTTCTCCAGAATGCTTTAAATCAAACTTTGCTTTCATAAGTGAAAGGATTTTGTGACAAAAAAGTATGTTGGCGATTCAAGCCAAAATTGTCACAAAAATCACACCCTACGACAGACTTCACAGGGGATTTATTGGAGAAGGGGAATGACAGAAAAGGCTGCTTCTAAGCAGGGAATGAAAAAATAGGAGAGACCAGACCAATGGCACGGGCTGTATAGAGGTATGGATCATGGATCATGTGCATAGGGAAAATATGAAAAGGTGCAAACATGAGGCAGTAGCAATTAAGCGGCCATGGCGCTGAGATACTGAAGTCAGGGAAGAATCTAACTCTGGAATATGGGCAATTCTTCATTGACTAACGATAAGACAATTACACTCCCAGAGAAACCCAAACTGTTCAACAGAATTTTCATCATTTGCCAAAGAGTTAATCAAAAGTCATACTAATGATGTACAGAGCAGGCTAGGAGGGCTCATTCAAACTGCAGTTTAATCATTTGGTTTTCCACAGAGTGCAGCTTATAGATAATAAAATAAGTATTGGCAGGTTGCTATGTTTTTAGCCCTCAAAAGGCAACCCATCAAAAATTAAATAATAACTATTTTACAAACATGTTAAAGTCTCAAAGTGTGGGAAGATTTAGCAGTTGTAATCACCTTATATAATGCATGTAATAAATTGTTTTATAAAGTGAATTGAGAATTAACTTACGGATCTGGTGATCAAAGTTTATGAATCTTGTGCTACCTATAGGGATGAAAATCTTTGCAAGTTATTTGAACTGATGCATCTCACTCACTCAAAAAATAAATAGAACATTGTGACTAATTCTGTGCATAATTAAACTCACTTTTCTTTTTTATACATATGCATTTTATTCTATATATTTAGCACGTGCCTAATTGCCACAACACGCTAAGACTTATGTAGCTTTCAAGGCAAAATGAAAATGAACTTGTACCTTAAGCTGTGTTATGCTGTTTTCATGTGTGATGAGATTGTTTCGTACAATATAACTGGGTATAAAGAATACCGTAAGATAAAGGGAGGAGAGGAAATCAAATGTGCTTTGATTAACATGAGGGGATCACTAATAGTGATTCCCTTTGTCTCCAAACTGAACTATTGCAAACCGGCTTTCAATTTTTTTTGAGCATACAGATCTATATCCCAAAATGTATTATTTTTAAGTAAAGGGGGGGAAACCGCCTCCTTGTTTTTCAGTACAAAAACAAGTCAATTTCCCAGTAATGGAAATTATCTTTGTACTCTTATGAAAGAAGACATTTTAATGTGAATTGAAAATTTGATGGATATTCCGCTGTAAGATTTTGTAAATGCCACTTCACCCCATGACTAAATGAATAATAAACTTATTTCTTATATTTCTTTTTGTTCTATAGCTTAATGCTAATATTCAACTGAACAACTAGTAAGGTGGTATTCATGTAAAGTTTTCCAATTCCTCATCATTTCTTTCTGTGAAGAAGTCCTGGCTTTTCCCCTTTAGTGGTGTGTGTGTGTGTGTGTGTGTGTGTGTGTGTGTGTGTGTGTGTAAATGTCCTTTTTTTATTGGCATAGCCTTTAAATTTCACAAGTAGAGAGAACACAGAGTTGGGTTTTATACTGACTTAACAAATAACAATATCTTATGTGACAGTCTTCTCTGCCAGCGTTCTCTGGGGATTTATAAGCTTTGAGAATATGTTCTTTGTGGGTACCAATTACAACTTTTTAATTTAGGAAATTCAATTGGCAATAAAACATGCATTCATGAGAATATGTATTTTTAGCTTGTTCTATTATCGTTAGAATGTTATTTTGGAGACTATTTTATGTTCTTTCGTCTTCAATTGCTGCATACCTACTACATTTAAAGAAACAAATACATATATTTCAAGTATCCTTATTTCAAATTTAAAAGTAGTGTTACAAAAATTATGACCCTTGAATATAATGGATTTTTAATTTTCACAAATACATACATGAACATAATTTATTTGTAGATTTAACAAGTAAATATATAAAAACTCCTACTTTATAATAGATGGAATGTTTTGTCACTTTTTTCTCATTTCCCATATTTATATAAGTTTCATGCATGTTTATAGAGCATTGTGGGCCTCACTCCACCCTCATTATTATATTTTGCAGTAGATGGGAACTAACATAGATACCCACAGCTAGACAGCATGCAGAGAGTGAGAGATTTTGGAGAACTCAGTTCTAAGCCTTCCACAATGCTCAGCTAACTCTGCAGAAGGACAAAAGAGTGTTGACCTAAGGCGAAGAGTGACTCCATGGAAGGAGTGTCATGCAAGCAGAATAGATCTAATGGATATATTAATTCGCTGTCATGGAGACTACATTTGTAAGTTCTGCACAATTTAACCCAGACAGGGAGAAGGGGGGCGGGGAGAGTATATAACATTGGTTGGACCGAAAATTGGACAGGATCTGAGAGAATCTTGGGGAAAAGAAATATAATAAAAATATCGTATAATTGCTTTTCATTAAAAAAGAGGCAAAAAGAAAGAATAAAGATTTTGGTCATTTCTCACTCCATTATCCTTTCCCTTCTCCCCTCTGTTTGGATTCAACGTTTCCCAAATGGTTCTTCCCCTTTATGTCCTTGTGCCTGTGTGACCTGGCGACTTTAACTGGAGTCTTACAAAGACACTGACCAGAAGTCATTTGCTACAGCACAGACTTAATGAAAATGACTGAGTAGCGGTGAAGGAGAGCAAGAGTCCTAAGACCGAACAATATGCAGTGTCAGGAAGTGTTCTTGGCAGAACTGTTGAATCTGCTGCAGCTGTAGCTGTCATTTCAGATTAAATTATTCTAACTTTTCCCTTTCATTTTTATTCATTTTGTCATTAGATATATGATAAGAACTTTAATTTGGCTAATGATTAATGTATTGATTGGTTGATTGATTGATTGCTTTTCACATACGTAGGAGTTGCACATGGGTTCTCGTATATACTAAACAATTTTTGCACTATAAGTCTACAGCCTGAAAATTATAATAATATGCAAATTAGCAAATTCAATATATCTTTAATCACACATTATTCTTTATTAAGTATTTTACTACAAATGGTTTCACTTTTATGGAATAAAGCAGCAAGGTCTTTGAATTAAGACATCATGAGTAAGTTCTAAAAAGAGATTTTTGCTTATCATAGATTATAGTGTGATTCACTTTGTTTGTGTGTTTATTTTGTTTTGTTTCTGAATCAGAAGATATTTTATATGATTTTTCCTTTAATTGAAAATAGATTATTTTCTCATACAATATATCCTTATTACAGTTTCCTCTCCCTCTAGTCCTCATAGTTGGTCCCACCCCTCTCCCATGCAGGTCCAATTTTCTCTCATTACAAAAGAACAGGCTTCTAAGACATAACAGGTAAACACGGCAAAATAAAACTTAAGTGAAAATAGCCATCAAATAGAAGTTGGACAAGAAAATTGAAGTGAAGGAAAAGAGCTCCAAGAAAAGCCCATGGTCCTTAAGAGCATGGAGAATGTAAACTTCTATTTCACTACGTTAAAATTTTAATTTTCACTCTATGCAAAATCATGGTCAATTTAACAGAATAAACAACCATAAAAGTAGTAATTATACAAAAATTAGGTAAAGATTACATCAGACTATCCCAGTGAGGGCAAGAGAGTTCATTCCATCCACTTTACAGGCTCTACTTTTCCTGTGTCTACAAAGCTCTTTTAATTGACACAAAATCAGTCGTAATCAGTGTGAGAGAGAGCCTGATTTTATTCCAATTAAATTTTATTTATGGGCAATTAAATGTGAATCTCATGCAGATTTCATTTATCACAGAGTATAATACTTGATTTCAATTTGTTTTCAGTCTTTTTTTTTTTTCTTTCACTGTTAAAGGCCAATAAAATATGCTGGTAAAAGTTCCCAGTGAGAGTCTGAAAACTCAAGACCCGATCCAGGACACAATAGTCTTCATGATGGAAGAAGAGAACTCATTCCTATTAGTTTTCAGTTGTCGCCTTCACACTCACACTGTGGCGCACAGACACACATGCACATGCACACATGAATCCACATGTACAGGTGGTCTCACACACACACACACACACACACACACACACACACACAAACACACACTTTTACATGTAATAAAGGTTGCTCAAAAGTTGTCAAACTTGCTAGAAGGGATTGTTTAAAAAGTCTGCATTACTTTCCTGCTGTCACTATAGAGGTATAATAATTTGAGCAGTTGAAAACACTAGAATTCAATTCTCTCAGAGTTCTGGAAAGCCCAAATGTGAGAACTATTTCGCCAGGCAGAGATAAAGGTGTTGGCAGAGCTGTGATGCCTACAGAAGCACATGGGAAGAGTTTATTCTTGTCCCTTCTAGCTTCCAGTAGCTTCTGGCATTTGCTGTCATCTCTACATTTTTCTCTTCATAATTGGTCCCTAGTGTGATATTGTCCTTCCTTCTTCCAATAAGCTCTACCATCTACCAACAGTCTTTTTTAGGAGTCTGTTCTGGAAAGTTTTTCAAAAGATAAACCATGAAAGTTTTCTTCCTGTATTTGATAAATAAGATTTTTTCCAACAACTACAAAAAGAGATAAATACTCAGAGAACACAAGATACTATGGATGCAGCTTTAGAGGTAAAAATTCAAATAAATAGTAACAAATTATAAAAATGCATTTTGGCTATGAGCAATGTTTTGTTCTTTGGGAAATGAAGTAAATGGTAGACACTGGTAAGTTATGAGTCTGAAAAAGCAAGCACAGAAAAGGAATAATTAGCAATCAAGCTAAGACTTTTTCTAATTGCAATGGTATCAAGATGTGGATAGATATATAGTTGTTTTGGTTTATTTGTCTGTTCTTTGAGTTTATCAATATGGAAATAATAAAGTTGGTTATTGCAAATTATTCTGACTATATTTAATGTTTCTTTTCAATAGATGACATAGTGAAGAGTGAATACTAAATTATAATATCCTTGATTATCGTATGTAATAAATAATTGAGAAAATATAGTATGAACTTCATTAGATGGTATTCAGAAATTGGGCACATGGAACTTCATTTGTAAGTGATCTGGTTTGCAAGCTTGAGCATGTAGTGATGTGTAAGCATCAGGCAAATACTCAATGCAGCCTAATATGCATCAGTTGGGTTAAATATACTTGATAGTTCTTAAGATGTAGTAAACTATGTGGTTTCTTACTAGGGACTTTAAGTTGTATGACAGAGAACTTGACATAGCAAAACAATCGGGTAAAGCAACTACTGGCTAAAACGTAGAAGGGTTAAGCATTTAGTCAACTTCTATTATGTTATATTGCACAAAAGAGCTGTGTATTGAGGAAGCATGCCCCGCCCCCATCCATCTTTAGTAGTACAATGTCCTGTGCAATGAGGCTTCTGCCATCTGAGACAGTGAAAGTACCCTGCAGTTTACACATGTAGTGTAGGTAGATCTGAATTTGTCAAATGATTGGGTGTCAAGTCAGAATGAAAAAAGAAAGTTATTCCTTAATTTAAAGAGAAATACTGAAAAAAAGTGTGTGTGTGTGTGTGTGTGTGTGTGTGTGTGTGTGTGTGTGTGTGTCCTCTCATGCTTTCACCAAAGGATGCTAAGGAAGGAGTTTGGGAAGCTTTGAATGCAAGTATTACATTGCCCCAAATAAAGTACTGGAAGGACAGTTTCCCTATGAAGCATGCCAGGAAAAAAAAAAGAAAGAAAGAAACAACTTTTGAAAGTGTCAATTACTCAGTCTGAATAAATCACAAAGGGTGTAAAAGTCTTTATGTCAAATACAAATTATGAAACAAACCATAATTTCAGTTTTATAACTACTGGTTTTTCAGAAGTTTGTGATAAATTGCAGCTATGTAGTACAAGTGTCAGTATACCAAGAAGAGTATAGAGAGATATAAGAATTTTTAAGCTTTTATTAATCAAAACTGAGAAATACAATTGAAATTAATGAAAAGGAAAAAGATAAGAAAAACAAACACAGAATCTTAGGGAATAATATTTTCAAATGATATTTGATATTTAGAGGAAGAGTTTAAGAAAATGAAGCAGACAGCATTTAAAGTGTCTGAACTTTACAACAAAATACCAAGTTAAGTGAATAGAATATAACAGAAGAACACACAAGATTATCAAGTTGAATTAGAAACATGCATTCTACTATCATGAAGAGGAACCTGGGAACTAACACAACATATTAAATACAAAGGAACCTGTAAACTCATTATGCTTTTGCCTGAAATTTTCTTTATTTACTTTTAAAATCAATATTCTTATAAAATACTGAGTTGCAAAAAGATTCTTAGCTGAAAGACCTTGGGTTTAGGTTTTTGGCAAGTATTGGTAAATGTAATGCAATAATGCTAGGTCCACGTTTTAGCACATGCTCAAACAGGTGATACAATGGGAAAACAATAGGGATATTGATGTCCAGAAGTGGAGAGGACACTCTCCAAACACGAATTAAAGGTTTGAAGCCAGATTTATCAGAGTAATGACATTTATCTACTTTCAGGGGCAGGATGGACAAGCAGTTTTTTAGTCTTCTGTGATAATCCATAAGTAAATGATTGTAATTTAGTGCATTTATAAAACAATGCATAACTGATTTCAACAACAACACATCCAAAGTTTAGCAAATTACAAGTTATTTGAAGTTTGACAAGAAAAAAAACAAAAGCTTTGTTCTATGCTGTTTTTTTTTTCTGACTATATTTAATTAAAGAGCCCATTATTCACAGCATGTCCATTAATTTCCTTTGGACCAAGTGTGAAATGTCTTTCTAAAGCAGAGTGTGAGGCTCTTGATATCAGTGGAGATAAATTGGCTGAAGTTGCTGAGAAAAACTCTTTGGTCAGAAAACAAAACAAGTCAATCATATAATGTGTTGGCATTGATCCATGGGTATTTGCAATTCAAGTCTTATTTTTTGACCAAGTGAATAAGTCTCAAAGAATGCAAATAAATTAATTCTAGCAAAATAATTAAATAATTCAAGTTGGCCACAGCAGGAAAGACTATGGCAAACCATCTTTCAGCCAAAGCAAATTGATAAAGTCTCTGCAGAAAGCTATTAAGTATTTGGAGGCTATTAAAATGGTATCCATTAATATTAAGCAGGTAAAATTGTTGCCAAGAATATGCAGTATAGACCAGTAACCTTAAACAAAACAGTCACAAAAATTTAAAACAGGTAATTTTTGAAAAATTACCTTTCCATAAAGAATTTAATTCATTTGAAGTCATAAGAATGGGAACAAAACTACTTTGACTGGAGTTCTCCTAAGTAGAGAGACAAAGGAATCCACATTGAGAAAAATTCACATAATGACCCAGAGTAGCAGCAGGCTGTCAGGTAGCCAGGAAAGTGCTAGACCTTCACCAGTAGTTGATGTATCAGCCTCCAGAACGGTGCAAAGAAAAATTTGAAATGGCTGGTGTAACCTGTAGATACATACCCTAAGTAGTTACTCCTGCAATCTTAGTATCTATGCAAAACAAGAGAGGGAAGTAAAGTAAAAGAAAAGATAGGCCACCATGACAAACTCTTTTCAAATTTTTTTGTATTAGTCTAAAATAAAAGAGCACCTATCCTTGGACTACTCTCAGTGGAAAAGTGAGGGTTTGGTATTTTCTCTGTAATAAATCATTTCATCCTTAGAATAACACAGTGAGCTAGACAGCACCGTGCTCACTTTGCTAGTGAAGGCCTACGAGTCTTATGCTCCCTAAGTGACTTGTGTAAATTCCCAGGTTTTAGGAAACCTAAAATGTTATTCAAGCAGTGTGAGTTTGAGAGCCCAATCAGTAATTTCAATGTTAGCTCTCAATCAACACAGCAAATACTGGGGTGGATTTCACATATGTTTTATCTTGCTGTAACCACTATATAGGATGTATGAAAATGTGCATATATTTGTTGAAGGAGGATTACTCTTAATATTTGTGTCACTAAGGGAGGCTCAGGATTTACTGATCCACCTTAAACTGATATTCACATGGAACCCATCTCCACTTTGGCCTCCAAAGCTCTCATTTTGAATATTTTACAAGCAAAGTAAAACCTGTAGTTACTATGTCTATTGTAATGGTTTTGTTTTGGTTGTTTGGTTTTTGGTGTGTGTGTGTGTGTGTGTGTGTGTGTGTGTTCCTACTGCAGAGATGGGTATTAAACCCATGGCATCACACAAATATTTTGCCATCAAGATACGTCATTCACTTCTTTATTTTTTAAAGTGACATCTAACACTATTTAAATTAACTGAAATTAAAATGATATATTAAGTTTACATTTAGCAAACTGTAATCTGCTCAGTATGCATTTCTTAGTCTACGTCAGAAAATTTTATTAGTAACAACTTAATAGCAATTAAATAAACTTCCAGCAGGGCACTCTAGCCAGAGAAGCAAGTAGACTAAGTATAGAACGTCAGTTCTCACTACTGCCTTCCAAATCCAATAACCCTGGTGTTTCCCCCACTCTGAAAAGACCACCTGATGTGATCTACCTTCTCCAGCTCCAGTCAATCACACAGATCTTCCCCTTTGAACTTCCTTCCTCACAATCATTGCTCTATCTCAGCCCCTAAATCTAAATGGCATTCCTTGGGACATCAAAGACTACTCTGGCCAGGGAAGCAGGTAGACTAACTGTTCCTACTTCTCTAGGAACTCACAAGCAGCACGAGAAAGAGAAGCAAGTTATTCAGCAATGCAGGTAAGCCATCTTAGGATCTTCTCTCTCCCTCCTTTTCTCTATTTCCAGCTCCCCAGTCTCACTGCTATATCTGCAGCCTGTACCATAGTCTGTCCTCACCATCTGCCTTCATTCTATGGAGACTAAGCAGATCCTGGTGGAACTTGTTGATCTTTTCCTACTTGAAACATATCAACCTAGCCAATTCTGATTCCTAAGTATTGGCTCCTCATATCTTAGGATCTCATTTTTACCTATAACTCTTGGTGGCTATGCCAATCAAGATTTCAAAATAATTTCATACCTGGCAATACAGAGTAACCACAGTCTGCTAAGAAAGGGCAACAGAACCTATAGGACAAAACACCATCCATCATTACAGGGCCAGATATCAGAACCTACAGTTATAATCTTCCCAGTCACAGGAGCCCAGACACCAGCATAAAAAAAAATCAATCAAAACAGCAGAATCATATGTATCCACTAGAGCCTAGAAACACTACTACCCTGAATATTGCAACACATATGATGCACAAGAAAAAAACCTTAAAAAGCCTTTGTGAATATAATAGATATCATTAATGGGGAATGAATGAATGCATTAAAGAAATTGGTGGAATGAATAAAACTATTTTAATCATGAAAGTGGCAATCAAATCAATAAAGAAAACCCACGCTCAGAGAAATCTTAACATTAAAAACAGCAGCTCAAACAGGAAACTCCAAGGCCATCTTCACCAACAGATTACAGAAGATCCAGGAAAGAACCTTGGACTTGAAATATGCAGGAAAATAAATGAATACTTTGCTCAAAGAAATTATCAGTCCTATAAAACTCTTGTAATAAACCATTCAGAAAATCTGAGACACTATGAACATAGTAAATATAAGAGTAACAGGAATAGAGGAAGGAGAGGACACATAAGTCAAAGGTACATAAAATATTTTTCACTAAGTCTTAGACATTAATTTGCCTGCCTAAAGAAAGAGACACTCATCAAGGTACAAGGAACATTCAGCACAATAAATATTTTAGATCAGAAATGAAATTTCACTGAGAAGAGAATAACCAAAACACCAAATATAGAGAACAAGAAAGAATATAAAAAAGATGCAGCAGAAAACAATCAATAAACACATAAAGTCAGACCTATTAGAAGGGCATCTGACTTCATGATGAAGATGCTGAAAGAAAGAAGATATGTCCACATGTCATTCAGAATTTAAGATACCACAGATAACAGTTCAGAGTACTATGGCCTGCAAAATTTTCAATATCACTACAAGAAGAAAATAAAACTTTCTAAGATATAACCAAATTTAAGCAACATCTATCTACAATCCAGGCCTTATAGAAGGTGGTAGAAGGAAAACAACAACCTAGAATGGTTAAGCACACAATACATAAAATTTCCCAGTTTAGCAAATTAAAGAAGGTAATAACACACCATCACCACCACTGTCACCATTACCACCAAAACCACCAACATGGCAAGAATAACAACAATAACAGGAATCAAAATATCTGCTTAAGGATATCCCTGCATAACTCAGCAGTAATTTCAATTCCCTCATAGAAAGACACAAACAATGGTTTGACATACAAGATCCACTCTTAACCCTGTATTCATGAAGCACACCTTAACATTACCTCTGGATAAAAGGATGGAAAAAAATATTGCAAGTAAATGGACCAAAGAAGAAAGCTTTTGTAGACATTTTAATATCTAACAAAATAGACTTCAAAATCAAAACTGAGTAGAAGCATATTCATCATTCAAAACAAACAAAGAAGCTATTGCAATTCTTTATATTTATGCAGCAACCAAGTTCATAAAAGTACTTGCAACAAAGTTCATAAAAAAAGGAGGACTATAGTTCAAATCACATATTGACCCTCTTACATTGATACATTTATATTGTGTCAGACTCCAATGCACTATTCTCATCAGTAGACACATCATCAGACAAAACTTAATGGAGAGATGCTGAAGCTAACTGACATTATAAAACAAATGGGTATAACATATTTACAAAACACTTCTCCTAGACCAAAATAATATACCTTTTTCTCAGTACCTTTGGGAGCTCTCCCCAAAATTGACTATGTATCCAAATAGAAAAGCAAATCCTCCAAAATTCAAGATAATGAAAATAAAAATATTCATACCATCTTAGTACCACAAATTGAATGTGAATATCAACATGGTAAGAAACAGAAAGCTTATAAACTCATGGAAACTAAGTCACAACTGAACAAAAAATATGATAAAACATAAACGAAGAAAGACCTGAAAGACTTTATAGAATTGAAAGTGAAAATACAACATATAAAAACTCATGGAACACGATGAAGATGTTTAAAAGAGGCAAGTTTTTATCACTAAATGATTATGTTTTTTAAAAAAGGAGAGATCTCATGCTAGTAACTTGGGAGTGCACCTGACACCACTAGCAAAAAAAGGAGAAATAACACAGAAAAATAGTAGAGTAGCACCAAATAATCTAATTCAGGGCTGAAATAAATAAAATACAAAAAACAATACAAAGAAAAAAATGAAACAAAGGAATGGGTGTTTGATAAAAACAAAAACAAAAGGAAACAAAGAAACAAAAAACAATGATTGTCAAATCCCTTTCCAAATTAGATAAGTTTAGCAAGATCCAAACTGCCACATTTAAATGTTGTAAAAAAAAAGATATAAAAGGAGAGACCTTGGATATCAAAGACCCATATATATATACATGCAGCAGACATCAATACTCTTCAAGTCATTCCACAAATACGGACAGAAAGAACATTTCACAATTCTTTTTATGATCCAAGTTATCATGATATTCAAACCCCATAAAGGGATACCAAAGGAAGGGACTGTCAGAGCAAATTCACTTATGAAAGTAAATATAAACATTTTCATTAAAGCACTTGCAAACAAAATAAAAGAACTCATCACAAAAATAAACCAATATTATTAAGTAGGCTTTATCCAAGATGTGTATGTGTGGCTCAAAATATACAAACTAACATACATCATTACTAAAATAAACTGAAGAAAATCATTATCATCTCTTTAGATTCAGAAAAGACCTTTGAGAAAAGTTCAATAACCCTGCATCATAAAAGCCCCATATGTATTAGGGATACATGGAACATACCTCAACATAATAAAGGCAGATGAAATCAAGCCCAAAGCCAATATCATCACAAATGGAGAGAAATAAAGAGAACCATTTAATTCAAGAACAAGACAAGGTTGTCCAAACTCTTCATACCTAGTCAAGATAGTTCTTAAGTCTTAGGTAGGACAATAAGATAACTGAACAAGATCCAAATTAGAAAGAAATATGTCAAACTATCTCTATTGGCAGTTGATATAATAATATGCATAAGTGACCCAACAAATTACTTTGGAAAACTGTCACAGTTCATAAGCAATTTCAGCAAGATAGCTGGGTACAAAATTAACTAAAAACATCAATAGCCCTCCTATATACAGATGGCAAATAAATTGAGAAAGAAATCATGGAAGTTAACACCTTTCTTATTAATCTCAAACAATATAAAATGTTTTTAAATATTTCTAACCAATTCAGTGAAAGAATTTAAGATATAAACTTTAAGTCTTTGAATAAAGAAAATGAAGAAGATGTCAAGAGATGGAATTATTTCCCAAGCTCATGGATTAACAAGCTACAGATTCAATATCCCCATCAAAATTCTAGCACAATTCTTCACACATTTTGAAAGGATAAACTTCATCTTTGTATAGTAAAAGAAACACTGAGTATATCTAAAATAATTCTGTATGAAAGAACTGCTGCTGGCATCATCGTCCTCAATTTCAAGTTGTTTAACAGATCTACAGTTATTAAAAAAAACAAATACTGTTGGTACAAAAACGGGCATGTAGACCATTAGATTAGAATTGAAGTCACAGATATAAATCGATAGACTTATGGAAGCCTGATTATTTTTTATAAGGAGGTCAGAAATACTCAGTAGAAAAAAAACACAGAATCTTTCACAAATGGTATATTTCTACATGTAGAAATAGATCTATACCTTGATCGTGCCAAAGACTCAAGTCCAAATGGATCAAATTTCCCATTATAAAAATAGAAACACTGAAAATCAAACAAAAAATAGAAACAGGTACTCTGAACCTGATAGAAGAGAAGATATGGAATGTCCTTAAACACATTGACACTGGAGCAGACGTTTTGAACAGAACCCTGATAGTGTAGGCACTAAGATCAACAAAAAATAAACAGGCTCTCATGAAACAGCAAAGATTACAGCAAAAAAAAAAAATTGTGATTCAGACAAAGCAGCAGCCTACAAAATAGCAAATTATTTTTTTCAACTATACATCCAGTAGAGGGCTAATATCCAAACTATAAAAAGAACCCCAAAAATTAATTTCAGGAAAAAAATAACATAATTATTGCATCAACATTTTTCTTGATTGGGCTGTTTTTTGAGAGACAAGCAGAGATTTGTGAGGCTCCTTTACGGGAGTCTTCCTGACTGAGCATGAGTGGTAAAACACTGCATGGCTTTTTTAAGAAGCCTTACTAAAAATTGAATGGTGTGTACGGGCAGCTGGCAATAGCAGTGACCACATCTCCAAGCTGGCAGCATGTTTCTTGATGGCAGAATAAACCAAGGCTATGGGCACAGCTCTAACTGCTGACAGTAAATGTACCCCTGCCACCTTGGGTAGACGGTGGTTAAAACAAATGTGGCTTTCATTTTACCAATGCTGTTTTTTAGCAGATAAAAGACTCATCGCCAGAAAAAAATAAAGATTTATGATAAAGAAGATTAAGATAAAGAAAAACCTCTAAAGGTTTACAGTGTGTTTTCAAATATAGATAGGCTTGGCAGGGAAAAAAAAGAAACAGGATAAAGTGGTTTAAATAAATAGAAAAAAAGAGAGTAGCTGTGTGTGGTTGCACATGCATTTAATTCTAGCACTTGGGAGACAGAGGCAAGCAAATATCTGTGATTTCAAAGTGAGCCTGGTGTACAAAGTGATTTCCAGGGCAGCCAAAGTTACACAGAGAAACCCCTGTCTCTCTCTCTCTCTCTCTCTCTCTCTCTCTCTCTCCTCTCTATATATATATATATATATATATATATATATATATATGTAAAAGAAATAGAGTATTTTAAAAAGCCACGTTAAAATGGAAAACACACAGAGAGTCTGGATACTGTATGCTATTGTGTTGTCTTTGAATTGCTCAATTGCTAAGGAAGGAACAACTACTAAAATACACTTAATTATTAAGGCTGCTGAATTAATCCAATTTATATATTTTAAAAATGCTTCAACTTCCAAATTTAAGTCCAAGGACAGATTACAGGAAAAAAGAATTTTTATTTTTGTTTCCACAGAAAATGAAAAGAATTGTTTGATCAAGCAAGACCTCCTTAATCAGTGTCCCAGGTGATCCAACGTTCAAAACAGCTGGAACAAGACAGTCTTGCAGACCACTACAGCCAGGATTTCTGGGCCTTCTTCTGGGCCAGGATCCCAAAGACAGCACCCCCTAACAGCAGGAAGTAGTTTGGAGGAAAAAAATGCCCGCATGCCCAAATATTGTTTATAAATGTTTTCATTTAAATGGAGTTGGTTATAAATGGTCAATGATCAAAACCAATTTCTTTTTAAAATAAAATAGAAATGAATACTATCTTGTGGAATGGATTTTCAGTTATAAATAAAAAAAATTTAAGGTCAATTTTGTCATAAGTGTATCTCTCCTCTTGTTTGTATTGTATGTATATAGCTCATTTAAAAATGTAATGTATGATTTGGTACAGATTATAGATACTTTTCTATAATAAGTAGATAGGAATTCTAGATGTATAGAGATATATTGAGATGAATAAATATTCTTCAAACCTTTCAAAGGCCTAGAATACGGCATTTAAAATGGTTTAGGGTTTTACTTAATAGTGAGGCAGAACTGCAACTGCATCAGAAGGGAAGATGGACATCGAAGAAACGCATTATGGAGTTCACATCCTGTATGGCAAAACTAGTCATTTGGGCAAGAAATTGCCCTTGTCTGGACAGTTTGACTTTATGCTGTATAAACTGGGCATGCAGGACCCACAGGAACGTGACTGCTGATGCAAGATGAACAGTGGTTTAGGATTCCTGCTTCATGGAAGAGTCTGACAGACAGTCTGCAGATACAAAAAAAAAAAAAAAATGACTGACAAACTGCCAGCAGAGTTGTAGAAGGCAAAGAAGATAAAAAGATTCAGGGCCTGTGTTCCGATGAAACAACACCATGTGGAAACATTTAGATTGATAGAAACGGGTTAAAATTTAAGACAGAGTTACCCAATAAGTAATGCTAGCAACAGGCAAACAGTTTTATGTCTAATACAAGGTCTCTGTGTGTTATTTGTGGCTTATGCAGCTATGGTACCAGGTTGGCGGGTAAGTGTCCTGACATCTACATGTTTCTAAATCTTTCTCCTTGTATTTCTTTAATATCATTATGCAATATCCTTTGTGTAAAATTTGTTGTTTTCAATGTCCTTATTCAGCAGTAACTTTTTCATTTTGCATGGCATTTTGAGTTGATAGTTACATTTAATTTAGTGTTTTATTTTACTACCTTTGTGAAAAATTTCTCTAACTTTTCTTAGGATTCAGAAATGAGAGTCATGTATCCCCTTCACCTTGCTAGAGCTCAACGTAGATCCTGCTTTCTACTTAGTGAGAAAGGAATTGTGAGTTGCAAAGAAATGAATAAGGTAATTGGCCATCTGTTGTTAGTGATCGAATGTCCCAGAGAGGACTTGTCATTCCTGACTGTGCCTTGTTCTTTGTAAGCAGGAAAGACAGATTCTCAAAGCACTTGGCAAGCTTGTTTATTTGGTAGGATGTGCCAATATTACTCGACATTATATTTAATGGGCCACAGTCTGCAATGTATTCATTTAATAATATGTTTGGCCTAATAAGATCATTAGTGAAGAGAATAATCAATCATAGTGATATATTGTGACCTTTCACGCAGTTGAAATTGTGATCATCTCAGGTGATTTATGATACAGACACAGATTGGGAGGAATTTACTGTGTCTCAAGTATGCTATGTAGGAAATCACTGTACACATGTAGATTCTGTTCATTGACACAGCTGCAGATGACATTGTTTGCTATGCACAATTGCAGTCTACTGCATTTAACAGGAACAATATCCAGTCTTTAAAATCATGAACCATCATCATGTTTGTTAGTAGAGGTAATATGTTAATTGTTCTGTTTCCTTTTTAAATTATAATGTTGTATTAGTTTTTTGAGTTTCACAAATGCATTCTAATATTTATTTATCACACTACCCAAATCCTTCCAGGTTCTTGCCCTTCCCTATGCATGAAACTTCACTTATTCCTTTCCTTTCCATTTCTTTCTCCCTCTTCTCACATCAACCATCGATCAAAAAAAATTGCCACATGGGTTTGTCCACAGAACAATATGATAGGAGACTTTTTTTCCACGTGGTCGTCTTATCGGGGAGCTGCGGCAAGCGTCCTCTCTCCTTCCCGGGCTACATCTCGACCCCGCCTTCTACTTCGTCTTTCCTCCTCCTAGTCTCCTAGCCCCACCTATCTAGTTTTCTATTGGCCACAGTGCTTTATTAACAAGTATGAGAAACATATATACAGAATAACATCTCCCATCACAGTAGTTAACATGGAAGACTAATATTGAACATATATATACTCATAAATGAAATCTCAGTGCTAAGTATGGGATTCCTATAGAGGAACTGTTGATCAGGGAGATCCTGGAGCCTCCCAAAATGGAGAAGTCTTTAGCCATTCCACTTATTTGCTCACCAGAACTAGACAGGAAGACAATATTTCAAAAGACACCACATAGTTTGATTGCTAGTTGTACAAGAATCAAACAAAAACTTATAACCCCGCAGACTGGCTTAAAAGCTTCAAGCTACTTGGGGATGAAATGCATCAATAGTCTTATCTAATTTCACCTTAACAAACTTCAGTAAAAATCTACCAGTCAAGGTACCCCACCTGTAAAAGAGTGGGACAATTATTAGGAAGATAACTGACTTCTTTCTGGCTGGATTTGAGGACTAATGTTTGTCAACTCAACTACATCACCAATGAATCTATACCAAACTTTTTAACAAAAACTTAGAAAGAGAAAAAAATATGAAATAAAATAATCAACACTTCCAACCTGGTTTTTTTTTTTAATGTAGGAATGAGACATGACGTTGAGATGATCTCTCGGGTAATATATTATTTACTGTAATTCCTTGATATGAGAGAACTATGGTGGATATAAAGAAGATGGTAAATTAAATTAATAAATGGATAAGAATATCTGTAAAGTGGGTATTGCTATTTGGGATCTTCTTACATGAGACCTAAATCAAGCCCTAATTCAAGCAGTCTGTCTGAGTGAGCAGAGGAGCTGAGAGAAGGAAGTCAGGGAAGTGAGCTACAGATATGTATAAGATTTCCAGTTAAGGCACATACTCACTATTCCTGAGTCCCCTGAGACACCTGTAGATCACATATAACTGAATATTTTCTCTCCAAAGAAATAGTAAAGGTATATCAGTTCATTTATGAATCCCTTTAATCATTAGATTGCTGGGAGATGTTATTCTGTAAATATGTTTCTCATACTGGTTAAAATAAAGCCCTGTTGGCCAATGGGAAAGCAAGATAGGAGGGACTAGGAAACAAAAAGAAAAGAGGAAGTGGAAAGGAGGAGTCAACATGGAGAGCCCGGAGAGGTAGCATGCCAGCTCACTGACACCAGGTAAGATGTGCCACATGGAAATACTTAGAATAGTAGAAATGGGTTAAACATTAAGACGCAGCTAGCTGGAAACAAACTAGTACCTGGCCAACAGATTTATACCTAATGCAGAGTCTCTGTGTGTTATTGGGGTCTGGCGTGGCGGTGGGACCAGGCCAGGCAGGTGGCAGAAAACTTATGCACTATATTACATGAAAACAATTCTGATACAATTTACTCCAGAACTTCTAACCTTGTCTTATGCTGAAGATCAGTATAGTACTAGGGATCAAGTTTTCATGAATTGACAGGTGGTAAGAGAGGGAACATTTCAGAAAAATATGAGTAAACTGAGTCCCATGGAACTGTCCTGAAGAGCAAATAATAGAAGAAATTGATAACTCAAAGAACAGCATGCTTCTTTAGTTCCATTATTCAAAAGTTTAATGTCTCCCTATTAAATGGTTAAATAACTATGTCTCTCTACATGCCTATGTGCTTTCTATCAGGATATGTTTTATATATATATATATATATATATATATTACATACATACATACATACACATACATATGTGTGTATGATTAAGTAGACAAAAAATATGATAATATACTTGAAGTTTGCAAGAGTACATCCTTATAATATTACAATATCCACAATATCTTTAAGTTAAATGTCAATATGTCAATAATAAAAATAATTTCTAAGCATATCTTGCTGTGTGTAAAATGGAAGGGACTGACACTTGCTTTTTAAATTAGTAAATGAATCCTTTGCTTTACCAACAAAATGCTTCTTAGCATACATAAAATAAGCATGCAATCCATGGAGTTTGAAATCTTAATTGTTTACAAAACTTATTAGACTATTTATACTTTACTAACATAATGTTTACTTTACTCCCAAGTTTATTGAATTTAAAATGTCATTATCTTTCTGAGACCAATTTAGCATGCACTGCACAAATGAAGACAGAGTGGTTTTTTTTTCATCATTCATCCTTTGTTTTATGTTCAAATTAATTGTTATTTGTGTTGTCAATAAATTTGCATAAAGGTGTGTCAGGACTTATCCATTACAACATAAAACAGGTACTTCATTATTTTCCAATTTATGTCAGTTTTGTATTTTGCATGATTAAGGCTTCCTTTGACATTCGTGATTTAAAAATAAAATAATAAATATTGGTATTTTAAGCCTATTAAATATGAGATAACCTGCTTATTTAATAGTGATTTCATCAAATACTAAGAATTGTTTCATCTCAAAATTTTATTTTCCTATTTTGAGATTGTGTACGTGTGTGTGAACATTAACACCTATGTAAACAGTGTAATTAAAATTGTGTCATGAAAGATTCATGAAGTTTCATGAAAAAATCCATTCCACTTCATGGAAATTAAGTAATAATTAATAAACTAAAAATTACAATTTATCTTTTAGCTTTCCATAACAGCTCTATCAAAATCTTGTTTTATTCCCAATTTTTAGTTGTTACCCAGTTTTCTTGGTCAAACTTTTTCTTTTGTAAAAATTTAGTAACCCATTGCCCCCAAATTAGTGAATTTAAAACAGTGAAATGCATTTACTCAGATTACTGGGAAAATACTCAACTCTACTCAAGGGCACTTTCCCTTTGAGGAATTTCTTTAAGAACACCCACCTTTTCAGGCTCCTGGTGTTTAGCTACAAACATGGACCATTTTGGCTTGTGTACCAGCATTCTCTTTATGTGTCGTCTGTTGTATCAACCAATCACACTTGTTTAGGGCTCACTCTACTGATTGTCTTAGTATGATTTCATTTCATTGACCTCATCAGAAAGTAATTTTACTACCATCACTCTCAGGGTTTGGATTTTGTATAAATTTTAGTGGAAAACATTATAAACGACAATTGCTTTGACTGACCATTACTAAAAGTTAATTCCTGTCTGCTTAGAGCAGTGTAGCATATTTTCTCACTATATTTTAAAGACAACGTGGGAAAATGTTGTTCTTCTGAGATCAACATCCTGTGCTCTGCCTTTCACAACAAGAAGCAAGCTGCAACCCTTGTTTCTATCAATGGCATCTCTTATCCAGTTTAACAGATTAATAGTGATATTTGCTGTCCATTGATGCTGGCATTTTAGGTACATTCTTTTCTACTGTCACACAGCAAACTCTGTTGACCTCATGAATCTGTAAGATAAGTTATCTCTAGGAACTTTGTTCATCTACGAACTCCAGATTCCCTCTCCAGAGAAACTACCACACATGACTCTTTGTGAATTGAATCCCCATGATCAGTAGAATTTAGTCATTAGTTTAGAGATAATCTACTCTCAATTTCCCTGTTCAGTTAAATTTATATTTAGTAAGTACCCAAATCTTGTGACAAAATCTTGGCTGAACAATAACCCTGATTATGATCATTTTTAACCACTATCTGTAACCATATAAGAGTGCACAATCAGATCTATCAAATGTAGGTTTATAGGTGCTGCAAATATATTTTCCCTTGTTTCTTTAGTCTTACTCCTTCTCCGGGGCTCATTTTATAAATTTTCCATTGTTCCCTAACTCTAAAATCAAATCTATCAACTACTCTTAAAATACAACTTCCAATTTCATAAAAAAGAAAAATCACTAGTGAAAATAGAGATGGGAAAGTTTGAACCTTCCCATCTAAACAGGTTAATGCTTGATATTATGAGTTCATATCTAATATTATAAATTAGTATTGTAATGTTTTGAGGTTTAATTGTAAATTTTGTTAAATTAGCATACACTCTAACATGACTAATTTTATTACCAAAATGACTTCAGAAAGAGAAAGATGATGATGATGAGAGAGTTCATGTGTGAGAGAGAGATAATTGTTCACACATACCTATGTATATGAGTAAATAAGGGGGGAAGACAAAGGGATGGGTTGAAGGTGGACTGATCTCTGAGTATATGCAACGTGTACTGGTTTAGAGCTAGCACACATCTTTAATCTAAAAAAAAAATCTTCGTGTACTTCACTGTGAAAACTACTACACTAATCAAAGGAAAGATAATATTTCTGAGTTTTAAAATCATTACTTTAGTAATTTTTAATGGGTAGCTTTTTGTCAAAACATGATATGACATCTACTTTTCTTTATTCTGTATATGATTTTGTTTTCTAAGGCTTGTATCTTTGCTTCCATGATTCTAAATGTATTTTATTGATATTATGATCATAACTTTAAACGTTAAAATTGTAAATCAACAAGTGAAAATAGAAGAAAATACATTATATTGCATTGTGATATGGGAAATTATTATCTTAAAATTATTAATTTACTACATTTAGGCAGTGGTTCTCAACTTGTGAGTCATGACTCCCACGGGGGTCACATATTAGATATCCTGAATAGCATGTATTTACATCATAATTCATAACAGTAAAAATTACAATTATTAAGTAGCAGCAAAATAATGAACTATATTAAAGGGTCATAGCGTTAGGAAATTGAGAACTACTATTCTAAGGAATGGCTTACTATACTAAAATTTCTACAGAGATTGTCATTATTTATCAATCTTAATAAATATTCCCAGTACTAGTAAAATATTTAATATGACCACAATAGTAGTTTTTAAAAGTACTTACCCTTCGGGAGGAGTGTACAGAGGTGGGCTGGGTTGGAGGCAGGGGTGCTTTAGGAGGGGTGAGTCGAAGAACTGTGATTGAAATGTAAAATTAAATTAAAATAAATAAATAAATATATAAATTAAATTACTTTTTCAAAAATATAATCCACTGCTTATTTAGAATTTATTTGTCTCCTATTGAGAAACAAATATCATCAAGGAATTTGATAAATGTCAAGGAATCATATTGCTTTATGTTTATTTAAGGTCACACACAAGACTACTGTACAACAACACACACACACACACACACACACACACACACACACACACACATATACACTAAAGGAAGTTATACCACTTGGGATAACAATGCTCCCCAGTAACCAGACTAATAAAATCTCAGTCTCAAGTATAAGAAACCTCTGTTCTGAGTAGTTGACCAGAGTATTCCAAGTGACTACTAAAATAGTATAGATTACTGATGTAGTCTTTAATTGTCTCTCAGGTGTGGAGTGTGGGCTCCTATTGCTGAAGACAATAAATTCAGAGCACAAGAATTGGATGGTTTGAGCTGAATTAGAACCAACACTCTTTAATTTTCTTTTTCTGTCTGTCATAGAGGAGTACAAAGAATACTTTGCAAGCTGCCAATGGAGGAATGCAATTAAACAGCATTACAAAGCAGCAACATTTATCATCCATTATGATAACCAGCATGACAAGATATGCATAAATGTGTATAAAGTGGCTTTTGTTTTCCAGTGGCAACTACAGCATTCTAATTGGACTTAAGGCCTACACAACTTGATAGAAATCACTTTCAATACTGGAAAGCTAGTAAGTTTCCCCCATGATAGTGATGTCCTGGGCCTTAGAAAATAATACTACTGCCTCATTGCTAAACTAGCATAATTGTTTCCTATAACCTAATTCTTGCCTAACACTGGCAGATAATTGTAGATAACAACCTTAATCAAAACAGGGAATACTAGAATACTGAAAGTATCACAGAAGACCACAATTTGAAACAATGCTGTGATCAAATGTTCATAGATGGAGTAGGAAATCTCAGCACTAATAGATGTATGTTCATCACAATGTTTTTATTTATTACTCAGGGAACATTGCTAAGCAAGAGAAGAAAAAACTGCAAGAAGCCAAATACCAGGAAGTCATCCAAGAATCTGCCTCTCCTATAAATAAGCTCATAAACAAGACTAAAACAAGGGCAATGTCTGTATACGTTTAGCATGGAAAGGCAAAAAATCAGCAGGGTACCACGCCTAGGCAACAAACTACGGACAACTGATGACTTCAGAGAAATGGAGAATTACCCTCTGCAAGGCAGGATTTCCATTATCACTTGTCCAGTACTGAAAGATCAGCTGTGTAACCTTATACTTTGTAAAACCTAACAATACCAGCAAAAACAAACTCAGCAGGATGTGCATATGTATGTATGTATGTATGTATGTGTGTATGTATGTATGTATGTGTGTAAGTTTGTATGTATGTGCATGTGTATGCTAGCCTATTCATGTCACATTAAGATTCAAAGTAAAAGAGGCTGTCAAGGAGAAGGCAATGGGGATGTCAGGGTTGTACTGGACTCGGAAGAAGTGACACGTGTCTGTAGTCCAGTACAAACCATGTTTTAAAAACTTAGATGTAAATTATTTTCATGTGATTGTTTTACATTCCTGGAATCTTAAGTTTCCATGAGACTTTGGCACTTAATTCTGTCAGGACATTGTTTCATGTGCTCTGTTACTGATTTCACATTTTAAATCCCTAGTTAATATGGGAGACATTAGGCATCTCAGTAAAGCAAAAGCAAGAAAGGTCTTCTGAAACATGTTATTCAGAAGTGAATAAAGCAGAATTTCTCATTGCCATCATTAAGTGTGATTGATGGATGACGGAATTCTCCAGTGCATTATCACATTACAGAGTCCTATCAATCCAGAACTTTATTGTTAGTGGCAATAACCACAGTGTGTAATCTCTGACACATTAGCAAGGAAGTGCTTCTGTTTTGTCACAAATGTATTGTAGAAGCTGTGTAATACTTGTTTGCTATCCCATAATGGTACGAAATGCATCTATAATTACTGTCGTGGGGCTGAGTCTATACCATCTGTTGTGGAATAAACGTGTTTATATCCAGGCTTACTAGAACAGAATATATATTCGGAAACATTATTGCAGAGTTATTCATTCTGTTTAATAACCTCCTTGCTACATGCTTTCAGACTAATGGTACAACCAGTTAAGATTGGAAAATCTTAAAGAAAACATTATATTCTATAACATACTAACCTTCCTCATTGAAAGAAAATAAAAAAGTATAAAGCTTATATCCAGGCACCACTGAATTCACTGAAATTCCCAATAATATGTGTGATATTTTATTAACACATTGGCCAACGGTTAAGCAAGAGATGACTTAGAAATACATTATTCCCTCAATATTGATATTTTTTTTACTTTTTGATACTAGTACTATGGTAATACCTTCTGAAAATTCTTGAAAATATTTTATCTCTTTCATGTATATGCAGTCTCTAGAATGAAGAAAGATAAAACAGTGGTGATGTCTCTCTTAGGACCCTCCTTGTGTCCTAGCTTTTCTAGAGACTGCATCAAAATATCTTTAGCAAGCTCTGTGTGTGAGTGCATGTATAAGTATGCATGTGCATGTTTGTGCATGTTTTCATATATGTGTGAGTATTCAGGTTTCTGTGAGCCTGTGTGTTGTGTGTGTGTGTGTGTGTGTGTGTGTGTGTGTGTGTGTGTGTGTGTATGCACGCAAGTACTTCAGGAAGTAGTCAGATCTCCCATATGGTAAGTTTGCACTCTGTTGCAGATTTCCACTCCTATACTTCTAGATATCTTTGAAAGATATGCAACATTAAACCTGTTTATTAGAATAATTAATAGATTTAAAATGAAAAAATGTAGTTATGTTAAATATTTCTAGGATATACCATATAAGAAAAGTGAAGAACTTAGACAGCAAACATAATAAACTACCTCTTAAGAAAAGGAAATTTTTAACTTTCAATATTTAAAATTTTTTCTTGATAATACAATATTGTTTTCCTTTCCTCTCCCACAAATGCCCGCATAACACTCCTTGATCTATTCCAAATTTGTATATTTTTTTTCATTAAAGGTTGCACAATGCATATATGTTTATTTACATTCATTTGCATCCTAAATACAACCTGTTCAGTCTATGTAATATTACCTGTATACATGTCTTCAGGGCTAACTACTTGGCACTGGATAACAAATTGGTATCCATTTTGTTTTGTTAAGACTATTTCTCCCCCTATCTCCATTCTATAGTTGCTGTAGTTATTTGTGAAGGGTTGGAATCTCATGAACTTGCCCCTGTCCATTTCCCCATGTTTACTGCTGTCCTTCTCCAGCTCAGGGTCACATAGTCCTGGTGATGGCATTTTATAGATTTTGATTCTGGTAATATTAAGAGCAAAAATGTGCTTTATAGAACGCTGTCTGTTATAACTCAGATGTCTCAAATGATTTTTATCTCCACTTGCCTGACAATGACTCCTCAAAGATATGAAAAAATCCAACCAGCATGAAAAGCTTTCTTTGGAGTTGTTGCTCTAGATACTCCTAGGGACTCTTGAAACCTTATAGACTATTGATGTTGTGCTTGCTTAATCTCCAGCATTAGAATGTAAATCTTTATTGCTGAAGACACTAAGTATCATAGGCACCTAAGTTGAATAGCTTGTTGAAATATAATTCCAAAATGTTAAAAAATAAAGTAGCTCTTCCAAGGCTGAAAGATGCATGTGAGTTAGAGAAATGTGGAAGGCATAGTTTTCATCTCATACTATTTCACTATTTCATATTATGAGTTTTGCAAATGTCTTACTGATATTTCACTTCTTCAGAGTAAATATGTATGAAAGAACCTGCACTCAATTATTGAATGGGATGAATCAGGGTGCAAAAGTATTCGAGCCACCAAGCATTCTAATTATTGAGCACAGGAGAGAGCAACTATCTACAGGTGATTCCTATTTTCATTTCTTGTCATGTAAATTGCGCCTCTACCAGTTGTTAATAGTTCTATTCTGACTGTGGCAGAATTCTGGAAATTAATTCACAGAATTAATTTCCTAAAATGGCCCAACATTTATCAAAACTGGAGTCACACTCAATAGTTGATACACCACCACCAACATGACTGTCTACACAATTACACACGGGCATTTTTATAGTTAGATCATAATTTTGAAACATATTTTACACACAGTCCCATAAAGACTTCTGCACTGTTGGAGTTTGCTGGCAAAGAAACATCAAGGATGGCACGACAGAGTAACAGCGTGGTATGATCTCACATTGTGGTGATTTGATGAGCAATAGCGTGCATGGGCTCATGTATTTGAACACCTGTCCCCAGTTTACATCACCATTTGGAGAGATTGTGAGTCCTTTAGGAGATGGAGCTTTGCTGGTGCAAGATTAGCACTGGGAGTGGCTTTAGAGGAGCAGCTCCCTCCCTGGTCTCTCTGTATGGTTATGCAAGTGTTCAGCCACCTTCTAATTCCTGCCACCTTGCTATGATGCCCCTGCCACTGTGGACACTATCCTGCAAACCTACACCAAAATTAACCCTTTTTTCCTCATGATAATTTTGGACATAGTATTATTTTGCTACTATATAAAACTGAATCATTATTTTTATGTAATTCTTAAAATTCATGAATGTCATTCATTTTTGTCACCAGCCACTGTCAGTTTAGTATATAATCTGTTCATTTATCACATAACTCATTGTTATATCCAGATTTTTTTGAAGATATAATCCAAACTGTTTTTTTTCCTTTTCCTTTTTTCTAGCTCATTGATTTCTGTATTTGAACACGTTAGATGTTGTCTGCATTGCTTTCAATGGGAGAAATGTTTTTTCCTAATTATATAAATAGGTTTCATGTCTAAGCTATATGATTTACTACTTAATTTTCATTAATATAGCTACATATAGAAATATATCTGGAGCTATATCCTCAACTTATGTTGCTGCCTCAAAGGTTCTGAAATTCTTATTTTGACTGTCACTACTTTCTAGAATGCCATTTTCTCTTTGGAATACAGTATATGTGTATAATCAATAATGGAAACTGTGCTTCGAGATATATGCATGCAGCCCCAGTGCCTATGAGGTAAAGGACAAGATCTGTTTTGCTAGCTTATCTCAGCTATGTCACAATTTGCAGGTACCTAAGTCCCTGACAAAAAATACCAATTAAAAGCATGCATTCTGAAAATTTCAGTTCACAATTCATGGACCATAATTCAATTACAGTGACTGAAGAAAATACTATTTTTTACAAGTTGATAAAGTTTGTAGCAGTTGGTAGTTGCTGAAGAATGGAGAGCTGTTTTTGGGGGGAATTTGGCCTATGTCCCAGTGGATGACCTTACATTCCTGCAAATATAAGCAGCATTAATTGGACTCAGAGGGTTATTAATAAAAATATAAAAGACAGAAACTATGGGCTGGAACATTACAGAAGAACTTTGGGTGACTGACCAGGCAGTGAGTCGTTCCTCTAATTTCTAGAATTTATATATTATCCTTCTGTGGTCTTTGAAGGAGTTGAAGACAGATAGTTATGGTTATAGTTTTCCTTTGTTAGGATTAAAGATAAGTTACATATAGGACTTTAGACTCACAAAGATAGGATAGATGATGGAATATTTTCTTAAATCTTACTAAATATTAATGGAAAAATTTTGTTAATTGTGATTCTTATTTGATAACTGTTGTGTGATATATTTTGCTATGCTAAGGATAATACCCTTCTTTTAATTTAGACAGAAAAGAGATGATGGGAGATGTTATTCTGTAAATATGCTTCTCATACTGGTTAATGAATAAAGTACTATTGGCCAATAGGAAAGCAAGATAGGCAGGACTAGGAGACAAGGAGAATTCGAGGAAGTAGTTGGAAGGAGTCAGCATGGAGAGCCTAAAGATAACAGCACGCCAGGGCCCACACTCTGGTAATACGGACCACGTGGAAATAATTAGATTAATAGAAATGGGTTAATATTTAAGACATAGCTAGCCGATAAGAAACTAGTAACAGGCCAACAGCATTATATATAATAAAATATAATAAAAATAAGTGGCATAGATGTATAAAATTTTTCAAATAATAAAAATCTTCATAAAAGCACATGCTTATCTTGTGATAATCATAATATATATTTTATTCTGAATCATAACATATTCTATTCTGTTTGTGTGTCTTACAAAGTGAATAATGCATTCATAAATTATGCATATAGGCATAAAATCCATACATGTAACATATTTAGGTTATTCTTTGATATTCAGAATCCTCATTATTTGTTGTCGTGTTGTTGTTTACTTATTTCATGTATATGAGGATTGCATTAATTAAAATTGTGGATTTTTTGTTTGTTGCTACTCTCCTTTCCTATTTTAAGGAAAGGCTGCATCCAGAGAAAAATCATAACTTTTCACAAGTATGAAAAACCTGTAAAAGGTACACCAGTGTGAGAAAGACAGTGAAAACTGAGAGCTACAGAGGAAAGAAGAAAATTACAGTTTAATTCTTCCTAGCAAAGTTGCAGTTAAAACCCACAGGAAGCTAGGCATTCTTTGTATAATGTATTCGTATCACCTTTGAAGAGACAAAGCTCTATATAGGTCATGGCTATTATTAGAGCTATTATTGATGCTGTGGGATCTAACTAATAAGTATTATCCCGATGCTGATGTTCCCAGGGTGTCTGGACAGGCATTCATCAATTCCCCTCACGAAATCTCACACTGGTTTTTCTTCTTTGGCTGTGAGAACTTCAGGTAACCTTAATGGAATGTGCACTCTGTAGCTCAATAGCCACTGATGTAAACAGGTCATTTTGAAAAGATCCATGCTGATTAATGATTAGCTTTGCAAAGTGGGGAAGACAATTATGCATGCAGGGGGTAAAGTAATCATGTGGGTCACAGTAAGGGAGTTTTGTATGAGATTGTATTGCCTCTCATGCTGCTGTGCGTGATCAGTATAGGCACCTTGACAAAAGCAAAACATGAAACAAAGGATGTAAAAAGTTTTATGAGACTCTTATTATTTTTTGTTTGCCTTTTTCATTTTTTTTTAATAAAGCATACTCTTCTTTCATACAAGCACAGTTTTCCTTCCCTGCACTCCTCCCATTCCCACCTGCATTAATTCCCTCTCTATCCTCCATCAGAAAAGAGCAGGCCTCCAGTAGACTACAATCAACCAACCATGGCAACACAAAATATGATAAGACAAGGCAAAAGCCCTCACACCAGAGCTGGAAAAGGCAATCCAACAGGAAGACAAAAAATCCCAAGAGTAGGAAAAAGAGACAGAGACATATTCACTCCCATAGTTAGGAGTCTCACAAAAACAAAACAAAACAAAAACAAACAACAACAACATAAATCAGCCCCAGCTCACATGCAGATAACCTAGCACTGACCCCTGCTTGCCCACTTCAGTCTCTGTGATCCCACATGTGCCCTGTTTAGTTGTTTCTGTGGGCTGTGTTCTCCTGGTGCATTCCATCTCCTCTGACTCCCTATAATCTTTCCATACCCCTTTTACCCAGCATTCCTTGAGTTCCCATGCAGGGACCTGATACAGACTTCAAATTTAGACTCTCTCTCCACATAATGTCTGGCTGTGGATCTCTGCACCAGATTATATCTACGGGCAGGCAAAGCCTCTCTGATGATGACTGGCCAAAGCACCTACACAGGAGCATAGCAGAATACTATTGGTAATCATTTCATTATGTGTAGGTCTTTGGTTTTTTTTTTTTTGTATTTTTTGTTTGTTTGTTTGTTTTGGTTATGCATGTTTGATTTTGCCATAGGTATCTTGACAAAGATTGTAGGGACTCATAGGAGATGGAATAAACCAGGAGAAATTGAGTATCTTTTTCAAGTTCTATAAAGAAATATGTTGGTATTTTGATGGGGATCTGTAGATTGCTTTTGATAGCATGACCATTATATTAACTTCACCAATCCATATTCTGACATTTTCTGAAATTTCTTTTTTCAAGTCTTGAAGTTCTTGCCACAAAGGCCATGGGTAGAGTTTGGCCAAGATATTTTGTATTATTTGTGGCTATTGTGAAGGGTATTGTTCCCATGTTTTCTTTTTCAGCCTATTTACTTTTATCATATGTAAAAGAAGAATGCTTTGGCTTCTTCCTTTAAAATCTGCATGCCCTTGATCTCTTTTAGTTGTCTTATTTCTCTAGTTAGAACTTCAAGTACTGCATGGAATAAATATGGAGAGAGTAGTAAACACAGACTTGTTTCTGATTTTATTGGAATTTCTTTGATTTTTCTCTCCATTTAATTTAATTGGCTATTGGCTTGCTACAAATCAAAGCAATGTTTAGGTATATCCCTTGCATCCATGATCTCTCTGAGACCATTATCATGACATGGTGTTAGATTTCATCAAAGCTTTTTCACCATCTAATGAGTTGATCATGTCTCTACTTTTCTTTCAGTTTATTTATGAGGTAGATGACTGCTGTGTGGTGTATTACTCTTTTTTCAAGTCTTTTTGAGGCATCCACTCCCAAGCTCCTAAATAAATCACACACAGAGCTTTATATTACATAAAGCCTTATCTTGGCTTGTTTCTGGCCAACTTTTCTTAACTTAAATTAACCAGTCTACCTTTTTGCTCTGGGCTTTTCTTACTTCTTACTTCTCCATAACTTTCTTTGCTTCTTGGTCTGGGGTGGATGTGTACCTGGGTGTCTGTCCCCTGTTATCCTCCTCTCCTTGTACTCAGGCTGATTCCCCTCTTGCTCTTCTCCATCTATTATTCCTCTCTGTCTGCCAGCCCCACCTATCCTTGTTCCTGTCTCACTGTTTGCCTGTTTTAGACAGGCAAAGAGTCACAGCTCCCCACAGTTAAACAAACACAGCATAAACAAAAGACACACAAAATAATATTCTACTACAGGTTAGAATGACAGATTTTTAGATGTTGAACCATCCTTGCATCTCTGGGATGAAGCCTACTTGATCATGTTGGATGATCTTTTTGATGTATTCTTGTATTCACTTTGCTACTATTTTACTGATTATTTTTTCACATGAGAGAAATTAACCATTAATTCTCTTTCTTTGTGACAGTTTGTGAGGTTTGTGTATCAGGGTAACTCTGATCTTATAAAATGACTTTGGAAATGTTCATTCAGTACCTCTTCTGAATAATTTCAGGAGTATTGATTTGAGCTCTTTGAAAGTCTTGTTGAGTTCTAGAGTTCTGCACTTAATCCTTTGGGCCCTTGTTTTTTGTTTTTTAATCATGAGTTTAAGGACTGCTTCTATTTCTTTAAGGGTTATAGGTTTACATAAATTGCATCCACATTAAAATTTTCATGACTCAATTTACAATTATACAATTTATATGTTATAAATATTTTCTTACTACATATTTGAACATACAAAATACATATTTAGATTTTTCTGAAAGTTTATGTAGACTTATGCACTCATTTTTATATTTTTTATAGATATTTTCCTTTATTCAATGCCTTCACTTTGGGATGATCTATTGAAGAAACTGTTAATAAGTTCATAAACATTAAATATATGATCTTTTGTTAAAACATCATTGATGTATATTTCATGAACAACCACATTTCTTTATCAACAGAGTTACAAGTCAATTCTAATTAATGAGATAAAGGAAACATGAATTATTATTTTCAAGTTTCTTGCTAAACTCTCTTTCAAATGAATGCTGCTTTAAGGGAACATCTGACGTGAACTACTATATAATGAAAGTTGTTTATTTTCATCATGGTTATGATGACAAGAAGGTCTGAATAGCATAGCATTAAAATCCTTGGGAAAGCAACTTTGATGTGTCACACTAGCCATGGAAAACAAGAACTAGGCATATGAAGAACGGAAGAGCATGTGGATGACTAGAGTTTTTTATAAGCCACTTTCACGAGTAAAACTGCAATCCCAATAGGCTAAACCTTTACAACAATCAGCATTAATCTATTCACAAGAATAGAACTCATAATATAATTACCCTGCAGTTTCCACCACTTTAACAACACTGTACTTAAGCCAGTGGAAATAAACCTTGTCATATCCAGGTAATCTGCACATGTGTAATAGAAAACTGGAACTTTATGAATACCTCATTGCAATGCTGTGTTTCAAGAATGAATTAAATGACACCTGGATAGGCCTTTGTAAATATGTATCAAATAATTAAAAGGGAATGACTTCCTGCCTCTGGTGGCTCAACTGCTACAGAACATTTTTCATGATGCAAGATCACTTCATCTTTTTGTCATGGTGATTCCAGCTATTTCATGTAGTCCCTGGACTCTATCTTTCCCTCTATATCCTTTAATACTATGTTTCTTTTAAACATAGCAAGGCTGTGCCACTGTGTATGTCTTTGAAGATTTGCACAGATGTAGTATATTTATAAACCTCAACCAGTTAGAATGAGTTCAATAGAATATCAAAGAATAACCTTATGACCTAGAATCCTTGAAAAACAAAGCAAAACAATGACCCAGCTCATAGATATTTTTCAATAGCATCATCTCTAGAAAGACATAAGTGGAACCTACATACAACTGTAGCTGAAGTAGAAAGAAAATTGAACATTTCTCCTGGGAAAATATATTGAACTATAGATTGTACCACATTCATTATTTGGGGAGATATGTGACATCACATTCATTATCAGGGAGTATTTGCATGGTTTTCAGTGAAAAGATATACCTGCAACATTCTAGCTCTTTTTGCTTTCATATGCAAATATTTCTGAGAAATGATTCAAAAACTTAAAATTAACATGAAAGAAAAAGAAGATCAATGTTCCTAAAACTATGTTAGTTTGATCTATGTAGTATTAGGTAATATCCTCAGTATAGTAAAGAATAGAAAACAGTTCTTTCATATCAAATCTACGAGTATTAGAATATGCAAGGCTAAATTAGGATAAAGAAAAGCTACTTGAGTTAGGTCAACTAAATACAGGAAATCTAAGACAAAGTTTGAATACTAGATGAAAGAAGATTTGAAATACATGCAATATTATTGCATGAAGGTGAAAATGCCCTTTAACAACTTATTGTTAATGACAAAGTTCCATTTCCATTTTTACAATACAGGTTAAAATCTGGGTTAAATTAGTAATAACAGGTTAGGATTAATCAATAAGTCAGCTTATTGATCATATCTATATATCAAATGCCAACAAAATTATCAAACTCCATTTGACCAAAATTATTAAATATGAAAAATATTTAAAATATAATAGTATTTTTTTATCTGAAACACTAAGAATAATAGAAAATATACACCATATTTTATTTTCAGAAACATGCCACTATTAAAAAACCTTTCTTACCTTGTGACTTGCTACACAACTCCCCCAACTCTTTGCTCTCCTTTGTGTAATACAATCGAACACTTTACATGTCTTCTCAGGACCACATATGGCCATTGTTTGCATGATGTTGCTTTAGTTAAAATCGCTAAATGTTTTGCCTGTGTTTCATAACTGAGAAGAAATGTAAAAGTTTGTTTAATTTGTTTTTAAAAAGAAAAATGCACAGATCCACCATTTAAAAAAGAGCAAATGATATACTAACCAAAATTGGTGACAATATCCAAGGAAGAACTGGTAACTGAAAATGGCATTACCCTTTGCAATTTAATAATCATGAATGAGAATTCAGTGTGTGTGTGTGTGTGTGTGTGTGTGTGTGTGTGTGTGTTGCCATACTTTATATTTATAGCTTACATTTAACAAATTTAACAAGCTGGAGATATTTTGGAAATGAGAACCTGTATTGTTTCCTCCAAATTAAAATACTGTTCATGATGGGAAGTATGGAGGCTCATAGGACTCAGCATAATAAGGTAAATTACAAAGGTCAGGAAGCTAACAAAACTCACAAATTTATGGATACTTGGGAAATCACAGGATTCACATGGCCCTTCTTCAAAATCAATGTTGAGGAGAAGCAAACTTTGAAAGAGCTACCTACACTTTGGATAGCTCTTCAATGACTCTGATTGCATGAGTCATCCACTGATTCTGAGTCTTTATGTTGATGTAACTGATTTTGTGTCAGTCTCACTCCAGTAAGAACTGTTATTAGTGTTAGATTTGGGGGTAACAGATCTTTGTACACTTAGACCCAACAAAGTTCTAAAGCAAAACTGACATTCAAATAGGAATCAATAGAATACAGGGTGATTTGCAGACATATGGCTACATGGTTAACTATGGTATATGGTAAGACATGCAACAATCATGGAGCTAATTTTGAAAGTGGTATTATTGTGGCTAATTCTAGGATTGTTGTCTTCTATGCAGTGTATATGGCTGTATGCCCCCCAATCTGTCTCTAATGAAAGTATTAGAGAACTCCCAATTGTGTAATAAACTAGAGATTATACTGAAGCTTTTGGAAATAGAACGTTAGACGACTGCGTCAGCTTTTGTGTGTCCTTGGTTGTGTGATGTTATATATGCAACATGGCTCGGCCATTATTGGATTCCATAATAATCAGGAAATACTCCTACCCTGCACTGCTTGAATAAGAATAATACTTCTAAAATCATGAAGCAAGGTGTCTCTGAAAGCCTGAATCCTGTGGGTTGTAAGTCTAGAAGGAATCAGTAAAGATGATATAGAAATAGAAAAAAAAACTGCATACCAAGACAACCAATCCCTACTTTAGACAAAGTTTCCATTACCTGACACAACACAAGAGAAGTTAATTTTTGAAGACTGTCATGTGTGTGTGTGAGAGAGAGAGAGAGAGAGAGAGAGAGAGAGAGAGAGAGAAGGAGAGAAAGAGAGAGAGTATGTCAATGTGAGTATGTGTGTGGGTGAGTGTATGTATGTGTGTGTGTGTGTGTGTGAAGAGAGAGAGAGAGAGAGAGAGAGAGAGAGAGAGAGAGAGAGAGAGAGAGAGAGAGAGAATGGCAATATGATATGGGACCCTTAGTCATCACTGGTCGAGGTCTTTATTAGTATCACGGATTGGAAGACCACAGAGAAAGGACAGTTATTACTGAGAGAAATGGAAAAACTGGAAAAACAAGATTATATATCATCCTCATATGCCTGCATCTCCTAAGTGTTGAGAAAAAGTTAATTCATTATGAACCTAAGGAGTGCAACATCTACAGTGCTTTTGCAGAGTCCTATTGTAGACATTTATTTGTTTGTTTGTTTATTCATTTATTTTGCTCTAACAGGTTCTGTCAAATCCCAATGATTTATACTTACATGTAAAACATATTTGTAGTAGAAATGAAAGCAAACAAAAGACAATCAACGTAAATGGTAAATAAAGAAAATTTATATTCATCTAGAGTTGCTAGAATAAAATTATAGAAAGTCAAATGTGCTACAATATTTGGTAGACATCAAGGCAAGAGCAAGAATTCAACAAAGCTCAAAAAAGAAGTAAATGTCAGTAGACCTAGTTGGAAAAAAGGAGGGGTACTCTAGGTGCAGATTGAAATTTTTAACAGTAGGTATGCAGACAGTGGATAGAATGATAGCCCAGTGCATGACAGACATGTTGAGTGACAGTAAGTGATAGCCATAAAAGTAAGATAATTGAATGCCCTTCCCAATTGCTCAAGGCCTACTTCTAACAGTGCAGACCAAACACATCATGCTCATCAGGATGGGGACAGCATAGCAGTCCCACAGATCCACCTCTGGATGAGGTGATGAAAGTGTTTGTGAAGAATGACTGCATTTCATAAAGACGGATACGGTAACGCTACATTTCTCATCCAAGGTACTGTACCCTAAGAGGATCCATAGGAGAAATAATTACAGCCTCATACTCTGTTGGACATTGCTTGCTTTTCTCGTTGTTGTTTGATTTTGTTTTGTTTCTATTATTCTTCCCCTAGTCCTAAAGCTCATGCTCAAATGGTGCTTGCTGAGGAAATTTTCTTATACCCTACAAAATTTCCACCATAGTTCTATGATGCTAATGCTACAGTGTCCTACAGAGCTGCACAGTTTTTTGAAAGAACAATTATTGCGATTTAATTAGGATCAGGAAAAACAATTAGGCCGAACAGAAGTTTATTAAGGGAGAAATAACTCACAACATAGGCAGATGTACGCGGCAGGTTCCACCCGATCCTAAGCCTTCCAACGACCACCACCAAAAGGGGCGGACTGACCCTTTCCCAGCCTTTTCTCCCAGCTCCCATCCGGCCCTGTCTCCACCCCAATGGGCATTGTCTAAGCCACAGGTGCAGACAAGGTGAATATCTCGCTACAATTCCCCTTTTAGTCTAAAGAAAAGATTTGGGTTTGATACAAAACTATATACAAAACAGTGAATAACAAGTGTGCTCTAAGAATAGAAAAATTGAGAACAAAACAACCTACAATCTAGTCTTAGGGTGAAGACATAACGGAGTTTACAATAGAGTTATCCTAAGCTAGAAAGCTTAAGCCTAGTACGTAATCTTTCTAACTGGGAAGAGAGAATAATAGTTGTGATAGTTTAATCTACAACCTCATCAAGAGCTGAGAAGGAAAATAGTAATACTAGGGTAGACAGGAAGTGCGGATGGGCAACTTCCAAAAGATTCCTTGAAGACAGAAACAGCAAGCTACCTGGACAGTCACCCAATGTCTCAGAGCAATGTTGGTACAGCCAGTTTTGGCTAAGGCCAAGAGTACCTGACAGACCACAACAAAAGCAGGGAGGAAAAAAGACTGTCTTACCCTGACTTGGCAAGGTTCAGCAGTCTTCTATGTTTGTCTCCTGCAAGCACATAGGACCGCATGTCCAGATCAATTGTCAAGGTAGGGGCAGTTCCTTGACCAAGAGGCCATGGCCGAAGTGAGGATGAACTCCAGAAGGAGCAACAACAGTGTCCAACATATTTTCGGGAAAGTGCATGGTGCTGTCAGGAGCAACAGTGTCTCATGTCAACGGAGTACTAATATTAAAACATTTAAATGCCGTGTTCTGCAGGTCTATGAAGTGATTGGAGATTAAGCATCTATTTCTGACTAATCTCATAGGCAAAGGAAACACAGGTGAGGGTAATCTGTAATACTCAGGAACTTAGCTAAAAACCTGATTAAAACTTCCTTGAGAAAAGCAAGGATACACACCTAAACAATATAATTATGCACATGTAAATTCCTAAAGTAGAGGTAGAGTAAAAATGTCTAGACAAGAGGGCAGCAAGATAAATATCCTAAATTGTATCAATATACAAAATGTCTTGAACGCAAATATTGTGATTTAATAAGGATCAGGATAAACAATTAGGCCGAACAGAAGTTTATTAAGGGAGAAATAACTCACAACATAGGCAGATGTACAAAGCGGGTTCCACCGGATCCTAAGCCTTCCAGTGTCCACCACCAAAAAGGGGCGGCCTGACCCCTTCCCAGCCTTTTCCCCCAGCTCCCATCCGGTCCTGTCTCCGCCCCAATGGGCATGGCCTATGCCACAGGTGCAGACAAGGTGAATATCTCGCTACAAACAATAAGCACAATTATTATAATTAAAGTCAACAAAAAAATGTAAATTACAGGAAGTCCCCTGTGTACCCTGTATATTAGCAAAAAACATCCCCAGAGACCAAAGGATGTTAAAAGATGAAGAGCTGAATCGGATGGCTACAGTGTTCATCTCTCATCAGAGAAGCCTTCTTACTGTAGCAGGTAGTAGTTGTTGCAAAAATCATCCATAACACTGTATGAATACTTCCTTTAATGCTTGAGGAATTACATACATACATACACACACACATACACACACACATACACACACACATATATATATATATGTGTGTATATATATATATACATAGATATACATATATCTCTATGTATGTATATGTAAATATTCTAGGAAAAAGAGAATCTTAGAATTCGTCATCATAGTTTCTCAGATAAAAACAAAATACAGTAAAAAGGAAAAAGACCAAAAGAGAAAGGATACACAAAAAAAGGGACTGAAGTAAGGTTTAGATTAGTAAAGTTAAATTGAACCCTTCATAATATGAATGTAACACAAATTCATAAAATTTCATAAAAAAATTCTGAAAAAAAAATGAAAAACAAATTAAAAATCATATAGATGAAAATCGGCCCTTCGGCAAGATTTTAAAAATGAGAATTATCAATTACCGTTATGGCAAATGACAAAAAAATAGTTTTAATAATTATTACCAGATATTTATGATTTCCCTGCAGCTCTATATACTTCAATGACATAATGAAACATAAGCTATAAGAAATGAAAAGTAAATAGTAAAGCATTTATCATTAGAATTTAACATTATTTTATAAATAGGAAAATCACTGCTATTATAAGTGTTGCCAGCAATATCACTTGATTAAGGTTCAATGTCCCAGAAAATTTACTTTACAGGCTGGAGAGGTTGCTTGATATTAAAAGTGCTTGCTGCTCTTGCAATCAGCCTGGGTTCAGTTTTCAGTACCCACACAAGGTGGTTAATAGCTACTTGTATTCCTGATTCCAGAAGATCCAGTACCTGTTTCCATCTACTTTAGGCAAAACTCACAGGAGCTTACACATACACAGGTACACACAGAGAAATGAAAATAAAATAAACCTTAAAATATAAAATAAATAATTCCATCATCAGTGATGGAAACAAGTTGAACAAAACCATAAAAAATGGAACATATGGAAGTAAAAGTAATGAAAAAGGCGCTTGGCTTCCACGTGGGCACACTTAAAAATACTGCTATTGCCACAGCGAGTGATGCAGATGACTCTGAAAGAAAACCAGCAATGTTTCTACCAAGCTGTGAACCCTATAAGCTACCTTGGTGTAGTAGAGGCACGGTTGTTAAAAAGGTAACCAACCACTTTCTGATTGGATTTAAGATGCATTGCACGTGATGAACTCACACTTGTTATGGAAAATTCAGCCAAGAACCAATGGCTGGAGCTCTCCTAATCCCTAGATGTGAAAATGTTCTATTGTTCTTCTAAATTAATATAGTGTCAAATTATCCTATAGATCAGTGTATCTTTATTACTACTGCACAGAATTAATGGGAAATAATTAACATAAGAATCCACTGTGCTGCTTTTGAAGAACTTTATTCCTGAACAAGGATATTGAATGTTTAAAATTATTCTCTATTCGTTCCTCCAGGTTCTTTGCATAAGATAATGACTATATTTGAAATTTTTACAACATAAATTGTTTACATTTCTTTATTGCATAAAAAACATTTTGGATATTTGGTTAATTTAACAGAAGAATCCTACAGTGATCTATGATTTTCTCCTCTCCAATTTTCAGAGCACGTTTAAATGGGAGTGGGTAATGTATTCAGAGACATTTTCATTTTATTTTATAAGCTTGGAAAAGATTTCGTAGAGGCTCTCAGCAAGGTAACTTACAACTCCCATGAAAATCCCAAGAATGAAACAATGCCACCAAACTATTGTCACCAAGGTAACCTTTTGCTGCCTAAGGATGAGCCTTCAGCAGCTCAGGAACTGAAGAGGAGCCACAAAGGCTAGGGACTAACCACTTAATTGACTTCCAGCTGCCAGAGGAAAACAATTCTCTGAGGCTGGTAAACAAGGAAAGAAAACACACACACACACACACACACACACACACACACACACACACACACACACACCTTCAAGATTCTCTATCATCTATCTTTATTTTTCCTTTACACCTTATATATCCCAGAAAAAAATATTTTAAGCAATATAAAAATTAGACTGTGGTTACATTCTGTTTTTACATGAGTGATTAAAATGAATGCAAATAAAAAACATGTTTTCCCTTTCCCATATGTGATTACTCTTTTTGCACATTACAGGGGAAAAGCAAATTAGCCCCAAGAACCTGCATACATCCATATCAAGGCAAATTTTATAGATTAACAGTGTGCAAGCAAGCAAGGTATTTTCTCAGCAAGTTCTTTTTCTGCCAGGCTAAATTTCGTGGTTAAAAAGAAGGACCAATCACTTTATTATTAATATCAAAAGGTAATATTATAATAAACCATAAAAGAACCACAAATCTAAACATTCATCAAGTTCTACTTTAAATTCTCAGAGTGTATTCCCATTCAGAAACAGGTTTTGTATCAGGAAGCTGAGGGCATCAATGGGTACATGTATTTAATCATTACCTTTGGTCACCAAACAAACCACCCTAGCAAGAAAGGTAGGTCAGCCAGCAGTAGCCAGGCTGCCATTAAAGGTGTGCCTTTCAAAACTTAAACTGGTTTCCCAAGATTTTCTTCCCAATTTCATTAACAAAACATCCTAACCATAATCATCATTTAAAGCTTTTGTGTTAGCTATGATGCTTAGTGCAACTCTTGAACACATCCCCCAACAACAGGAATAAACTAACTTGAGCAATTCCAACTTGTGGAATTCTTGCCTTTACCTTCACGATTAATCTCAACTATAGTCATGAGGTTCCTAAAGAGAAACTACTAACTCCTACCCTAGTGACGCTCCGTTGTTCTTATTTTTTTTTCTTTCTCCTCTGTAGCCTCTATTTATCAGGGGAGAAACAACACTATATCCTACCTTTACCTATGCCATTTTTATTTTCATTAAACTAACCTGTATCCCACCTTTTATTGTCTTTGTTAAAGACCATCAATCATCAAATTTTTTATTTAAAATGGCACTATTATTGTAGAGAATGATTACTTTAGTTAAACAATACAGCTTAAGGGGAAATCATCTTCATAATAATCCATAGATAAAAATGCCCAAAAGAATAAGATCTTTCCATGAGATAATCACACCAATTAATAGGCAATGGAGATCTTATTACACCCATTTACACCATGCCAGATATCAGAGGAAAAACATGGCAGGAGCAAACATGTAAAGGCACAGCAGTAGCAAGAGACATCCTGGGACACACATCCTGAGGGCCTTGCCTATCTGAGATCAACCGTCTATGCCTTGAATTCTGATGGGTTAATCTCCTTAGTTTTATGCCAAGTACTGCTCCTCTGACCTAGATAATGGCCACAGGCAGCCTCTGCTCTGTTCTGTAGTGGCTAAAAGACAGCTCTATTTGAATCACTTTTTTTTATTTATTTTTGAGTTAGTTTATCATAATCTTGTCTTGCTTTAACTTTCTTCTGCTATTGTTCCACATCAATAGTGTGCAGTGTCTTTGAACACACAGACATGGTCCTCAGTTGCCAATTGGCCAGCAGATTTTTCTGGGTGTCTACTTTTTCTCTTTTTGTTTTATGTGACTTGGAGGCTTAATTCAGCAAATACACTGATGGCTTTCATTTTAGATACATTTGCATGAAAGCCATATAAAATATTTAGATCACTTTGAGCACATTTTAGGATGGGACTCCTCCTCAGGAAGATACTGTGTCTAGCCTCTATAGTTATTATCATCTCAGTGAGGTTATTAACACACTTAACATATTTAAAAGCACTTAATAACAGATATATGACAGCAATTAAAATGTGAATGTTCTCAAGTGAAATCTATGACTGTGCTGTCAGATAACATCACATAATCAATAAATGGTACCACATAACAAATGGATCTGATTTCACTAAATGAAATCATACAGCCTCCCTAATTATAGGGAAATACTTATTCAGAAATATTGCTATAGGAAAAAAAATCAGCAATAAAATTATACCTGTGTTGAAATAATCCATAGGTAGTATGTATTAAGTTTATAACTAAGAAAAATTGACTTAAGAGCTGGAATATAATACTATGGGAAAATACGCTATGTTCAGTTACCACAAGTATGACCTTACTTTTGAAGGCAAAATCCTAAAAAATCTGAATATTGTGTCTAGGAAGACAAGGAAACAAAAGAATCACAAATCTGGTAAAAGTATTTTAAGAACTGATTTTTGATGTGAGAATATAAAGTATTTTAAATTCTTCACTTTTTAGATAGGAGTGTTTTGTGTAGGTGGCATAACATACAAAGCAAAATTCAAAGCAGTAAGCAAACAGCAGCAATGCAAATTCAATATCCATTCAAAACACAAAAACATGATCATCGTTAGATTTCTCAGCATGATAAAACATGATCCCTATAAAAGAATATTTTTGTGTGCTTGTAAATATTAATGCTATGCAAATGAATCCTATTTTAGTCACATACCGAATCTATTTTTAAACAAATAAAAGAAAACTTTCTTTTATAAATAACATATAAATATAAAATTATGTTTTAAATCCATATATATTAAGAAGATATTTTATTTTGTTTTATCAATAATCTTAAACACAAGAACTTTCTCATACATTTACTAAGAACAACTCTCAACATAACATATTAAATAAATAAGGAACTTGTTGATTTCTCAAGTCTCATTAAATATTCGCAATAATATACTTAAGTTGTTTTGGACAATGTTTCCATCTGTTTGGAGTTGACTATGCAGGATATATTATCACTTTTATATATAATATATCCAATTATTTATAACTCCTGATTTGAAGTTTGAGCATAATAAATATATAATTATTTCTTCAATCTAATTTTTATTTTATTTTATATGAATTCTAACTCCCAAAATTTATTATGCTATAATTGACAATTACCTATACTATATTAAAAATATAAAATCAGGGTAATTATTAGAGATTGCTTTTTGAATACAGGAAAATAATCATTAAAAAAGTAACTAGTTAAAAGCAGTTTTGCAGAATTATAGACTTAATTTATTTCATAAATAGGACATAGGATATATCAACTGTGAGCACATCTTATTATAAATTAATGTTTATAAGAAAACATTACTCAGAAGATAACTTCAAAAGGAAATCCGAATACAATACAAATCAATAATATATGCTAGCTGAACTCAAGAGAAGCTCCCTGTAGCCTTACCTCCAGCTTAGCAGCTAAAAGCTACTGAGATGCAGTCGCTTTGCTTTGGTGGACGTATGGCCACTGGAAGGCTGCTCATGCCCCCATGGACACCAAACTCATATGTCCAAGAGAAGCACTAATTAGGTTTGCTGGGTTATTGAAAATGACAAGAAGTTCAGAGTAAGCTTGGAGATAGATGTGTTTGGGAGCCAGGACAAAGCCTGAGGAAGACAGACCAGATGGATATGACCAAGATACATCATATACACTTATGAAATGTTTTACATAAATGAAAAATGCAATGGCAGATATATGAGAAATGTGTATGTAAGGAAATGAAATCTACAAGAGGATAAAGGAAAAAGGTCCATATTTAATAGCCCAATATTGACCTAATATTCTAAATTATATGGACATGTAGATACAGGAATACTTTAAGACTCCATCTCTATATGAACAGAAAAGAACTTTCTACTGTTTTATTATAATGAATGTAACAAGTCTTCAAAGGTTAGAACAGAACAGTTTTAACATTTTCAAGAGAGATCCAATGACTTTAAAAGAAATTTCATCGGAACAGCTGATGTCCCAGGATCGTGCCTTTGCTGAATAAGGTTTCCATTGCTCATCCACATCCTAGTTCTAGTCACTTATTTATTGAGCCGTTATAAAAAAAATGTTTCACTGTACATCCCCAGAGTTAATTATTATTTGCACTGTGGTAGTTTGAGAAAAGGGTCCTAACTGAAGTGGCATCATTAAGAGATGTGGCCTTGTTGGAAGTTTGTCACTGTGGGGGTGCATTTTGCGCTCTCCTGTGCTTAAGCTACACCCGGTGACACAATGTCTCACCATGATGATAATAAACTAAACCTCTGAAAGTGAAAGCAGCCCCAGTTAATTGTATTTTTGTTATAGGAGCTTCCAAGATCTTTTCATGGTAATAGAACTACCAAAATTTTAAACAAAATATTCTAAACTTGGTTAAAATATTTCTATAAAATAAACGTGAATGATAATTAAATGTATATGTTTAATGTCGTGCATAATAAATCACATGTCATAAGTGTGATTATTAAATGTTCAATCAACACTACAATTGGCTTTGGTTTCCCTATACTTCACAACTATTACACTGAACACCTTCTGGAGTGCAGAAAGTATTCAGATCACACTCTTCTAAGGAAAGTTATTTTCTATGTCACTGCAGTCTGTCATAAAACAAACAGCAAACAAGCATTTGCTTAGCATTCATGAACTGCTGTATGTGTTGTTAAGACAAGCTCCAGGAGCAAAGTGTGAAAGCATGCAAGGAGAATGTTTAAAGATCAGTCAATCCAATAGTTTTCTCTGCGAGGTTAGAAAAAAATAAAATACAAGTTAAAATATTCCCACATACAGCCTAGTACAATCTCCATTTTAAATGTGTTCTGGCCTACAGAGCTTCTGTCTCCTTGCTTCCTAAGTAGGTGATTTTATCCTAAGCATGTTTCTCAAAAAGAGTTGTAAAACATGGAATAGCTTTGAGACAGTCACAAATGTCACTTTCGTTTGGAAGCATAAGTAAAGACAGTTTGTCAGCAATGAGTATCAGAAGTGAATGCAGGCACGAAGTGAAAATTACCATTTTTGTAAAGACTTACATGCCCACCATGCCAATGTGTCATAACATATTGTACTTACAGAATTAGTCTCCTTGAATATCTTGTTATTACTAAAAAATGTCAGAATACATCATTAATTTTTTTCAAATTAAATGTCCCTGCTTATATTGTAAACTTTATGCCAATTAAAGCCTGTATTATTGAAAGATATGATGGTCAGCAGGAGTAAATTGCAGATTTATAGAGTTATTTTTACTCATTGTATTTTATTCTTTTGATCCTCCTAGTTCATTAGTCTTTGCTTTTAAAATTATAATTGGCTTTTGAATACTGTTATAACAACCTAATGATATATATGTATATATCTTATATATATACATATATATATATATATATGCATTGTAGTACATACATATAATAACAAAAGTCCATCATAGAAGTCATCCTTAAACGGTAAAAACAACTGAAATATATCATATGTGTAAATAGATATCTCCCTACACATTACCTAATAACCATGGGGAAAATTATACTACAGAAATACACATCTTCAAAGAGGAGAGGTATCAACCTGAAATCTTAAGGAAAAGTTAAAATAAAATAAAAACATGTTCTTTCCATTTCATCTTTCAAATTATAGGACATCTTTATGGAGAGTGAGAAAGGTTTTTGAAAAAAAAAGGAAATACATGAAAGAACATGATATGGCAGGGTGGGTTATCATATGATATCACACCTGTGACAGGCAAATATTTCCAGCCTGTATGTTACAACATTAATCATGCTAACAAACATTGTCTTTGATCAAAATATTGACAGCATGGGTTGATCTAAAAATACAAATAAAATTACTGTCTTTATTTTAAATGTAGTGGTGTCTTAGTCATTGTCTATTGTTTTCTAAGTTTACATTGTTAATTAATTTTCACTGTTATCTTCTTTTGTTTTTATTTTTTTAATTTTAAATATAAAGATTGATTATAAAGATATAAAGATTATACTAAATTAAAAAATTCTCACTTTCTTTGCCTCTTTCTAAATGTTTATACACACAGAGACACATATGTGTTTCTTTACTGTTCACTTTCAAATTTATTGTCTCTTTTTTAACTTTTATATCACATATATATATATATATATATATGCATATATATATATATATATATATATATATATATATATATATCAAGTGGTTACTATGAGGTAAGAAGTCACTGGGAAACTGATGACTAATGACCGGGATCTTAAAGGAGAGACAGTAATTCAAGGAATCATGATAAAAACAGGGAAAATCTATCAAAGGGTATGCTCCAATTCCCACTATGCTTAATCTACTCATAAAGATAATTAATTTAGTAGCAAAGGAAAAGAAAACACTTTATGTAAATATCTTATAAAATATCTAAATTTAAAAGAATCTAATGCGTATTAAAAAAACTGGACTCCTTTTACGTACAGAGAATAAAAATCATTTAGCATACTTTCATATCTGTTTGTATATCTATCTATCTAACTATCCATCTACATCTATCATCCATTTTGGCTCTGTGTGTGGTGGGGTGGTGTGTGTGTGTGTGTGTGTGTGTGTGTGTGTGTGTGTGAGTGAGTGAGTAAGGCACCATGTGCAATTTTCAGTATTTGGTTCTCTATTTTCCCATGTGAGTCCTCAGACAATGGGATTCTCTGAAAGCAACTTTACTTTCTAAGTCATAGTACCAGCTTTTGAGGCAATTTTAAACTCACTCAAAATATACCAAAAAAGAAAGAAAGAAAGAAAGAAAGAAAGAAAGAAAGAAAGAAAGAAAGAAAGAAAGAAAGAAAGAAAGAAGAAAGAAAGAAAAGAAAAGAAAAGCAAAGAAAAGAAAAGCAAAGAAAGGAAAAGAAAAGAAAAGAAAAGCAAAGAAAAGAAAAGAAAAGAAAAATGAGAAAAATGTCATTAAGACTTGTAATATAGGGGCTAATAAAAAGTTTTCTTATTGAAATAAAACAAAGTGAATTAGTAGTAAAAAAAAGAGAGAGAGAATAAAATGTAACAGATTAACAAATAAAAATAAATATTTTTTATAAATTCCAAGTATTAATTTGACAAGAATTCATTAGGATGAAATAAAGGTGTATGTGGAGATAATCATAAATGGTACATTTTAAGAAATTAAGAACACTGAAGAAAACCAGGAAAAAACTAAAGATTACACAAAAGAGATTACAGGAGTTCTGCATAGGAATAAAAGAAATGGAAAGGGAGTCAAAGAGATAGTACTTCTTCATTTAGACTTACCGAAAAAGATTTAAAAGATGTCTGAGACGTATCAGAAGAAAACACACCATTGTCACAAAGAAGAAGAAGAAGAAGAAGAAGAAGAAGAAGAAGAAGAAGAAGAAGAAGAAGAAGAAGAAGAAGAAGAAGAAGAAGAAGAAGAAGAAGAAGAAGAAGAAGAAGAAGAAGATGACGACGACGATGACGACGACGACAAAAGTAAATGTAATTTGGAGGACAAAACAGAGCAAAGCTACAATTAATTAATTGATCGAGGACGATCAATTAATGTTGATGGGGCAGCTACATTCGATCCAGGAAGCACTAAGGTGCACACCTCTAGGTGGATCTTACTTGTAAAAGTCGATAGGCATAGAAAACATACTGCACTGTAAGGTGACTGGACTCCTTTCTATTTAGCTGAACAGGAAGAGAGCCAGGGAAATGAGACCTTGAGGACACAGCCACGAAATAAGTGAGGAGAAAATAATGTGGGCAAGATAAATGTATGACTGTGATCATAATATTATTTATGATTTATTAAATCTTGCCTGAGGATTCAGAAAGCAAAGTCAGCCTCAAACTACAAAGATCAGGCAGTGGTGGTACACACCAAAACCCAGGATAACAAGGTAAAATGATCTCCACAGGAGTGAAGAGTAACGGAGTTCATGGCTTTGATCCCAGCACCTGGGATCACATGCCGTTAATTCCCGCATTGGGGATGTAATATATGACAGGAGCAAGATCTCAGAGCTGGAATTCATTCTCCAGCCACACCTACGATAGGAAGACATTCAGTCTCAGGATTCTCTCCAGCCATGCTGAGGAAGGACAGCAGCAATCTGAGGCTTGGTGAAGAGCTCCTGGATCAGTGCTTTCAGCCTGAGCTAGTGTTGAGAGCTAGTGTCTAACTGCTTTCTTTTGTGATCATCAGCCTGAAGTTTGAACACCAATATCAGTCTCTGGGTCTTTTATCTTTTTGTGCTGCAACTGAACACATCTCATCTGTTTCTGATCAGTATTTTATTAGGAATACTGAGGCTTGAGGAGTTAAACCAAAGTAAGCTGATGCCAAACAAACAAACAAACAAAATGTGTACAGTTTTAAGTATTGTGATAGAACAGAACTCACAAGTCAGTGTCTAAGTTTAGAGCTAAAGTTACTCAATCTGAAGAACCACAAAATGTGAACAGTTCTTCCAGGTAAATGCAATGACTTTTAATGTATGTTCCCTGAGGAGCAGGAAGAAATTTTCATGTTAGATCACCAAAGGTAGAATAAATGAGCTCACGTATTAATAAAAATCAAATAAATCATTTTTACATATCTGAAAAATTAAATATCTGATAATTCCTTATTATTAAGGAAGCACATTTTCTGATATCAACACTGAGAGAATAGGAGAAATAAGCTTGGAGACAGATAGTTCTCTGGACTTTTAGAATGATTAAGAAAAATGTATATAGCAGATGGAAACAGAGGCAGACAACCAAAGCTAGATACTGAGCCAAACTGAAATTCAGATGCAGAGAGAGAGGGCAGGACCAGGTTAAAGAAACCCACAGAGACCTGATCAGGAGGAGCTAATGGGCCCCCAGACTGACAGCTGGGAAACCAGCATTGGACTGACTCAGACCCTCTGAACATGGGTCCTAGTTAGAAGGCCTGGGCAGTCTAAGGGACCTCTGATAGTGAAGCCAGGATGTATCCCTGGTGCACAAAAGGACTTTGGAAGCACATTCCCCATGGAGGGATACTCCCTTAACCTAGAGACATGAGAGAAGGCCTAGTTGCTACTCTAAATGACTTGACAGATTATGTTTGATCCCTCCTGGAAGGCACCACCCTCCCTGTGGATTGGGGAGCAATGGGATGGAAGGAGTGGCCGGGGGGGGGGGTAAGAGAGAGAGGGGAGAAGGAAGGGAGGAAAGGAAAATCGATATATAAATAAGAAAAGAAAGAAAGATGTCTTAACATGTAACATAAAACATAAAATGATGGTAATAGAAGGGAGTCAAAAAGGAAAATATTTTGATAAATATAACTGAATTTTTCAGTTTGTGCCAACAACTTAAAACCATAAAGAAGCTGAGGAAACCTTCAAAATGCTAAAAAGTAAATATATATCAATATACTAAGCTCTGGATGAACATTAGAAATAAACCCACAAACATTAAAGTAGCCAGAGAAAAATATGGACTGTTGTGGGGTTTATGGGTTTGGATTGGATGATTTGCTTGCTTCGGTCTTTCCTCATTCTCAAGTTTTCTACATGTCAACAGCACAGGTGGAATGGAATACTCTGATGGATGAAGAGGTAGATTTATCACTTCCATTTCTCTGAGTCTACGATTTCCACGAAGGAGCAGAGAGATGTCCTTCCAATGTCAGTATACTTTAGACTCCAGAAATAACGCAAGGTGGGGCTTTATCATTGCTAAATATATGGAAAGGCATACTGTGACTTTCATTTACAAAAGAGAGGGTCCGAATACAATTGATATTATATTATTGCTTTCTGAGAGTTTTGGGAAAGTGATTGGAGATCATAAGAAAATAAATAATAATCAGTGCATTTGCTATTGCTGCTAAAACTATGCCAATTAATGTCTCTGTGACCTCTTCCTTCCTCATAAAAGGATGAAGAGCATTCTTCAATAAAAGGACTCTATCTTCTTTGAAATTGATCCTCTTGTAATGCTTATTATTTTAAAAATTGTAGCAAGACTAATTCTGACTTTTTCCATGTTGTGAGTCAAGAATCATATCAAGTCTATGATACTGTTCTCAAAAATAATTTTATCTCAGAAAAGATTTAACTTTAATAATGTAATTATCTATATTTTATATCTGCTACCTAAAATCTGTCAATATTTGAAAAGTATCACATCTAAAATTGAAACAAATTGGTTTTTATTTTCTTTAAATTATAAAACTGATGTGTTGTCTCAAAGTGGAAAACACTGATACTTCAGAAATTCTGTTATCAATGACATCTTTCATTAGGTCATTTAACACAACTCCAATATCTGCAACAAAACAAGAATTTCAGCTTTGTTTACCTTCAGTAACTATGTCATGTATTATAAATTTCCCTGCAGGTCTATGATATCATCAATGCTCTGTTCATTTATTTTAATAAACAGAGTACTCATGTGATGGAGAGTTATATCGATTGGCTTCACTGAGTTTTAAAAGCCTTATCTACTCCATGCATAGCTTATTATCCATGAACAAAACTTTTCAATTTTATACAATTAAACTTTTGATCTGTAATTGTATTGAAAATGTCAAAAAGGAGAGTTGAAATACCCTCTGTGTGTGTGGTATACAGATTATAATTAAAACAGTACTTACAATTTAGCAAGGCAATATTTTCAAATTTAAAATTTTCTCCTTATGTATGCTTTTCTAATAGAAGAGCTCCAAATTTAAATGTTTTATTGTTTGGTCACTAAATATAAATGTTAATGTATTTATATTTTCATTATATAATATTTCATTTAATATACATATGAATACGTCAATAGATTTGTGTGTGTGTGTATTGTGTGTGTGTGTGTGTGTGTGTTCATGCATAAATTTCAATGTAATCGCTTCTAAAGTCAGTCCTCCCCATTTATTTAGCCATATCAGAACAATCACAGATGTCACAACGGTTCATTACTAGACTTGAGATTTGCTGCTGTGCTATACATGATGCTAAGCCTCAGGACACCCTTGAAAACTCAGGAATATTTTCAAGTTCCAAGACAGCATGCACATGTATTTAGACTATTAGTTATTGAAATGGGATATAGACCGAATTTATACTTTAAACGACTTTGCAGGTAAGTTCAAGGAACTTACAAAGGCTCTTCAAGAAGTGATTTCAACGTTTTTGAATTAAAAATTCATTCATCTTTGACATTTTTCTTTGGTACTGTTAAAAGAATCTAGATAAAATAAATTGAACTTGTGGATGAGAGAGAATACTCGCTATCAATATATTGTATTATTCTCACGTCCTGTTGTCTTTCCTCAACTGCATGTGGTTACCATAGGTAATGCCTTCTGGTTACCCAGATGAAAAGTGAGAGGAGAAAATTAGCAACCAATAACTAACGAGCTTGCCTCCTGTTACCATGGGGAGAGCCACTGAAGCAGCCAGGAGAAGTCTTCAGAGAATGGGATCTCACTCAATTGCACGTGATGTTCAGTAGCAAATTCATTTTGAGAAAAAAAAAATGCCACTCTGGCTGACCAGAGGTCACAGGTAGAACAGAGACCTCAGAGAGTCACGGTTGCTCCCCACAGGTGAGGGGCGTATTGAGTGCAAAAGGCAATGGTGACAAGACAGAGTTTCCCCACTGAAATTCTAGCGGTGGAGTTATTACAGCCTTTAGCTTTATGGATCCTATGAAAGAGAAATGACTTTTGCTGTCACAGACTGCTAGCCATAAGCCCTGCTGAGTTCTGTAGAGGCCAAAAGAACAGCTCCATGGGATTTCAACAGAGGTTGCTTTGTTTCAAAGAAAAACACCTTTGCAGTGTTCATCTGAGCTGCATCATGACTTTCAGAGGATCCAATATAAGTGTGTGCTTATTTCCTGGGAGAAATCTAATCTGAGAAACCTAAATGACTTGAGAAAACTTCACAATTCTATAAAATCCTGCATTATGCTTAAATATTTAAATGTAGAAGAAAACTGCTTGCAATGGCATAAAAATTAGAGATTTCCAGCTACTTAACCAGCCCTCTTATATTTTTTCCAAGGTGCATGGAAAATAATCCCATATTCTTTGTATAGATTTCTTAATAATTGAAAAATAGATAAATGAAAATTACAATCACTACAAGAATACTTTCTCCTTCCACTCTCTTTCTCTCTCTTTCTCTCTCTCTCTTTCTCTTTCTCTCTTTCTCTCTCTCTCCTCTCTCTCTCTCCCTTGCCCCCTCTCTCTCCCACTCTCTGCATGTTAGGGGTAAAGGGTAAATGTTTAGGCATTCGTTAAATGCATCAGTAATGTCATAAAGATTTATCTGTGTATAAATTTACCAGAAAGAAAACAGCCATTGGTTATGGAAACCATATATCATCTCAAATCCAAGATAGTGACTGGCTTCAAATGCTCCAAAATCCAGATCTAATATTCAGTTATTTAATATTCTTCAAATATTATTCAGGCTCACAGAGGAGAAAAGCTGTTTCTGCAAAGGTTATCATATACTCTGTGGCCATTTATCATTATGAGTAAAAATGTAGCCTCTGATGCTTACTTATTTTCCAACTTCACTTCAGTTTACAAACTTATTCAAAGCAAACATTGTAAAGTCAGACTACATAAGCTGAAAGCAAAGGAATCCAATCCATTAGACAAGAAGTAAGTACACCTAGTCAGAGTTCTCAGACAGTTAGTACTAGTCAATATAATCAAAGCAGAGGAAAGAAGTCTACAAGGGGAGGAGAGAAAAAAAAATCCCCTGTTTAACAACTCATTACCATCTGAAGAAAACAGGAAGGGTAGGTAATCCCCACTCTACTCTGTTACCATGAAGTAATTTGTTGTTATTATAGAGTTTTTTCACCATTTAAATAAACTGAGACAAATATGCATTTATTAGCTATCTTATACACACTGTAAAGAAATCTTATCATCCAGGCTGAATGTTTTTACCTATCTTTTATATAATGGCTTTAACATGTTTATGAGAAATAGTGGCATAAAATTCTTTAGATGTTAAAAGACATAAACTCCTATGTATTTTGACTAATAATGGTAAAATATAAAAAGAAAAAAACTGGTATTTAAATGTGTTTACTCATGCATTTAATTATTAACTGTATTTTATCCTGAAAGATTTTCTATATTCCTCCTTATATTCATCAAGCCAATTTGAAACAAGCACCATGGAAACCTATGGTACATATAACTTCTCTTGTCTTCTATAGTATTAAACCATAAAGTCTAATATTTATTTTGGATACTTAAAGCATGATTTAAAACTAGAAAGCAAGCGATAATAACTACACCTTTCTGTCCTTACATGGACAAAGACAACTGTTCTTCACATGGTAAAAATGAATTTCAACCATGATAATATGATAAAAACCTAATAGTATTTAATTGAAAAGAACAATACTAGAGTCCTGATATTGCTTGGCAATAGATGACAAACCAATTAATTATGAAGTTCCAAAGTATAGCCGTTTGTCAGCTACTCTCTTACTTAGTAAATAAAAATAATAACTTAAATTGCTTTTGTTGAATTTATCACATATTTATTTATCAAACATGGAGAAATATAGCTGGTACCTAACTAGAAGCTTCACTTGTTCATAATTCAGGAAGATATTATCAAAGTTTTCAGAGTAAAATATTAAATCATTAATTTCACTTAGCTGGGGACCCTACAATATCAACCTCCTCCAAGATATACTGGTGAAATAGTGACATAATTGATATTTGAGCAATTAAGTTTTAGAATTAATTTCAGGCCTGCTCCATGCATTGGTACCCATACCTGTACACAAAGAACCTAAGACTACAGCAGTCATTGGCTCTAGGGGAAATATATATTAAAATACATGTTAAACTAATCATGCGTAGTTTATTGTGAGGTCATATACATCTTCATCGCTGTAAAATTTGTGATTAGGGAGCAAAGATAGGGAGATAGATTTATTTCTGTTTGCAAAATCAACTTTTGCCAATGTTCTAAATCTACGACTTATGAAACAATGCTGGTAGGGACACTACCTAGCAAAACCCTACTTTAATTCTTCATGATTTTGTCCATCTGTATGTGTTCTGTTAAGGTTGTTATTCCACATGTCCTTCACAATTTCCATCAGCAGATTTGAAGAGTGACATCCATAGCACTCAGTAGCTAATATCTTAAACACACATTCAGTTTAACTATTTCTAAAAATGAGGATAGTGGTTATATAAATCCAGCCTTATATACCTAAAAAATAAACCATTTCAGTTATGATGATTTTATAGACATGATAATTAGTTCCACGAGGATTAAAAGAATGCTAGGGAACAATAAAATGACTTTATTTATGAGTCATTCTATCTTTGCCAGAAAAGAAAGTGTAATTGCAGCCAAATGAATGGAGAAGTGCTATAATGTGCAAATGTCATTCACCAGTTCCTATGTCACATGTCTTCCTGTGATTTCAGTTTACTCCTGTCTGCTGATCAGTCAATCCTCACATAACTTGTGATACACATTTCTCTTGTGAATTTGTGGAAAAACTTTTTTTATCACATCACCTTAATTACAGACCAGAAAGTGTCACTGCTTCGTAAATGACAATAAGACTAAATATTGTTTTATTTTTTGCTCAAGAGTAGTCCTGATTTAAAAACAAACAAACAAACAAAAAACAAAACAAAACAAAACAAAAAAAGCCATCAGTCTGCTTTCTCTCCAGTGAAAGGCTGGGCAAAGTTTTAATTTATATAATTGAGCTTCAAAAAGGATTTCTGAGAAAAATCATTGCACAATAGAGCATATCATTGGTCTAAATAAATAACAAGGAAAGCAGTTTGTTTTTGAAGTTATAAACTAGATGTACAATGTCATCTTAGGAGTTGTTCATGTGAATTTATATTGCAGATTTTTAAAACTGTTGCAGTGGTGGATGATTACGGAATTTAAAAGTTTTATGTTGGTGTGTTGTTTCACCAGGCTATTTTGATTGCAATGTTAAATTACACTTGTAAATTAAAAGTGTAATCCTCCCAGCTTTGTTAACTTCCATTAAGATGGCTTTGCCTTTATTTATTCTGATTACAGTTAACTTTTAGGATTTTCTTATTTACAATTCTGGATGAAGTAGCTTTGTTTATTTTTTAAAACTGTAGATAATTTAGGAGTGTATGAACATATCAACAGTGTTAAGTGTTGGAAATGTAGGTAACATCCTTAGTTATGTTAGAAGCACTCAGATTTTGATGTACACTTATAACATTTCTTTGTTGTCATTAGTTGTATTTCAAATGTAAAATAGTCATCTGGTGAACACATACTGAGTCCTGTATGTGGTTATTTTTACCCCTTCTTCTCTATCTTTATGTAATGTATATTGTTCATACCATATACATTTTTGGAGTTGCTATAGCTAACATCACTGAGCCTAACAGATTCTCTTTGGATCAATCTATAGAAACTCATAGCATAAGAAATGAAGCACATTAGTAACTAATCCTCAGACACTACTATGATGCTAATGTTATTGATCTCGATATGTGTATACCTATGCCTACATATGAATATTACATTAAAATTTAAATGGTGAACAAATGAATGCATTTAATGCATATATAACACCTATAACATCTTTTTTTAAAATATGGTGGAGGAAAATGTGAACATTTGAATCTCAGTTCATAGCCAGGCAACTAGGACTGTCTTAGCTAGGTGCTTGTGTAAGTAGATTTTTTTTATGAGGCATTCTTTCATCAATCTGTCAGTAGAAATGCATGCTGTCACTTTTAAGAAGCAACGCAACGTTGTGAGTTTGAAGGATCTCTGCCTTTGTGCTCATCCATGGGGTATGATTCTCTGTCCTTCATATTAATATCTTCATAGTGGAATGGAATTTGGCTACTCATGCTTTCCAAGTCAGCCAAATTACCATTAACGAACATGAAAGCCAGTATTTGATGCTCAAGTATTCATGGCAGCACCACTTCTGACTTACTCTATTTGTTAGAAACAATGAACATCTACAGAAAACTTTCAGATGGTTAGAGCTGTAAAAGCTGGTGAATTCCAAAGATAGTGATGTCAGGGTCCTCTATGTAGTGCTTAAAGCTACACAACTTCCTGCTCAGTTTCTTCCAAAAACTTCTCACATGATGTTAATTGAACATCTGCATCCATCAAAGTGGTGTAAAGATGCCACTTTGTAATTCTGAATTACAACAAGCAAAGCACATAGCCTGCTGATCTATACCTAAAAATTAATAAAAGTAAATTATTTGCCCCCTAAACCTGTAAGATCACTGAGGGGACAAACATGTTTCCTGCATATAAACTTGTAACTATCCAAAATCTATCTCCATTCCAAGTCAGAAGTATTTCTATACCTCCCTTACCCTTTTGTACTATGATTCTTAGATTCTGTGCTGATGTTTCCTCCATTATACAAAGAAGAAACCACCAATCTTCTTGAGAAAAATCTCTCCCAAACTGAAAGATTTGAAAGTATTCTCAGACATGATAATCTTTTGATTAAACCTGGGTGTTAAAAATTTTATTTTTCTTGGCACATTCAACTTCCTTATGAACTCATAAATTTTATGGAAATTATTTGTTTGATATTATCTTCAATATCATTAATTAATCTTAGCATCATTTGCTATCTAACAAGGACAGTACTTTCAAGACCAATAACTATTTGTTCCTTTGTAAATGCCGATCTTTCAATTTGTTGTCTCTCCCAGATACATCATTATTAAAATACACATTTACATCATCTTCAATGCACATTTAAAAGCATATAGCGTGAGGAATATTGAAAAAAATATTATCTAACTGTTCTGAAAATCTGACTAGTGCTATCAGCTTGTGTCATAGATTAGAAACCTGACTTTAGTGAGAGTCCATGAGTTATCTGCTCACCACTTCCTTTCCTTCCTCCTCCTGTCAAAGTAAATCAGCCATCTCCAATTTATAAGGCATGGTGGGATTCAAGGGTAAATATCATAAAACAGATTGTCAAGAACACTGTTAATTTAGGCAAAATGATTTATTTCAACTTTTAACAACCAGCTGGGCTCATGAGGCAGGAAATCAAATACAGATTTGTTGGAATGTTGAGCTATTAATATTGAGTGGTCTAGCCTGAAGACCAGCAGAGAAAGTAGTGTGGAGAGAGCTGTGTTGATTTGAGGACAGCCAGCCAGACGGCTATCCAAAGTGCAATCCATAGATCACTGGAATAGTTCGCATAGATGGTGCCAGTAAATTCAGATTCTCACAAGATTCTCCTTACAAGAAAATTAAATGATGCACCTTCCACTGAGTAAGCTCTGTTTTACGGTTCAAATTACACCAGTATTTTCAGCAAGGGGAAACCCATTTCTGCTAAGCAATTTTTCAACCTGTGTGAAATAATATATAACATGTGCCAGCCAGTCCAGATTCACATTACATAAGCAGGGTATGTAAAGTTTATACAAAAAGTGAAAATCTAACATTACCTTGGTTTCCAACACTAGATGGTGCCTTCCTTAAAGCAATATTGTCTTAATATCACAACATTCAAAGGTGGAGAAGACAAATTACAGAAGCTACATGTTTTCAATTCCTATAAATAAACTCTGCAAAATGTGTTTTAAATAACTGTTCTATTAACACATCACATGTCTTTTATGTTAATACAAAGTGAGCTTGTGAGATGGCATTGTGGATAAATTGACCTGCCCAAGCCTAATGACCTGAGTTCAATCCCAGAACACATGAAAGAAAGATGTAACCAACTCTTTTAATGTCTTCTGACCTCCATCCAAATCACATACTCCCCCTTACATACACACAAACACACACACATACACAAGAGAGAGAATGAACAAATAAACAAAATAAACCATCCAAAATATTAACAAAAATGTATAAGAGCATAATATAAACAATGAATTCAATATTTATAGAAAATCAATTTATTGTTTATAAAATATGAGACATGTAAATTTTAAAACCTGAAAACTCTAAATCCTAGTACTCAACATTTTACAAAACATGTAATATTTAAACTGCATTTAGACTTGAACAGCATTATCCTTTTGTCTTTATTTTGCTGTTTTACTTGTCTTCCTAATTTTAACAAAACTAGTTTAAAATTCATAATTTTTGCACACAGAAGGATTTCAGAAGCCACCCATGTTCACAGAACCAGCATTTGTAAGGCAAGTTCTTCTAGAACACCATAATTGATCTCGTTCAAGGCCAGCAATTACAAACGTATTTATAGGGCTATTGGGCAAAGTAGACTGACTAGAGTTGGTTTTATGGTGGATGAGGGAACCTTTTTCGAATAAGATCAAGCTTGCCTTCTGCTAGATAAAGAAATAATGTGCAGGCTTATACACTTTGAACTGGCTAAGTGTATTGGATTTGTTATTCCAAGGACACTTCTATTTTTTCATGTGCAGCATATTGGGCTGGGTATCAAGCATCTTAATTCAGATATAAATATCATTCTTGCATGGAGAAGGATCACCTTTGGCAGAGAGAAATATTTAGTTATTTGAAATTTTTCAAAGCCCAAGGTAAGGCATAGTTACTTAGATGTCAAGAGTCAATAAGACAAAAATACTGTTCTCCTCAAGTCTCTGCTACTAAACTTCAGATGCAGCCATAATCATCCACTTGGTACTATGAAAACATGAAGGTCTATCTGAATAAAATTATGTAGAGAAAAAATAAGGATAGTGGCAATATATAAGCATCCTTACTGCTATGTGGCTCTTATTTATTTTTATTTTGTTAAAACAATCTTTTTTTAATTTTCCATACCTTCCTTCCCTTCATCCTGGTCCCTCCACCTTCCCCTACTTAAGCTTGCTCACACCATCCACACCTCAGAGAGGGTGAGGCCTCCTATGAGGAGTCAACAAAGTCAGTGATATCACATTGAGTCAGGACCAAGGCCCTCCCCCACTGTTATCTAGACTGAGCAAGGTATCCTTCCATAGGGAAAGGGCTCCAAAAAGCCAGTTTATGCACTATGGATAAATTCTGGTCCCACTGCCTGTGGCCCCATAAACTGTCCAAGACACACAAATGTTATCCACTTTCATAGGACCTAGTTCAGTCCTACAACTGTCACCCACTTTCATAGGACCTAGTTCAGTTTCCTAGCTGGCAGTCCACAGTCAGCTCCCACGAGCTGTTTCTGTGGATTTCCCCATAATGGTTGTGTTCCCATTTCTCATATTTTCACTCCTCCTTCTCTACCACTGGACACCAGGAGTTCGGATGAGTGCTTTCCTATAGATCTCTGCATCTTCTTACATCAGATATGTGGCTCTATTTTATTTTTGAGTTTGGAGTCCTTTTTGTAGCTATAGCAAACAAAATACTGTTCAATTCAGTATCAGTTTTAAAAGACAAAGTTAACAATAGAAACAAGGACATAGTTAATAATAACTCAAATATGTGAATGTTATATTAAAGGAGAAGCTGTTTTAGTCTTTTTGTTTGTTTGTTTTTTCCTATTTCTATGATAAAATACTATGATAAGAGAAATGGTGTGTTGAATAAGAATGTCTCACATAGGTTCATATTTTTAAATGCATTAGAAGTGCCAGCGAGGATCTGAAAGGTGTGGTCTTGTTGTGGTAAGAATGGGTTCAGTATTGTGGAATGGGCTTTAGAACCAATCATAGAATGTTTGTCCAGTCTGATTACATTTGTGGCACAAGTATACCATAAGGGATATCTTGCCAGGCTAGCTGTTGTAGCTTCCAGGTTTCACCTAAAAACCAAGCTGCTTTGTACACTTTCCTTTATACCAGGAGCATGAGATCATGAGCCATAAGTAAACATGAAATTACATTTAAGGTGAAAAACGCATATACTTTCAAAGTGTGACTGAAAAAGGTAATGTGTCGCTTTAAAAATTATGACATTTAAAATATCCTCCTTATTTCTTTGTGAACAAAAGAGTGTCTATGAATATCAGTTGATTATAAAATAAGTGAAATGAAATTTATTTTAAAATTTTTGAGTTCCAAAAAAATATCAAAAGCAAAATAATGCATACTAACAGCATAAGAAATTTAAATAATAAACCACCAAGCAGAAAGAAAGAATTCTAGTGTGTATGTGAATAAGGGTATGTATGTGTGTATGTGTGAGTGTATGTATTTTAGGGCTTGGGACCAGGTATGAATGTACGCTATCAATAAATATCTGGGAGATGTTATATTTTTGTTCACTAAGTGTATTGTGTTTTAAGTTGGCTTTCTAGAAATTAAGTTACACATAGTTCATTACTTTCACATAGAGGGAAAAATAATATACACACACACACACACAGAAATTTGGAAATTCTGGAAAAGGGTGACAATTATTAGAATCTATAGTTTTGGGTAGAAGGGTTCCAATTAACAATGGAATGAGTTATAAAGGCCAGAATAAATTCTCAATCATTTGCTGGTTGAAATTCAACTACATGTAGTCCAAATTCCTGTTTAATATTAACATAAACCTCAGAAGGCTTTCCAATCACCTGTTCCTTAAAATGTCTCCATAGTTAATATATTATCCTAGTTATGTTACTTTCTAAGAATAATTGTACGATATCAGTGTATTGATGAAGAGAATAAAATAAACAGCATATATAAGAGAAAATTCAATTAAATTACTTGTATTTTCTATTAGTAGGTTCAAAAGAATAAGCATCAGGGTGGTATTTTAGCAAGGATGTGAATAAAAGAAAATTATTAGAGAAATGTAATTTAAAATTCTACTAAATCTTGTAATGAAAAAGTAAGATAGATAGAACAAGCAATTAGATGCTGTTGAAGAAATAATTAGTGACTTAGGAAAGAAGTGAGGAGAAAATGTTACAATAAAAGGTTTGCATTCAAAGTCAGAGTAACTACACTTAAATATAACACATCTACAATTGTGTTAGCTTAAGGAATTCTGGGAGAGGGGCAAAGACTGAGACTGATAAAGGAGTTTTAAAGGACTGTAAAATATCTATAGTATTTCATAACTAAAGCCCAGAACAAAAATAAATAAAACATGAATAAATATTTTAAATATAGCAACAACTTGATATATCCTATTGAAGACACAGTAAAAGGAGAATGAAATAAAATGAAAGTGTAGATTAATATAAACCATAATCTGTTTTAACAATGACTTTGCAGAAGTACGTGAACAATGACAAGACTGATAAGCTCCCTGTTTACTTCATAGACTACAGAAAAATATTCCAAATTTGATAAGCCTGAAAGAAATAATTTAGGGTCTATTATGTTGGGAAAATGTGTTTAAAATAAAAAAGAAATAAAAGTATTTCAAACAAATAGAAATAGTATACTTTTTTCAGTAGATTGAGAGGAAATTAAATACCAAAGATATACTTTTCCAATAAGAAGCGAAATAAAATGGAATATTAGATGTGAGAGATAAGGGGTAAGACATGTCAATATGTAGGTATTTCTTAAACATGATTATTGTTAAAAATTTCCTTGAAAACAAAACTGTGTTCTAGCTAGGACACCATAACTGATCTCGTTCAAGGCCAGAATCACAAACGAATTTATAGGGCTATTGGGCAAAATAGAGCTGGTTTTATTGTGGATGAGGGAACATTTTTCGAATAAGATCAAGCTTGCCTTTAAAATCTTGGTCAAAGAACCAAATAGAAAATTGTACTATCTTCACATACAGCAAGTTAATGATATTCACAAAATATCATTACCTTATTTTAGGTAATATTGGGTGAATATATAAAAATAAAATGATGCAACTAAAAGAACATAAGAAATACAATAAAATAAAAACATGCATAGCAGAATGAAGAACAAACTACTATATTAAACTAATACATGACTAAGTGTAAATGTATCAGAAATGCTGTTCAAAGAATTACATAAGGGACAATATTAAAATGAAGGATTTCCCATTAAGGCAATGCTTTTTGTTCATAGAAAACTGCTTCTAAATGTAAAAACAATGATACTTGAGTAATACATCATTAGACAGCCATTTTTAATCACTTTAATACTAAAATTGACTCATCTATAAGATTATAAGAAAAGATTTAAGGAAGAAGTATAGCTAGACAAAATAAAATCATAAAATATGGCTTGCACAAAATCCACAAGGACCTTGTGGAAACCTGTATGAATTTAAAAGGGACAGCAGGTGGGTTTTATACATTAATAACATAAAAATTGCAATAACGTATCTCCTATTACTATCACAAGATCCACTCACAAATTCTCACCATGACTTTCTAAATGGTAGATGAAAAGGACGAGGGTGACAAAGTGAGTGTGGGAAAGCCCAGGAGGCTTCACCCCTAGGAAAACCTATAGGCAATCAAGGAAAGAGTTGACCAAAGAAATGGTCTTCTCAGGAAGGAACACAATTGGTTGCCCAGTGACAGTGTAAGCCCAAGACCACACAGGTAACATTTATAATGAATAGGGTATACATGGAATACAATAATAATTGCAATATAGTAGCAATTAGTGAAAAAAAGATGAGTCCATGAATTTGAAAGAGGAAGAGGAAGTTTTCGAAGGAGAGAAGGAAAGGTAGACATATAAATATATTATAATCTCAAATTAAAATCAACATGCATGCAGCAATGCAAACATTTCACATATTGACCTAGATTGTCAATGTCATGACAAAGAGGATCTGAAAAGATACAGAAATTTTGAAACAAAGAGCGCAAATTATCTGAGAACCAGGAAATTGCATGAAAATCCCAGAAAAAAAAAATAAGTGAGGAAATTGTTCTTCCTGATAAAGCTTCTTGGAATAGCCATATTGTACTAACAAAAAGCCCTAGCAGGTGAAGTATTTGAAGAATGCATGTTAAGATTCAGCTCATTATCTGTGTGGACTGTTGTTGGCTTATGTCAAAGATGACAGCACAATACAAAAAAGGTGTCACCTGAGAAGCGAGGCAATGCTCACAATGACTAGATAGTAAATAGAAATGTTTGGAGTTTATTTTCATGGGAAGATGTATTTGGAAGGATTCTTTAGATATAGTGAGGATCATTTACCGGGAAGTAAAGGTAAATGTAGCAGTAAAAGTAAAAGTAAAAGTAAAGGTAAAGGAATGTAGCAAGTTCATGACTATGGAGAACTGGAAATATTTTCAGTTGTGTTCTGGAAAGTAGAGTTTTAGACTGTGATTGAAGAAAATATAATATAGAAAGATAACTTTGAATATCCTTTATACGGAAAGTGATGAAAACCATGTATTACAATATGAATTACTATTATATTTTAATAAAGTGATGATCCTTTTACAATCTTTAAAAATGAAAAAAAAAGATACTTAAATCTGTAGGTGCAATATGAGATTTTACTTGATTTTCAAAGACAAAAAGGACAGTAAATTTTCTGATGGATGTGTTTGTTTATATTGTTAATAACTTAGAATTGTGTTGTTATCCAAATTTTGGCAAAATATCTATCCATGGGGCAGAGTAATGTTTAAAATGTGTCTTTCAAATCTACAGCAAAACTGTACATATCACTACAAATCGAATGCATGCATAATTTGTTACCACTGTTCATTTCTTAGATACACTAGTGTATATGGCCTGTATTTAAAAATTATCTAGTAATTGATCATTACCTATCTTACAACCCAGTTAAGCCACGGTGTGATGTATAACTAAATATTTTTTTTAATCTGTGATATTATTTCAGCAAAAGTACAACATTAATATAATGACATTTCCAAGAGAAGTGGGACCTTACTTAAAGAACACATACATTAAAATTACATTAAATTATTCTTCCTTAGCACTTTATGGAAATAAAACATCAATTTCACATATTCCAAAAATACTCTCAATGCTGAACATAGAAAAATGGCGTGTTTCTGAATCTGTATTTTAACTTTTAAGTACAAGAAGAAAAAACAGAGCAAAGCAATCCAAAACTCCACAACCACAAGGGACACTTGCCAGATGACTTGCAGTGAATCATAACCGTTTAAATCAATGTTGTCAATAGGATATAAAATAGAATGCAGAAGGATATTGAGACTTGGCTGAGTGGCTCTATCTGTCTTACTACTGTTCTAATTCATGTTAAAGCCCTTAGCAAAAACCCCAGGTTACACTGACTTTAGGGCCATTCATTTTGTAATCAGACCTTACAAAAATGCAAATCTCCCTCAGCAGGAATGACCAGTGGAACAAGGCTGTCATCAGCAGGAAACTGAATGCAGGGAAGGGTATTGGAACCAACACAGGATTTGAGTTTGAAAACACACTTACCCACTCAAGAAGCCACTGGCGCATAACAAGTGCACTTTCCTGTGATCTCTATTTGTCACTCCTCTTCCTCTGCCCTGGGTACTTTTATGTCTCTTTGATGATTTCCCCTGGTTCTCACCCCTGTCTTATCTCTTATCCTCTCACAAAGACTGAAATTGGCAGGCTTACTGGGGAAAACATAATCTTCCTCGGGTTGTCCTGTAAAAGCTACAAAATTCCAGGGTTTAAATTGTATACAGGAAAGAAATCAAACACATCAACCGGAAAGCACCCCTCCCTGCGAGGGGATAGACCTCTTCAAACAGCATGTTCCACTTCTTGAGCAGCAAGGACTGTGAAAACAGAGCCAATGCTAAAAGAGCCTGTTGTGTGTCCCCTGAAAGGATACTTGGTGTTTTTATAGAGAAATGTTATATTTGTGTGTGTGTGTGTGTGTGTGTGTGTGTGTGTGGTGTGTTTTATGTTTTATGTTGTAAGAGGCCATAGACCTACCATCAATGACATTCTCATTCCTAAAAGTATACAAGCTGAATCTCTGTAAGCATCACTGTCTTTGTATTCTACCAGAAGTATACACTACAAGCAGCAATTTATATTCTCATTAAAAGCAGCTATGTTGGCATGCTCCATACGCTGATTATAATATAATGTTGATATATATTTCATGTAAGCATGAATATAATCCTCGGATATTATATGCCTAAATGAATAGTCTGCATAGCATCAGCGTTCAGGGTCTCATTGACTTAGCGTGGTGAACCGTGGTTACTCACAAAGTATAGCAACAGCTAGATTCAGGGAGTCTGTTTTTATCCTGTGATCACTACACAGCCTCCCATTGTCTATCAAACGGTAGAGATCAGCCTTTAAGAAGCCATACTGCTGAATGGAACTTTGATAGTTTGGTAAATTTGATAAGTGCAAGTTAGAGTTAAATATGCTAAGCCTAGAATCACCTGGATTATGTTGCTAAGCAACAATGTTTAGAAGGTCAGGTATATTAAATGTATTTTCCATTTAACCCCACATTTGTGTCAAGGCCATCTGCATATACAGTTGGCCCTCACTTATTCTAGGGAAAGATTCTGACAGGTGCTGCAAATGTGACAATATGCTGAGTTTAAATCCCCTTTTGTAAAAGGATGCAGTGTCTGTATATAACGTGGCCATATTCTCCTACATACTTCAAACCATCCTTACATAAGTTATAATGACTCATGTCAGGACAATTACTTAGGAATAGGGGATGGAGAATATTGTTTAGAGAATAATGAAAAATGTCTGATTGTGTTTGGTACACATGAAGTTTTTATATTTTTGAACTGTGGTTGGTTGAAACTTAAAAATTCATATTTTGAGCCCAAAATAAATCAGATTTCATCATGTATCCTGTTTTAAAATTACCTCACTATTGGGATTTTACTGTTGTCAATTTCACTAAGCAGTTTGTGACACAATAGGCCTATAAAATACATGTATGTATACACATGTACATGTATTTGTGGCTAAGGCCGTGCAAAGAAATGAGTTGCAGAGTATGTGAGTGAGTGTTTTCCTTCTGACTTTTACTGATGTAAAGATAAGCATTCAACTGCAATCTTAGGACAACTAAGCCAGTCAGGGTCCTGCCCAGGACAAAGTTGGAGAAATTATTATTATTAGCATCAAGTGTACATGAAAAACTGTAGCCTCGAGTGGAGAGCTGAAGATCAAAGCTCATTCCCAATGTCATTGGAGCCAAAAGTGAAATGCCCAAAATCAGAATGCTGGATCTTTCATGGCCAATTAGTTTAATCATGTCTGTACATCCTGGCAGTACTTGGTATTTACAAATATTATATCCAAGCCAATAAAAATTAAGAAACTAATTGAAAAAGAAAATTTTGTGGTTGAGTGGGAAAACACAACACCAGAACAATTATTTGATAAAAATTTAGAAAAAACAAAGAATAAGGCAGGGAATCAGGAAAACTCTAGAATGTGCCTTTATTGAAGAACTGTATGACAGGTATGTGTTTTATGAAATATGTTTGTCCCTTGATCATTAAATGTTAGCTATCTTTAGAAATATGTTATAATTGCATACATAAATTCTAAAAATGTTTAACCTATACTATTCAATATTCTGAACCACAGAATATTAAACATTATGTCTTCTTTCTTTGTTCACTACTCTGACCTAACTTGTTGTCTTAATATTATATTTTTAGAAGTAGGTATCATGAGTATCTAGATTGTGGTTACATTAGAGGCAATTTTTCAATAGCAGATATTTTTAACAGTAAAATTCTAAAAGTGATAAATCAATAAGCAGCTGTGAGTGTTCATGTGTGTTTAGGAATAACAAACAGAAAACTGGCATTCTTCTTATGTGAAAACACGTTAGTAATAGGACCTATGAAAATAATCCTATTTTATTCATAACTTGAAATTTTACCTGGTATTAATTGTTTTTCTTTCTTTCTTGCTTCCTTTTTTTTTTTTTTTTCTTTTGAGACAGTCTCATTATTTAGCATTTGCTGACCTGAAACTGTGTATAAAGCTGCTAGCTTTGTAGAAGGAGTTGCAGCTCTTACGCCTATTTGTGCTGGGATAAACATGTGCCATATTACATCACCCCTTTACTTTTACCTAAGTATAAAACCTAGGGTTGGATAGTAATGTACCATAACATTTTTTTCTGACAACTTACAAAGATAAATATATTTTATTAGTAAGTATTGTATATTGTTAGTATATACTGACTGTCCAGTAAGCAATTAAGCAAGCAAAGGTAGATTTTTAATATTCCTAGTCTAATCACTGAAACTTTATGAGCATGATAATAAGTGTATGATTATAATATTATACACATATTTTATCACAAAAGCTGAGGCTATAATTAGAGCAACATAGATAAAATTAGATATATCCTCTGAATTGATTTTTTCTTTAAAGAACATGTAGATTTTATATATTATACAAATCGGAACAAGAAATCACTTCCAAATTTTGTGAAGAATATTCATTTGAAGTATCTGTTTTCATGGTCTTTGTGCCTGAAGAATCCTGGTAATGTTGAAGCTCCTCAATAGCTTATTAAGTACAATTTTTATCTTAATTGTAAGTGCTGAAATTGAATTATAGGTGTGGAACATAACTTGAAACAGAGGTACATATACATACTTATGGACATAAATTGGAATATACAGATGCTAAAAATGGTGATGCTTTACAAAGATTACAAAGGGCTAAAAGCTGTTTCTCTAGACATTTATTTTCTGCAATGACTCTTCAGAACAGGTGGTCGCTGTATTATTACCAGTTTATTGCATTTGGAAAACCCGATTGTTAGGTATTGTTTGACAAACCGCCATGCTTTCCAAGTTCCTCCTCCAGTTGACGCAAATATAACAAAGGGTGGCAATCTCATACTGGGATGTAACAAATTTGGCCCCCATCAGAGCTTTTCACAATGAAGTGGAAACGCAAAGGCTGAAAGGCAACAGGGGCAGGCACCTATTCCTCAACACAGTCATTCTGAGCTTCAAATTGAAAACACGTGACTTTAAATCTCAAAGCAGTTCGTATTTATTTATTTCCGCCTAGGGATCATGGCTGCTTTGCCAATTAATGGGGCAAATAGGCTCTTACATGACAGTGCATGGGCCCCGAATCTAGGCAGTTATTGACCGCAGTGCTCTGAAAATGAAAATGACTTCTGGGTATTAGAGCACATTAGAGGTGGGAAGCATCCTGTAGCACTGGCTGCTGAACTTTTGACTCGGGAAGCTGTAATGCCTCCACCCTGTTTAATGGGTTTGAAGTTTTAGTCCAGCAGAGATGAGGCAGCGTCCTGCGGTCAGTTGAATGCACTCACGCTGTTTACTTTGTGTTAGAAGTCTTTTCATTTCTCTGGAGTATTCTCTCTCCACATGAAGGGAAACAATCAAAGCTGGAGAAAGCAGTTCCCACTTGAGAATATTAACACGTAAAACAGACATTTATACAGTTTTGCTCATTTTTATTCTATTTTTATATAACTTGAAAGATGGCGAGAAAGGGTTTGGGCTTAAATACAATATGTTAGAATGGAAAGCTTTATCGCCAAACAATTAGGTGGCATTTTCTATCCCTGTAAACATAATGTACAATGTAAAACATTTGTGGAATCACCGAATACGAAGACTTACGTAAGCTAATCAGACAAACATGTTTCTTTTCTCATTCTTCTGTATCATAGCATATCACACTTTTGTGAGAATATAGTTCATGTAAAGAGTAGGAGTCCCAGCATGTTATTCTTACTTCAAAGGACTTACTTTAAGTAATGTTTGTTTATATTTAGTTTCAGTAGACATAATATTGTAGTAGAATATTATTGTAAGGTGTGTAACTTTTTTTATGCTGCATTTCTTTTTTTAACTCTGTGAAGCTGTGATACTTCATAAAAAGCACCGGGTGGTCTAAAAAGGAGCTGAACATCAATAACAAGACAGGAGCTAGGACTGGCAGGACTGGCAGGCAGAGAGCAAGGAGAGAGCAGGAGGAGGAAGGCAGTAGGAGCCAACTACCCAGCCAGCCACAGGGTAAGAGTCAAAGATTACAGAAACGAAGAAAGGAAAAAGCTGAGAGGCAAAGGTAAAAAGGACAAGCTGGCAAGAAACAAGCCATACTACAGTCGGGCATTCATTCTAAGAAAAAGCTTCCCTGTTTGAAATATTTGGGAGCTGTTTGGTGGGCCACCACCAAAATATCTGAAGAGTAAAGAGCAAAAAATAAAACACCACACAACATTGTACACACTATTCTTAAACTGTATCCATTCATTTAAATTGGACTTGGCTAATCAAATAAATATGACAGTTCATGGACTGCACATTATGGTCAAATTCCTTGACTTTGACTTGATTGAGCCATTTTAGAAAAAAGATGTAAGCGATTGAAAAGCTATGTGAGCATTGTCTTCTCCTGTGTGTGGTATGCCTTGCCAGTCAGTGTCCTAGATGTGAAAGCTTTGTCTCACCACTCCTCAAAAGCCCCCCTGCCTTAAAATCACGTGCTCATTGATTTATTAATGTGTGTTCATTGACTACGTGCCCAGTTATGTCGGCAGGCACTTTAGTTTCTATCAGTGGCCCAGGAATCGAGTCTAATATTACCATAGCCTCATATTTATTTTATCAAATACTTATCAGTAGTTTAATATTGGCTACATTCAAAATACATGTTATTTTAAGCCGTTAAACCACATGGAACATAATTTATGCTACTTTAAAACTCAAAATTTATTAAAATTTTTATATTGTAAAATAAAAAATGAGGGTAAGTCGATGAAGAAATCATAGGCAATAGATAGGATGAAAAATAAACAAACAATCCCACTGTCCTCCAGCACACTTTTCTTTTTACCTAGTCTAATACAACCAGAATGTGTCAGATCGCTGTGTCAGTTGTCCTGCCTTGCTTGGATCCAGGATGAGAACATAAGGCCGTGTAATTGGCAAAGTATCAAAGAACTGACTGAATATCTTTAACACAAATTACATTTTCCCTTATTCATAATGTATTGAGTCCCCTCTGAGATTCTTAGAAGTGTCATCTATCATGTCATGTGCCGTAGGTTTGAGCTTCTAATTTTAAAACACAGACACGTGGCTACTTAATGACATTTTGCTTGTTCCTTCTTTGATATCTTTATCTTACTATGAAACCTTATGTAGATGGTGAATGGTAATGCAGACAGGTAAAAGTGGATTGGGTACACAGTAACCACTTAAACCTTTCTATTTTAAAGAGAAGATTCTGGAATCCATCTCATCACAGGTGGTATTTCCTTAACTATTGTTATTGCATGTATACTAATAATAAATTACTATGATAGACACATATCAATCAATGAGTTAATATGGCTATTCTTTGTCTTATAACTATACTTATGTGTGTTTCATTCTAATTAGCTTGTTGTGTATATTTTCCCATGGTGTTTGTTTCAAGACACATTTTATAATACTAAATTTTCTTGGTGCTCTGGTACCGTTCTCTGAAAAAAATCATACCCACTATTTTTACATATAAGGAGTGGAGCTGGAGAGAGGCTTAAGGGTGAAAATATTTGCCTCTCTTGCAGAAAACTTGAGTTCAAATACAGCACACCACTCCGTCAGCTCATAAGTGACAATAACTCCAGTATCAGGGAGCCTGAAGCCGTCCTCTGGCTTCTCCATATATAAAATTAGGAGAAACACACATTTTTAAAAGAATAAGGATACATGTGTAGAAAATGTATGTTTGGACCCCACCCATCAGATTATTGCAAACAAATACAAAAGGAACATGTTTCATGTTTATAAACACCTATATTAAAGAAAAATTATAAGTGATATGAAAGTTCCATTTACCTTAGAGTTAGAGAAACTCTCAACAAGTCTTGACACTACTATATATCTATAAATGGATACAGTACTTGTTACTAACTTGCCTTACTGCAGCCTGCCTTGTTCTTTGAACTACTCCCCTGTAATAATAACCAGAATTATCTCATCAATTGATATGTGAACAAATAAATTCTGTAATACTGTTTTGTCTCACTTTATCTTAAACTGTACATTTAATTATATATCCAAAATTTTTCAGGAAACTAGTACCTGGAGAAAATCAAGAGGGCAATGGCATAGCAGGGTTTCACTTGAATTTTAAAATGACTAAAACTCAAAATAGGGAGAGCTTATGCTCCAGATTCATGTCTGAACTCTGAAAAGAGAGGAAGCCACTGATTGATGAGGATCTTTGGCCAGTCCTATGAGGAAGCCTAAAATGCAGAGTCCTGTACTGCATGTGAGATGTTCTGCAGTAATACCCACAGCATTCACAGTCAATGGCATGAACAACCTTGGAACCAGTATGTAATATCAGCATGCGAATGGTTCTTAAGACAAATCTTTTGAGTTGTGGCTGTTGAGGCTGTTAGCTGCTTCTGCTCTGAAACTGTTCCCTCAAGTTTCTCCAACAGTTCATTTCAAGAGACTCTTCAAAGGTTATGGCTGGTGATGTGGTATTCCAGCAACATTTAGTATTCAGTATCTTACTACAATCTTTTACTTCCCCTTAAGGAGAGCATTGTAGCTTTGGCATACAGCAAATACGTTTGTATATTAATTTACGTGAATACTCTAAATTAACATTATACTAATTTTCATGTAGCAGTTCACACATAATTATGATTTCCAATCCTAACAAAATTAAGTGATTCCTCTCTTAATAAGACCAAGATTATGCATTTATTTACTATTCTTTCTGTGACGCTGTCTCTCTGTCTCTCTCTGACTCTCTGTTTCTCTGTCCCTGTCTCTGTATCTCTCTCTCTCTCTCTCTCTCTCTCTCTCTCTCTCTCTCTCTCTCTCTCTCTCTGTGTGTGTGTGTTGTGTGTGTGTGTGTGTGTGTGTGTGTGTGTATGCTTGTATACCTCAGAGCACATGCGGAATTCAGATAACAACTTGTAGGAGTTGCTTTCCTCCATGGTGCGAATTCTGTAAATACAACTCAACTCATCAGGCTTAGCATGAGGTGTATTTGCCAACTGAGGCATTTTCCTGAACCTAAGAACACATTTTAAATGTAGAATTTAACCAGGAAATGTCTGGGAGTAAGTAAAATATTTTTAATATCTCTCTGTGGTGAAAGAGAAACATTTAAGCCTGGCAATGTAAGTCACGACTCTTGCAGGACACAGTAGTACCAATGAATGCTAATAAAAACCTCAGAGTTGTTTCCACCACTCTCTGTCACTTAATAGATGTTTTGAATCCCTATTTTCCTCACTAATTACCTGCAGAATATCAAATATCCTACTTAAAACCATATGTACAAATTTTTGAAGCATAGTAAAGATATTTAAATGGTGTCAAAATTAAGGTGGAGAATTGTTTTGTATTTTCTTATTTGCCAGGGAAATTTTATTCTCTTTCCAGAAATGTTTTGGTAAAAAATCTGTGGCAATTCCAGAAGGAGTAGCTACTGGCAAGGAGCAGGACAGCACTATGATTTTAGGAGGGTGGTTATTATATTTTATTTTTGCATAAATAAATTTTAAAGTGTGAGATTGTGTTATTGTCCTTATTATATTTTGCTTTATTTCCTCATAGGTCTACCCAGGGTTTGCATTGTTTAACCTACATATAAAACATGTTCACACTATCAAAAATATAACTTTGACAATCAGCGTGAAGTTGCAGCTCCTCCAAATATATATGGTAGACGGATGTAGTGTGTAACAGTATTGAATTTAACGAACTTAAAAATACTGATGGAATTAGCACTTAAAACTGTTTATGATCATATGAATTAAAATATAATAGAAATAGTTTAAAAACAAATCAATAATTATAGCTAATCCCTTTGTACTTCAGTAATACATCTAATAGTAAATTAATTAAATTTTACAGGGCATACCACAAAGGGTAGTCAGAAATCTCAAGCACCAAGGCTCTCATCTCGTGGCTTCAGGGTACTGAAGAACAAAAGTATTTGATGTGCAGTTTCAAAAAGGAATGGGCTTTTCCTCAATGTGAACTGGGTCAGCTCAGAAGCAATTCTCAGGAGAATTCTACTTCTCCATTTTTTATGAATCTCATATGCTGTCAAGTGTAAGTCATGGGTACAGACACTGGATTAGGACCACCATCCCCCCTTTTCTGGTGACTCATTGGCTTATTGCCTTTCCCATTGCCAGGACCTGAGGTGATATGTGTCTGCATGCTCAATTAGCGAGGCTGGAGTTCTTTGACTGGAAGACTTTTTGCAAGTGCAACTTATGTTTCATCACTGAAGCAATGCACATGCCAGTATACTTCCAGAAATTCTTCAGGTAAGACATCGAGTGACCATGACATACTGTGGTGACTCTCAAAGTCAAGGAAGGCATGAGATCTTGCACAAAGTATCAGAACAAAGGAAATATCTGTGCTTTCAGACAGGCATGTCTACTCATCTGACTTTGTGACATGACATCTTTATCTGAGAAATTAATGTTCAATAACTTCATAATCTAGTTACTATAGCATCATTATCTGAAAAGTTCATACCCAGTAGCTGCATAATCTAGTTACAAAAATCATAAAAATATTTCTTTTTATTTAAACAGTTCTTAGTGTATAGATCTGACTATCCTGAAACGCATTGTACAGACCAGGCTGGCCCTGAATTCCCAGAGCTTCAACAATTCAGGTCACATTCATAGATCCTTCTGTGGGTGTGTGGACTGCCAATTGAATTCTGCATATGCCTTTCAGCATGGGCTTTTCAAAAATCATGTCTCCTATTTCAAATGCAAGTGGTAGGAGCTGGAAAACCAGGTGAAGTTCCAGGTAGGCTTATTCATAACAACACTTGACCTCAGCTTTAGGAAACCTGAAATTTTCTTCTAGCCTTTAAAGGACCTGAACTCACTTAACCTATACTCATACAGATACCCCTTTAGAAAATATAAATATTAAAAAGGAAATCCATAGAGATGTAACAACTGTGCCAATAGAGGATGAAATTTATCTGCAACAGTGACAGTTATATACCTGTCTTCCCAGTGACAGTTGAGCTTCTTAGAACACTTTAAGCTCCTCTGGAAGACAGGAGAACATGTAGAGTAGATGATGGAAATGGTCTGTAACAATGGATATGGTTTATATCATAAACGGTTATGAACTTATCAGAAACAAGAAAAACTAGTATGTTATTTACAGATGGTATCAAGGAAATGAATGAGGGTAAAGCAGTAAAGATGCCAGGGAAGGATAAATGAGGCCCACGCAGACCCTGTGTTCTTCTTTGATGTGGTCATTTCTCAGGTGATAGGTACAAGCTCAAATGGCCAAAGGATTCATAGCTGAGTCCTGCCAGACAAGTCTTTCATGTGTATTGTGTTAGATAATTGTGTACTGCTATATTTAAAAGTCAGACTTCATGTAAAATTATAAGGAAAACAAAAGTAATTTCTAGATTCTGAATTTTTAGTAAGAAAGAACCAGAAACAAAAACAAAATACTGGGCCAAAGAGAACGTTTCACAACCACACACTCACTCACATTCACACACACACACACACACACACACACACACACACACACACACACACAATACACACAGTATGGAGGAATCAATGCTAATAAATAAGGTATTTTTCAAGAGTTGAATAATCAATTTGAAATTATCTTACCAAATTACGTAAGTACCCATGCATTTCAGATGGTAACATCGAACACGTCAATGCAGTAAATGGAAAAATATTATTTACTAAAATATAAGTAGATGTTCCTGGAGTGTAAAATCTAATGTTTTCGTCATTTTTAAAAAAAGGTGTGCATTAATGATTATACCTATTTTGAATTTTACCCCTAATTAGATCTACTTTACAAACCTTTAAGTTAACTTACCAATCAATGTATGTGGCAAGCAAAGAAAATTCTATATCTCCTTCATGTACTCTGCATTCTTTAATCTATGCTGTCAGGACTCTACATTCTTGCTGAGCTACAGTGAAGAAACTCGTGGCTGTCAGCAGGAACATAACACTGACACTTGGAGCTCTCCCATACTCACATGTGAACAACACAAACTTGAAATAACATATGTATCTCCATAAGTAAAGCCTGCAGAAAAGCAGATGCAATAATAACCTGCCCCATGGAAGCATCATGAATTGTAAAGTCAGACTGTGGAGATAATTAGCCATAGTGCTTGTACTTGCAAAAAGAAACATTGGTGGACTCTTTTGCCTGCGTGTCACCCTCCATCACTTAAATGCTTCATGTTGACAACCCCTGTGGATAACCTTTGCTTCTTTTGTTCAGAAGTCATGCTGTCCAAAAGGCTAAGAGTGAAAGTGGCATGGAAACTCCAATCCCACAGTCACACAGACATTGCTTACATCTGCATCACCCTAATCCCAGACAGAAAATAAATACATCCCTCACATCTCTCCTTGCCATTAAATTAGCTTGGGTAATTAGGAATTAGATGCTTTCCTAAGTGAAATACCTAGCTGCTGGAAAAATAAGAGAAGCTAACAGAAGACATTTGATAAGTAGCTAGCCAGATCCTGCGTCTTTTTAGGAAGGACTGTATGTGTTCTATCATATGATACTTAATTGAAAATATTTATTGGTATTATTATACTTTAATCACCCATGGATGATAAGCATGCATGTGATTTAAATACCTTAAGGAACACAATTAATTTAAAATCAGAATTGTGTTTATTTGACACAAAAGGCACACAAATTATAACCATTCACCTTTTTTTTTGAAATCTTAGTAGGATCTATGTAACATGTAATTTACATAGTAAACTCTCAAATGATGCTGTATGCATTAAGAGATATATTAATTATAGTGGTTTTCAAAATGTAAGTAAAATTTCAGACAAGCCACAGAGTTATGAACACAAATATACAATATTATGAGACTATAAAACTTGTAGACTTAGGTGGGGTGGTGGTGGCACACCCCTTTAATCATAGCACTTGTTAGGCAGAGGCAGTCAGATCTCTGTGAATTCAAGCCCAGCCTACATGAGTTACAGGACAGGCTCCAAAGCTACACAGAGAATCTCTCTAAACCAAAAAAAAAAACAAAAAAAAACAAAAAACAAACACACATGTACTTAGAAACTACATACATTTGGAATTCATAGTCTACACTTCCAGATAACCTTATCTTCGTATTGCATTATCCTTGATGATTTGTATAGAATTCCTTTAATTTGCCACATTATATGTTGTATGGTAAAATGAGCATTAATAGAATAGTAATGTACATTTTCCTTAAGATGCATCTTCTTTAAAACCTGCCAGTTCTATCAAAGCTCAGTTCTGGTGCAGATTTGAGGCAGCCTCTGTCTCTTTCTCTAGCATCTAGAGGATGAAAGTTTCATGGAGTGTTTGATTTGAACTCACAGCAGTAATGTTTTTGATATAAATTACAGAACTGTTCCTTTTGCTGTTCATTCACAGACCTGGATGCTTTACATATTGAGTTCACATATAAAGGAGAGCATTTCTAAGCACTTTCTGAAAAAGATACTGCAGGTTTGGGGTGGCAATCAAAACACATCCAGTAAAAGCAGTGACTGGAAGAGAAAGAAGTAGGAAACTGGGATAGAAAAATGATTCTAAGGCATCAAATAGCAAAGATAAGATAATGTTAGAACTTGATTTGGTTCTTCAGGTCATGAATACTCTAATGCTCTTTTAGGCTGAATAAAACTTGTTGCATCTTCTCAAGGTGATAGACAAATTACAAATAACTTTGAAGTTCACCTGTTACTAGTTCCTAGTTTCTGTCTATCCTTGTTCTGTATCCATATGACTGACAGAACAGTTTCTTTGCAACTTACTGGTTAATGGCTTTAGAAAACTAATCTCTAAAACAAAAACTAGAATAATCTAGGAGCCATACATGCACAGTTTATGTTGAGTGATGGGGCTTGACTGGTGTGATGAACCTGAATAGATTTGTAAAGGAAGTACTGTACCCACAAATTTATTGTGCAACATAATTTACTCACCATGATTCAAATGGCAGTTTCATGACTGCAGTCAATGATAGGAAAGTCACCTGAGAGAAAAAGTCTACAGCTTTAAGGACAGCATCATCAGAGAAGATTTAAGGTAAATTTTTTGGTTGGGGGCGAAAAGTTTCTGTATCCAGATAAGCATCACTACCAACAGACTCAACAATCCAATTCAGAACAAATCAACCAAATTAGAAAAGAAAAAACACATGTTAATTGATACAGTGCTCCCACATCATTTTCCAGCCCCACCCAGAGAGGAGACAGGAAAGAGAGACTGAAAAATCAATCATCTGGTTTATGGGGAACAGTTTAAATAACCTGTGTGAGTGGTCTTGAGCATCTCTGGAGGAGGAGTCATCATTTGGGGGGCTTCCTGAGATGTTGAAGGATTTGGAGAGAGATGGGGGAAAGAGCTTGGGATAGAATCCACAAAAATGTTCCAGACTCTTAGGGTGTATGAAAGCCAGAGGCTGTGGTGAAGGTTCCACCATAACTTTGGGGGAGGGTTGTATAACAGAGAATATATGCTGTCCTCATCATAACATTGAGTGTATGGTATCTATATGATATCAATTGTGATTGAGCTCTTTATTCAGACAGTACTTGTGGAATTGCAGGATTTGCAAAGGTATTGATTTTCCCTTCTAAATGCTTACCTTTGTGTATGAGATAATAAGTCTCCCCCCCAAAAAAAGAGACAATTCAACCTCATCTTCTGGAGAAAGTATCAGGTTGCATTGTTTGAGTGTATATTCTCTGCAAGAAAGACTTATTCTTTCCTTTCAGAAACCATTCATCTTGTTCTTTTAAGCATATATTTGCATTTTTATTTTATATTTATGTTTTAACCTGCCTCATTGCTTCTCAAAGATTCCACCTTTGCTTTTTAAGATTCCCATCTGTGATGCTTACTGTGATTATCTGTTTGATGGGTTTTGCAACACCTCCAAGAAATTTCTAAACTTATCTCTTAGGGGTTTTCCAGAGAGGTTTAAGCAAATTGTGAAAACAAAACCTGAATATTGATGGCACCATCCAGTGGTCTGGAATCCCTCTGAAAAACATAAATAAATAAATAAATAAATAAATAAAAAATAAATGAATGAATGAATGAATGAATGAATGAATACATACATATATGTATACATACATACATAAATACATAAACAAACAAACAAACAAATCACCAGAAAGCACAGGAACCCAGTGTTCTCTTTTCTTCCTCACCTAATACAGTGTGACTAGCTGTCTCACCCTCCTGCACCTTTCCTCTCCTATCATGAACAATACCCAGGAATTCGATACACATAAGACACCATACTGAAAGATTTGCACACGAAGCCTAGACATTGCTACCTACGGTTTCCATGATTTGTAATTGGTTTAGGCTGCTCAAAAGGTTACATATAATTCGATATTACAAATATAGTAAGAAAATATTTGTGACTACCCTTCATTTTGGAAAGCCTAAACTACAAGTAGATTGAAAATTATGTTAGTATTAGATACCTAACTTTGGAGATAAGGTAAAAAACAAAAATTAACAAAAACTCACTTTATTCTATGGTCAAGCCAAAAGGTAGCCTAGATACACTTGTAAGTTGGAGGATAGAGTTATGGCTCATAACTGCATACATTCCCAGTCCTAAGGCCTATCTGCCTCATGAAAAATTCTAGGAAAAACAGACCCTGATCCACCAAGGTCTAAATATAGCTGGAGGGAGCAGACCATAGTTGGCAGCAGTAGGGAAGAAGGCTGTTAGATGATTATAACTCTTTCTGCTGCTGTGGTCTAAACTTTCTGGCTTGTTTTTGGAGAACAATTGAATTCTCTCATGGATTTCTTATTTTGAAGTAGGCCCTGTAATACATCTCTAATTTCCCAGGCTTGTACATTAGGCTGCCATTTGCTACATCTGGTTACATTAGAGATTTTGAATTCTAATGTGTGGTAAAGTCAAGAGTAACATACAGGTAAAGCAGAAAGTGTGTGGAAAAGTGTGAATAGATCATTACATAATTTTTACCAGTTCATCTGCACAGCAATTATATTGACATATTTCTTCTCTTTAAAAGGATCAAATCATACTCTAATCATCTTCTTAGGAGATTCAGATGCTGGTGACAACTCATTAAAAATATTAACAGTTTTAAGTTGTGTAAGTGTAATAACTTTTGTGTACCTAAAATGAATCATTTGAACCATAAAATTCTAAACAGAACATTAAAATGGCTTCATATACTCAAGTTTAATAAAGCAGCTGACATTTTTAGAAAAAAAAATGATTTTGTTCCATAGTATAAACATCCAAACATCTAAAGTCACACATCTTGAAACGCTCTTAGTTAAAATTAAGGTACTATTTAGGATTAGGAGTAAGTAAGCTCTACAAACAGTTTCATTCACTACTTACTATTTATTAATCAATTTGATTTTGACTTAGTATAAGAGCTGATAAAAAATGTCTTGCAGTTTTCTCCATAATTAGAGAGGCCAGTAAAAATAATGGCAATTTAGTAATACACAGTGATTAATGTATCCCAAAGACACTGTGAGATGAACGTACTTTTGTCCAGTGGATAATAAAGACAGGTAATGCAACTTCCAGGGGTTTTCAATGAGAGGAAAAAAGGTGCCTCGTGCTACATCCTCCTATCTATGGAACAAAGACAGTGGGATCTGAGATTGAGCAGTCCCCATGGCCTTGAACTAACATGGGGGGAGGGAGTGGAACCAGGATGCCAAATCACACCAATTTCTTCTAGTGAATGAAAATGATAACTTAATTAATGGCTTAAGCCTCTCATTAATAGGAGCTATCAATCCTCATCACTGAAGTGCATGAAGCAGGGATTTTTAACTAATGGTATCACTTTAACAGTAACTTATCTCATTGTATATGATACAGTTGTTGAAACATTAAATGAAAGCTGTCATGAACATTTATGGAAAGCATTGGAACTTGTAAGCACTTAACTTTTGATAACAATCTTTATCTAATATTTGAGTTCACAAAACAACTGAAACAGAATAAAGCCTCCTGAACATGGGGTCAGATCCATTGTTACTTCTGCAATAGGTGTGTTAAACATATAGGGTGTTTCTTTCCTAGCATTGCAGGTTCCTAGCCAATTCCATCACCCTCCAATATGAAAAGCACAAAGACTAGAGTAAGGAGATAATCTATGTAAGCTCTTCAATGTCTTTTCCATTGTTCCTGTTGTGTTCTTTCTACTGATATATCTTCAAATGTTCTTCATGGTTGTTAGAACTAAACTTTGTAAGGGCACAGGATCTCACCTTGCCTATTCCAGAATTTGTGTCATTGGCCAGACTGTCCCCTACAAAGGAAACCAAATAAACAACCAATGACTACTAGGATAAATGCCCTTACTGGATGCCTTAGTGGTCAGTCTTGAAGAATATGCATGCAAACAAAACCAGATTCAGTGGATTGTATTTATATATTCATACATACATATTGATGTGTATTTAACAAAAATTAAGGCTATAGAGACCATTAAATGGAGAGTGGGGAGAATGGGAGAAATTAGAGGAAGAATATATTGGAGGTGCTGAATAGAGGAAATGAAGCAGGAAAACTGATGTAATTCTATTTCAATTGTTAGCAAATTTTAGCAGCCAAGGGAAATAAAAATATTGTGCCTTTGAGAAGAGCTAGAAGATAAAATATTTCCAATAGATGATGCTGTTATTCATTCCATGTTATATAAAAATGCCTACGATGGGAACAGAAGGGGAAAGGTCATTCAAAAAGGTGATCTTCTCTGTGCATCACCCCTGAATTGGGACTCAAGAAAAACTGTTTCAGGGTTTGTCCAGTCACTTTCTGCTTAATTATTAGAACCTACCTGTTTAATGGTCATACCATTTATTTATTCTTTCAACCAGAATATGCCCATCACCTCCTGGTAATGTTATACATGCCCTTTTTAACAATTGATTTGGTGATAGATTCTTCTTTCTGTGGGCTACCAGTTAATTATTATTTTTTTTTTACTCATTATGCGTTTAGTTGATACAAGTCAAAACTAAGAGTATGGCTATTATAGATCATTCTAATGACTGTGTGAACAGCGTTGTATAAAGTGTCTGAAAGCCCTAAGTCATTTTCCCAAACCAGCATTTATGTGCATTGGATGCCAGAAATAGCAGATTCTCAGATTAGCTAGTACTGAGGACATTCTCAAAGAAGAGCAACATCTCACATGAGCCATATTACCCATTCACACAGTAAAGATTTTCCACATCCATGTAGGGTAGGAGAACTGCGGGAATCATCAACTAGGCCACGGTACCGCTGGAATGCTTAATTATGTAAACTTGCCCCACATGCACCCATTCTTTGTCTCCATGGAACAATTGCTCACGTCACTTCCCAGAAGATAAGCAGAAATGCTTAGTTTCTACCCTCTGTGGACGGCCTTTGATTATGTTGTTTCCTGCTTTTCCACATCATGTTCATGTGTTTTCTTAAGGTAAATGATCTGATCTGAGGAACTGGAAGCTGAGGAGTTCTGTGTCAAGCACGAGGTCACGCTCTATGTTAAGTCTGTCATGGAAGCCCCTAGTAGCTATATGTAGTCATGTTTAGCTTTAAACCTTGAACATAGAAAATTCAGCTTTCCTGTCACTGTCACGTTTGCTATATTTCACATGGAGTGTTGTTAATGACTGATGTATTAGACTGCAATGATAAAAACTTTTCACGCAAGTCATGGAAAGATATGATCCGTGTTATCATGAAGGAAACTGACAAACCCTAATATGTCTTATAACATATATATTTTCTGTATGATTTCCCCAGAACTCAGTTTCTGTTTCAGTAAGATACTCAACACACTTTTGATGAATTATAGGTGAAAAAGAAAATTTCTTTATAGTGAACTCTAACAAATCATTATTATTAATGAAAATTCACTGATAGGATTAAGAGTGTCACCCAGTTTGTTTAAGTGGAGATGTATAATTTACATGATAGACTTTAAGAAATAGCTTTTCTAATTCACTGCATCTCTATCTTAACTGATTTGAAGCCCTGGATTGGTTTGTTTCATTTACATATAGTTTGAACAAGAGAATTTAGGACAGATGAGATTTTCATAGTTTTAATTCTTATATTTGACTTTTATCAATGCATACAAGAGAATAAAATTTATAAATAATAAATTTCAGAATATATATTTAATTAGAAAAATATCGAATTTCCTGTTTTCCCATATCTAAAAAGATGTTGAGTGAGAAAGAAATATATTATGGTAGCTCCAAGGGAAAAAAACAGAAACTTCAAGAATTATGTAAATTTCTTTTTAAAAATGAAAATCATCCATGTTACTTAAAGTTACATTTTTGTAACAGCACTTTGAACATATTGTTATTTAATATAGAAATTAAAATTTTATATTGAAAATCTGTGGAGGGAAAAAAGTTTGAGCTGTGCAGCATGACAAATGCAATATAACATAAGCGTATTAAAAGTAAGATATATTGTTTACCTTCATGAAAAGACAAGAAATCTTTACACATGACAGACACAGATAACTTATGTTGAGAATGTGAAAAACGAACAGGGACTTTTTCTTGTCTTGTGGGACATTTCCTTTACAGAAGAGAGACAACACATATAAAACAACATCCTGAGGCAGAGTGATGAGTCAACATGATATGAAAAATAGTGTGAGTGAAAATCAAATGAATATTAAATCAATGAAATAAAAACAAATAACTTAGACTTGAATGTGGTATAAAAATCAACCCATATATTTCTGTTTGTATTACATTTAAATTAACCATTACTGAATAATAATATTTCAACAGAATCAATGCTGGAGAAAGAAAACATTAATAGACAGATAAGGAGGATGACAAACTATAGAGTACAGAAGAATTTAGTTTTCTGTCAGAGGATTTCAGCATTATCTTACAAGTTACAGTGAATTGATACCTCAAAAAAATATTTGTTGTTCCAGTGGTGAATAATACCATGAAAGTATTTCATGTCACTGAAGACTTGAATATATGAACATAACTTGATCATAATAGACTTTTAGAAAATATAGATTTAGCAAAAGGTATTTTTATGGGAAGTAAAAATATGAAAGTTCTTTTGGGCCTAGATTTAGGAAGAGAAAATATTTACTTATTAGCATAATTTTACAATTAACTAAATATTGGAAATGGATGAGCAATATATTCTTTTCTATTTGTTAATTTTGAGACAGAGCCTCACTATGTATCTTTGGTTGTACAGGAGTTTCTATTAGACTAGCCTGGATGCTAACTCACAGAGATCCTCCTGCCTATGCATCCAGAGTACTTAAGATTAAATGAAATCACTAACACACCCAATTAGAAATACAGTTTTTGTAGAGTTTAAAACCTAGCCCAAAAGCAGTAAGTAGGGAGAATAAAGACCCTAGAGAAGAACCTAAACTAATATAGATTTTATCTGCTTTCTAAATTTTCATTCCAGAAGTAACTGCAGCTTTCATTCTCAACAAAGTAGTTGCCAGTAGTGATTAGAGTGATCATAACTCTTCAAAATTCACAGACTACAGGATCTGGGCTGCCTGTGTATGAAAGGGACATCTATAACATAATCCATACACTTGAGACCCAGAGATTATCCCAGAAAAGGACACAGAAAGATTGAAAGAGCTTGAGTAAAGGGATGACTGATGAGGATCAGTCTTATTTACAAGAAAGGGCATCATGTTCATGCATGTCAAACAATATGAATATCTTCACAAGGCTTGCAAGGACAATATTCAGACAAAGCTGAAAGTCAATTTCAAAAGGCCTTACCTATAGATGAAAACAATAGGCAGTCAATACCTTCTAAAAGACAGAGAACAAGTTTCTTTCTTTTGTTTGACTTTGATAATTTATCCCAAGGGTGAGACCCAGATTCTAAAGGGTATAATATATAGAAATATATGCAAATAAGAGCAGCACTAGTTGGACTTAGAAGAGTTTGTGTGTGTGCTCGAGTGTCTCTGTATAACACAAAAATGAATATAGAAGATGAAGTCTTAATGCAAGAATGGGTATGGGAGAATTGTGAGAGGATGTGGAAGACATAGATAGTGGAAAGAAAGCAAATAGAGGGTGCTAAGAGATCAGATCCTCAAATAATATATCCTCAATTTTCTGTACTGAAATTATAAATGATGAAGACAGTAGCATATATGCATACAATGCCAGCTCACAGTGCACTGTGACACGGGAAAAAACACACATGTAGTCTCTCTCTCTCTCTCTCTCTCTCTCTCTCTCTCTCTCTCTCTCTCTCTCTCCTCTCTCTCACACACACACACACACACACACACACACACGCACACGACACGCACACACACACACACACACACACACACACACACACACACACACAATCTTTGAAATTAACGGTGTACAGAGAGAAACTTCATGGACTTATGTAAACCATAGTTTGTGTGCCAATTTATAGGATAGCAGCTATGCTACCTGGATCAGGAGTCAAGCAATGCTTGTTACACAGTTTTGAGTTACTTTTCTAAAGAAGAAATTTGATTTGAGAGTTAATTCTTTTAAATTACAATTGTCAGCAATGAAAAGAAACATTTGGGATACTCATTATTCAAATAATATAATTATACACTGTTACTAATTTTATTCATTAATGTATTTTAGAATATATCCATAATAAAACTTTTTGGAATATGTTTCAATATAAAATAACAGTACCACTTATTTAATTGTGATTTTTATTTAAGTAATGCTAATTGGAATCCCTTAATAAATTGTTCTTTCGTATTGTTACATTATTAACTATAGCTTTATGTCTATCATGTCTGAAATATATCCCATGTCCTGCAAATCTGGAAAATGACTGCGTGTGTGTGTGTGTGTGTGTGTGTGTGTGTGTGTGTGTGTGTGTATGTTTTCTTACATCTGAGATAGCCATTTACTCTCATTATTCTCATGTAACCATTCCTATAACATAGGCAGTTACTATCCCCTCTGGAACATATTTTGAGTACACACATATATATATATTTTAAATATTTCTGTATTCTAACTCCCAGTTTTTAATAAAACACGATCTTACTATTTGTAACATCTATACCTTGTATTTTCCACTTGACTTTATCTTCTGAATACTGTTCAATAATCTGTCTTGGGAAGCCTTGTTGGTTGTTTATTTTATTTTATTTTCATTCTTCTTTTATATATTACATCCTGACCTCAGTTTCCCCTCCCTCCTTTTACCCCAGTCTCACCCTTCTCACCTCTTCTCTTCCCTACATCTAAGAAGAGTAGGACTCCCTGAACATCAACAAAACATGAATATATTTGTGTGCTAACTCACGGGGTTTAAATAAAACAAGATCTTAAATCTGTAACATTGATAGTAAGACCAAGTACATACCATCCCACAGAGGCTGGGTGAGGCAACCCATTAGGAGGAAAAGTTTCATGTAAGTAGGCAAAAGAGAGTGATTTTCTTTTCCTGTACCCACTGTTAGGAGTCCCACAACACCATCAAGATACTCAGCAATAACATATAGCTATGGGACCTAAGTGAGACTCCTCCAGGCTCTCTGATCATTACTGGCCCTTATGAGTCCAGGTGAGTAGATTTTGTGGGCATTGCTCTTGCGATGTTCCTGACACCTCTGGTTCCTCGATTCTGCCTTCCCTTCTCTACCGGTGGTAGAGAATATTATATTAAGGTGTGTTAGTTTTGTATATGTTCTGGAACATTTGTTTAATGATGCAAAGATGATTAAATAAAATTCACCTGCAGACAGAAGGCTGTCAGCAACAACTAGCTGACAGGAAGTTGTAGGTAGGAGACAGGTGGAGAAGGTTTCTAAGCAGGAGCTAGAACAAGCCTGAAGACTTCTTGGGAGACATGAAGAGGTAAGCTAGGTGAGCTGCTTGGTATTCAGCCTCTCTGAGAAGCAGGATTCTACTTCAAACTTTGAATCTTGAGTTCTTTATCCAGACAGTGATTTAAATAGGTTTCCTTAGTAGCTTTGAAAGTATTGGTGCCAGGGGGAACAGAATTCCCTCTGGCTTAGGCTCTTACAGCCTAGACACCGCTGACAGAGGAGGAATTGCAGTTGCTGAATAGGATAGCTGTAATTTAAAAGGCAAACAATTAAAAAAAGAAAAACAGCACAAAGGATTACAGGAGCCCCAGCTAATGTTTGGCTGTGAGACTCTGCATCTGTTCCCATCAGTTGCTGTGTTTCTGGTTTCTTTAATGAAGATAGGCAGCCTGTGTGGGGCAGGGCGGGGGGGGGGCGTGAATCTCTGTTCTTCTAACTGATGTGTCTGTTCCTGATGTGACTGAACCAACTTTTCTGAATAGTATGCCCTGTACTGGAGAAGCAGAAGTCTGTGGGAGTTGGGGGCAGGTTCTGTCCTGAGAAAGGAGATGAGGGAGGAGGCCCAGGCTGTGGAGTTGGTCTTTGGGAAGAGAATCTAGGGCGTGAAAGTTCAGCTGGCAGCTATGCCTCTCATCTGTTCTCCTGAGTAGTGTGGCCTGCCCATGAGCCGAATTTGGTGTTTTGTTTGGGTGTTTGCTTTTTTTTTTTTTTTTTTTTGTATGTTTGACTGTTACTTATCTTTACAGGTGTGATAAAGTATATACGTATATGCATATATAATACACACACACATATATATATACATATACATACATACATACATACATACATACATCATACATACATATATATATGGGTAGCATCTGTGGTTAAAGTTCACGCATATGTGCACACTTGTATTAGGTGAGCATATATGTGTGGTTTTGTTTACACATGTGTGCATGTCCATGCAAAGGCTAGAGGATTACTTTCACATGATCCCTAGGAATGTGCTCTACCTCCATAGACAGTCTTTCTATTTACCTGAAGTTCTTCAATTAAGTGCTACTGGATAGCAGTAAAAACAGGTCCTTCCCCACCACCACCGGAATTGCAGATATGTAGCACCATACTGACATTTTCCCACATGTTCTGGTGACCAATATTAGGTCCTGTCATTTACCGAAGAAGTCGCTGCCACCCAACCCTCAGGTTACTTGTGTAACTTCCAAGTTTCAAAGGAGTACTATCCAGGCTACAAAGGGAAACCACTCTAGACTTAATAAGCTCTGTTTCTGGTGCCTCTCTTCCCCCTCCCCCTTTTTAGTACTGTCACTTGGCATGTATCTTTGAGGTTTCTAACCATTACATTCTCAGGCGATTTGTTTTGCGAATTGACGGGATTTGGTGAGTTTACTTTAGTGTGTGTTATGACTGAAGTCTGTAAGAAATCTCAGTGAATCCCTGTCTTAAAACAAAACTAAAGAAAAGCAAATGCCTCACTACAAATATTATGAAGCAAACAATACTAATAAATGTAAAAAAGCATGCCTGGCCTTTAATTGACAGCAACACTAAAATCACTGCATTAAAAAAAAAATTGTGTGGACCATGTTAGTTTAGTAAATGCATCACCTGCACGTTTCACTTACCCAACCCAGCTCACTTATTAGAGCTAAGAAGACAGAAGCTCTTAAGTTAATAGTAGCAAAGTAAGAAGGCATAAAAGGAGTTCATTTCATAGCCCAGTAAATGATCCTGAAAATAGCATTACTCCAATGGCTTCTAATTGAAATTTCACCAGCTGTTTCATATTGGAATGGAAAGCCTTATAAAAAAACACAAAACTGCATTCAGGGACCTACAAACACAGGTTTTAGGAGGTCAAACAAGATATTTAAACAGCAGGTTCAGTATATTGAAGAAAGTATTATTTATTTATTTTAGTACATATCCCTTCTTTTATGAATATGGGGAAATTTTTCATGACCATATGTTTGATATGCAAAAGTATTTATTCTCCAATTTGTAGAGTACTAGCGTGTGGTATCAGCTTTGCATAGTGAATCATGGACCAAGCAGTACAGAAATATTAATGAAAAATTTATTTAAAAATCTATTCAAGAACTTTATATATTTATTTCTTTTCCAAATGCAAGTTATCATCTCTGTGTGTAATAATTTTTATAGGATATTGATTTATTATTTTCCAAAATCCTTTTTCATAGGCAAATTTTAACATAAAAAATAACTAGGATAGTATACATAAAACCTTTGGGTGCTGTATGTAGAACAATGAGGCTGGGTACAATGAGGTGCTGGAGAGTATGGGACCTGTGGTAAAGCCACGTGACATGCTTCTTGATTTACTACATATTTTGCAGCCAGGGGGTTGTAGAAGTCAGCATCATAAAGGCATCAACAGATGCAGAAAATCATATTATATCCTCAATAAAATCATACTATCTCTACCAAGACCAGGAAAATATATCAAAATACAAATAAAACTCTCTGTCAGGAAATGCCCCATTCTTGTCAAACATCACTGTTGATTCAGCATCATCCATGACAGCAAATGCTCAGTTAGAAGCTGAGGTTAGAGCCCTATGCTACATTTTTTTTCTTGCACTTCTCCATTCTGCTAGTGTCAGAGACAGTAGAGGAGGAAGGCTAGATGATCATCTCTGGTTACAAACAAGTCCAACTTCTCCACAGTTATAGTGGATAACAGGATCCACCAAGGGTCTTGACAATACTGAAGGGTTCTCACACTGGGCCCATGTGGTGTGCTGTGGTGTGAAAAGCTCGCCAGACACTCAGCACTTTCAATACTTCCCACAAGACAAGCTCCACCTTGAGCTCCCTCAAGACTGGAAAGTGTGGAATCCCCAGGCAGCAATCATGAGGTCACATTCCTTTCCTCTCTTCTGAGGAAAGAATGTCTGAATGTGATGATTAAATACTCTGTGAATAGTCATTGGAAGACCGGGTTGAGAAGTTGAGTAGGAAGCAGGATGGGTGAGAAGAGGGTGGTTGTTTACTATGATGTGAAGAGGAAATTACACCTGGCTGTCTGGGAATGCCAATCAAAAGAAGTCTTACTCCTTTCAAAGACAGATGATTTCAACTATAAACCATTTACTGAGTTTTGTAGTGGACAGTGTGAGAATTCTTTTCCCCTAGGGAAATGTGACACAAACATACACTCATCCCTGTCCATTGTTGGCAGTTCTGCTACTCTAGTGAAACCCTGAAAGAGGTTTCACTAGAGGAGCAGTTCTCACCTTGTGGTCAGATCCTCTTAGGAGGTGGAACAACCCTTTCACAGGGGTCCCCTAAGGCCTTCGGAAAACAGGCATTTACATTATGATTCATAACAGGGAAAATTAAAATTATGAGGTAACAATGATAATAAGTTTATGGTGGTGGTGGGGAGGCACCACAACTTGAGGAGCTTTAATGAAGGGCGGTGGCAATGGGTATGTTGAGAGCCAACCACTCCTTAGGGAGTGTCCTTCAGGTTGTTCAGATAGAGGGGGTTTTTTGTTTGCTTTTTTTATTCACTTGTTTTTCCTTTTATCTTCTAGGGAAAGGGCTTTCAAATTTTGCTACTTGCTAGTTTACTTGCTTAGACTCCCAAGCACCCTTCCAGGAGGTATTGTTTCAATTCAAAGAAAATTGCCATACAGCATGGTTGTTGAAGGCAGCACTGCATAACAGCAGCAACAACAAAAATGGAAAATATCTACAACACAGTGGCCTGTCTAAAACTGTAAAATATAGTTGTCTGTCTTACCTCTCTATATTGAAATGCATAAGATATACAATAAATATGGTAACTATATATATATGTACAATATGCAGTATGTAGCTTAATACACATATGAATATACAATATGTATGATTTCATAGTATAATCTGAAGGTTCCTTCTTATTATTGATTACAATGAAAGATTCACAGGTTGTTTTTTTCTCACATTCATAGTTTGTGGTTCAAAGAACACAATAGAAAAACAATGTACATTTCTTCATGTTTATACCTGAGAATATCACATTTTAAACTTATTTTCTGATGTTGAACTTGTATTTGTCTACTGTGTATAGTGTATATGCTGAAGCACGTAAGAAACATCTCCTCTTTCTTTTTTGTTTTTTCTTGAGGCAGAGAAACCTCCACCTTACAAAGTTGTCTAATTTCCGTCGCCCAGTGAACTAGCAGTGGGTTTGGTTTATACACTCCCTGGCCAAGGAAATCTTTCTTTCATGTCTTGTCAGGAACAGGGCAGTGTTCCTCTCCTGTCCATCCAGGAAGCAGGCTGTCTGCTTTGTGGAATGTATTTATTGTCTGAGTCCAGGGGAAAAATATACCAATCCCCTCACTTCCATCAGATCCATTCATCTTGTTATCTCAGTTTTCTTAACAGTTAAACTATAAGAGGTCCAGTGAAAAAAACTATTAGAAAGCTTCATGATCTAATCACAATAGAGTGAAAACTACCATAACATAGGTTGTTTTGTTTCAATAAAGATAATCTCATGATCATACTCGTTTGTTATGAGTCATAACATGAAATCTATAGTCCATCGTGATGGACTTTTTTGGTGATACAACAGTGTATGTGTGTGTATGTGTGTGTGTGTGTGTGTGTGTGTGTGTGAGAGAGAGAGAGAGAGAGAGAGAGAGAGAGAGAGACAGAGACAAAGACAGAGACAGAGACAGAGAGACAGAGAGTGAGCGGGGGTGGAGGGGAATGAAAAAGAAAAGAAATGGAGAGCAATAGTAATTTAAGGTTTCTTAAACTGGAAAAGAAAGGAAGGAAGGAAGGAAGGAAGGAAGCAAGGAAGGAAGGAAGGAAGGAAGGAAGAAGGAAAAGAGAAACTGACAGTAAACTTGGAAAGGATAGCCCAGTGACTAGGAGAGCTAGCTACTTACAGAGAATCCTAGTTGGGCGTCTAGCGCCCACAACAGGCAGCTCACAACAGACTGTCACTCCAACTCAGGGGGATCTGATGTCATCTTCTGGCCTCTGCAGGTATGTGCATGCACATGCACAGACACATACACATAAATATGTAGTAAAATGGACATTTAACACAATTGATGAGCTGATGTATTCATCAGTGAAGACTGGAATCCGGCTGGACTGGTAACACCAGCTCAAAGGCTGTGGCAGAGCCCCAGCTAACGGTTTTGTGTGCTTATGGTAGTTTGGCATATGCAGGATCTTTCCATCAAAGAAAGAAATGTGAAATAACCCACTTATAAAACGGTAGAGTGCCCGTAAAGAGCATTTTGTTCCTTGTTGTGATATTATCTAAGTTTCAAAAGTCTGATTTTAAAGTTAAGCATGGAATCATGCTGATAAAGCTGGCAAATAGAACTTTCATTATGAAAACTCACTGCCATTTCTTTTTTTTTTTTTCTTGAACTTTTCATGAGGAAGTAATGAGAGTACTTTAGTTACTCTGCCAGTGAGTAGATTTTTAATGAGGATTTCAGAGTTGAAGGATTCAAGGTATCTGTTCAGAAAGGACAAATGAAAGAACAGACCAAGACTGAGCAGCATAGCATTTAAGCACATGTTTTCTTCTAGTAACATTGGTTAAAATAGAGTGGATAAAAAATAAAATAATCCTGATGGCAGGAGAACGGTTTTACAGTGATGAGCTGGGGTAGTCCAGAGCTGAAAATGAATCCAGCAGATCAGCAAGCCTTGTTTATTCACTGGGTGAGATCACTAAGGAATCCGCCCAGGAAAGAATGCTCCTTTGTTGGGTGCCAGAGTGAAGCCTTTCCCACTTCTTCACACAGTTTCCCCATTTACAATGAGTCCCACTGTGTGTGTTGACACCCTTCATACAGCTTCATCGTACAGATGAGTAGGAGCAGCTTGCAGCTTCACACAAGTGACAATCTTTACCAGACATCAGAATGCAGAGTTTGGCCCTGCAGGCAACACTCAACCTAGCTACTTCTGTGTTGAGGAAATTATTTCCTCCACTAGGGTATTTATACTGCAAAATTCCTCCACTTAATGGTTGGTGTACATATTTGAATCATCAGAATATTGGCATGTTTTTTAATTTCAAACAGGTTAACGAATGGTTGTAAGGACAAGTCATGTTGGCTGAGCTGTGAGTACTTTCTTATCATAGAGAAAAACAAGAATCGCTAGTCTTTTTTCTAAATGACCACAGTAACTGTTCCTATCATTAGAAAAAATAAAAACTGCAATGGCTTATCATATAAATCCCATTTCTAATCTGGAAACTCTCATAACTTCCTTCATTAAATGAAGTCTGCGCATACATACAGAGATAATTAAAATTAAAAACTAAAAGTATAGGTTATGTATGTGTGCCTATACATAAAACACTTTTCAGCATATTTCATTGGAAATATTCAACATATTAAATATAGCACACCTTTTTTATTTTTTATTTTTTAAAGTAGGTGGGAATAAAGAAAACAATCCACTCATATCTACATTACATCTGTCTTCTGGCAGCTTAGAGGGTAGCTATGTTAGAAGAGGCCTTCCTGAGTAGAGGTGCTAGGCCTTGCTCCTCCTACTTTTGGCTGACCTCCCTTTCTTCATTGCACTAAGCCTAAAACAGTTGCCCAAACAGGACTTCTCTGGAAGCTGTCTGTATACGAGCCATCACCTGACCATCTGAACCATCACCTGAACATCTGAACCATCATCACCTGACAATCCTAACATTTACCTGACCATTGGCAGTAGTCACATTGAGTTGCCGAGGGCTTGATGTGCTGCTGTGAGCATGAGCTTTGAGAAATTTGCGATTTTTGCAGCTCATTGATCTGGAATGTTTGATCCTGTCTCCACAGAGAGCTCTGGCTTCCTTTGTTCTTGGCCCTTTGCCTACTTTTGCTTCTACATATAATTCCAGGTTACCTTTGATTCTACAGGCTGCTCCTCTCCTCTCATAGACTGGTAATGGGCATTCATTGCATTCATTTACATAAGCCACACTGTTCCAGGATTCCATTTCAAAGCATTGCCATTGCATCTAGCCCTTGAAAATGCATTTCTGTGAATGCATCAGCATTTTGTATCTTGGTACACCTTTAACTTTTGAAAACCAAAGAGGCTTTTTTTGGTCCTAAACTAGTCTTGAAAAAAGATATCACTTGATTCATACACAATAATATCCTTGAAATTTGAAGCACATACCAGGCTACACTTCTCCCATCGTGAACCCCTTATTCCTCAAATGCCTTATGAGAACATTATCATCTTCAATAGAACTCACGTTCTGACATTCTATCTGAAATGCCCTAATTTTTTAGAAAAACCATTTTTGTTACAATAATCTTAAAATATATTTAAATAAACACCGGTGAGCTTCCAAAGGGAAGTTTTTAAATTGTAAACATTTTCTTAATGCCAGAAAATTACTATCATCAATATTTGTGTATCTAATATGTAAGGTGAATTATAAAACATTCCTTTAAATAATTGCTAGTACAACAATTGCTATACTAAAATAATGAGCAATGGATGTGAGGAGTGATGAAAACTCATGAAAATTTGCATTATATTAGTGCCCAGGGAAATAAACTCATATGTATTTGAAGAGTTATATGCAGCATGTGTTCTCTTTTTGAGTACTGGAATGGGAAGAAAGTAATTTTAACTAATAGAAATTCAAAGTGCGCATGAGTTTTACAGTAAAATATGTGCATAAATATGTACATATGCACGTACAAAACCACCATGGAACATAGTGATTTGATTGTACTAGAGAAAAAAACACATATTCAGTTGTATAACTGTCATCAATCTGAAGTAGTAGTTTACTTTCCGTGACTGAAGAAATAAATAAAGGAGGAAGGAGAGAGGAAAGAAGGAAGGAAGGAGAGAGGGAGGAAGGAAAGGAGGGAAGAAGGATAAGAGAGAGGGAGGAAGGGAAGGAGGGAGGGAGGAAGGAAGGAAACATACATTTAATGCAGAATGAATTCCTAAATATGATATTATATATATATATATATATATAATATGATTTTATATATGTATATACATATATATATTCCTTTTACTTTAGCTTTGGTTACATTCTTTCAGTTCTGACTGCTATTTTTCTGTTACTTTGCTTGTACTTTACACTTCTGTCAAGCAAGGCTTAAAGAAACAGAAGAGAAATGTGTTTCTTCCATTTCCTACCTACTTGTTCTGCCTATGTAAAAGCAAGCAAGCAAGCAAACAAAACAACAACAAAAAAAGTGAGAGCCTGAGTCTTTCTCAGCTGACTTTATTTTATTGTAAGTTTTTAATCAAAAACTTAGAAGGAATCTGCTAGAAAACTGCAAACCTATAATTATTTTAATGTAAACGAAGAACAATGTAGTAGAATAAAAAGTGCATTTCCCTCTTTGTATATTAATGCAAAGATCATTTGTTTCCTGTAATCAAATACCTGAGTTTGTTTATTTCTATATGATATTCATTGGTCAAATACTATTTTATATGTGTAAAAATGTAATAATATTTAGTGTGCTTAAGTGTCATAGAAATTTAAACCCACTCTTTGGAAGTTGTTTATGCAATGCAATGTGACAGCTGTTTGGCATGATTCTCAGACCTCATTACACAATAGTTGAACAGTCTTAGACGTCCTTTTCTCAGCTTCTCTGGCATTAGACAAGTGGTGGTGAATTCAGATGTTTATGTCCCCTTCTGCTTCCCTCTGCATGATCTCCTAGCCTGTCATAGGATCTCTGCCTCTTCAGAACATCAGGTGATGAAGAAAGTCGCAAGTTTTCAATGTGTGCTGTCAGCAGCTACATTCAGGAAAGGGAAGAGTGACCGTAGTGGAAAGAGACTGCTTGTTATCTGCTGATTTCACAGGCTTCCCTATGAAGTTGTTAAGCTTTTGTCAGTAGGAATGTCATCATTTTTCACACAATAGGATCTTATCAAAATGGGTGTAAGTCAAATAATTACCTGTAGAGAACATTTGAGTCACTCCCAAGTGTTAATATTAAAATAACCACATGCTGTATATTAGAATACATATCCAATTACGGGTGTTTTATTCCTAAAAGGGTTTTTGAGACACAGCCACACATCTTCCGCACTTGTTCACTTCAGTTCATAGACTCTGTTTCCATGAACCTGTGCATGAGCTTTTCTAGTTTTGTTTCAATTTTAATTTGTAGAACGTTTCTCCAGTGAGAACTAGATAGAAGATACTGGATTTCATAGATAGATTACTGCAGAAAAGGTCTTTCTATATTTTGCTTCAGAAGATATCCAAAGAGGACTCACACACACACTCACTCACACACACACACACACACACACACACACACACACACACACACACACACACACACACACTCAGACATACAGAGACACACAGACACTCACACATACACACACACACACACACACACACACACACACACACACACACACACATACACCAGATATACATACACTGATGCAAGAAAAACTGTATGTGTGTGTGTATGTATAAATTATCTTTGATATTCAGATCAAAATCTTCCTTTGAACATTCTTTTAACTGAAACTCAAAGTAAGTGCTTTCTTATAGCTATTGTACTATCACAGGATTCATTATTGTGTGTCAGGAAAAATAATTTAATTATCATGGAATATTTGCTTACTAGTAAACTTACTGTTCCTATTATCTCCTATGATAACATTCTAGTTACAAAGGTAAATCTGCATGTTTTATACAGTATAGCAGAAATGGTAACCTCTATCGTGTGGCTTTTTTTTTATTAACTATCCCCTACATTTACAGATCTTTATATGAATTTGCACAGCAGGCTATCCAAACAAAATTCCTGCAATTATTGTTCCTTCGGGAATGTTGCCTGCTTGTTACTCTTAACACTTTTTGTCTGTCCGGTTCATACTACCTCTGAAGCTCACCAAAACACAGGATTGAAATAATGGTGAAGGATAAGGTGACTCTCCCTAGGAAAGTACCCGTTACTGTATGCAGGTGTGCATCTGCTTCTCCCAGATAGACACCCCCACCCTCTCAGTGTGTCCCCTATTGCGATTTAATAAGGATCAGGATAAACAATTAGGCCGAATAGATGTTTATTAAGGGAGAAATAACCCACAACATAGGCAGAAGAAAGCGGCGGGTTCCACTGGATCCTAAGCCTTCCAGTGTCCACCACCAAGAAGAGTGGCTGGACCCTTTTCCAGCCTTTCCCCCAGCTCATGTCCGGCCCTGTCTCTGCCCCCAATAGACGTGGCCTAAGCCACAGGTGCAGACAAGGTGACTATCTCCCTACAGTCCCCTTGCTTGTTTGTTGTCCTCAGACATTAATACATGTTCTTTATGTCTTGTTTCTTCAAGTGCAGAGCCTGAGTCATTAGAATAAATAAGACAATCAACAACTATTTGCAGTAGTTGGAATGTCTGCAAAAGTCATCTCAAGTGATCTCATAGTTGTGTATGTTGAGCTACCAAACATCAGAAGCAACAGTGAACGTGAGCCATGATCCCCTTACTTCAGCCTTTGCCATAGTGGACAAACTCTGTATGGAGTTTCTTTGATGCCTTTCATCCTTTTTTTGAGGTATATTGGTGCCACTAGGCACAAACATGTCTCATTGTCAAGAAAAGCCTTATGTTATTAAAACATAATGATGTAAACTGTAGGTCTCTGAAGTGTTTGAAGATCACAAATTTATCTAAAACATATCTCTGTATGATTTTAAAGATATACCTACCATGTCTATAACTTTGATAGTTGTATGTAGTGAGATATCCATGCTGCCCGCACCTGTTGACTATTAACCTGTATTAATTATCCTATCCTAAATAGCTTTCAAAGACTAAGAGTTTACAATGCCCCCTTTTTTTTTTCATTGAGCTGCATGGGCACAATATCTTAAATAAGAATAGAAACAAATAATACAATATAAAAATAACCTTAAATTTATATCAACATAAAAATCAATATGGATATAAGAAATTATTAAAATTATTAGTTTTTCAAGACAGGGTTTTTCTGTGTAGCTGTGGATCCTGTCCTGGAATTCACTCTGTAGATCAGGCTGGCCTAAGACTCACAGAGATCCACCTGCCTCTACCTCCCAAGTACTTGTACTAAAGGCACATGCCATCAAGGCCCAGCTGAATGTAAAATCTTTGAGAATTTGTTTAAAAGTAGACTCAAGCATCTACCCTTTTATCTCATTATTTTTATACCGTATACACCCTTTTTCCTCCAGAAAGAGATGCTTGCATCTAACTTCTTTATTTGACTTTTTTTTCTGACCGTGACCAACAACAACTTGTCACTAACCCTCCCAAACTATGACAAACATCTATAACCCATGGAACCAACAATACCCATCTATCCCACCCCTTGGACATGTAGGTGTTATGTTCTCTAGACTACTTCTTGTGTTCTGGGGGCACTAGAAGCTTTAGGACCCAGAAAAAATTGGGATATTGGTCAATTCCTGACCGAGCTAGCTATATTATTTCTTATCATTTCTCTGCAATAGGAAGGTTATAAGGCTTATCTGAAGTTCACACTGGAGTATTATGTTTAAGGTGGACCATATCAGCCAGCACCCTTGAAGTTTTTCAGAACGTAGTACACTGAGGAAACTACAGTAGGGGTACTCTTAAATGCAGGATGATCTGAACCATCTGTTATGAGCAGGTTTTTCTTCATTGCCCGTCTGGTCCCACTGCAGCGCCAGCCCCAAATAAAACGTTGAGACTCTGGATTAGATATAAATCCGTTGGCCAGGTACTAGTTTCTTTCCAACTAGCTCTGTCTTAATGATTAACCCATTTCTACTTATCTAAGTATTTCCACATGATCATCTTATTGGAGGTGGGGGTTGGCATCTTCTCTCTCCAGGCTCTATTTGCTGAGTCCTCTTACTACTTCCTCTTTCCTCCTTGTCTCCTAGCCCCGCCTATCTTGCTTTCCCATTGGCCCACAGTGGTTTATTCATTAACTAGTATGAGAAACATATTTACAAAAATTTCTGGATAGTAACCCGTTTGTGAGAATATAACATACAGGCTCGACACCAGTCAACGGGAGTGTTTGCACCAATTGAGAGAAAGAGGTATTTGGCCACCCATTTTCATTGCTGTCTGGTCCCCTTGCTCCGAATATCCATAAACTTTCAAAGGTAACATACATATGTGCATTAACACAAGTATGGGATGTGATGTGTACACAAGTAAGTTAGAGATGATTTTTTGTTTTTGTTGTATGTCTGAGGTAAAAGACATCTGGCAACTTTGTAAGTCCATTTGGACTGTATAACCAAAACAGTATTATCAATCTATCCATACCATATGAGAGTCACTTAGGACTCTGCAGCTAATATATCTCATCTCATCTAAGACCTGTTCCCATGTCAAGGGATCAACTTACATGTCACCTGTCCTGTAGTCCTTTGTGTTTTCCTCCCCATGTCCACAGTCAGTATTTAAGGGGATCTCCCCTGCTCAAATCTGATCCTCTTTAACCTGAATCTACAACCTTTTGCTTTCTGTGGAAACAAAATATAACCTCTTCTCTAACACAACATATTTTTTGACTTCCATTTTAAAGTGAAGGCATTTTAAACATATTTATCACTTTCCATAAATCAATGTATATCAGCAGCTATCATTTATTCCTCATCAATCAAAAAATTCAAAAAGAACAGAGCAACATACACGATCTAGACTCCATGTGTATATCCTGTCTCTACATGGCTAATTCTTTTTAGTAATTCAGTTTTTCTATAAAGACTTCATTTTTAAACTATTTACTTATTGTTATGATGATCTTTATCCTTTGTCTCTTTTTTAAGCCAACATACATTTTAAGCACACTGTGACTTACATGTATATGCATACAAACATACATACATAATACATACATACATATGTTCCACCTGAACCTGAATTACTGGATATCTGTAACCTTTCCTGTCTGTGTGAGCAATACCTTAACCATACCACAAGGCTCAGCTTACAGCACACCAGTGGCTCAAGTACACAGGTGGCTTCAGGGTGATGTGTCTTTGCACCAATTTGAGAGACATTGGAATATGAGGCTCCATTTGGCTCCATTTTTGTGTGTTTAAAACCTCTTTTTAATGTTTTCTCTGGTCTTATGTGGTTATATGTGGCCAGATTTTGGGTGCCATTTGTAGGTAGATTTTCTGTTCTTCTAGCCGGCTCCCAAAATGACCACAGAGATATATTATTATTAATTACAATATTTAGCCAGTAGTGTTTGCTTGGTACTAACTAGCTTTTACAACTTAAGTTAAGCCATGTATTTTATGTACATGCTATCTCATAGTTCAGTATCTCTTAGCCTGAAAAGTTCATCTTGATACTCTGTGTCTCCTCTCCTCCTCCCCAGTATTCTCTCACTCTGTGTCTCCCACCTACCCTCTCTGCCTACTTATTGACCACTTGACTTCATTAAACAAAGGAGAGCAAAAGTTCTTCACACTGTACAAAAGGAATATTCCACAGGATATTGTACATTGGATTTACCATTGTATTAATTCTTAAATAGGAAACACGTTTATTTTCCAGATACTCATTGGCTTACATAGAAGGAGTACACTGAAGTACTTTGTACTTTGAATTAAAGAGCAGCATATCTTTCCTACAATCTTAGGCTGTGGAAGAAGGCATCTTCTGAGATGAGCAGCAAAATGTCTTCATTAAAAATTTCTGAGAAAAAGACAGTGGCTTCAAATTTGTATACATGTCTCTAAGTTAAGAACGGTAAGGCTTAATTTTCTTCTTGATGGATGTATGAAAATTATAATTAAGGGTGAAGAAACAGTGTCTCCTTCTTTAGACAAGAACATTAAACAGAAAGTGATTTTTGTACAGTTGTGTTGTAATTAGTGTCTGTGCTATATTACTAGTGGATTTTAATAATATATTTCTTTCAATTTGAGAGCTATCATTAAGTGACATTAATTAACTACTTTTTATAAAACTGTTCAATGCATCTTTCAAAATGTTTTCACAGTTTCTTTTAAATCTTTTGGATGTTGACAGCCCATTGTGATAAGCCAATACCAGTAATTTTTTGACTCACACATGTTTATGTGATTCACATTCCTGGTTTTTAAGTTGTATTGTATTTGTTTGTATGTTTTTGTGATTTTTTTAAACAGACATTCACAGTCACCCTCCTCAATTCATAAACCATAATTTTCATTGTGGAATAATGATAATAATATGAATATTTAAATCCCCAATATGTCCAATTTCTAACACTTAGTAAGTAGAAATGGGTAAGACCAGAAGACTATCACAATTAGACTCATTGGGTGGGTCAAAGTTCCAATAGTGATGTTCCAAAGGAATTGTAAAATGTCCTTCAGGTGGTATGAGTAAAGGTAAATGAATCCAATTAGTATATCTAGCTGTGTGTCTTCTACTCAACTTAATTTGCTGGGGTATATACAAATATTTAAAAATTATACAAATTTGAAACACTTTTAGTTTAATGTTTTCATATAAAAATTACTGAACTGAAAGTTTGATATAATACAGGATCATTTGCCCCTAATCACAATATGGATAAGGTTATCAAGACTCATAAAGAACATGTCTTAAAGGTTAAGAGTGTTTACTGCTCCTGCAGAATATTAGATTCAGTTCCCAGCCACTAGGCTAGATAGACCACAATGCCAAATCCAGAGGGACCTGATTTCTATGCAGTTTGTGTATACATGCACTGGCATGTACATACCAACACACAGACACATAAACATACATTATTAAAAACAATGTTGAGTGTTAAAGTAACAACGATAGAGCTTTATCATTCTTACTGTATAAATTTGTCTTTAACAAGTTCTATGATGTTTCAAATTCATAGCATAGTGCATGCCAGCTATCATTAATAATTGTATTTATATAAGTAAACAGGTTGTTGCCAACATTTGTAGATTAAGAAAGGTTTGATTTACACTAAGAAACTGAGTTATTTTATATAGTCTACCACACTAGACATTTTAATGAAAAATTAGCAATTGTATTCTATCATTGTGATATTACTATGATTCAGTGTCTGTGTAGCATGAAAAATGGATATAATTTATGTTTTGCTATAATAGACTACCAGATATTTCAATGTGGTATATGTACATATAAATATATATATACATTTATATGTATATAGATACATATAAATAAATATATTTATTTATAAATATTTATTTATTTTATTTAAATTAGAAAGATGCTTGTTTTACATATCAGTCCTAGTTTCTGCACCCTCCTGTACTCTCCTATTCCCCCCACCAATCCTCGTCCAATCTGCATTCTGCTCCCCAGTGAGGGTGAGGCCTTCCATAGGAAATCTTCAAAGTCTGTCATATCATTTGGACCAGGGTCCATTCTCTCCCTTATGTATGTAGGCTGAGGGAGTATGCCTTTATGTGGAATGGGCCACCAAAATCCATTTGTATACTATAGATAAATACTGATCCACTACCAGAGGCCCTGTAGGCTTCCCACTCCTCCTAACTAACACCACATTCAGGGAATCTGGATCAGTCCTATGCTGGGTTCCCAGCTATCAGACTGGAGTCCATGAGCTACCCTTGTTCAGCAGTTTTTATGGGTTCCTCCAGCCTGGTCTGGATGCCTTTGTTTATTACTCCTCCCTGTCTGCAACTGTATTTGAAAAATTATGCTCAGTCTTTGCTGTGGGTGTCTGCTTCTGCTTCCATCAGCTACTAGATGAAGTCTCTAGGATGGCATATAAGCTAGTCATCAATCTCATTATAGAAAGAGGGCATTGAAGGTAGCCTCTGCATTATTGCTTAGATTCCTAGTTGGGGTCATCCTTGTCGATCTCTGGACATTTCCCTAGAGCCAGATTTTTTTTAAAATCTATAATGGCTCTCTCTATTATGGTATCTCTTTTCTTGCTCTCCTTTATTCTTCATCTGACTCAATCTTCTTGCTCTCTGATATATTCCTCTCCCCTCCTCTTCTCCTCTTCTTTTTCTCCTAACTCCCTCTCCCCTCCCTCCATGCTCCCAATTTGCTCAGGAGATCTTGTTCAATTCCCTTTCTATGAAGGACCATGTATGTCTCTCTTAGGGTCCTCCTTTTTCCTAGATTCTCTGGAGGTGTGGATTAGGATGCCAATCCTTTTCTCTATGTCTAAATGCCATATATGTATGAGTACATACTGTGTTTGGTTTTTGTTTTTGTTTTGTGACTGGGTTACTTCACTCAGGATGCTTTCTTCTAGTTCCATCCATTTGACTGTGAATTTCAAGATTCCATTGTCTTTTTATCTGCTGAGTAGTACTCCATTGTGTAAATGCAACATATTTTCTCCATCCATTTTCAATTAAGGAGCGATCAAGGTTGCTTCCAGGTTCTGGCTATTACAAATAGTGTCGCTATGTACATAGTTGAACAGATGTCCTTGTTGTATGAGTGTGTATCTTTTGGGTACATGCCGAAGAGTGGAATTATTGAATCTTGAGGTAGACTGATTCTCATCTTCCTGAAGAACTGCCATACTGATTTCCAAAGTGGCTGTTCGTGTTTGCACTTCCACCGGCAGTGGAGGAATGTTCCCTTTTCTGCACATCCTCTCCAGCATAAGCTTTCTTTGTTGGTTTTGATTTTAGCCATTCTTACAGGACTAAGATGGTATCTCAGAGTTGTTTTGATTTGCATTATTCTGATGGCTAAGGATATTGAGCACTTTCTTAAGTGTCTTTTGGCCATTGATTCCTCTATTGATAATTCTTTATTTAGTATTGTACCTGACTTTTTAATTTGATTATTTGTGGTTTGGCTAACTAGTTTCTTGAGTCCTTTTTATATTTTTGAAATCAGCCCTATGTCAAATGTGGGGTTGATGAATATCTGTTCCCATTCTGTGGGCTGCCATTTGGTCTTGACTGTGTCCTTTGCCTTACAGAAGCTTTTCCCCATTTACCTTCTGATTTGATATGTCACTTTTATACAATGTTAAATTTCCACAGGAACTACTAGCATATTTAATGGTCTGCTGTTGCCATATCAACTCATAATTCTGTAATTTACCACATAAACTATAGAGATTTCATAATAAGTCTTACCAATTTTAATCCTGTGACCCAGCCAAGATTCGTATTGATGACCAAAATTATTACATGAATTGTTGCAAAGATTTGACAACATATAACTGTGAAATGTGCATGAAAAAAAAGTCAGTTGTTTTTTTTTCTTTTATTTTTTTAGTTGATGTAAAATCTTGAAGTTGAAGATCAGTTAGGGACATATTAGGCAACATACATAAGGGCAAATGAGTTGCCACACCTGATGAGTTGTTACATCTGACCAGGGAGTGGGACACTGTATGTGAGCTGAAGTTGCAGCTGACTATTACAGTCTTCTGATGGTGAAATCACTGTGAGTCATGCTTCTTTTCCACCATCCAAATCTTACTAATTGCTCCTTATGATTTCCCTTGGAAAGAAAAATATGGGAAGGGAAATTTCAGAAACCTCAATTTAGGGAGGCAAGTGTGCACCACTAAGTCATTGCAGAACAACTCTCATAAAAATTGTAGCTAATCAATAAAATTACAAATAATGAAAGTAGTTCTCCCTCAGAGATGTGCATGAAACTGTACATCAACATGTTAAACAGACAATTCAGACTCAGACACATATTGCAAGCTTTATTCATGTCATGAAAGAATATAGAAATTATCTAGGAAAAAGAATATATCTAGAGAATGGAGAAAGACTAATGGTGGATAAATGTAATCAGCAATCATACATATAGAGAACATATAGTGAAATCCATCTTTTTGTAAAATACATATACTCTAAATAAATCAACATAGACACAGTGATTATAAATATGTTGTAGCCATAATCACTGCGTAAGACCTGTGTATATATGCATGTATATATATACATATATGCATTAAAAACACAAGGAAAAAGGAATAATTGGGGTCAAGAAAGGGATTAACTGCAGCAGGAGAGATGCTAGTACATAATTTTGGGGAACCTATAATAATATATTGTATACAAGTAATATATCAAAAATAAAAATGCAAATTCTAGATAGAAAGGTGACAGATAGTAGATGATAGATATAGATAGAAGAGAGATGATAGATAGAAGATAGATATAGATGACAGAAATATAGATAATAGATGATCAATGATAGATGATTGATTTGATAGATGAATAGATAGAAGTAAACAGATATAAATGAGTTAAAAGTAAAGATAATATGTAAGTAATAGAACAGACATGAGGAAGATATCTCACATGCAAGTAGAGACATTTATTTTCCTGTGATACAATAATTAATTTATTTTCTACTTTGTTTCTTGTGTTTTTTCTATCTGAGGTATATCATACTTGTATCTACTTGCTAGACATTCTTCTCCTTATGCCTGATGCTTGTCAGAAATTCTAGGTATATCTCAGATGTCAAGATCCATTACTTGTAGCTTAACTCCTTCCTTTGTTGGTTGACTCACTGACATGGCTAGTCTCAACTATCCCTATTTCAGCTCCAAATTATGTGAGACTGTATATACCATTAATGCCTAATATGAGAGCTCATCAATTTGGCATAAAGCGTTTTATACCATGAGAGCTCAATACTTCAGAGTTCTGAAACCAACATTCATCTTCTTTATTACTCAGAGTAAAAGCTATTAAAGCCTATCCTGTCTCCACCACTCAGTTTCCACATTGGTGAGCACTAACCATGAGAGACAGCAGAGTGTATGTCACTCAGATTTAGAGTATACATCAAATCTTGGGCAACACTGACCCAATTTCCCAAACCATTGGCTCAAGTTGTCACATTAGCCAATTTCTAAGGTCCATTTCAAAACAGTGCTAAAAATTGTCTCAGATGGTAGAGAAAATAGTAAAAGCAATGGACTTCATGAGTATGAAAGTCATTTCTACAATCCATTTGCTGTAAATGTGTCCTCTGGTCAGAGTGCACCAGGATATATCAGCATGAGGGAAGGTAAGTGACCGTCTGCATCCACAGGGAGTTATTTTGAAAGAACGATTGACAGAAAGAAGACAAATCCTTTTCAAAAATAGGTGTCTATTTCAGTGACAATGAATCATCTTGTAGATCAGGAGGAAAGTTTCCATGATGGAACTGAATACGTCCATCACCCTGCCACAATGAGTCTGGCTGATAGCTCTGGGGGATCTCTGGCTCACTACTGATCCTGGCAGTTATCAGACAGGACACACCACAGTGGCAACAGCCACATCTGTCTTTGTGAGTAGAGACTCCTGTTTCTTACCTCATGTTCAATTTGTATCCCTGACACTACAAGTGCTTTGTTTCCGGGAGTTTGGGACATTGATAGAAATGTCTGGGTAAGAGAATTACTGAAATAGTTGGAGCAAGGAAACACAGCATTGGAGCTATTAAAATTACTTTCAATGAGAAAAAATATGTGATATAAGTCTTCACGTTATTTACTCACCTGAGTTAAACTTTTCATCGGGTATCCTTTTTTTTTTCATAAACCTATACGACATTTTCCAAGTGCATTCTGTGAATTTTTCTGATAAGTCAAATTGCTTGTCCCAGGGACTCTATACATCTCTGGAAAATTAGATGTGACTAGTCTACACTTTATATTCAAAATAATTCTTTGTAAATCACCAAAATCTAGCTGCTTTCAAACAAAGGTCAATCAGATGCCTCAAGCAGGTGTACACCATAAATTACTATACCTAGACCTTCTTAGTGCTTTACGATGGCATGGATGCTCCAGTAACTCTAAAATATGTAATGTCCTCTAAGTACTATCTAGAAAACATCAAAACTTCCAGGATTCCCATTTTCCTGCTGTTTTCCTAAAGAGCCAGGGGGCTTTCTGTGTCTCTCTTCAGTACTGTCAGTTTTTAAGCAGATGTATTTTAACAGTCATGTCTGGATATGCTTGTCTTAACATATCTAATTATTCATTCAAAAAATAGCTGGGGAATGAATTTGGGGGACTAGTGGTCTAAATCTGTCATCTACTAAGCAAAATTTCTGATTGTCTTGAATTCTCCTCTGACTTTCAGTCTATAAAGGCATGTTGATTCCAGAAGTAACATTATGCTTTAGTCAGTACATAGCTTTTCATCTGATTTTTATTTACCTCCCCTTAATCCATTGCCATCCTTGTTGAATGACCATGCGTCCCTTGGGAGGGACTGGAAAGAACAGTAGTAACAATGTGATTTAATTATTATGGGCTTTTTGCACACCGAAACTCAGTGTCCTCCTCATGCAAGGAAATGTGAACTCTCTTGACTCAGAGGACTGACTGTGGGCCCATGACTGCCTAATGTTACTGGAAACATGTTGTGTTCACTGGTTTCTGAATGTTTTACTTCACATGTTAAGTCTGACTTTCATAACCACCTTTATCTTTTTCTCTTCCAGGAATAACCTGTCAGGGAAATCTCCCTTTCTGTCAATCAAGCATAATCTCTGTGGGTCTGATTATTGTAATTGTTGCTTTGACAGTGAAGTCCATTAACATGATGATCCTCATTTTGTTTTAGGATTCTTTAGATGTTATATGCTAAATCATGAAGACCAGTTAAATGCCAGCATTTAATCTCAGCATGTCTATCCTGTGAAGTAGGGAAAACACAAAGATATGAGAACACCTGTAATATTGCCTTTATTGCAGTTGCAGTGAACCAAAATCTTGTCTTCTCCCTCCTTGTAGGAATAAGTAGCTCATGTATATGAACTCACTCTAAAAGGAAAGTACTCTGCCTAGTGTATTTGTCACCTTCATTTACTATATACTAATGGTGGTGGGCAGAATAGTTTATTTTAAATTAAGTACATTCATATTTACCCTGGTGAATTTTCTGTTCAGGCTTAGTGTTCAGTATAAATGCAGCTTCTAGGATTAATGAGTTCATGTATGTTAAATGATTCTCCTCCAAATTTATTTTCCTTCATATGGTCACCAAACCTCTGTAAATAAAATTTGTTAGTCATATAAGAAGTTGCAATGAATTATATGACCTGTTAATGTATTCAGTCTCAAAGCAATAATGTAGTCCTTTTTATTGGAAACTAGTTTATAACATTCTGTACTTTTCAAACAAAAAGGAAATCTTAAGGAATGCAGCCAGAGAAATTCCCTCCACTGTCAAAGAAGCCTGGCCAGTGTTTAGAGGTCTAGTCCAATTATATTAGATCAGAGCACATTTCCTCTAGACTTTTTCTAATCTGTTCTGATTATTTATTTTTATTCTTATAAATCCTAATGATTAGAGAACCTAGCTTATAATTAATCCTATTATGCACAATCTTTAATTTTGTCCCCACTTTACTCAAAACTTTGTGCTGTCACTACTTGAGGTAAGAGTTGCTTTCAGGCAGCTGCAGATGGTTTCGTTTCCTTCTATCATCTTTAATTTGGGGTTAAAACCACTGATCATAGACTTTCTATTTTCTTGGTACACTCAGAGACAACCATTCTATAGAGTTATGTCTCATTTTAGCAAAATTACCTGTGAGGACATTGTGTGTTAATTCAAAGCCATATTCCCATAGTAGTTCCTTTTACCTTGAGACAGGAAATGATTTTCATGTGTATTTCGTTCCTTTAGGAGTAGACATAGTAATGTCTTCATGCCAAACTATAGTAAATAAACAAAGTAAGAAAACTTTAAAAAATTCATAAAGGTGGCCCAATGAGGTTCTGTTTCCTGGAGCTACTTTTTTTTGAATAAAATCTCTTCATTAGTTGTCAAATCATAGCTATAATCTCCAAAAGAATAGCAAAGGTGGATTGAAATGCTGTTTTATTTTTTGTTTGATGCTGGAGACTGAAAACTGTAGATAGAAGGAAAACATATATTTCCTATTTGGGGGGATTTTTGTTGGTAATAATTTTACTAAAGGATAATGTTTCTCTCTTTGTCTCCTTAAATATTCTATATGCAATTAATTTATATAATGCAGGAAATTATTCCTTTTTTCTATGATGTGAATTAATATTAAAATGTTTTCATCCTTTTCATTTTTATAGTATTTTAGTTCTTTATTTCTTTTGTCACGTTCGCTTCATCTTTTGGATATCTGTTTCTGCAGTTGCTTCCATTAATTTGTGTTCATGACCCTCCATGAAGATGACATCCTCTCTAATCCTGAATGCATTGATGCATTCTTACTGAAGGGTCCAACTCTTGGAAGCATAAAAAACAGCAAAGATTTGATAGTAGACACTGTCACTTTACGGCTCCTCAACCCCCTTCTAATACTTATTTTTTGAGAACATGTGTATCCAGTTTTATACATTGATGAGGAAGTTTGTTTCATATTAGCAAATCAACTAGCAAATCAGCATACATTGTTTAATTGGAAATTTTATATGAAATTTCATTTTAAGGCCTCAGGGTCAATGCAGCCTTGGAGAGGAAGCCACCTGCTGATCTGCCTTGCTAGTTGCTAAGAATGAGGAATGACATCAATGTCAAACAAAATGTGTCATAAAGCACAGTGAAAATTTGGGAAAATATGATGTAGACCTCATCTAGTCATAGATGTAGAGTAGAAAGGCAGGAAAATGTAAGCAGATATGAGAAGGAAAATGATTCCTTCATCAATGAGTCAGATTGAAGCATCTCTCAAGATGAGAAGCAAGAATTCCAAGAAGTTAACAGCATTAGATGTGAATGCTGTTAACATACAGATAATAAATTTTTTACATAAAATTTTCTCTCAAAATAGTAATGAGCCTGGCTGAATGCCTTATGAGTATTTGATCTTGGGTAGAATATCATTCATGTCCTCAAAAAGATTGTTTTGTTTAGTAGACATAGCATTCAATCAAACCCTTGTGATCTAGACTTGCGTCTTATTGATTGTAATCTTTCCAGGTGGTCCTTAGGAGACACCCAGTGATATTATGTTCCTTAGTCATTCTCTGATGATAGTAAGTTCAAAACATATCAGGATCCTATATATTACCACTGTAAAACAAAATTAACTGTGTCTTTTCTCTGAAACCAACATATGTGTATAGAGGGATACCTCTCTCTAACTGAGAACTTTTTTTTTACAACAATCATGCCTAATTCTATTTAAAATATGTTTATAGACCTTAATTCTTCACAGAAAATAGTATTTGACTCTTTTTCTCTATTGACCACAAGTTTCCTTTTAGACTGAGTCAAGCTCCTTAAAAAATTAGGACCTGTAAAGATGTAGGGAGCAATAACAGAGCTGTACTCTGTCCCCTGATTCTTAAAATCTGGATATTTAAAAAAAAAATTATATAATTTTTAAAAAAAAATAAAATTTTGTTGATATGGCTGATAGAAGGCTGAAGTAGCATTTAGAAGCCACATGGGGCACAATAATATTTCAATAAATATTACAATTGTCAGTACTTGCTGATTATTACATATTAGAATTTAAAGGTAACATAATAAAATAAAGTATTGATGCATTTAAAACATTCATCTCTCTTAGTAAATATTCCCATTTTATAAGTTTACAAATTTAAGGAAATAAGTCTTTACACAACTTGTGGAATAGTGAGATATGGTGAAACATGTAATAATGACTCTTATATCCTTGGGGCAGTCGACAGGCATCTAAATAGTGCTGCAGTGTATTTATATACTGTATGAAGATGTGTTGCTGTGACTGATATAATAAAAAGCTGATTGGATCAAAGCTAGGCAGGTGGTACAGGTGGGACTTCCAGAAATACAGAGAACTCTCGGGAGAAGTAAGGCAGAGCCACCAACCAGATACAGAGGGAGCAATGCGTGCAGGATGAGAGGTAGAAGCCACAACTCTCATGGCAACATTTAGATGAATAGAAATGGGATAATCTAAATTATAAGACCTAGTGGGACAAGCCTAAGCTATAAGCTGAGCTTTCATAATTAATAGAAAGTCTCCATGACATTTTTTGTGACCTGCTGGCCCCAAAAAAAGTTCATCTACAAATTGGACTTAAGGCCTGTTCAATACAAGATCTATGACTAGTATTATAAACAGCCTACTCCCCATGACTGTTGAAGCCATGAACCCTACATAAGGACATAATACTGCCTCTTTCCCAAGCTTGCATGAGTTTTAACTGTATTCTAAATATGTATCTTGGACCTCGAGTTAAGAGTAGCTAATTAAATGAGCTAGTGTATGCATCAGAGATCATTACAGAAACCCATAAGGTGGTCAAAATGCAAAGAAAAACATCCCCTTATGAATACAGATTCAAAAATCTTCTATACAAGTTCTAACCCTACATCTTAGGTACTATAGCCAACAGAGGCAGTAGAAAAATTGTAAGAGTCAAGGAACCAAAATTTTCATGGCTAGATAGTGTTTTCTAGACATGGCAGGAAAGGTGTGCTCATTACATTTCAACAATATGTGTCTTAGGGTATTTATTGCCATGAATAGACACCATGACCACAGCCACTCTAATAAATGTAACATTTAATTGGGGTTCACTTCATTATCATCATGATGCGGAGCCTAGTTGTGAGCATGCAGACATGGTGCTAGCTATAGTAGGTTGACTAACTCACTGAGCAGTATTCTGAGGAGAGAAGCCCTCAAGAAATTCTCAGAAGAATGTAGATATTAAAGTTAACAAGAGCAAAACTAAACACATTTGGAGAGATGAAAGTTTATTGTAGACTCCATAGAGTCTTAGCTGCATTCACCAAAGGGAAAGATTGGTGCCGTATACAGACACTCATGTTTGTCCCTCACATAATGTATGTACAGGAAGTATAGTGGCTACATGAAAGGCTGGTTCACATAGTAAAAAGATGATACAAGGCTTTGCAAATTGGTTATTTTACTATTCTCTTACAATCTTCTTTAATGTTTTAAGAAGAAATCAATTAAAAATGAAATAGGGAGTAAAACAGAATTATTTTGTTCAGTTATACAATAGCAGATCATTATTATATTTTTTTCTTATCTTCAATTCACATTTTCCAGAAATCTGAAGTTGTCAGCCTGACTATACATGTGAATGAGTTCCACTAACTTCCAAGAATGAGAGCAGTATTGTCTAGGCTGTTTTAATTATTATGCCTTAGAGAGCCAATAAACAAAAATGCATCTGATCTACAAGTCCTTTGCCCATGGACACATGGTTCTTGAAACGCTGGAGGCTATTATTTATGGAGAGATAACAAGCCACATGTTTTCATCTCTCTCAATAACTTTGCTTGACCCATCTGCACTGGGTGTGCCGGATTGCATGTGTGTGGCAGATATGCAGAAAGGAAAGAAGGCAGGATGTGTGCTTGTCCCTCATTGGACCCGATGGGATATTGAATGCATGTTCCATTTTAAGCCCTTGCCATACTTGGTTCTGGGCCATTTCCTGGGAAGCTGGATATGGACCTGGCCAGTGTCCATCCACCTGGCTATTTTATTAAAGCTTGCCTCAAATTTGGCTGTAAACTGTGGAAGTGGTCTTATTCTCAACAGGTGGGGCAACAGCTGTTCTGTTGCATCACCAAAGATGCCCTTGAAACAGTTCTCTGAGCAACTGTGAGAAAAGCCTGTTGTTCAGTGGCACATAACTTTCATGAAATCGGGCTTTAAGGAGAGCACTGAGGATTCACTAAAGCCCAGCGGGAAGCTGTGTAACATGGCTCCCTACTGATGAGAAGTAAGCCTCTCTCCTCCCACTCCATTGTGGTGTCTGAGACATAGCAACTCAACTTGAACAAAAATCTCATGCTGAGAATGAGGAGTGATTCCTTGCTAAAAGAGGTTCAGTGAGTATGATCAGAGTGCTTGTTAAACGCCCAACCAGTCTTTCTCCACCTCCTACACATCGTTTCTTTTTGTGAGGTGCATCTCTCTCTGTGTGTGTGTGTGTGTGTGTGTGTGTGTATGCAATTATAAGATAAAGTCAACACAGTAGTATGCTGAACTTGTCAGTTAGAATTAGGAATTTATAAGTAATAAGTACTGCACAAATCATATCATTAAAGGGAATAATCCTTGTTCATTCTTTGCTTTTCTATGTATTATATAATACATCCTGGATTATTTGCATTTCTTTGTTATTTTGATGCTTTTTATCTTTAACAAATATAGTACATTTCAATAGATTTTGCATGGATTGATTTTTGATACCTAAGATATATTTGTGTAAAGTTGATTTGCATCTGAATGTACATCAATAATGAGATCAAAGAAAAGGTAGAGTCAATGTTATTTTCCTGTTTCTTACAGAACTTTTGCTCATTTTTTTTTTCTGTATCCCAGTACGGGGCAGGTACTCCATATATCATTTTGACACCTCTCTCACCTGGGAGAAATAATTCCTGGTGCTTGGTGTGGGCAGATCATTGCCCTTGAAGACACAGGGATCTCTATTGATGATTTTTGTTTTATTCTGGCTACTCTCTCTGACTGCATGAAAAAACAAGGGTATTCCTGGGTTTTTTTTCTCTTGGTGAAGATTCTTCCACATATCTAAGCCTTTTGGTTGAATTTTGTTCTTTTGTCTTTTTTTTTTAATGTTTTTATTTAAATTTGAAACAAGTTGTTTTGCATGTCAATCCCAGTTCCTGCACCATCCTGTCTTTCCCTGTTCCCCCCACCAACCTCTATCTTATCCCCTTTCTGCTCCCCAGGCCTTCCATGGGAAGTCTTCAAACTTTGTCATATCATTTGGAGCAGAGCCCAGGCCCTCCCCTGTGTGTCTAGGCTGAGAGATTATTTCTATATATGGAATTGGCTCCCAAAGTCCATTAATGTACTAGGGATAAATGCTGATCCATTTCCAGAGCCCCCATAGATGGCCTAGTCCTCCAAACTAACACCCATATTCAGGGGTCTGCATGATCCTATGCTGGTTTCCCAGCTATCAGGCTGGAGTCCATGAGCTCCCCTTGTTCAAGTCAGCAGTTTCTGTGGGTTTCTCTAGCTTGGTCTTGACCCCCTTGCTCATCACTCCTTCTTGTCTGTAGCTGAATTCCAGGAATTCAGCTCAGTGTTTACTTGTGGGTATCTGCTTCTGCTTCTGCTTCCATCAGCTACTAGGTGAAGGCTCAGAGAGAGGGCCTGGAAATCTGCTCTCTCCTTCCTTCAAGTTGAATCTCCTCCTCTCTGTTCTAGAAACCTCTTTGTCTTCTAGTTCTGCCTATCTTGCTTTCCTATTGGCCAACAGTACTTACTCATTATCCAATAAGAGAAATATATTTACAGAATGACATCTCTGATCATCTCTTTTCTATCTAAAATAGAAAGAATGGTTTCAACCTTAACATAGCAAAATATATAACAAAACATTATCAAATAAGAACCACAGTTAACAATATTTAGTCCATTAACATTTGGCATGATTTAAACAAAGTATTTTATCATCTATCCTATCTTTTTGAGTCTAAAGTCCTATATGTAACTTATCTTTAATCCTAACTAAAGACAACTATAACCATAACTATCTCTTCAACTTTATCAAAGACCACAGAAGGATAATATATAAACTCTAGAAATGATAGAGACAACTCACTGCCTGGTCAGTCACCCAAATGTCTTCTGTAATGTTCCATCTTCAGCCTATAAGCCATAGTGTGTCTGGCAGACTCCTCAGCAAAGCAGGGAACTTTAAACTGTCCATCTGTATTGGTAGTTTGCCAGTAAATTTTCCCTGTGTCCTGCAGAATGTCTGGCAGATACTTCCATGAAGCAAGAACCCTGTAGCAATGTCCATCTTGTTTCAGCAGTCACATTTCTGTGGGTTCTGTACATCCAGTTTATACAGCATAAAGTCAAATAGTCCAGACAAGAGCAGCATCGTGTCCAAATGACTAGTTTTGCCATACTGGAAGTAAACTCCACAACGAGTTTCTCCCATGTCCCCCTTCCTTTCTGATATAGGTGGTGTTGCCAAGATCAGTTATGTCTCACTGTCAAGAAAAACCCTAAACCACCTCAAATGCGATATCCTGTAGGTCTTTGAAAGATTTGAAGAATACCTATTCATTTCAAATACATCTCTGTATATCTACAAATGCAAACTAATTTACTATATGTTTTGACTTTTATAGATAACTATATAAAATATGTGCTAAATTATACATTACATTTCTAAATGAGTTATATAAACACAATACCTAAACAAGAGGAGAAATATACATATTACAAAATCAACCTTAAATTTGTACCAATAAATAAAAATCCATTAAAAAACGAAGTATACAATTTTATACCATAATCTCCTTTTTACCTTTAAAAAGAGATTGGTTGTCATCATTAACCACTTATTAACCAACCTCATTTAGATGAAAAACAACATTCACAAACAATATTTGGGGATTTGTTTATTGTTCTTTCTAAACTCCTTCTTGCTTGTAGGGGTTGCTGATGATAGTAAGTTCAAAACACACGAGGATCCTATATATGACTAGTGTAAAACAAAATTAACTGTGTCTTTTCTCTGAAACAATCATATTAGTATAGAGGGGTACCTCTCTCTACCTGGGCACTTTTCTTTTACAACAATCATGCTTAATTCTATTTAAATATGTTTTTTAGATCTTAATTCTTCACAGTAGATAGTTTTCAATTGTTTTTCTCTATTGACCACCAGTATCAGTTTAAACTGAATTAAGCTCTTTAAAAAATTGGGACCTGCAAAGCTGTAAGGAGATAGGTTTTCCTTTATATTGAGCACCACATAAGACTTGGGGATATATCTCTTTAAAAAATGTTACTTTTCGATAATTTCAATGTGTGTAAAAGGTATTACGACCATAATCAACCCACTGTTGCCCTTTATTATGTTTCTCTCACTCTTCTCACCCTTTTTTTTCTCCTGTAGAGGGACTTACCCTCTTATGCATCCATGCCCTCTTTCTCATATTGTTTGCCTATGGAAAAGTTGAACTACTTTTTGGAAATGTTAAGCTTCTGGGGCACTAGAATCTTGACCCACAAACTTAAGCTCCTATTCTGCAAATGTCTCCCTGTTTTTCTTTTATCTGTAAATTGGCACTATTTCTATTACTCATTTTATTTTGAATATAATTTGACCTAATGCTTTTACATTATTTTGTGACTATCTCTTGAATTTTAATTGCCATTCACACTATGAATTGGATGCATATTATGGTTTTAAATAAACAGATGAAGATATCACATATTTCCGACTTAGGCCCATAGAGTCCAGATCTGAAACTAAGTGGAAAGGTCTTCTCCATGACCATTTGTGTTACAGCAGGTTTCTCCCCGCCGGCCTCCCGGACGGACCTGCCGCCATGGTCCCGCAACCATGTGTGCCCCAAATAACACTCAGAGACTCTGTATTTGATACAATCCTGTTGGCCAATTACCATTATTGTTTATGGGCTAGCTCTGTCTTAATTATTAACCCATTTCTACTTATCTAAGTATTTCCACGTGGTCGTCTTATCGGGGAGCCGCAGCAAGCGTCCTCTCTCCTTCCCGGGCTACATCTCGACTCCGCCTTCTACTTCCTCTTTCCTCCTCCCAGTCTCCTAGCCCCGCCTATCTAGTTTTCTATTGGCCACAGTGCTTTATTAACCAGTATGAGAAACATATATACAGAATAACATCTCCCATCATCTCCTCTTTTCTGTCTAAAGTAAAAGAAGGGGTTTAACCTTAACATAGCAAAATATACCATACAACAGTTATCAAATAAGAATCACAGTTAACAATATTTAGTCCATTAACATTTTGTAAGACTTAAAAGAAAATGTCATCTATCTTATCTTTGTAAGTCTAAAGTTCTATATGTAACTTATCTTTAATCCTAAGGAAAACTGTAACCATAACTACCTGTCTTCAATTCCATCAAAGACCACAGAAGGATAATATATAAACTCTAGAAATGTCAGAGACAACTCTTTGCCTGGTCAGTCACCCGAAGTTCTTCTGTAATGTTCCATCTTCAGCCCATAGGCCATAGTGTGTGTCCAGACTCCTTAACAAGGCAGGAAACTTTTCTCTATGTCCTGTAGACTGTCTGGCTGTCTGGCAGCCTCTTCCATGAAGTAGGAATCCTGTAGCAATATCCATCTTGAATCAGCAGTCACCTTTTTGTGGGTCCTGCATGTCCAGTTTCTACAGCATAAAGTCAAAGAGTCCAGAAGAGCAGTACTTTGCCCAAATGGCTAGTCTTGCCATATTAGAAGCAAACTTCATAACACGTTTCTTCGATGTCCATCGTCTTTTCTGACATAGGTGGTGTTACCAGGAGCAGTTGTGCATCACTGTCAAGAAAATCCCTAAATCATTTTAAATGCCATATTCTGTAGGTCTTTGAAAGGTTTGAAGAATGCCTATTCATCTCAAATACATCTCTGCATATCTTGAAATCCAAACTAACTTATCTCTAAGTTTTAACTATCATAGGTAACTCTCTATAATCTGTACTAAATTATACATTACATTTTCCAATGAGCTATATAAACACAATACCTAAACAAGAGGAGAAATATACATATCACACAATTGACCTTAAATTGTATCAATAAATGAAAATCCATTCCAAAGCAAAGTATTCATATCTATACCATAATTCCCTTTTTACCTTTAAAAAGATTGCTTGTGGCTATAGCCATTTATAACCAAGTCCATTTAAATGAAAACAAACATTTATAAACAATATTTGGGAATTTGGGCATTGTTCTTTCCAAACTACTTCCTGCTGGTAGAGGGCGCTGTCATAGGGGTCCAAAGAAGACGCAGAAATCTTGCCAGTAGTCTGCAAGGCTTTGTCTCAACTGCTTTGAATGTTGGATCACCTGGGGAGTTGTTTCAGGGGGTCTGGCTTGATCAAACCATGTAAGTCTGGAAAGAATCCGTAGCTTTTCATTTTCTGTGGAAACAAAAATAGAAATCCTTTTCCCCAGTAACTTGTCCTTATGCTTAAATTTTGGAGTCAAAGCATTTTTAAAATATATAAATTGAATTAATCCAGCAGCATTTCTTTTATCAGTAGTTATTTTCTCAGCAATCAAATAATTTAAAGACAACAGAATCGCGTATAGTATCCAAAATTTCTCTGTGTTTTCCATGTTTACGTGGCTTTTTTATTACTCTATTTATTCTATTTCTATTTTTACGTATTTTGAGACAGGGTTTGTCTGTGTAACTTTTATCTGTCCTGGAATTCAGTGCATGCCAGGTTTACTTTGAAATCACAGAGATCTGCTTGCCTCTGTCTGCCGAGTGCTGGGATTAATGGCCTGCGCAACAATACCCATCCATTTCATTTCCTTTTTTCTTTTTTAAATCATTGTATCCTGTTTCCTTTTCTCTCCCAAGCCAGCGTATTTTTTAAAACACAGTGTAAACCTTCATTGCAGCTCTTGTACACACCAATGAATTGTTAGCAGAGCTCTTTAAAAGCAAGGTGGCTTTTTTGCCGCTTATGCTAATTTTGGAAACCTCCCTTAAAGGAGCTGTGCAACCTCTGTCTATAGCAAAACAAATCCAACCGAGAATATGCTGCTACTAAGAAGTCTTGCTAGTCTCTGTTCCCTTGTTTCTAAAAACTATTTTTTAAGCATTTGTTAAGTTTTAAGTGAAAGTTCTCAATCCCAGTTCTGACACAATTATGTTACAGCAGGTTTTCCCGCTGGCTGCTGCTGGTTCTGCGGCCATTGTCCTGCAACCACGTGTGCCCCAAATAACACTTAGAGACTCTGTATTTGATGCAGTCCTGTTGGCCAATTACCATTATTGTTTATGGGCTAGCTCTGTCTTAATTATTAACCCATTTCTACTTATCTAAGTATTTCCACGTGGTCGTCTTATCTGGGAGCCTCGGCAAGCATCCTCTCTCCTTCCAGGACTACATCTCGACTCCTACCTACCACTTCCTATTTCCTAATTGTCTTCCAGCTCCGCCTATCTTGCTATCTCATTGGCCTCAGAGCTTTATTAACCAGTATGAGAAACATATATACAGAATAACATCTCCCATCATCTCCTCTTTTCTGTCTAAAGTGATATTTAGACTCGGTTATCTCTTTTAGACCGGAATAGGGTATGGTTGGGAAAGGTATGGTTCAGAATGATATAGGTAGATTGGCCTACCTTCTTGTGAATTGTTTAGTAAGAGTGAGATATTAGTATTTCAGCTTACACTGTTATATATTCTTATCTGTGGTAATTGTATATTATATTTTGTCATATTGTGTGAAATCTTTCCATTTATGTTTTATGCACATTATTCTCACTATATTCTATGTATGTATACTTTGTTTGAGTTCAAGACATTTTGTATATTGATACAGTTTAGGATATTTATCTTGCTGCCCTCTTGTCTAGACATTTCTACTCTACCTCTACTTTAGGAATTTACATGTGCATAATTATATTGTTTAGGTGTGTATCCTTGCTTTTCTCAAGGAAGTTTTAATCAGGTTTTTAGCTAAGTTCCTGAGGATTATAGATCATCCTCACCCGTGTTTCCTTTGCCTATGAGATTAGTCAGCAATAGATGCTTAATCTCCAATCACTTCATAGACCTGCAGAACACGGCATTTAAATGTTTTAATATTAGTACTCTGTTGACATGAGACACTGTTGCTCCTGACAGCACCATGCACTTTCCCGAAAGTATGTTGGACACTGTCGTTGCTTCTTCTGGAGTTCACCCTCACTTCGGCCATGGCCTCTTGGGCAAGGAACTGCCCCTACCTTGACAACTGATCTGGACATGCGGTCCTATGTGCTTGCAGGAGACAAACAGAAGACTGCTGAACCTTGCCAAGTCAGGGTAAGACAGCCTTTCTTCCTCCCTGCTTTTGCTGTGATCTGTCAGGTACTCTTGGCCTTAGCCAAAACTGGCTGTACCACCATTGCTCTGAGACCTTGGGTGACTGTCCAGGTAGCTTGCTGTTTCTGTCTTCGAGGCATCTTTTGGAAGTTGCCCATCCGCACTTCCTGTCTATCCTAGTATTGCTATTTTCCTTCTCAGGTCTTGATGAGGTTGTAGATTAAACCATCACAACTATTATTCTCTCTTCCTAGTTAGATAGATTAGGTACTAGGCTTAAGCTTTCTAGCTTAGGATAAACTCTATTGTAAACTCTGTTATGCCTTCACCCTAGGACTAGATATGTAGGTCGTTTTGTTCTCAATTTTCCTTTTCTTAGAGTACACTTGTTATTCACTGTTTTGTATATAGTTTTGTATCAAACCCAAATCTTTTCTTTAGACTAAAAGGAGAATTGTAGCGAGATATTCACCTTGTCTGCACCTGTGGCTTAGGCCATGCCCATTGGGGCGGAGACAGGGCCGGATGGGAGTGGAGAGAAAAGGTTGGGAGAGGGTCGGGCCGCCCCTTTTGGGTGGTGGACGCTGGAAGGCTCAGGATCTGCTAGAACCCGCCGCGTGCATCTGCCTATGTTGTGAGTTATTATTTCTCCCTTAATAAACTTCTGTTTGGCCTAATTGTTTATCCTGATTCTTATTAAATCACAATAATTTGTAATTGTGGGACTGGTGCTAAGTAAACTTCCAAAGGAAGGAAGCAACAAACAATCATACCAAGCTGTGAATCTTATGAATCACAGCAATGACCAATATGGTATGCTAACATGAAGGGTCCAATTTTGACATACATACCTTACCAGTAACAAACAGCTCCCCAATCAGATTTAACACCTGATCAACAGGAAAACATGCCTGGTACTGAAAACCCAGCCAAATACTCAGTGCTAGTGAAGACATACAATTTGGAGATGAACCAGCAGAGGCCATTTTATGAATCCAGAACAATTTCTAAATGAATTCTAAACATTTGTCCTCATGCCATAGACTAATATGATGCTCTTCCTCTTTAACTCATTTTGGAGCAAATGGAGACCATCACAGAAAATCAAAACCAGTACAAATGCCGAGCTTTGGATTCCAGGCCCCGTCTGCAATACCACACCAGAGGGCCTGAGGTTACTGCTAAAGAGGAGGCATAAAGATTATAGGAAACATAGAAACAATCAGTTTACTGTGAGATTGTGTCTCTTAGTAATGATAGAAGCTAAAGCCATACAATTTCTATTAAGATGAAATACTTTTAATCATAATGTAATGCGCATCCTTACTGACACTCTAGTGTGTGGTATCCTTCACAGCAGTGATCTGTCACTACCTTATTTAGGGGATGTTTTATAACTTGAGGGTTCCTTCCCAGAACAACTTAATTTCTACAAATTAAATACAGAAACATAATCCAGGATCTTATAATTTCACTAATACAGTTTGCTTCTCTGTCTAATAATAACACTAATACAGGTGTTTGAGAACTAATACACACTCTTGCTAGCATGCTTAGGCTGTTAGTGTATAGTCATTCTGGCTAGTCAGTGGTGGCGCATGCCTTTAGTCCCAGCACTCAAGAGGCAGATGCAGGAGGATCTCTGTGAGTTGCAGGCCAACCTGGTCTACAAGAGCTAGATCCAGGACAGCTTCCAAAGCCAATTGAAACCTGTCTCAATCACCCCCCCAATAAAAAAACAAAAATAAAGCTCATGCTGGCTTTGCACTCTCAGCTCATTCTCAGCCTATTGCTGAGATTGCAGGCATGTGCCAGCATTCTCCGCTCTAAGTTTATCATAAGGTCATATTGGGAAACATGTGCTATTTATAATTTTTATACATAACATATAATTAACACTAATTCTATATAACCAAATAAACAGTTACTCACTTTAGATAAATGAATTCATATTAGAAACAAAGTGAACTAACATGAATGAATCAATACTACTACTTAGGCAAATAGTTCATAGAAGGGGACAGTTATTACAAGCTATAAGTATACCAAAATAAGTAATTTCTTGTTAATTATAATGTTCTGGGGGGATTTTACTAAAATGTGGAATATGGTATGTAATATGTGCTCAAATTTAAACAATGACTCTCTACATAGGAATTTAGTCCCATGAGGCATGTGTTACATTCCAACAGAGCATAGGACACGGGCCTTAGCTTGCTTCTCTCACCTGAAAAGCTGATAAAGGCTCAAATCGGGGAAATACTAACCAGCCTAGTAGCTATAATTCATTAAGAACTTTTAGCAAAAGAATTCGTAAGTAGATTTGAGAGTTAAGTTTTCAGTAAAATTTCAGTAATTAAAACATAGGTCCCTACAAACCATTCACCGTTGATAACTATCTGCATCCTTTGCATCCTATAACCTGTACAGGAGATGGGTTTGTGTTCAAAGAAGCCAGGATGAAGGCATCAAGCAAGGGCATCATTGCACAATGCATTGGAGATGCTTTGTATACCAACAATGACTTTCACTATTTCCAGATAGAGAACTAAATAGTACACCTGTGGATGCCAATTAAAACAAAACCACGCACACCATGCTACCACTTGCAAATCACAGCATCAAGCACTGTGTCCATAGCAGAGCTGATTTTAAGCTCAAAATTCTCTAGAATAGTTTTAAACAAATCTGGCTTCATCTCTGCATCAACACCCTCAGGGTACACCGATTTTTAGGTACTCATTAGAGCAATTTTATTTTCCACCCCTATGCTTACAGCCATATATCCTGTGAAAGCGGAGATAGGAATTTAATCACATGCTCTGTGGTATCTTTAAAAAGATAGCACATATCTAACACCTGTCAGCTCTTCAATGTGTCATCTACAACGCTACAGATTACTACATATATCATTCCTGACACCTAAGCTGATGTAGAGAATAAAACACACCTTAGAATTTCTGTAAGACTTGCAGGCAAAACATGCAGTGGGAATTTGACATGTGCTTTCTGATTTTTGAAAACCTTAATCATTGAGGAGGATGATCACTGCTCCAAAGAACTTTTGCTAATCTTGGATATAGTGTGTGTGTGTGTGTGTGTGTGTGTGTGTGTGTGTGTGTGTGTGTATATTACATATTAAATAAAATTTTAAAAGACATGAAAAAAATATATGTGATGAAAACATAGTCATTGTCAAATTATTACTCCCTGGAGACCTAACTCATAAGAGAATAAACCAAATTCATAAGAGAATAATAACACACAGGAAAATTCTGTGCATCTCCTTCTAATGATTGTGTTTTCGTTGTCTCTGAAAAGTTTATTGATAACTTCTACAGTTTCTCTGACAGTACTTTAATAATTACTTCAGAGAAATGGTTTGCAAAATGCAAGAAAGCATTTCTCTGTACACCTGTGTGTGATTTTGCAAACAAAACACATACCCCACAATGTGGACATCAAAATGAAATGTAGATGTGAGACATGCTTTTCTATCTGAAATTATAGGAAAGAATGAATTTCATCCTTTGCTGAAGGGAAAGCTCTACATTCTCCTGGGTTGTGAGGAACAGATGATCATGGGGAGCGAGGAGATGGATTCCACGTGGTAGAGAGAGACAGCATTTCTTTGCAGATTTGCATTTGTTGAAAAAAATATGAAGACAGAAAATCTAAATGTACTGCTAGGAGTTCCAGGGAAAGCATTGCTTTGGAACGAGGATTCATATCCAGCAAATGGAGAACATAGAGACAGCATACCAAAGCAAGGTCAAAGGACAGCAAGCAATGCACTATCTGAATGTAGGATCAGCCACAGAGGATTCTTATTTCCTGACAAATGCACTGAGAAAATGCTGCCTGTGCTTTTGTGCTTTCCCACATAGAAGGAAAAGAAATGGGGTAGTGCTTATAAGATCAGGCCCTCAAAGGCAGAGAAAATTGAACTCCACAACACCCAAAATTAGTTTTAAGATCTTGTCAGGGACCTAGATGAAGCCTCTCTGTACACTTATAGCTGACTTTTAGAAGATGGTATTATTTCATCTGACCACAACTTGAAAATTTGATCAGGAATCTTTTGAATGTCTGAAATAGTTCAAATAACTAAACTGAGTGGAAATACCGAATAGATAGATGAGAATTTTTTTTTTTTTTAAAAAAAAATATGTTGACAAATACCATACAACAAATTTTCTTTCCTTGCTTGGGCATTTAAAAAATAATAACTGGTTGTATTTTGAAGTGAATCTAATACATTTAAGCAATGATGAGACTTATATTAAGGTATTATTTTAGTGCAACATTAAGTTATATTTATGTGTGAAAATTTGTTTCTACCATTCTCTTTTAGGCTAATTGTTAAATTTAAGTATAAAACAAAATCATGTAAGACTTTATATAGCAGAGTGAGAGAAACTACGGTGCATGTTAATGTGATTTCATTTAATCAAATTATTAAAAGTTGTTTTGGCAGTTAGATTTTAGTGTATGGATTCAATGAAATTTGAATATTTAAAATATGTATTTGGGTAAACAGAGTGGCTAAATATTGCACTAATTGAAAGTAAGTTTTTTGAACTAGAATACTATTCTTCAATGTCAGAGTTTTAGCTAATTCATTATTTAGAATTCCAATAAGCAGCCTCTGAAAGTGAAACAAGCAAAATAAAACATTCAGTACCCATGGGATGTTTCTGCCTGGTGTTCATATAATATTTAATGGGGAGCTATCTAGCAAGTATCTGGTTAATAGCCTATGTCTTTTACCACAATTACATTAGTATTGCTAGTTTATAATAAATTTCTTTTAATACAGTTTTATAAAATACCTTTTGATTGATTGGGTATTTTGTCCTTACACAGATTAATATTTTCATGAAATTCCCTAGGTTTCTAACTCTCAACTTAATGCTAAAATCACTTTCCCATTTGTCCTGTTTAACAGATATATATTCTACAGTTGATAGTATTTTTTTCATGAATCTTAATTCGCACAATGTTTAATAATTTTAGACATTATGGAAGGTCAGTAAATGTGTAATAATCTGATAGACAAAATATGAAGACACTGATTTATTTTTACACGGGTTAGTTATGTGCGTCATAAAAAGAGACCTTTATGGCACAAAGATAGGAATCCTTGGCACAACTATAAAGAAAGCATTTCAGGTCAAGGGAACAGAAGGCATCAAGACCACAAGAAATTTCCACAACTCCCATTTGCATGACCAAAGTGTGAGGAAGGACACAGCTGGGGAGAGGACAGAAGAAATAGGAAATAAAGTGAATTTGGTCAAATCCATGGTAAATCATCTCCTTCTAACAGTGTTGGACTTGACTAGCGGATCATATAGATTACTAAATATATGTGGCCAAAGTACTAAATACTCTGTGGAAAACATTGAGAATTTGGACGTACATGGGAAATTTCCAAGTCAGTATGACATTACAAAAGTTTAAAATGATACCAAAGCCACATTAAACATGTTTATCAGATTTGTATGTATTCCTACACAAACACACACACACGCACACATGCACACACACACACACACACACACACACACACACACACACAAACAGATATGGATACCTCAACAATTAAATAAGAAGACATCAGTTTAAGAGGGAGTGAGGAGTAATAGCAGGTTGATGTTGGAGTGAGGGAATAGACGAGGTGATATAATAATATTTCAATTTAAAGAATTAATTTTAAAGAACATTTAAATAAAATAAATTTGAAAATATATAAATTCCATAAACATGTACATGTTCCTGAGAAAAGAGAAGAAACATCTCCAGTCCACATATTCTGAACTGCAGGACAATAAGGTAACAAAATTCACTTGTACAAACCCTATTAATTAATCATAATTCAAATTTCCTGGATCAACTGATAACATTCATATAGAGGTGATAGTTCAGTCTCATATGATTTCAATCATGGTGTCAACTGAGTTACTGGACAGGTAGCTCAGTATGAGAAGCCTCAAATTAGAAATCACACAACCAAAACAAAAACCAAATACACAAGCCAACAAATGAAGATGAAAAAAAGTTGGACTGTGTTCTTTTGATACTCAGCTGTCAAGTTCCTTGCGTCCAAGTTACCCTTGTTTTTTTGAAGGCATATTTAATAGACTCTATAGAATTTTAACATAATGCCCCCAGGAGGACCATTGTATTTGTGGCCTATTTAAAATACTTTTGGTGATTCATTCAAATGCATTAATATAATCTTGCATTTGATTAACCACTCATTTCAGATTAACTGAGTCTATCTAACTCAAGGCATTTTCCCATAGATATTGGCTTCCATAGATATATCACAGGTTGATCAATACTCAAGGAAAGAGGAATATACTTCAGTAGCATTTGCACTATTCTGTATCTGCAAAGAAAAACTAAGTTTTTTTTCATGACCCTCCTATATTACAAATACATTCATCAGGCATCCAATCCCAAGGCCCTATTGCAGCAAAACTTAACCATGCAAAGCACTCCCATGTTCATTTGAGGACTCAGGGTGAGATCTTCTAAGAAAGGGACTTAGCATATAATTCACTACTGTTTGTATTTCATGAAATTAGAAACAAATTACCTTCCCCAAACCCACCCAACATATAAAAATATAATAGTTGCAACTGATGAAATTTGGTTCTGAAAGAAAAAAAGTGCATAAAAATAATGTATTACAACATAATTTTTAAAATGTAACCAACAAACTCCAACAAGTATCCCTGACTTGTTTTGGGTTCTAGACCTAGCCCTATGAATCTTCCACTATCTGTCATAGCATAGAACCTTTTGGAATATGTATAGTGAACCCATCAACTACCTCACAGTATGACACTCAAGGACCAATATAGTGCCCAAACTTTTATGACAAGGTTTCTTTTCATGGCTGCCTCCTACAAAGATGTTGAAGAACAACCTTAAAGTTCTAGAATGTCTTTTGTCTGAGAAGGTTCAGGGTCATAAAGGCACACCATAGCCAGGCCCACCATGGTGTTCTCTACGTGACAAGGAGGCATGCTGTTACCAGATTCACCATGGCCTTGTCTATATGACAAATACTCTAGACTGTTCATTCTTTAGTAGCTTCAGTAAAGCCTCTGCCTTTTAAATAAACTTTTAGTTTATTTGTTATGACTTAATTTTAGCATCATATGTATTAGTCTATATTTAAACATTCATAAATGAAGCCTGTCAGCTATCACTTGAATTAACCCCTAGAACTTTTTCAAATCATTCACTGAAGAACTGTGAAGCAGTATTTAATTAGCTTTTGTATTGCTACTGTTTCACAATCTTCATGTTGCTTATTTTCAGGGCTCTAGGTGATGATAATTGATTTTCTCACATCACTTTTCCAGTCTTCCTAATCATCTTTTTGTAATATGATAATTGAGCTGCTGTTTGTGACTCACGATAGCATGACTGTGTTAAATGTGCATTGCTTTACAGGACATAGTTACCTCAAACCCTCCTACTTCATGAAGGAAGTTTACATTTCTGATCCTATATTTATGGAAGATTATGTCTGCATGATCATCACAATTGCTAACTTATTACAGTTATGGTAAAATATTTTTAGTTTTCTAAGCAGATCTGTGCTCGCTTCTGCTCTTACATTGCTGAGACATTTTTTTCCTCCTGAGTCCTTCATTCAGGTGTTACTTCTTTATCAATCTTCAAATATGTATGTTTTATTTCCCTTTCTTACACTGACCAATATTTAGCATCCAATTGTGGTTACTGTTTTGTCTGAAAAACATATTAAATACTTATTCAATATATTCATCATATCTGCAAAGTTTTACTATCATACCTTTGATTTTTTCTCTTTACTCATTAACTATATTTTTTTATGATCTAGACTGCAAGACAGAATTCCAAATTTTTTCATGAATTACTTGTCATATTCAGACACTTCTGCCTGAGCCTCTATCCGTTGATCTCCCTCTCTGTCTTTAGCTTTCTTTCTTTCCCATACCAGTTGCTCTCTCTCTCTCTCTCTCTCTCTCTCTCTCTCTCTCTCTCTCTCTCTCTCTCTCTCTCTCTCTCTGTCCTTTTCCTTGTTTCTCTTCTTCTTTCCTATCCTTCCAAAGTTATTTTTGCTTATATTTTATTTCAGTTTTCAATTTTTATAATAATAAATATAAATTATTTGAATGTGGTGCTAATGAAACACATTATTAACACAAATAGGATGAAATATTTAATTAAGATAAAACACTGTAATTTTAGTTACTGTTCCTTAAATTTTGACTATTGTTACAGTAAAACCTACTGGCAGACAAGCAAAAATAAATAAATAAATGAATAAAATGTTAATTGCATTTTAAAAGCCTGCACTTGATTGAAAATTTTAAACCTCAGCATTCATAAGAACTTTGTCACAGTTATAAATGATGCTCTGACTTTGTTCTTAGTGGTTTATTTTCCAAAGTAAATGATTCTTAATTTAGGTGTTATTTGCTGTTGTGAGAACACGTTAAGTATATAAATCACACACACACACACACACACACACACACAACACACAAACATACACACACAATAGTAGAGCACAAGTAAGAAATGGTATTAATTTAACAAACTTAGCTACCCTTATGGTACCTGTAGATTAAAAGTTATTGTGATGTTGTAGTTTAAAACACATTTGCAGCAAAGACAATTAACAACTAACAGGCTTATAGTAGAGAAAGAAAAGATAAATAATGCCTTTAAATGTCTCAAAGTTATGAAGAAAAATTGAGATAACTTACCAAAAGCAGTTAGCCACATACTTACCTAAGTGCTTAGGATGCACAATACCATATGCTGATGTTAAATCGGCATTCTCTGTGGTATCCTGGAATAACTGAGTTAACAAACATCTACTTATGGTGCTTGACTACCCACTGTGAAGGATTTTATCCTTTCTCTGTTTCATTCATGCACCCATCTGCTATTGAAAATGTTCACTTATGATTTAAATAACGTGAAGAATACCTGTGCTAAAGTACCTCATTTATTGAGAGTATCAATTCAATTAAATGGCAATAATGGGAGAATATGAATTCAATGGAATTCAATTTCCATCCCTCTGGAAGGACTTTGTCAATCTATTAATGCCATTTATAGCTTTTACCTCTATCACAAATGGGAAGAAACATAGATAACCAACTAATTTTATAGCTACTGTTTGAAAAATGGAAGAGTGGAAGAGAATAAACCTAACTGCAAACATATCAGGACACCAGGCATTGAAGCTCATGCCTCTAACTCCAACACTTAAAAGTCTAACACAGGACTATTGCTTTAAGATTGTGGCTATCCTGGAATGCAGAGTGAGACCTCGTTACCCTGAACAAACAGGCAAATGAGAATTAGAACTGTTTTGGGAGGATTAGAGAGACAATGTGTAAGAGCAATGTCTCCTATCCCAGTGAATCTTGCCTTAACTCCTAGCATCCATGTGGCAGCTCACAACAATTTGTAACACCAGTTTTTTTCTGGCCTCTGCAGGAACTGAATAAATGTGCTATGCAAACATACATGCAGGCAAAATAGTCATACAAAAAGATAAATTTTTTCATAAACAATTTCATAAAAAAGAAATGTGTTGGACCCTAATATAAGAACATATATTGTCTTTAAGTAGAATCTCCTATATAATTGTTGGGTCTTCTCCTCCTCCTCCTCCTCCTCCTCCTCCTCCTCCTCCTCCTCCTCCTCCTCCTCCTACTCCTACTCCTCTTCCTCCTCCTCTTCCTCCTCCTCCTCCTCCTCCTCCTCCTCCTCCTCCTTCTTCTTCTTCTTCTTCTTCTTCTTCTTCTTCTTCTTCTTCTTCTTCTTCTTCTTCTTCTTCTTCTTCTTCTTCTTCTTCTCCTTCTTAACTACATTTATTACAAATATAGTAAAAAAGTGTCCTTGGCTGAAAATCCCACAAGAAATACCATTCTCTGAATAAAAATTCCTGTCTTCAGGATCTCTGGGCGAGCCCATGAGAAACATAGCTCTGATTTCTGATTACTGTGCCAATAACTAAACTGCATATGCAAATATCCTAGCTTCTGCTTTATTTCTCCTCTAATTTTATAGTACTCTGGACAGGAAACGATAGGCCAGACACAAGTTTCTCCACTCAGTATTGGACAAACCTGTAACCTATTCGTTTCCAGTTATAGACATATAGATAGATGATATCTCCTCTTCACGTGAGTAAGCATTCTGTTGAGAAATGTGGGTTTCCAGGTCTCAGGTAGCAGTGATGAGAATTGTTTATACGTGCAGACCTTTGTCATTGTTATAAATGATGCTCTGATTTGGGGATTTAGTGATATATTTTCCAAGAAAAATGTTTAACTTAGGCTTTATATGTTTTGCACACACACACACACACACACACACACACACACACACTACAGAATTTTACTTTTAAAACACCACTCAATGTTAACTTTTGATATTAAAGTACTTTCCAAGCATACAAACAAGTATACAAATTGATCATTACTTTGATTTACAGAATGTGGGCATGGTCACAGAACTGTGTTCTGCAGAAATAAACAATTGTTGAGAATGACTAAGTATCAACTGAAGAATAAATAAATGTTGCCCATAATTTTGTTTAACACAAGTAAAACTTATGTATATATTACAATAATATGATTAGTTTGAATTAATAAAGTATTTACTTACATTGCCATTGAGCTAATAAAATACAATGCATTTGGATAATAAAATAAAATGTATAGATTATTTCAAATACGTATTTGAAATTCCAGCTAGGTTATCATGGAGGTCAGTTGATAAAAATCTCACTCTACTCGAGTTTATAAATTTAAAAATTGACTCAGTTTCAATTTTAGAATGCCAAAATCCAGGTGATTTAAACAATGGCATTAAATGAGAATCAAATCAGTACATAAGCAAATACCAAATAAATAATAAGACTCTAGCAATATCAGACTTCATTCAAATAATTTCTCATTGCTCTTTTCCTTGTAAATTTGACTTCATTCAAATAATTTTTCATTACCCTTTTTCTTGTGAATTTCAGAACAAATAAATGAAAGTTCTTATGTTATAGATTAATTGTTAATGATTCAGGGAAAAGTGTCTGTGAAGACTACTCTGATATTTATTTATACATTACTTTATTTTCTATCCTGCTGAAGCATAAGGAACCAATTTGCACATTCATGCAAGGAAATGAGAAAGTTCTCTTCTAAAGAATATGAATTCAAATATTTCTTCATAAACCCTTTCATTATTGATAGAACAACTAGTTGATTTTATAGATGACAAAAATTATATCCAAATGTACTTCCTCTAGGTTTTCAGAAATAAGCATATATGTATTCCAAAGTAGAAATTGTCCAAATAATGATTTGTTCTTTCCAAAATTATGAAGTTAATGAGCAATTATACAAGTTATATTATACACCAAGTATCCTTAAAAATCTAACAGCGATGATGTGCCAGTATAGTCTTATATACCAGCTATTTCATGATAAGGAAAAATGCTTTTAGAGATATATTCTCATGCGTAGAAGAATGCCTAATCATGAATCTGACTCATAATATCTGGGGCACAAATGGATGTAGAAGTAGGGTAGTAAATATGGTTCTAACCATTGGAGTGGCCTCAGAAGCGTGCTTCCTGGGAAGAAGGATGCTCTCCTCGAAAGAGTACTGAGTTCCTAAGAACAGGCTGCTTTGCAAAGTATAACCAAGAGGAAGGCTTGAATTTATGATTTTACACTCAGAAGCTTACTTACCTTTGAAATAGTATTTTATAAAGCCCCAATGTATTTTTGCTAGTCTGTAAGTTTTCTCACATTAGGAACAAGTGTTCATTGTATCTTTTACTGTGTTGCTGTATTTATGCTAATGCTAACAAAAATGAGGAAATGATTGTGTTACTAAAAAAATTGCAATTCATTTATGAAAGCAATTTTCCTTCAAGTAGATTGGTAGTAGATTGTGCTGTAGTAATTGGGGTAGAAAATGAGTTAAGAAACTGGGGAAGGAGGCTTGTTTCATGTAGTAAAATAGAAAACAAACAAGCGAACGAAATTCTTGTTACTGTCTTCTAGTTGACAATATGCCAGTGGCAGAGAAACTTGTGGTAACTGCAGAATTAAGATGAACAAAAAGCTTGGAAGCTTTGTGTTGATCCAAAGATTAACTATAATTTAGGTTAACAAATATGCTTAGCTATAACCAATCTCAAATTCACATCCCGAGTTTCAGACCATGTAGAACACACGTAACCGGACACAAAACTTAGAAACAACAATAAGTGAAGAAAATTTTAATTCATTTAGGCTGTTGTAAAACACAAGTGACATCACTCATTAAGAGCAGTTTTTATGGCCTAAAATGTTTTAAGGGGAAAGTGGAAAGGAACATGTGTGACATAAGTAAATTCTGGGAGACAGTAGCAGAGCCTGTTCATCAGATAGCAGAGGATGACCAGGTTGTAAAACTACATCGTTCCTGTCATTGCAGGAAGAGCAGCTGTGCACCTCACTCAACTGAAGAGGTGAGTTCTGTGTTTAACAATCCTGGCTTTTCCAGGGATTATCTTTCTGCACAAGATCTATTTGTCCTCTAAAAGTAAAAGGCAGGATTCACAATGCATTCAGACAACAGGATCTCAGTATGAGGATCACATGTTGCCAGTCATCTAAGCAGCCACCTTTTGGCTAAGTTTTGCACCTATACATGTGGAAGAAATAATTAGAAAAGGACTCTGTGTCTTTCCAGCAATGTTACTTCTTTCTAGAAAGGTGTTGTTTACAATGTATCACCTAGGAATGGTCTCAAGTGTAAGTAACACACATAATAAAAGACCCACTTGCCATTCAATCTCTTAGCAAGCTTGAAAAAGTGCCTGAAATTGGGCATGGATCAGGGGTTCTGAACCTTGTCAGGGGCTTCTCTTCCACTGGTTGACACTCATGAAATTATTTTTACACAGTTCTGCTTGATTGCAGTAGGTAAGCCACGTTCTTACCTATGCACATGATGCCCACCACCCCTTTCATTTTCAGCAGCAACATTGCTCCAAGAGAATATGCTTCTGTGCAAAACAATGGAGAACAATACTAAAAAAAGGTTTTCCACGCTCATTATAGTCTACCCAACAAGTTAATACATGAAGCCTGTGATTCATTAACTTTTACATTAAAACAATTCTGTATTTATGCAACATATTCTATTTGTGTTTTTCCCTCTCTCATTTCCTTTCAGATCCTGCTCATATCCCAACCTTCCAACTCCACACCTTCTTTCCTATTTCATAAAACAAGCAGGCAAATAAAAAAGGACAAACAGGAATAAATCAAAGTGTGCTAACAAAAAAAGAAGAAAAATGAAACAAAGAACACATGAAATTCACACACACACACACACACACACACATCAAAACACAAGTACTAAAACCATAATATACATGTAAAATTTCAGTAGGTAAAAGTGCACAAAGAAATATGTAGTACATGAGGACACCAATTAATAGTAAGAAGGTTTTCACTTTTATTCACTTGTTAAGATTTGCATTCATTTTCTTAAAATTTGTCATTAAATGTATGAAAATGTATTTCCTTTTCATGTAACTTTGTATCAGCATATTGAATTCAGAGGAAGTATTAAACACAATACACATAAGGATAAATTTAAAATAATGGGAATCAATGTTGAATAATTAAGTAGATTATTCTCAAATTTTCTGATAAGGAATATAAGTAAAGATAAGTGTTAATATTTAGGCATGTTTTTTTATCTGCTTTTTCTTCTATGTCACCAAACATTTTTATTATTTAATATATATTTAAACTATTTTACATATCAGTCCAAGTTCCCTCTACCTCCCATCCTCCCATTTCCCCAGTAGAACCCCCCATCTACTCCCTAGGGAGGGTGAAGCCTTCCATGAGGATTCATTAAAATCTGTCAAGTCATTTGGGGTCGGGCCTAGGCTTTTTCCAGTGTCTTTAGGCTAAGAGAACATAGTTTCATAGGGAATGGGCTCCTAAAGTCACTGTCAGAAGTCCCATAAATTGCCCACGCCACCTAACTAACACCCATGTTCTTTGCTGGTTTCCCTGCTGTCAGACTGGGGTCCATGAGTTTCCCCTTGTTCAAGTCAGCTGTTTCTGTGGGTTTCTGTAGGCTGGTCTTGACCCTTTTTGGTCATCACTCCTCCCTGTACATTGCTTTTATTATGTCTAGGTATATTCCAGTCACCCCTGATCTCTCTAAGACCTTTATCATAAAAGGGTGTTGGAATTTGTCAAAGGCTTTTTCAGAATCTAGTAAGATGATCATGTGGTTTTCTTTTTCAGTTTGTTTATATGGTGGATTTTCACATGGTGAACCATAACTGCATCCCCAGGATGAAGCCTACTTGGTCAAGGTAGGTGATTTCTGATGTGTTCTTGGATTTGATTTGCCAGTATTTTATTGAGCATTTTTGTATCAATGTTCATGAGGGATATTGTTCTGTAGTTCTCTTTCTTAGTTGTGTCCTTGTGTGGCTTAGGTACCAAGGTAATTGTAACCCTGTAAAAAGAATTTGGCAATGAAACTTCTGCTTCTATTGTGTGGAACAATGTAAGGAGTATTGGTATTAGCTCTTTGAATTTCTGGTAGAATTCTTCACTAAAACCATCTGACGCTGACCTTTGTTAGTTTGGGAGACTTTTGATTACTGCTTCTATTTCATTAGGGATTATAGGTCTATTTAAATTGTTTATATGTTCTTGATTTAATTTTGGTAAATAATATCTATCCAGATAATTTTCCATTTACTTTAAATTTTCAAATTTTGTGGAGTATAGGTTTTTAAAGTATGAACTAAAATATCTCTGGATTTCCTCAGTATCCATTGTGATGTACCACTTTTATTTCTGATTTTACTAATTTACATTTTATATCTCTGCTTTTTGGTTAGTTTGGATAAAGGTTTATCCATCTTGATTTTTGTTTTTTTATTTTTTTCTTTCTCTCTAAGAACCAACTCTTTGTTAAATTAATTCTTTGTATTGTTTTCCTAGTTTCTCCTTTATTGATTTCATCCCTCAATTTGAATTTTCCCTGGTTTTACTCCTCAGGGGCAAGTTTTCTTCTTTTCGTTCTAGAGCTCTTGGTTTGGCTGTTAATTCTCTAATGTGACTATTCTTCAGTTTGTTCATGTGGGCACTTTGTGCAATGAACTTCCTTCTTAGCACTACTTTCAAAGTGTCCATAAGTTCGGGTATGTTGTGTTTTCATTCTCACTGATTCCTAGGAAGTCTTTAATTTCTTTCTTTCTTCCTTCCTTGACCCAGGAATGACGCAATTGTGCATTGTTCAGTTTCCATGAGTTTGTAGGGTTTCTGCAATTTGTGTTGTTGAATTCCAACTTTAAAGCATGGTAGTCTTATAAGATACAGGGGGTTATTCCAATTTTTTGTATATGTTGAAATTTGCTATGTTGCCAAATGTGTGATTTATTTTAGAGAAGGTTCCATGTGGAGCTGAAAAAAGGTATATTCTTTTGTGTTTGAATGGAATGTTCTATACTGAAAATACAAGCTATTGAGAAATATTATTAAAGGATAGGCCCATTAGCAAACATTATATGTTAATGCAATTTTTCTAGAAACAAAAGCAATAGGTACTCTCATTACAGTGCATTTCGGGAGCTAAGGTATGTAAAGCCAATAAAGCATTCATAAAATGCTGTGGTGGAAAATGTACATACAATATACATGTATATTGCTGATGTAGATTTGTTTTATCATCAAATTTAGATATGTTTCAAGCAGATTTTTGGCAATCAATGTCATCTGTTATGATGACATATTAAAGTTTCTGCACATGAGTTCTTAATCCTAATGTGTAGTTACACATCATCAATATTTAGTGCAAAGAAAATTAACCTCTCTGAGAGTCCAGAATATTATAATTATAAACTAAATTTCTCACAAAATATTAAATATACTTTAATAAAGTAATTATTTTGCCTTTGTACATCACCATCATTTGTGTACTTTTTATGTTGGTATCTCTTTAAGTATATACTTTCAATATCTAATACTTTAGATGGATGGTTTAGCTTAAATTTTCATAAAACAAATGTTTAAATATAGTATCATTATGATTAATTCTGTTATGGTTAATTAGTGTGAAATCTGGAGCCTGGCAGATATTAAGCATCTTTCACATATTTTTATTCATAGCATGCATGTGTGCCTGATAAAATTAATTCATTTTATGAAATAGAGGTATTGTTATATTCACTTAGTAAAAACAATTTACAAGTATCTGAATTTAAAAGATATTTATAAATGGACTAGGATAATATAACTTAATTATGTACAATTACAACACTCAAATTGGGCATGCTAAATAATTTAGTAAAACAATAACTCTTGAATATAAATTTCTTTAATTCTGTCAGGACCTCAGAATTTGTTCAAGTATGTGAGTGTAAGTATCCTTTGTTCTTTTTCATCTTAGTAAGATTGATTTTAACTCTATTCTTTCAGTTATTAAAGTTTAGACAAAGATCAAGTGTTAACTAATATTACTATCCCAATTACATTACATTGTTCAACATACTGAAACATAACAGATTTTTCGTCTATCCTAATTTGTTACATAAAAATTATTTGCAACATGCAAATTTTCTCAGATGCTGATAACATTGAAATAATATCTCCATATGGAAGCAAAATTAAATGTGTCTACAGTAGAAAAAACTCATAAATAAATCATTGGAAAGATGCTTAAATTGATTCAAGATTACTAATCACATTCTGTCAAGGTAGCCACACATTCCTATTAGATATAAGACAAGAATTTTTGACAGATACACAAGTGGTATGTTTTCCCAGACTCTTCACACCTGTCATCATATGATTCTTCTAAGTGAAAAGGATGTTTTGTATTTCACACTCAAACTGATAACCAAGTATCTGAAATATTCTCCAGTGTTTTATGACAATGCACTTGTTAGAAATGATGAGAGGCTGTCCTTTGTCAATGACAGCCAAAATAACAAGTTTCAGTGAATCTGACAAAGACAGTAAAACAATAAACTTGTCCTATGTTGCTAATTTCAATTATCAGTCACGGGTAATTTTATAGAATATGTACACAATATAAATTATCTATGTTTTTCATACAATTTCAGAAGCGATGACCTCCCTCATACTCAGATATTGCACACAAGATTCTGAGTCCTCCCTACCTGCTCCAAGTCTGTGACTTGTGGTGTTGTGTAGCTTCATCTTTTCCTTGATGCAATAATGGACAGAGACAAACAAAGGTATAGAATTTGTAAGAATCATAGTTTCAAGAATGAGCTAGGCTTTCTTGATTCAGAGTCCTGTGGAGCAGAGGCTCATCGTAGCTCTGATGTTTGTTTATTAAATATACTGCCTGTGTGTATGCCTGCAGATAAGAAGAGGGCACCAGATCTCATTACAGATGGTTGGAAGCCACCATGAGGTTGCTGGGAATTGAACTCAGGATCTCTGGAAGAGCACCTAGTGCTCTTAACCTCTGAGTCATCTCTACATCTCTGGCTGTGATGTTTGGGAGGAGCTGGTTAATACCACCCTAGACAGTATGCAAAGAAAGAGGCCAGGACCAAGGGCTGTGTATAATTGTCAAAGGCAGGTTGTCTGTTACCTGCTTTTTTAGCTAAATGCTGACTCCCAAAAGAGTACCTCTAACTGCACCAAATATTCAGCCTGAATGTCTTTTGGAAGGAAATGTCATATCTAAAATAGAGTGATTAAAAATAAAGGCTGGGTGGTGGTAGTGCATGCTTTTAATCCCAACATTTGGGGGGCAGAGGAAGGTGGATCTGTTGTCTACAAGTCTATAAGAGCTAGTTCCAGGATAGGCTACATGTCCTAAAAAAACAAACAAACAAAAATATTTACAGTGTTCTATGTAAATTTTAAATTACATTGGTGCTTTACAAATGTTCTTGGCATGTATAAAATGATTTCTATTCTTTATAAGAGATGTTCAGATTATCACAGATGGAATAAGTTAATAAAGCTATAACCAGAGATGTTACATAACTTTATTAGAGATAAAGCATGGAATTGTAAATTTTGTCCTATATGATTTATTTCCTAAGTATGTGTACACTTTCCAGTCTGTAGAGAACAATAGCTATTCATAGATAATTTTTTAAACATACAATTAAAGATAATTTTGGAAGTTTTCCACATTTAATGTGATATATGGAGCTCTACATTTGACACGGATTATAAATAACTTCGTTTCATCAACATTTGGGTCAATAAGTGATTAAAATGTCTGCTTCTCCAAAATCACACATGAACACAATATTGTATGACAAATAAATTAAAAGTGGGACTGTTTTACAAAAAAAGAAACAACTAACAAATATGTGATATTAGTGCTTTAGCGGTTTTAGTTTATATGAATTACAAATGACACACTATTTCTAAATTTTAAAGACAAGTTGAAATTACAAGTTGACTGCCCGTTCAACAGCATTAGTCATAAACAAAATTATTGATAGTCACTTTTATAACAGTTATGTACCTGGAATGCTAACCACGAAGGAGCCTACGGCTTACATAACAAGAACCATTACAGTAGCCATCATCCTCCATGATACTAGAGATTGTCCTCAGAGCCTTGAATAGCCAGCCAAGCACTCAGTCATGGATGTGCATTGCTGTCCACTTTTTAGAATTACTTTGAGACCAGTGTTTTCCAACCTGCCTAAGCTGAACATCCACGCTGTGTGTGGTGCACCTGAGCCTCACTTGTGCAGCCAGCTGCTCCAGCCTCCACAGGACCACAGATTGCGCATGTGTGTCATCACATGTCCCCTTGTTTTTCCTTTGCTTATCTTCACAGTTCCTTTTCCTACATACTAAACATGATTAGCCTAAGCTATGGAATAAATTACTATATTGTATTCTTAAAAGTTGGAATTCACTTTAAAAATGCATGGCATGAGAAACAATATATGTAATATTTGGATTCTCTATGAGCTTTTCATCACTATATGGCTGTGAAATTAAATTGTGAAAACTCCGTATTCAGATAAACGCTCTTTAGCTCCCTATAGCGACCTGTTGGCTTTGTTAGAGCTCCATGTTCTAAGTGTTTGAACATCTGAAATTCATGATGAAAGCGCAGTCACAAGTCACACTGAAACAGCTTCCTTGCAGCACATACAGATGGGGCACATTATCTAGATACATTCTTGTTTTTTTGTTTTTGTTTTTGTTTTTGTTTTTTTAACTTGACTTCCAAGAAATAAATGTAAAATCATGCTGAAAATGTGACAAGTACACTAAATTGTCACATGTTTATTGTGTATGATCATGACAATATCACTTACCCAGGAAATGTAAACTTCTCTGCATTTTACGATATTTTATCTAATGACCTATATGGCAAAGAATCTTCATTATACAAACTGAATCAACATTTGGATGAGACGATCAGTCCTTATGCCAAACTAATGAGACATGTAGTAGCTATCAAGCCCTTATTTCATATACTGTAATACTCTATCCACTGTTTAGATTTTGTGATAATCCACAAATGTCCCATACATAAAGTCTGTTTCCTCACAAGTAAGCTGCCTTTTAATTCTCTTTGCTGTAAAAGAAATGTGACTTGGAAATATACAATCTGTGTGAAAATAAACCAAGTATGTTTTAAAATCGATGTCACAATTAAATTTTGAAGAAAATTAAATTAAAAATAAGTTCTTGATTTTTAACTATTATAGATAATTTTCATCTCATAGCATGCATAAATTATGTACCATATATTTTATTGGTTCTGGTTTATCTAGATGCTGCAGAGGTAAATTTATTGTTTACTGTAATTTTAAGAATAAGCCAGTCAAGTATGTGCACAAAATTAAACACAATTTCATTTTTATAAAAATTATCAATTATATAATGTCAGTGAGAAAACTGACCTTCTATATTTAAAGATGTGCCAAGGTAAATGGAGGGTGAAAATTCTCAAATTGCTCAAACAAGGGTACTAGAAGCTTCACTGAGTTTAATCTAACAAAAATTTTTGGACAAATAGACTTTGTTCTGTAGTTGTTACTTTTGCTGATAATTTTTTTTGTTAATTAATTAGAATTTGTCTCATAATTAAATATATAACAATAATTGCAAAGCATTAAAATGGAAAGAATTGAGTAAACCTGGTTTCAATTATGATTAGTATATCAATTGGTTATTATTGGACTTAACAGGAAATTTACTGAATAGTATATGTGCCATCAACTGGAATATATATTCAAAACATGGAAAGCAATTTATAAAATCCATTATAATTCATATTATCAAATATGTATGTTGGTTTCAGTCTGTATAAAAGTTAAAATACTTGAACAATAAAATGATCATCAAGCCCACTCACAGAAATTGAATTCAATTCTTAAATGTTACGGAAGGTACAGTGTTGAAACAGAGTATGCACTAGGTAAGTTTCGATATATAATTTTAAATTTTAATTAAAATTATAGAAAATAATGGACAGAGTATCTCTGCACAGGAAGGGACTATACCCAGTGGTTAGTTTGTAATCACCAACAAGGTTTTGAATTCTAATGAAAATCATAATAAATATCTCATTTTATGCCTGTGAAATATGAGAGTAGAGCTTCTGAAAATACATAAAGAATTGAAAACAGACCTTGACGTAGAGAACTGCGAAGTGCTGCGCCTTAAAGATGGCGCTGGCTTCTGCCTTCCACCTCCCCAAGGGTGAATGCTCTCTGGCATAAACAAGCTCTTATTTGGTTAAGTCTGTTCAGCCTATCTGCTTCCGCCTTAGAACCTTAGAGTAGCCTATCTGCAGGGTCCACTAGCACAAGGGGATTTAAGCCTGTGCAAGGGTCCCCCGGGCTCTTGCAGGTCAGAAGAACATGTTTCAAGGATTCTGATTAAAACTGCATGAAAAAGATCTTCCAGGAGTCGCGCCTTCCTTGCTGGCGAGGGTCAGGCGCGGCACACTTGACAGGTAGACTTTCTGAAATGAACACCACATTTCCTGTGTCCTTTATTTTACTCCTATAAGTGATAATAGCAGATTATCCAAATCACTTTCATAAACCAACTTCACAATTAAAAAAGTGAATTTTCCTTCTTTTTCCTGCTAAAATAGAGGAAGAACTTCATTAGATATTTAATGCCCCATCTATGTCATAATTCCTGTCTAATGAGGTAGGTCGAGGCCCAGTCTCTCATTACTTTGTAATTAAACATTGCCTAATTCAAAAATCATTATACTTAAAGAATCATAAAATCAATAGGTATCATACCAGAGCTAATCATAGATTATGTAAATAACAAAAGGTTAGTATTGATATTTTTATTATTTGTGATTTGGGGAAATATATAGTTTATTTCTATTTACTTTACCTATAGTGATGGGCAAATTTTTGAACAAATTAATGATATTCTGTTTCAAACTTTACAAAGTTCATTAAAGGAATTTGTGTGTTATTACAATACATAATGAAATAAAATAAAAATTAAATTTTGCAAATATCAGGATATATCAAACCTTAGTATAAAAATGGAATTCATTACTATGGCAAAACCATCATTTGTACAAATTTGAAAACTATAAGCATAGAACTATAAGCATGTATTCATAGAATGACCAAAATGCTTATTTGGAAATTTTAAAGCCAAATGGTGCTGGTTTAACTGGATGTTTGTATGTAGAAGAATGCAAATAGTCCCATATCGATCACACTGTACAAAACTCTAGCACAATTGTACAAAAGATCTTATCACAAAGCCAGATATACTGAACCTGAGAGGGAAAAAAGTGGGAAGGAACTTTGAACACATTGGCCCAGGAGGCAAGTTCCTAAAGAAAACTGGTAGTGTGGACTAAGATCAGCAATTAACATATGAGACCTCATGCTATTGAAAAGTTCCCTTTTGTAATCCAAAGTTCAGGGTCAGTAGGACAAAGCAGCAGCCCGCAGAATGGGGAAAGATCTTTAACAACTCACCAACGGACAGAGGGCTAATATTCCGAATATTTAAAGAACTCAAAAAAACTAAACGTCAATAAACTGAATAATACTATTAAAAATGGGGTACAGATCTAAACAGTATTCTCAACAGAGGAATCTCTAATGGCTGAGTAAAAATGGTGGATACATATTCTGAACTGGCCATCTCCTGTGATAAGATTGGTGCCTAACCCAATTGTCATCACAGAGGCTTCATTCAGAATCTGATGGAAACAGAGTTCAACAAACAAACACTGGGCAGGAATATTTGTTTGTTGGACTATATCTGTTTCCATCAGATTCTGGGAAGTCCTGCAGAAGCAGAGAAGAAAAGATTGTAGGAGATAGAGGGGTCAAAGACAGAACAAGAAAACTCACAGAACCAACTAACCTGGCTACTAGGGGCTCAGAGAGACTGAACCAACAGACAGGGGAGCCTGCATGGGACTGACATACGGTCTCTGCATATATGTTACAGTTGTATAGCTTGGTCCTCTAGTGGCACTCTTAAAAGTGGGAACAAGAGCTGTCTTTGATTGTTTTGCTGGCTTTTGGGACCCCATACTGGGTTGCCTTACCCTTCCTTAATACATGGGGAAGTGCTTAGTCTTACTGCACTTTGATGTTCTGTGTTTTGTTGATACTCATGGGAGACCTGCCCTAGCTTAAACAGAAACAGAACAGTGGATTGAGGGGGTGGGAACAGTGAGATGGTAGATTGGAAGGACTGGGAGCAGAGGATGGAGGAGAACTTCTCCTGGGATGTAAAATAAAAAAAAAATGTACTAGAAAGAAACAAAAGAAATGTTGAACATCCTTAACCCACACAGAAATGCAAATTAAACAGGCTCTGAGACTCCAATATACACCTGTCAGAATTACTAAGAGCCAAGCAAAGGTGACAGCTCATCCTGAAGAAGATATGGAGCTGGTGAAAGTGCAAACTTTTGAAGCTACTTTTGAAATCAGCATTGCAGTTTCTCAGAAAATTCAGACTAGGTCTAAAGACCATGCCTGGGCCTATAGCCAAAGGATGCTCAATCATACCACAAAAACACTTGCTCAACTATGTTCACAGCAGCTTTATTCATAATAGCCAGAATCTGGCAATAGCCTATATGTCTCTCAACCAAGGAAAGGACAAAGAAAATGTCAATGACACAAACCTCAGGCGTCTGCTTTTTTATGATCAGGTGAATTTGTGTCTCATGTCTACTATCTTCACAATGCTTACTCACTAAGTTAGAAGGATCAGATCAGTATTTTATCTTTTCAATGATTTTACTCTCAAGTGTCTTGTTTGCAATAAGATTTTATTTTAATACTTCTATGTGAACCAATCAAATATTTACCAAAATATAGGGAAGAGTTTGTAAATAGTTTCCATAATATCACAAGTAATATTCTTTTGACAAAAACATTCATTTATTGTGCTTTGTTTTGATATAAGGTCTAGGTAGGTAGTAGCCTTAGCCTTTGTAAAACTCAATCACAGGAGAGCTCCAGCATGCTTGACTGTGATTGCCACAAACTTCTGCAGAACAGTAATCAAGCAATAGCTTGCTGTTAATCCAGACCATATTTTGGGTTCCAGATAGGACTAAAAAGTAAATGTTGCCATTTACAGGAATGGTAATATAGGAAAGAGGCTTACAATAAAGACATTCTACACACTATTGTCATACACCAAAATTTTCACATCTCCCATTTTCTTTGACTATCAATAATGATTATAAACAATTTTATTTTATTATATGTGTATGGGTGTTTTGTTCATGGGTGTGTACCATGTGCATTCCTGGTGCCACTATTGTTGAAAAGAACACATTCGTCCCCTGAGGAAGAGATATGGATGTTTGTGAGCCAGCAAATGGGTGCTAGGAATCAAATCCGGTTCCTCTCCAAAAAAAACAATTGTTCTTAGCCAGTGAACCATATCTTCATCCCCCTTGCTCAGTGGGTGTGTTTTCTTGTATTTCTATACTATCCCATCTCATACTGTTTCATAATAAATATTTAAATTGGAAATAATATAAAACTAAAATAAGAAAATGCATATGAACTCAATTATTTTAAAGCTTCCTACTTATAGTGCCAACTCTGCAATCTGCCTTGGCTTGTAAAAGTTTAACTAGCATACATAAAAACTCTGGGAAATGAATAGTGTAAGGTAAGCACTTCCAAACAGTTAATTCATATTCTCATCACTGCTTCTGGGGTCCAGCTCATACTACATGAAATGTCTGTTAGTTTTGACTGGAAGGCTTGGAGATTTTCCCCCTTAACATTCAGATTTTCCTATGCTCATACTTCAGATTTTTGTGAGTAATTAAGAACATTTTTTTAAAAAAATCTCATGTTTTTAGAGGAATACTCTCAGACTAGACACATTGGGGAGGGTGTAGGCCCTGCTGAAATGATGACAGACTTTGAAGACTCCCCATGGAACACCTCACCCTCCCTGGGGCGAAGAAAGAGGATGGAATGGTAGTTTGGGGGGGGGTTAAGAGGAGGAGGGGAGAGAGAAGAAACTGGGACTGACATGCAAAATAAGCTTGTTACAAATTTCAATAAAAAATATTATCAAAACAGATCCCATATTTTTAACAAAACATTGCTGAAGACAGTAATGTTACATGCATTCATTTGAAGGATAGGTGTAAGATTGATAGAGAATTTCGGGTTTTAATTTTACATGTGCCCTGTATCAGAATGCACTTCACCATACCTCAGCACCCCATTTCGATTGTAGGTGAAAGTTCTCATTCTGTCATGTTCACTGTACGTGAAGGAACTGTTTATAGCCACAAGGTAGTTTAAGCCATACTTGTCATTCCCCTTGTGTTTAATGAAAAGAAGCTAAAGATTTTCTTCTTTCCCAGAGGTTGAATTCATTGTCACTTCTATTCAAAAGTTTTTACTTCAAATACTAAAGGTATCATTTTCTTTCTCTTTAGTTAGTTGAACTGAACCGGTTTTGGATACATACTGAAGAAGAAAGAGGACACATGTTTTTTGAAATAAGTCTGTATGATTAGGAATACATAGTAATTTGCAGAATTGGGGTGCAGTAAAACCGATGCAATTTGAAAATGATTTATGAACCCTTTCATCAACATTTTGAGGGAACCTATTAATATCATCTTACTGTTGGTAGTTTATAGTGATATGTAGATATATGTGAACATGCATCAGATATTTAACTCCCACACTTACCCATTACATTTTAAAACAGCAAATTGATAATTTACAAAAATGACATTACTCATTTGCTATCCATGCCTCCAAGAAAATACTTGATTTTGTATTTTATATGGATACTTTGAATTTCTTATTATTACAAGATAATGCATACAATAAGTTCATATTTATAAAAGCTTTATGTTTCATATTACTTTAAAGCATATTGATCTCATAACCATAAGTTGTTGCTTAGAGTTTTTTTTTAAAGCTTTTTCTCATTTTCAATTATGTCATCTTGTTTTTAATTAAACGTATTATATATGTTTGTGTATGTGACTCTGAAAACTGTGCCCTCAAACAGGCCAAACCAATGTTTTGGGACTCCTGAACTAGAGTTACAGGTTGATGTGGATGTTGGAAGCAAAGCTTCCATTTTGTCAGACCTACTGAGTTTCCCCAGGGTCATTAGATCTGCCCAGAGAGGTATAGCTACTTCTGGACTCCTAATTAACCATGTATGGCACATTCTTATTTAGGCCCACATCTAACCACATACATGTAAGGTAATGCCTGCACTGTTTGTGCTCACCCTGAAAGACAGATTTGACATCCCTGCTTCTTGTTTTATACATCTTACATTTTCTGCTTCATCTTCCATGATGTTCCCTGAGCCTTAGAGGTATATCACAGATGTTTTTTAAAAGCCACTTATTGTCATTCCATTAATAGATGTATGCACCTGCATTTACTTACCAGTCCAAGGTTACCTGATATAATCGTGAAGAATGAAACAAAGTTCGGGTTGGAGTGGCCACAGCAAGACTGAAGATATGACAATTTTATGGAAAACATTTAGAATTTTTACAGCTTTATTGGAAACAGAATATAATGTCAAGTTCCAAGATCAATACACTTGTACTTACCAGAATACATTAAGGTTTGTAAGCTATACAGGATACACAAGATTAATGTCTAAGACCAATTGTCATTGTCAAGCTTCCATGCTTCCTTGACTACTATGGAAACATATAGAGAAACACAAGGTGGCATGTCTGCTTCACGGTCTGATAGAGTGCACCAGTCTGTGAGGTTCTGGAAGGCACATTGTGCCCAGACACCATGGACTCTAACTTGAAAAAACCCTATGATACGCGCCTGTCAAGGGAGCTAGACCAAGTCAACTCCATGGTTGACTCCATTCACCACTGTTTTCTGTAAAGAATTGTTTTTTGTTTAAAGTTTGTGGTAGCATACATCTGTGGTTATAAACATAAATATTTTGAAGGCATTTTGATGGCATGACCATTTTAATAAAACAGTATTGAGATTCCATCTAGGGTGTAGGTCCTTTTAAGTTATAACTTTCTGAACAGCTGAACTGACCAAGTAATTATCCCTTCTTTTGGATCTGGCCTCAAACCTAATCAGAGAGCATTTATTTCTCTAAAATTCACCTGGTGTCCATCAGTTTTCTGGTGAGTTGAAATAGGGCTCAAATGTTCCCAGTTGGGTAGGATCATCAATGCCTTTTGAAAGCTAGTCAGCAGAAAGGAAGTTTTCAGCTAAGCTCCAGCTTGACTTCACTCGATCAGACAGAAAGATACTTGGATAAGAACAGGCACTCTGGGTAGATCCTCTGATGTGTTAGAATATCAGAGGGAAGACAAGGGAGTTCTACCTATCAGGAGAGAAGGCATTCAGTACAAATCCAACAGGTGAAAAGTCTTAGAAGAAGGCAGAAGGGGGCACTGTCTATGAGGCCAGCTGAATTTAATTTTCAGCAATGATTTCAATGGTTTCTACAAAACTGCTACAGGTATCTTTTAGAGACGATATCTTGTGGTCAACATTATTCTTCTCCTTTTCTCCAGAGTCAATATATTGGAAATAATATACTACTGGGTAAATATTAAAAGATAAGAATAAGAACATCTTAAATCAAATGTGTCGCCACATGAAGACCCTAGGATTTTATATTGTATGAACAAGATATATTTGTATAGTTATACTCCAGTATAAATCCAATTGACTGTAATATATATATATATATATACATATACATATGTATATATATGTATATAGATAGACATAGATGATAGATATAGACAAACACATATATGTTAAATATATATATGGTTGTATATCTTAATAAACATATATTTTGTGTCACACACATAAGTCACATTAACATATAGAGATGACAATTCAATCACATGATTTTCTAATTTAAAATTAAAAATATTAAAATACTGTAGTTTAAGATACTGTGGTGGAGAGAGGACTCTATGGATAAAACATTAATTGTTTGAATATGAGGACATGAATTTAGATCCTAACACTCATACAACAGCCAGGTCTGACAGCATACACCTACAACCACAGTGCTGGGCATATGAAGAAAGATATAGCAGTAGCTATATCTTGCCAGCCAGGCTAACCAAAACAGCAACAATTATGGACTAAAAGACAACGTGGGAAGTATTAGAGAAAGGTATCTTATGCCTTCACAAATACATTAACAGTAATGTTTCATACACACAAAGAGAAATAAAAGTGAAAATATTACTCAGCAAAATACTAGAAATATATAATCATATATTCAGGAATATATGGAAGCTCATATGATAACATATGGTATAAATTAACTTCATTGACTCACATCATGAAATCACATATGAAATTAAATTATATTAAAATGAGGTTCATGTATTTATCAATTGCTTTTAATAGTTACAAATAAACAACAAAATCCCAAAGATAGCATGTAATATACTGTGTGTTTCAAATACATTTTGATGCAAGTATGAAATAGTTACGATTCCATGGAAAATTCACAACAGACTTAACAGACAAATATTCCAGACACTAAGTAAGGAAAGTAATGGATTTGCCAACTAAGCCTGCTCATTGCCTTCTGCGTTCAGACTGTAATTAAAAGGTTCAAAGAACCAAGAGTCAATAATTAATATTCTTCCTATTAACATTATACAAAGTACAAAAAAATAATATTGAAATAGCCCCCAGAAAGTGGACTGAATTGATACAAAAAGTAGAAGTGTTCCCTTTCAATATGTGAGTAATTATTAGAGGTTAATAAGCTGTGCAAGCATTCATATTTTACCTATAATGTCAACTTACAATCACAGACAGATCTGCACATATGATAAAAAGTCTAAACAATGCTCTGTGATTGTTCTTTAAGAAGAAATGCAAATTCTTGCTTGCTTCTATTGATTGAAAGTTACCTATATCATTAATAGAGTGAAGATGATTTTTGGGGAAGTATCTTCTGTGTTTTCTCGTTGAAACTGGTTGAAATTACTGATAATTTCCCAAAATTCTTTCAAGGTGAGCAACAAGTTAGGTTTTTTTTGTTTGTTTGTTTGTTTGGTTTGGGTTGTCTTTTTTTTTTTTCTTTTTCTTTTTGGTTTTTGGTTATTTTTGTTTTTGTTTTGTTTTGATTTTTGGTTTTGGGGTTTGATATTTGTTTTGTTTTGTTTTGTTTTGCGAGACAGGGTTTCTCTGTATTGCTTTGGAGCCTATCCTGGAACTAACTTGCTCTGTAGGACAGGCTGGCTTTGAACTCACAGAGATCTGCCTGCCTCTGCCTCCCGAGTGCTGGGACTACAGGCGTGTGCCACCAATGCCCAGCTACACCTTGGTTTTTTTTTTTTTTTTTTTTTTTTTGTGGCTGCTTTAGAACTTTGAGCTGCCTGAAAAATCCTACTTACATTTTGACAATCTTAGCAGCTTTCATTTGTTCCCTTCTTTGTACTTTGACTAAATTCATTTAACAAACTGGCAACATTTTCCTGAGGAAATGACACATCAGAGGGGGGATTTGGGAACCTGGCGTGTCTTGTTGGCTGGCATTGAATCTCTCAAACCCTGGTAGGCAGAACACTCCAGGTCAGCCCCCATGCCTCATGCTGTGCAAAACTGCAGGATCACGGAAGCTCTGAGCCAGAGGTTTTCAAAGCCTGAGCACAGGGTCTGTACAGGATTCCAATTGAAAACATCAAAGACTCACTCGGTCAGCCTCTTTGCTCTTGTTATTCCTCTGGAATGCAGCCACACATGGCCCTGGCCATCCTCTCCATACTGTGCAATGCAAGCTGCTGTATTTTTTCAGAGTTCAGGGTTCATAATCACTGCAGACAGGAGATTACTTTTCATTTAAGCAATTCAGACACGAACTGAATGAAATTAGTTTAAATAAATTAAAGAAATAAATTAAAAATACATTTTATATTTCAAGTTATTCAATATAAAACGTATAAATTACCTGATACTTAATGAGGAACCAAAAGAATAGAGAAAAAGATCATCCAATGACCATTTCGATGATGACCAGGTTTTACTAATTATTCATTCCCTTCTGGAATGGTGTGTGTGTGTGTGTGTGTGTGTGTGTGTGTGTGTGTGTGTGTGCGCGTGCATGCACGCTAAACAATGCATAGGAACTCAAGGCAAGAATCTGGAGGTAGGAGCTGAAGCAGAGATAATAGAGGAAACTGCTGAGCTTGCAGTTTTACTGTAGTTCAGGAGCAGCTACTAAATAAAACAGGGGCTGTCCAAATTAGGCTGGACACTCCTCTACAAATTAGTAGTTAATAAATATCTCATAGACAAGGCCAAGAGTAATGGAGAAAAATGCTCCATTTGATACTCTCTATTTCAACTTGACAGCTGAAACATACAGTGACACATGCAAATATGAATTATTACAGGTTATTTTGTGAGTTATTGTAATAATTATTTAATTTAATCAATTTTATAGCACGACTACATTTTCCCTCCCTTCTCTCCTCCCATCCCATATCCCCGCCTCCCCTTCACACCCAGCTCAATGCACACCTCTCCTGTTTCTGTTCAGGAAAGGGTAGACCCTCCATGGGTATCAACAAAGCAAGGCTTAGCAAGTTGCAGGAAGAGTAAGCAACTTCCCTTGTGTTAAGGCTGGGCAAGGCAATCCAGCATGGGGAATAGATTCCCAAAAGCCAGTTGGTGACAGACCCTCCTATTGTTAGGACTCCCATAAGTAGACTGAATTGTCATGTCTAGACAGCTTTAAAAAGGTAAGCATATATTTCAAGTTCATGTTGAATTAAATAAAAGGTATTAAATATTTTAGTTAAATATATATGTTTCATATATGTTGCCTCTAAAGCAGAAAAAGTGGTATTTTTATGAACTGTACTTAGTAGTAGGCAACACACACACACACACGCACACACACACACACAGGGGAATATAAAAGTGAAAACACACACATAAATTAAAATATTTTAATAATCATGTTAAAGAGATGGTCTGGGGGTTAAGAGCATTTGCTGTTCTTACAAAGAATTGGAGTTCTATTATTACTTAAACAGGGCACCTTAAAATTTCTATTACTTCAGCTCTGGCATATCCAGTAATACTGAGCTTGGGGGGCACCTGCATAAATACAGACACATATGGACCCACACACATGCACCCACCCACATACACACAGATCCTTACACACAAAAGTTAAAACATAATACTAATATTTACCTGATATTTCATTTTCATATTCCTGAATAAATCACAGAGAATGGATTCTGCATATTTGTAGTCTTAATATACTTTCCTGCCAGCTCTAAATTATTGTGTTTAAGAACAGAGTAATGTACATATTATAAATAATAATAAATGAAAAACACCATCATTTATTTTTAACCCCTCTTATATGCTACTAAGGATTTATATAGCTGATAAGATTTTTATCTCTAGTATACAAATGGACTTTGGGAGCCTCTTCCACATAGAGGGACACTCTCTCAGCCAATATACATGGGGCAGGGACTAGGCCCTGCTCCAAATGATATGACAGACTTTGAAGATCCCCATGGAAGGCCTCACCTTCCCTGGGGAGCAGAAAGGGGACGAGATGGGTTTTGGTGGGGGAAACAGAGGAGGTTGGGAGGGTACAGAAACTGGGATTCATATGTAAAACAAGCTTGTTTCAAATTTTAAAAACAAAAAATATTAAAAAAAAAAGATTTTCATCTGCAACTTTCGTTTTAAAATATAGCATAAATCTAGCAAGCCAACCCCTTGTCTACGATAATGAATTAGTTCTCTTTGGAGATAGAACTGATTCCAGGGCAGAGGCAGGAAATGGGAAAATGAGTCTGAAATAACTTGTGCCAAAGAGAAATGCTGTGTTCAGAAATATAATTTGATATTATTCACAAATCAATTCTATAAAAGTGATTATTCCTGTTAATGAAATGGAGGCTCAAGTGTGTCCCCTGGTGACTGATTCAATTCCTTACTCTCTCCTCATCCACTCACTCATCCATTTACTGAAGGTCATTTATTGAGCTTTGTGTGTGTGTGTGTGTGTGTGTGTGTGTGTGTGTGTGTGTGTGTGTGTGGCCAGAAGCAGTATGACACTTTAAAAACAGAGATGTTCCTGCTGTTTGAGGCAATAGTCAAAGGGAATGTCTTACACCTCAACCAGAGTTTTTGTTCAGTAGAGAGCATGTAAAATATATGTAGTCACTGAAGAGAATAGATTATTATTTTCTGGAACAGTATTGGTTGTGTGGTCTTGTGTTTTCTAAACAGAGAGGTATAACAGAGAAATTATTGTGTTAATGAAGCCTTGTGTGTTTGATGTGAGCTCATACTAACCACCATAGACTGCAACTATAAAAGGTCATACATTATATTATCATTTTAATTTTACTACAAATTCTCAATGGCTTTGAATTGTCCTATTTTTTTAAGTATATGCTTAGAGATGACTTGCAGGGTAGTGGAGTAAATTAATAAATCACTTGATTGACAGAAAAACTTCAATATTGTGTCCAACAACTAAGATGTAAAATGATAATGTCATATATTAGAGTTGTACAAACTTTTCTACAAATAAAAGAAATTCTATCAAGATTTTAAGAATTAATATGTGTAGAATGATAAGTAAAAGAAGCAGAGAATAATAGTGTGGTCCAACCTATAAGCTGAAGATTGGAAAAGCAAAGCAGCTGGTCACTAGCTAGTACCTCTACCTCAGCTCACACCAAAGGGGTATTCTCAGACTGCTCCCAACTTCCTGCTCCTCAGATTCATTCAGACTACTGTGCTATCCGTAATGTGGCTATGGACTCCTGAGACTGACTATTGAAGTCTATGCTCCTACTTGTATACCTTTCTAGTGCTGGGATTGAAGATTTGTAATCTCAGGGACTGAGATCACCTTTGTGTGAGCTGTTTCTTTTAGGATCAATTTCATGCAGCCACTGTGACCTTAAACTCAACAGAGATTAGTCTACCTCTTAATCCTGAGCCCTGGGATAAAAGTTGTATAGTAGCACATCCTAGCTCTATGGCTTCTGGGATTAGAAGGATATATAACCTCTGTTTGATCCCTATATCTTGATGCAAACTTTGCTTTCTAAATTCTCTCTGATTTTCAAATTAATCATTGATTAAACATTTTTAAATATGGGATTAATTCTAGGCTATCTCTGAAATAACTCCATTTTTCACCATAATTCTAAAAATGTACTATGAACATATACTAATCATATGCGATATAATAAAATATTCATGATATTTTTAGTATAAGCAAATCAATAGAGCTTATCTTATATGTGGTTTTTTTTTTACTTTTTGATCTTTTACTTTTTTCTCAGTGATACTAATTATTTGTGGATAAGAAGTTAATTTATAACATATATTTGCTAAAATTTTAACTTGCGAGATACTGTCAATGGATTCCCTAATTGTTTTATACCCCTGGTAAATGTTTCCTGTGTGTGACTCCTGCAATCTAAAGGGGGTCTTTTCCACACATGGTAGGCACCCATTTATATTTTAAAAAAAAACCCATAGCCCAGAAAGAAGATGAGAGACTCTAGGTTAGGGCAATCAACTTTATTTGTCAAATATTTGAGTTGTGAAAGGAACCATTTTTTTATCACATTTTTTTTGGATACTGGGGGTTCTTAAATGATGAAGTGCTTATGCTCTGAAGGCAAATATAATTAAAAAAGCAACTCACTTAACATAAAACAGTAGCGTGAATTCATCTTTAGGAAATAACAATTTTAATAGCTGAAAGTCCTAAGAAATTGGTGACAGTATTTATAAAAACATAGGACAATACCAATGCCTTTGGATTTTCATTAATATTGAAACAATAATTCAATGTATGGGTTTCTGGTGTTGCAGTTGTTTTTCTGTTTATCTGAACTCAAATTCATTATGTTTCACTAATACAAAGTAGCAAAGGAAGAGGTTCCAATTACCTTGAGCTTCTACAATGTTCCTGATCCCGATGCCACTAAGTGAGTCCTGGGGGGCACTTCTGCTCTACACTTCTGGGAGTCGTTCCTGAAACTTTGTGCTCATTGAATTTCTCTGTTTTATCAACTGGAAAGAGGATAGCTGTTAAACAGAATGAACTGGTGATATCTTTCAGTGTCAGAAACTGGAGGACGATGAAGAAAGGATGAAGAAAGCCTTAGCAAAGAATGACTCCCGATAATGCTGAAACTATTGATACTAGGCTAAAAAAAATAGTAGTCAGGTTAGCTGTTTCTGTGTGTTTTCTTAAGAACCTATTTCTCATACTGGATTGCTTTGCCCATCCTGAATACAAGGGGTGTGCTGCAGAATAATCTTCTTTTACACTATAGATATGTTTTGCTCTCATTGGTTTAATAAAGGTATAAGTGACCAATATCCAGGCAGAAATACAGTAGCTGGGAGAGAACCAGACAAGCAGAACACTGGGAAAAAGACAGAGTCGCCATCCAGATGCAGAGGAAGCAGGAGATGAAGATGCCTTGTTGAAAAAGTACCACCTTGTGGTAGAGCATAGATAAGAAATACAGCTTAATTTGAGATGGAAGAGATAGTCAGCAACAAGACTAAGCTATTGGCTGAGCATTTGTAATGAATAATAAGTCTCTGTGTGCTTATTTGAAAGCTGGCTGACGGGACAGGAAATTCTGCAAAGAAGGAGGTCCTTAGTCCTACTGTAAATTGATGTGCCTTGCTTTGTTGAACACATGAGAGGTGTGCTGCTTTCTGAACAGAAACAGAGGAGGAGTAGATGAACAAGGAGGGGGCAGAGGGAAATTGTGGGCTGAATGGGAGGAGAGGAAAAGGGGTAAACAGTGGTCAGGATGTAAAATAAACAGACAAACAAACATATAAAATAATAGAACCTACAACTGTTTTCCTTGGAGCCAAATTTTATTAGTTTAGTAATTTTAAATATTCTACTATTATTTAATTTCAAAATTAGGATTAACTAATCTATTTCTTTCACATCTATGTTTTATAAAAAGAATACCTGTAAACAAACTGACAAAATCTTAATTAGGAGATACATTTGTAACAAAATCCTATAGCTAGGTAAGTATCCCAAAGAACCTAGTCACTATCATTAAGACATGTTCTTATATTTATTTGTAAAAGTAATATATTATAAATCAAAATAAATTAGGTCATAGAAAAGATACAAAAGTAGGGACTATAGAAGTGGCTCATTAGTTAAGAACAGAGTTCAGATCCTACTATCCATGTACAAGTTAAACATATTTCCCATTTCTGTATTCTGTATTGCACACTGGAGACCTACTCCAAATATGGCCCTTGCATTTGCTAGTGCAAAGACATTTTAAAGTCAGCAATATTAACAAAGTGTCCACAGGAGGTTGAGTTGAATTTTATAATATTAATTCGTTAATTATTTAACATTTGGAAGACACACAACACACATACAATAAAATTCTAATATATGTTATACATAGTAAAATCAGTAGCATTAAAAACATTTGTATGGTTTGTATAGATTTTACAATTTTTTTCAATGTTCTGAATAGTTTTTCTTTCCTTTTTTTTTGAAAATATAAAATCATTACTAGAATAATCTCCTCATACATTGGCTGATTCTCAAACCTTCCATTCTAATTAGAACTTTATAACGACTAACATGCTATCCCATTAAGAAATCCATTAAGTCTTTATAATAGTTGCTTTAGAGATAATATTAAATTTACTGGAGTTTTAAATAATAAATTCATGTGATGGAATTTTAATGTGCAATTTAAGGAGTTATTAATGTTTGAAAGTAGCAGCCATTGCTTCTGTGCTCAACCAATACAAAGTACAAAATTTTGAACTGTACTTATCAGTTTTGTCATGACTGCTATTCAAGAATTTTCTCAAGTGGTATTGATGGAAGTGGAAATTTTAGCGAAAGTTCTGCTTCCAATAGAAAAAACTGGAGGTAGAATAGTCCATTTTTTTCCCAAAAGTCAACAATAGCCTTTTTTATAATTCATTAATTCAATTTCGATAACATATACAACTTATACAGCTCAAAACCTTGACAAAGATGGTATTATTGATATAAATCTGGGGAAAAAGTGAGAAGGATAGCTTAGTCTGACTCTGGCAGCTGATTATCAGCTCTTGGACTTGTATTTGTTTTCCTTCATCTCTCCCTACCACAAATTCCTCCATCATGGGTTTCCTCACCTCAATTTCTTTGAAAAAAAAAATGACTTCCCAGGTTCTATTCATAAAAAAATAATACTTATCTTAATGCACATACATTGGCTTTTAAAGGCTATTATAAAAGACACATAGGCTATTATAAAAGACACATATGACCATTCCAACCATCTGTGACAATGTGAAAAATGTTGCAGAGCACCATGCCTCATATCAATGGTCACCAACTCAACATGAAACCACATGCACTCACTAACATCATATATCAACTTTTTATTTGTATTTCTGGAGTGAGAAGCAGTATGATGAGTTCCCACAGTGCAAGACAGAGGTAGTGAATACAGGCTACCAGGGAACCAGGCATTGGGGTGATTTAACAACTGATACAACTGATACAATACAGTACTGAGTTTAACTGTGCGTGTGTGTGTGTGCGTGCGTGCGTGCGTGCGTGTGTGTGTGTGTGTGTGTGTGTGTGTACTTCATGGGTCATTGCATTTTGTATTTTAAGCAATAATAGGTTTATCAAAAAGTTACCTTATTTATAGAGAACAGCATATGTAGTAATTGAAACAAAATAATTTTACTAAATTGGAGCTATCCTAAGTCTGTTGGGCAAATGAGGTATTAGGAAGGAAAGCCTAATAACATAAACTGAAATTCCACCAGGTATTCAGAATTCAATTGGTTAGTTTTATAATTATACCCCAAAGTTATAGTTGATGCAAAATATATCCTAAAAGTAAATACTATAGTTCTGCTAAGTATAATAGCTAATGGACAAATCAGGAAAAGTCATTAAGAGTTAAATAAAATTATTTCACCCAGAAAGAGTAGAAGTTCTGAGATTTATTGAAAATCTGCAAAATGTCGAAATTAAATGTATTATCTAGCTAACAGAAAACTATTTCTTCTCTGACGAAAACAAGTATACAGCTTATATCTGGGTTTTACCTGGGCCTTCCAATTAGCACAGGGACAAGCCTTAAATGTTTACACAGTCTCCCAAATATGCTTTTTGCATATCCTCCTGTCCCATGGTACTACCTGGAAAGAGTGGTGGCTACTTACCACAAAAGGAGACTCCATAATTAGCTCAGGTCATATTTTGGCCATATTAAAGGCCTCCCACCTACCCAAAGCTATAGGTTTTATTTATTGCTGGTCTCATCACACTGACAGCGCCATTACCTCTAGGGAAAACAACCTGGCTGAGGAGGCAGCTAGGGCTGCAGCCCTCTGAGGCCCAGATTCACCTCACCCACTGCAGAGAGTTCATACACTACAACCCACAACCTCACAGTTATCTCCTGACAATCAACAAATTTTGTCCTATTTACACTAGATGTTTCATTCTAATAGTCAGGCTCTGTCTCATGTCTTTTGTCATGGCTGATCTTAAACCCACCTCTGAAGACTTACATTTCTTAACAACTATCACTGACCCTTGTAAAATCTGTTTAATGTCAGACCATAACTCCAGGTATCATCATCTCCCTTTCCTACACATTATGTCAGGGGCTCTGTCCCAGGAACTGACTGGCAACTTGACTTTAAACATATGCCCACAGTCAGACTAGTCAAATATCTCCTGGTATTAGTTGCTACCTTCTCAGAATGGGTGGAAGAGTTTCTAATCACTAACAAAAATGCCCAGACAGACTCTGAGATCCTTCTCAGGGAAACCATTCCCTGGTTTGGAGTCCTGCCTATCTTCAGTCAGACAATTGTCCCATGTTCATCTCTCAGATCTCTCCAATCCTATCTAAATCTCTCAACATTCCTTGGCATTTTCATATCCCATACCACTCCCAGTCTTCAGGGAAGGTAGAACAAACTAACCTTTCCTTAAAACATATCCTTGTTAAAAATGTCATAGGAATTTCACCTTGACTGGGTAAAACTCCTGCCTCTGGCTATTTGCAGGTTCAAGGCTCTCCCCAAATGACTCCATTCCCTCTCACCCTTTGAACTCCATGTGTGGGCAGCCAGTTCTAACACCCAGTCTCACTTAAACCCTCACCTGCTTACGCCCTCTGATAGAACTTTTTTGACCACTTCTACCTTGACCATGCACCAACTTTTGTCCATCCCCTGATCCTTCTCTCTCTCCTAGACCAATGCCCCTCACCCCTTCCCCCTAAATGGCAAAGCCCCTTCAAGGCAATTCTTGTACCTCCAACAGCTGATAAGCTTGAGGGCCTCCCCCACTGGATTGACTTATCCCACCCCAAACCCTTCTTTTCCCCATTTGAAGCTGACTCCTCACACACAGCAACTGCAACAGGACCCTACTTCAGCCCTACAGCCAAACCCACTTTCCTTCCTGATTCCTTTCACTCCCCTCACGCTGATCTGAGTTCTCCTGTTTCTAATAATTGCTCAAAAATCTCATCTCAATATATCCCCCAATAACTCATTCAGAATTCCTAATCCAATTTCAAAACTCTATTTCAGTTTTTTAGTCTTGAACTGTTTGAATTGTTTACTTGACCTGTTATTTTTTTTCTTGGCTTTCCTTGATTTTCTTGACTTTTTTTTAAAGAGATTCGTTGATTTCTGAATATTTTGGTTTTTCTTTCTTTTTTTTTTTACTTCTTCAAGAGAGTTTCTCATTTTCTCTTTAAGAGACTTCATCATCTTCATAAAGTTATTTTTAAGGTCGTTTTCTTATGCTTCATCTGCATCTGGGTCTTGCTGGTGTAGAAACCGTAGCTTATGGTGGTGTCATATTACTTTTTATGTTGTTGAATGTGTTCCTATACCCTTCTTTTCCTCCAGTGGGTGAAGATGAGGCCAGTAATTTAGGGGATCTCTTTTCCTCCAATTGATGTAGGTATCGCCTGGCCTGTGATTTAGGTAGTTAGTCTTCCTCTCCAAGTGGGAACAGAGACAAGGCTCCAATGGTGAGAGATGCAGTGCTGGATGCCTTTGCATGTGAGGAAGGTTCCACCAGATATCTGGGCTTTCTTTCACAGTGGGGGCATGGCCAAGGCTCCAAGGAAGGCAGATGAAGTGCAATATGGTGTGTAGCTGTCACCAGGACTCTGGAGATTTGGTGGTGGGGAAGGGATAATGTGACCCAGTGCACAGTTTGGGGCTCCCCCTGAGTCTCTGGTGATTTGATGGATGGGATAGACCAATGTGCCCTGTTCAAGGGCCTACCTACAATGGCAGGGAAGGCTACTTTTGTCCTTTAAAACATGGTCCTGTGTCATAACTTGTAAATGTATATCAGAGTATTTGTTTCTCCATATAAATTATGTATATCAATCAGTAAATTTTAGAAGATTCAATTTACAAGCTAACCTAAGGGGAAGTGTACAAAACATTTAACAATCAAAGTTAGTGGGAATGAAAGATTTCATTAGCAAATATAAATCTGGTTTGAATACTTTTTAACAACTCAGATTAGTGTCACAAGCATTTGAAATGAAATATGTTCACTCTCTGTTGTAAAGCAGCAAATCACTAGTCCCTCAGATTATTAGCTTTTTATACAATACAATTATCCAAAATCCCAATGGGTAACAAATGGAAGATACGGGAGATTCCATAAACAGGTGGCTTATCCCTAGGAAATCATGAAATCGAAGCTATTTATTGTCGAGGTATATGAAGGCAATTTAATTAGGCTCATCAAAAAAAATCAGAAACTTCATACTTTGATAATGTACATGCAGGTATATATTGGAACTGCTCTGATAAAGGATATCTTTCCTCATTTGCTCCTTTTCGGAGCTGTGAGAGTCAGTCACAATGATGACAGAATACTTTTAAAATTTCTTATTATGTGCATTTATTTACTTGTGGGTTTGCAGGTGTGATGACTTGAATGAGAATGACTCCCATTCCTGCCCAATAGGACTGTGTGCTGACAGGGGAAGGAAAGCGTGGGGTGGGCTGGAAGCAGGATGGCCATATCCAGGGTACCATCAAGGTGGCCAGCACAGAAAGCAGGGTGATACACCAGCCTGGACCTTGGGCAGCTTTTAGTCCTGGGAACAGGTGAAGGGCACACTCACCCTTACGCTGAACATCAAAAAGATCTAAGTTGAAGAATGGTTAATTCAGGGTTAAATCCCCTCAAAAGATTTTCTTAATCAATGCGGCTGCTGGAAACCATGTTGTGTCCTTGATCTGGGCTGCCATCAGCAAACATCGATGTTACTGCTTCATTTAGTGGCAGCAGCAAAATCCATCATGCTTGGAACTCAAACACTCAATGGTATAGCTATGGTTGGGTATTTGTATTTTGAGTGACATTATACAAATGGATATAGATTATTATTTTCCCAAAGAAAACTGCTTCTTCGGGTCTTGTTAAGGGAGCCACATTGTTGAGATATCAAGGGTGTAACTTACTCTCATTTGTAGAGACATAAAAGTATTCACACAGCTGACTATGGTTCCCTGCTTTTTGCAATATTTCCCTTAATTTTAGTATTTATCCCCTTCTTCCTCAATCATAGATTATATTGATACAATAAGTTAATATAATTACATGAATATTAGTATGAATATAGTTAATATTATTTACTTGTGTCATGTACTTATAGCCTATTTTCTGATACTTTGTTTGTAAAGCAAGTTTCCATTCTTCGTAATATATTTAAAAAATACTTTGTTAATTCACTGAGAAGATATGCTCCACCATTAAATTAAGTTCATCTAAAATAATTAAAATAATGAATTTCATAATGAATTATATAACAAATAAAATTTCTTGTTCTCAGTCAGCATAACATATATTATATTTCATGTTTCTATAATGTGTTGTTTACAAAATTATGGTTTACCCTAGGATTTATTTCCCCCAAATCTTTAGTTTCATTAATTATGTTGTGCATTGTATAGTTTCTGACATATTTAACAAGATTTATTATTATATTTACATCTTATTACTTGTTTTCAATTTTAGACCCTCATGTAAGAGAATATGCAAAAAGAAAATACACAAGGATATTCTATTGTGAGTTTATCTACATATATTTTTATGCATAATTTTTCTATATTAAACCAAACATGATTTTATACTCTTAGTTTCATTGTAATTTAATTAAAAAATTTCCTTGAACAATTCTGTTCTTCTCTTAAACTAGATGAATATATATATATATATATATATATATATATATATATATAGTTTTTATGTGCTATTAGATATGTAATGAGTTTTTGTAATTATTAACTCATATCCAGATGGGAAATAACTTTATTAAATTAGATATATGAATTTAATGACTTTAATTTTTGAGTAAGCTATTTTACTTTGCTCTAAGATAATATTGTTCTTAATGATTGCTGAGCATAAATATTTTCATTACCACCCAAGCTCACATGGGAACTGAAAAAGGGATATCAATGTGGTGTAAAGTGTGTCTAAGAAGCCAAAACCAAAAACAAACAAAAAAAAATATGCCTCGGCAGGTCAATGAATATCCTATTTATACATTTAAATTTAATTGTATTAAACTACATAATATTTTATTTTTTGAAACTAAAGAGCTATTATTTGATACATATATATGTATCAAATAATATGTATATTATTGACTGGAGAATTCTATGAGTGCTTAATCCCATATATGAAGAATTAGAGTCTTAGGTTATACTATAATGTGAATGTATCCAAAAACTCATTCAAGTATGACACGTAAATGTCAATGTCATGATATTTGCACATGTAATCTTGAATGACACCTATAAAGTAATGTGGGCTCTGCCTCCATGAATAGATGGTTTGTTGTAAAGTTACCAAGAGAAGCAGTGCACACCCATTGTTCCTTCCCTCTTTCATCCAGTGTTCCCCAAGTTGGTCCCATCCAGAGAATGAGCTACTACCAGTCACTTTAGAATAAAAGAAAGTCCCCAGTATCTAGTTGTTTTCCTCCTGCCAGTCTGGTCCCACCGCCATGCCAGCCCCAAATAACATGCACAGACTCTGTATATGATAAAAGACTGTTGGCTTGGTACTAGTTTCTTACCTGCTAGCTCTGTCTTAATGATTAACCCATTTCTACTTATCTAAGTATTTCCACGTGGTCATCTTATCAGAGAACAGTGGCCAGCATGCTGCTCTCTCCAGGTTCTATATGCTGACTCCTCCTTACTACTTCCTCTTTCCTCCTTGTCTCCTAGCCCTGCCTATCTTGCTTTCCTTTGGCCAACAGTGCTTTATTCATTAACCAGTATGGGAAACATATTTACAGAATAACATCTCCCATCAGTTCCCCTCAGTAGATAATAAACTTCCAGGGGCCTTGAATGTGTGTTTTGTTTTGTTTTGTTTTTTGCTTACACAAATACAATACAGCAAAATACATATATATTGAGAATGTAAGTATATTTTACTATTTTGATAAATAACTTAATCAATAGTAGAATGATGTACTAAGATAACATGTGAGTGACAAGAATCTGACACAGAATAAAGGTACTTGTATACAACTAATCAATATTGTTAGAATAAAATAGTTTAATATAAACTACTAGTAGTTATATTAATAATTATTTGTGCTTGACTATTGACTAAATAATTATAATCTTACAATTACTTCTCAGATTTACTTAATGAAGAAGATGATGATGATGATAGTTTCATTGCTTGGGGGACCAAGAGCATAGGGCTAGAAGAGAAATCCATGAAGATGGTATACTGAGACTTTTTATATGAAATGGTAAAGAAAAATACACTCACAATTCTCTTGATGGTTTCTTACTTTTTTTCTTCATCTGTATTCTCTGTTCTTTATTTTCCTAGATTTCCTTCTCTCATTCTTGATGTTTTCTTTCTCAGTCTATATTTATTCTTGATTTGTTTTCTTTCTAATTCTATCCTAATTGCACCCTATTTCTTGATGTTTTCCTTATAACTCTTTTAAATTCTATCTTTGTTCTTTCCATTACAGCTTATGTACCCAATCAAAATCTTTCAAGTAATATAAAAATTACAATGTGGTTACATTCTATTTTTCAAGTTAATGACTGCAATGAATACAAATAAAAAAGGCATGTTTTTGATATCCCTAACATGATTAAACAGTTTACATACTATAGGTAAAAAACAAATCATCCCAAGAGCACAGATATATTCATACCCAAGTAACTTGTTACAGATTAACAGTGAAAGCAAGCAAGGTATTCTTTCACTGACAGGCTATATTTTGTGTTTACAAAGAAAGGACCAATAACTTTATTACTTATATTGAAAAGTAATATTAGAAGGAATATTAAAGGCATCACAGATCTAAACATATATACATTAAAAACAATCACTTGTCTCTACGTTAAATCTCAATCAGAGATTGAGGACAAAAATAGCTACAAAGAATTAAATAATCACCTTTGGTCATCAATGAATCTTAGCAAGAAAGGTCCTTAAGCAAATAATAATTGGGCTGGTTTGTTCTTGTACCCCAAACTTAAAGAATTCTTCACTCAATTATGTGCCTTTCTAAAACTTTAGATGGGCTTCCTGAGTTTTTCACCTCAAAGTTATTTAACAAAAGCATCTTAGTGTAACTTTCAGTTATTTTCAAACTTTTTTATTTTTTGCTATGATACACTCTGAAACATGTGAACACATCTCCTAACATCTTGACTGAAGATAGTTTTCTTTCCACTGTCAAAAAAAAAATTACAGAAGCCTACAGTTGTTTTATGATTTATAAGACAAGGAAAAATTTGATGAATTCTTCAAGACATTTGGCAAGTTTCGGTTGAGTGTTTTTTATTATGATCATCATTTTGATTTATTTTATTCCATTTCATAGAAGATAAAACTCACCAATTAATACTCATATAGCAACAAAAACAGTAATGATAGGGCCACATGGAAAGAATATAAAAATATTCATAAAAAATAAATAGAGTGAAATGAGATTTATTAGCTATTAAGGAATTAAATTTTAATACATTTTAAAGAAATAATTTTATTCACAGCTATGGGCATCTAGGAGCTTACATTTTATCAACTAAGTTTGGTAAAAAAAACAATGTTTTTACCACTTTGCAACAATTTCATACAATACTTAAAGAAAATAAATATGCTGTCAATAAATTATACTCTGTAATGCCTAGTATTGTGGATATATAACTTTAACACATAGAAATACCTCGGTTCACAAACTGGAGTTGAGTAGAGGGACTTCTAGGTGAGAAAATTTGGAAACTGACATGTGACTTAATATCTATTACTAGTTTATCAGGAATATCCAGATGTAGTTGACAAGCTCTTGCTATTTATATTTTGCTTCATTACTGTCTTGTATAAGCCAACAATTAGTAAATACTTTGGAAGAGACAAAGACAGAGGCAACAAGACAGGAGAAAGCACCCTTTCTCTTATTTCCCTTAAGAGGCCTTATAGGGAAAAGACAATGCAAGGGGAGGGGGATGATTTAACCAGCTTTCATTTATGAGTTCAAGACTACTAAGGGGGGAGGGAGAACAAACAAACAAATAAACAAAAAACATTTATTGAGGCTCACTCTCTTCTGAGCCATAATCCTTCTAGAAAAGATAATATTTTGAGGAATTAACTTTTCTTCACTGAGGAGAGCCTTTGCAGGAAAATACTCTTCAAAGATTAGAGGCAATATCAGCTCCAGTTGAAACTGTTTCTGAAGAATGGTGACTCTTAGTCTTTTGTGAAGGTTTCAAAATCCAGGTATTGAATGAAATAATTACAAAATTAATAACAGAAGGCAGGGATGGAGAGAAGGAGAAAAGGGAAGGAAAGAAAAAAAGAGCAGAAAGTGTAAGATATGTTTTGGCTCATTCCTTTTTAAGATATTAAATATGAAATAAATGGAGTCCTTAGCATATAAATTTGAAGTTCCATCCAGAAATATTTCATAATTCTCCTGATTAAAGCTAATAACCCAATGATATAAAATACCATTGCTATTTCTAAGAAAAGCAGTATTGACTCATTTTAAATGAAATGAGTATCTTGCTTAATAAACAATGTTGACATTGACTCCATGTATTTGTTGACTGACATGAAACTTAGTAAACATCGCCATCTTGATATAATGATTTTCCTTTAATAGTTTCCAAATTGTATTAATAGATGTTTCACTCTACTATAAGAAAAGATGAGGAATTGTTAGAGCTAGCTCTCCAAATTCTTGTAAGTCCTACCTCAGAAAGTATTTTATCTTAAGTGTCTGGATGATACTGTCCTTTGACCTTAGAGGTATGAAGAGAGAATTATAACCACTTGAACTTGAAGTTACCTAAAGGATGGAAATGAATCAGTGTCATCTAGAAGGACAACAGTGATCTTAACTATGGAGCAATCTCTACAGCTGTTATTGACTCTGGTTTGAACAACAGACTCTCATATCTTCTACAAGTATGCCTGAAGATATCACTAAAATTTATCTAAGTTGCTTAATTTTTCTTCCAAAGAATTTTATCTGAATTAAACCTTTTATCTTTTAAACTGGGTGTGCACATAACTCAAAATTTCATACTATGAATGATACGCTCCACTAATCTAACATGATATCAATTTACAGAATAAAATATCACTGTGGTATCTTCTGTGGAATCTGGTTAAATTTAACTTAAATAATACGATGAATAAAATAGGCATACATCATTAGATATCAACATTATTAGGTTACATGGATTCCACCCTGTAACCTTTTCAGTTGGAAGTCTATCTTTTAATAAAAAATACTTTAATGATTGTTAAAAATGGCAGCATTACTTTCAATTTATTTTCCTTTATTAATTTTTTTCAATTACTACATACTTAATCATAACATATGGAGATATATTTGTCCTTCAGTTCTCATTTGGAAAAAATCAATGTTGTTTATTTTAGCATCCTAGAAAACACATACAATTTCTAAAAACTGTCTCACAAGACACACACATTTTCATTTGAGTATCCATGCTCAAGCTAAAGCACTTCACTTCCCTCTCTAACTTAAAAGAATGCAAATTTACTGAAGATAGTGAACAACTAGGTCCTGGAGAATTCATGTGCCTCAAAAATAATCATGAACTTCAAGCTTCATACAACTATTGATTTAGCTCACAGCTACATAGCAAAACAGATATGATTCAACTGCTGGCCTGTACATGCCCTCTTCTCATCTAGCCCAGAATGGTTTTGCTAAGGTCAACATTTTTGCAGAATTGTTGGGCAAAGGAAAAAATGTCTTTTCTTACCAGAAGTGAACAAGCAATAAATTAGGTACATTTTTATGAGGGGAGTGCCATGACATTTGGTCAATGCTCAACTTTAAAAAAGGGGCCAGGTCTTCATTTCCTTGGTTACTTGTATCAGAGTCTGGAGGCTGCTGAACCATGCTGGCATGATCAAGGCCACTGAGGATGCAGGAAACTCACACTGTCACTAGGAGCTCTTGTTGGGGATTTCTAGTCTTTTATTTTTAATGAGAAGATGTGTGCAGGGCACTTTGCTTCTACAGAAACATGCTGCAGATAAGGACTAATTCCTGCTCAGACATTATCAGCTTTCAGCAGAACTGAATTTTCAACACAGTGGTTAGCCAATTAGTCAATCTTTAGAAACAGAGGAAAAAAAAATCAAGAACCTAAGGATGAATGACCAGTATTTGAGACATTAAAAGTTCTGCATTTGAAATACACACTCTATATTTAATATATAGGAATTGAAATGAATTATTGACAAGACATGAAATGTCAATGGAGAAAAATAGCAAAGAAAAATAACTCATAAAGAGAAGAGAAATGTGATCCTCATAAAATAAGTTCATGGCTACAATCATTTTAATATAGTTTGAAAGTCATCTAATGAGAAAAATAATAGAGAATGTTTCTTAGCATTAGAGGAAAAATATTACTCTTATTCTTATTACTGGATTATTTTTACCATTTTGTGGTGTGCAAAGAAAGAACACAGCATTTCTTTGGCCTTTATGCTCAACGGTTCCTCTTAGTACCTCTTGGAAGAGAACGTAGGGGTCAAGAGAAGGGTATAAGAAAAGCCCTAGCACATAACAGTGTTTCAGAGTAAGTATCAAAAAAAAATATCTCCCTGCAAGAGCCACACAAGGTCTTCATCATAAAACGAAGAATTAGAGACCAACAAAGAAGAGCAGTTCACAAGGGAGACATGTTGCTATCAAATGAACTGAACAAACCAATAAATCAAACACAGCTTTGACTATCAGTAATTGTCAAGTAGATTTCATATGTAGGTACTGAAAATAAATCAGAATTTGAATTCTAGAAAATTTCTACTTCCTTCAATAGTTGTGGTGGACTGAATGAAGTAGGACATTATTTGGAGAGGATTAAGGTAAATGATAATCTTTACTGAAGATGGGTTTGTTGTTACACATGGAAAACAATGACAAATGCTTGTCTGACTACTCATTATGCCCATAACATCAGTTAAATTTGGTATTATTTGTATTCTGATAGTTTTAAACAACTTAGGAAATTTTAAATGTTCTGATGGAGAAAAGGTACACTGTATTTTTAATTCTTGGAACAGGAGCAAATAATTTAATTTGGGTGACTTTTTTTTTTTTAGTTGAGAGAAATACAAGATGTAATTTAACCCTCGACAAATTATAAGCAATTGTGCAATTGTAAATTTGGTAACACATAAACCGACAGGATACTCAAATTTCAAAATAGGTCTTGTGGCATGGAGTGGTGACAAAACTGGTAAGATACTTCCTTTACAAATGCTAGTATCTGAGTGTGGTTCCAAGAGCCCTTGTAAAATTTCCAAGGATTCCCTTTCCTCGTTATTATGAATAAGGAAATAATAAGTAAGGATGTGATAGATAAAAAAAATCGTGAGTCCTTAGATTTATGAACAACCTTGGTGCAGTTGGGTCCTTTGGCATGTTTACAATTTTGATATCCCTCCAAACCAGTTCCTGTGACAGCTGTACTAATTTGCCTTCCCATCAGCAGTGTATAAAATAAAGGTTAATCTTTGTGTATATTGTCATCAGTGTTAGTTGTTAGGTTTCTCAGCTACAGCTGCTCTGACTAGTGATGGGAGATGTTATTCTGTAAATATGTTTCTCATACTGGTTAATTATTAAAGCCCCGTTAGCCAATAGGAAACTAGATAGGCGGGGCTAAGAGACAAGGAGGAAAGAGGAAGAGGTAAGGAGTCAAGATGGAGACCAGAGAGGAAGGAAGACGCCATCCGCGGCTCCCCATAAGATGACAACATGGAAATACTTAGATAAGTAGAAATGGGTTAATAATTAAGACAGAGCTAGCCCATAAACAATAATGGTAACTGGCCAACAGAATTATAACAAATACAGAGTCTCTGAGTGTTATTTGGCAGGACCATGGCGGCAGGACCAGCGGCAGCCGGCCGGAAAAACCTGCCAGTAACAGACTAGGATGAAGTATTTTCAATGTTTTAATTTTCATGACAGGGACATTGAATATTTTGAAATAATTATTGTCCATTTGTGATTTTTTTAAAACAGCAGTGATTTTTAACAAATTTATTGATTGGCAAGGTTCTGTGTGTGGAGGTGTCATATTTAAATATATATATATATATATATATATATATATATACACATATATACATATGAAACTATATATAATCAAAAAATGAAACTATAATGAATAAATGCAATTTGTAGGAAAATGTTTATATGGAAAAAGTATAAAATATTGACAAACCCAGAAAGACAAAAATTACTTGTCCTTATAAGCATATCTTACTAATAAATCATACTCCATAGTGAATAAACCTATTTAAATGAAGGAGACATAGAATAATACACAATGTGGAGGGAAGGGGTAGAACAGCAAAAAGATAGATGTTAGACGAGAGAAGAAAGAAAACAGATCAGAGTTATAAGAGGCATGGATGAAGGGGTTGAGAAGGGAAATGTGAAGTATCTATTTTTTTCTTTAATTAATTAATTAATTTTTTTATTTTATATATTTTTCTCAGTTCCCTTTCCCTCCCTCTCTTCCACCCTCACATGCCCCCCTCCCACCCTCCTCTCCCACCCTTCCACTACACATGTAGGGTGATTCCTTCCTGGAGGGGTCATCTAAATCTGTCAAGTCATTTGGAGTAGGACTAGGCCCTCCCTCCTGCTTCTAGTGAAGTGAATATTCTAAAGCATTCTGTATTTAAAAATGTTATAATAACATCTACTATTTTATATTAATTTCAAATATAATAATAATAATAATAATAATAATAATAATAATAATAATAATAATATAAACCAGTCATACCGGTCCTAGCAGATCGGTGAAGTTCACTGACCAGACAATAAACCAAGTTATATGGAGAATTACAGGCAACTCAGATACTCTGACTCAAAATTTTTAAAATGTTGCTGGACCTTGAGGTCATTACTTCCACATGCATAAATAAAGCATATATGAGTGTGCGCAAGCAGATAGACATGCTACCAGAAACACACATAAACAGAACCTGGTCTCCTAAGCTGATATGACTTAGGAAGAGAAATATGGTAGCACAATGAGGTAGTAGTCTTGTAAGTTGTATCTCCTAATTTGTTTTTATACAAGTACATTATAAGTTTACTTCTGAAGTGAAATTGGCCACAGTGGATGAAACTTTCATCTTACTTTGAGATAAGAATCTATTAGGTTGCATCTTTGTTTACCCCAAGGACCCAACTAAATCTTTTCATGTATTTAGTGTCCAGTATAACATCCACTGGGACTGAAGTTGAAAATCAATTCTTGAAAGCATTCTGACTTCTTCGTTTTATGGTCAGGTTTTGTAAAGAGTTTAGAATCCAAGTTCTAAATGTTTGTGCACACTTCAAGGACATTCGGTAAATGAGACAAGCAGAGACAAATTGTGTTTTGGTTCAGAGTTGCTGCACCAAAACGTCAGTGGCCCTTGAAAATGTGATGAAGTTTCAGGAAGAGGATCATGTCATTTAGAGTAGACAAAGAAATTATCCTGGTATATTAGTACATTTGATTTCTATGTAATATTGTTACATTAGCTTTGATGTCTACTTTTAAATTATTTTCTAGTTAAAAAAGAGAAAATTGGACATAATATATCATGCTACTTAGGACAGGAGATACTGCAAGCCATATGACCATACACTACTTGTCTGTGTTTTAAGCCATCAATTATCTGGACCGCATTAGTGTGGGCATCTGTGTTCCCTTAACACTGTTATGGTTTATATGCCATTTTACTCTATATCATCAGGCTGTGCACATGCAAGAAGAACTACAGCCATCCAAACCGTGTTTTTCTTTTTCTTCTTCTTGTTTGTTTTGATTCATGTGCAAAAGAACGCCTTAATTGGTAGAAGATTCCTGAGAAGAAACAATCTTTGCCTCACCAAATGAGCATCAGCTTCCTACATCACAGCCTTTTTTTCTTTAAACTTGATTGTTACTCTGTTTGATTACTGTACAGCTTTGCTACAATGATCTTAAATTTATAATGTACACGTAAAATGAAAATACAGCCACAGTAAAAGAGATGAAATACAATAAAGATTTAAAAATTGAAATTTAAAAAGCTGTACGAATATGATGGCTAGTGTTATGTCAACAAGTCAGACTCATGTGAAAGGAGGGCCCCTCTACTGAGAAAATCCCTCCATCATATCTGGTTGTAGGTGAGCGTGTGGGGTTTTCTTAATTCATGATCAATGAGGGAGGCCCCAGCACATTATAGGTGGTATTATCCTTGGGCTAGTGGTCCCGGGTTCTATAAGAAAACAGGATCAGCAAAACATAAAGAGACAGGAAGCAAACAGCACCCTCCTCTGCCTCTTCATCGACTCCTGCTCTGACTTCCTTTGGCTGCCCCGTGGAAGTTTAAAACAAATATACCTTTCCTCCCAAAGTTGCTTTTGGTCATGGTGTTTCATCACAATAGTAGTAAACCTTACTAGGGCAGTGGATATTTTTAACATATTTTTACTTATAAGACAAATTACGTTTCATAAATTACCTACTCGAATAAGGACACCCAAATATATTTACTTTCGTATAGGGACTAATACTCAGTCTACTTTCATGGAACACTGAAGTGGGTGGACGATTCAGAACACGTGGGGCCAGCCTTAACACCTTTGAGCAGTGGGAGCTGAAAGATGGAGGTGAGGGAATGAAATAGCTCCACTCACGGGCACTTAGCACCCAGTGTCTCACGTTGGATGTCGCCAGGGAAGTTGTCTTCATGCTCCATTTTATGCTGCATTTACTTATTCTGTCTGTCCTGGACAATTGTTTGAATTAACTCTCTAGAGTACATTGATGATGAATTAATTATTTTTTCTTATGATCTGCTGATCTGCCCTAGAAAGTCCTGCATCTAGTATGCTAAAATGAAATGCAGACACAAGGTTATTACATATATAACAATTATATTTTTCTCTAAAATTAAAAAAAAATGTTACTTTAAGATCTCATATTCTAAATTAAAAGTTTTCTAATGTTAGCCTTTAGATATGTCTATGCATCAAAAAAGTATTTATTAAAAGCCAAAACAAAAAAGATGCATATAATTGAGGGATTTAAGAACCTGAGTGAACTAAATTGTTAGAAGTTTGAATATCCAAGAGGAAATTGGATATCAAATATTTTTAAAAATCACATTCCAATGTGTTTTTATACTTGGCATAATAATTTCCATGGATAGTCAATGCTGCATATTATACATTTCTACTATTATTACTTTTTTTCTTAGTTTACAAATCCATCCAAGTTCCCTCTCCCTCCCAGCTTCCCATGCCCCCTAAAACCCCCTCCCAAACCCCACCCAATCCACAGGGAGGTATTTTTGGAAGAGTAAAATGATATATTGCAAAATGTACACAATGAATTTTCAGTTTAGGAAGTAAAATACTCAGTTTAGGGTTGTACTACTTTATTGAAAAAAAAAAAAAGAGAATCTGTAAATGAAAAATAACCATGAAACAAAGCTGACAGCTTTATCAACATGTATCAACATAAATTTTCACCAAACTGTTTTGGGAAATTTTAGGATTTACTGGGTTATTTTTAATTATGATTTTCATTTTAATCACTCAGTGGCCATTTCATGACTAATTAGATTGATTTAAAAAAAAAAAGTTCTAATTTCATGCTGATGGTTTAAATCGTTTACCAAAAGGCAGACAAATGATCTGCCAGTAAGTACAGAATTAAACCCCAAATGCAGAATTTAAGAGGCAATTTGTATTTTAGTATACTTCTAAATTTGTCCATTATTTTCCACTTCAAACTCTTTAAAGATAATTTGTTAACATTGTTGCTGCTTTGTACATAATATAAGAAATATTCATATGAAGCATGCATGCAAATTCCCTACAGTTTCTGGCTATATTAATTTTGTTCTGCTGAGAGATTAAAGCAATAAGAAATTATTATTGCTATACAGATAATAAAAAAGACATCGGGCCTCATCATAATATCTTTCAACAATTGCATATTTAGTCTCCATAAATACATACTGTCCTACTGACATTCCATAAGCCAAATTATATGGCTCCATCCCTGGTGCTCTATAAAGCATGATCACTGACAGAAGCATGCATGCACGTGTAACCCTGCAGGCATAGGAGAAAATTTCAGCTTTTAAAACAAACATAAAAAGGAATAATGATCATTAGTAAGAAAGAGAACCTCAGAAAATTAGATATTCATTAGCCTAAAAATTAAAGATGAAAATTCTCATGCTTATAGATAACTGACTGTATGAGTTTCTCAATTAAGTTTGCTAACAGTTTAAGATGAGCAAAAAAAAAAAAGAAAAAATACTTGCACAATTCATATGAAAGATTGTTTATTTGTTCTATTAAAATTGCATGCTGATTATCAAATAAAACATGAAGAAAGCTCTCAAAAATTTCTGCTCCCCTACCCTAATTTACCCCTTGTAATTCAAAGAACAAAAATCAGACTAATTCTTTCCTGCATGACACAGAGCTTCTATGACTGAAATGCTTTTAACTGTGCATAAGTCTCAGCACTACAGACATGGAAAACTGTTCACTTCGTGCAAATATATATGCTGTGTGTATTTTCATATATATATATATATATATATATATATATATATATATCACAATAATTATTTCAAAAGAGGGCATGGATTTGCATGAGAATAGGTCGAGGCATATGGAAAGGTCGGGAGTGAAGAAAGGGAAGGGAGAAATTTTGTAATTAAATTTTCAAAGCAAAAATAAAAGGAGAAAATTAGGAATAATTCATGGATAAACTAAATCTGCAATAAAAATGATCAGCATTAGTATGTGGTAATTCCCTTTAGTAATTCTAGTCCACAGGATGATTGTTATGTATTCATGTTTATTCTGAGATACATATTTAATTCAAGTTCAGCATAATACAAACAGTGAGACTGTCTAGGATTCTTGGTCAATATTTCATTTCTTCATCGTTTTCAAGCTAAGGAAACAAAGTCATCACTACCCAAGACTCTGGTGTTTTGTACATGGTACTATTACGATTTAATAAGGATCAGGATAAACAATTAGGCCAAATAGATGTTTATTAAGGGAAAAATAACTCACAACATAGGCAGATGAACGTGGCACGTTCCACCAGATCCTAAGCCTTCCAGCGTCCACCACCAAAAAGGGGCGGCCCAACCCTTTCCCAGCCTTTTCTCCCAGCTCACGTCAGGCCCTGTCTCCGCCCCAATGGGCATGGCCTAAGCCTCAGTTGCAGAGAAGGTGAATATCTAGCTACATGGTACGATTGTAGACTAAGTGGATTAACGAATTCTGTTTCTTCTTTACAGTTAATATAGATTTCAGTCATAAAGCGAAATTTGGACAAACACACACACACACACACACACACACACACACACACACACACACATAATATTGCACAAGCTTCCACTCATGTGATCAGAGAAATAAACACCAACCCAGCTAGCTGTGCTTTACCTTGGTGACCTGCCCGCAAGATATGCTGGTTCAATAGTAGTAAAAATCTTGTTGGGGTAACCAACCAATATGTGATTGAGTTTAAAGCCCACCAGTAGAGATGGAAGCCATCCTCGGTGCTATTCAGATGGTTAAGACCCTAACTAGGTGTGTACCTAGGATACATCCAAATACTTCTCTTCTGATAAAGGAATATAGCAATGAAATGACTCCTTGCAGCACTCTGCTACACTTGTAAGATCAGAGCCTTATTCAGTCATCATTAGAGACACTTCCTCCTACAGTAGAGGGGAACAAACATAGAGACCCAAAACATCACAATGTGTAAAGAGTAAAAGGTCTTTGAAGACTCATTCCTGAATGGAATGTCTCCATCGAATTCCTCCTGTGACAGCTCGAGGAACTTAGAGGAAGAAGCAGAAAAATTATTATAGCCAGAGAGGATAGAGGAAACAAAAAATTAACATCTTCTTGACAAAATAGGAAGCTGTACATATGAACTCACAGAGTCTTTTGCAGCATGTACAATGCATAGATCAAAGATGAGATGGGGGTTCCAGGGCTGAGCAGGAAAGTGGAAACAAGCTCCTATCCTTAACCCAGAAAGTATCTCTGATTGAGAACTGCTCACAAACGAAATGTTCCAAAGGATGGACCCATGCCTCACAGTAGATGGTAAACCTAAAATGAACTCAGTGGTATTACTGGAGTTATTCCTCTGAGTGTTTCTTCTGATGATTTTTTTCACCTTATCCATTGCTTGAATATCATGGCTTCCAATTTTATTTTTGTGGGTTTTCTGCGGTGAACATGCCTGTCTCAGTGTCTTCATGTGTTTCTTTTGCTTCTTGGATTTGTTTTCTGTTTTACTGTTTGGTGTATCCTAATCTATCTTTTTATTTTAAATTGTTATCATTATTATTATTAGTCTCTACTTGAATTCAAATACGAGAGAGAAAGAGAGAGAGAGACAGAGAGAGAGAGAGAGAGAGAGAGAGAGAGAGAGAGAGAGAGAGAGAGAGAGAGAAAGGGTGTGGATTTGGGGAAATGGGAAATAAGGAGGATCTGAAAGCACTTGGAGGAAGGGAAACTATGATCAGTATACATTATACAACAAATCTATTTTCATAAAAAATGGTTAGTACTATAAATATGTACACCACTTGATATTATATTTCCCAATTTTCCATATTAATATACAAAACTTATATTAACTCCCTTAACTTTTCAGATAGGCTCTCTTGGTGAGGTGGATATCTCCATCATTGCCCAATTAGCCAGAAAAGCACTCAAGATTTCTCTGTCATATCTGTACCTTTTAGAAGCAGATTACAGGTCTATGCAACTGCTACTGTGATACTGTCATCATTATTGTCATTATCTTCTACCCATTCCCGCCCCCTTTCCTCCTCTCATGTGTGTTCTGGGAGATTAAATACAGGTCCTTACATTTTTTCAGCACACACTTTAACAACTGAGGCATTGTATCAACCTATAGTTGTATATAATGATGGGATGCAGAATGATCCTATGAAAAGCTATGTATAAATGGAACGATTGTGTGAAGGAACATCTTTTTTGTATCAAAAGCTACTGCATATTTTACATAACTGCAACAAACATATTGACAAATGGGCATTGTTTGCATTATTATGTAAGGATTTTTTATAAGATTTAATTTTTGCATTCAGAAAAAAAAAATGTAAAGGCAGTTAAAGTGCCCACAGAGTCTGTAACTTGAAAGACCAAAGACCATGAGGAAACACAAATCATTGCTATTACATAAATTACATCTTAACTATTTACATTCTCTTAAGGAATATGAAAGAAATGCTTAAGTCATTTGCAGGCATTTATAGTTGTTTCTGATTGTAAAGATTTTTTATATTCAGGCCAACTATAAAATATTTTATAAATGTGAACATCTTCCAACACAATTAAGATATTAGAGAGTAACTTCAGAATAACACAAAAAATCACTTTTATGTGATCTTTAATTAGTGGGAAACTCTAGCTGTATGAGGAAAACCTGTCTTCACTGAAATGGGCTTTCGATATCACACAGAATGAACTGGTAGACATTAGTATAACACAATGTTGTTCACCTGTGTAGTCATACATAAGCTCCAATTGTGCAAAGCCCAGGCAATTACAACTTCAGGTCTTTTTAAAGCATTGCTCTTAAGAGTTATTTTATGATTAAGCAATGTTATTAAAGTGTGCTGTTAATTGTTATTAAACTCTTTTAATGGTTTGATTCCATCTAGGACATTTTTGGATGATTTGTTTCAACCCACTTTTCAACAATCCCTTGGCATTTAACCTATTATTTAATATAATGTAATGATGTCTAAGAATCCAGTTGTTGCCTTAATAATTCATGATTTAAGTTTTCAAAACTGAAAGAGGTTAGAACAGAATTTCCCTATTCCAACAGGGCTAATGATAGAAATGGGAGAAGGAAGAGAGAGAAAGCAACAGAGAACAAGTTCCAGGAAGCACATTTTTTATATTTGGATTATCAAGTAGTTATATTGGCTTGTGCTAACGTTTATACCGATTAATATACAGTACTTTAACAAAATATATTGGGGCAAAGATATTTGGGTGCTAGATGACCTCAATTAAACATATTTATTTTCTTGGAACATGCAGGTAAAGCAAAAACAATAAAATGATATCCTAGTAGTGCTGTGATTAACAGATCAACCAAAAAGCTCTAAGACCTGAGACCCTAGAATGCTTGGTTTATAGCTTGTTCAAACTTGTTTAATAGAAGTTAAACACATGGCAGAAAAGATAATCTGTTGTTTTCTTGATCTGGAGCTCATGTCACTGTTGGTTTTGTCATAGCAATCTCATTTTAATAATGCTTTTCTCTAAGAGACATCTGGCACTAGGGAAATGTCCAGAGACCTACAAGGATGACCCCAACTAACAATCTAAGCAACAGTGGAGAGGCTACCCTAAATGTCCTTCCCTGATAATAAGATTGATGACTACTTTATATGCTCTCCTAGAACTTTCATTTAGTAGATGAGGGAAGCAAGGGCTGACACCCACAGCTAAACACTGAGCTGAACTCCTAAAATCCAGTTGCAGAGAGGGAGAAGAACTCATGGACTCCAGCTGGGAAACCAGCATAGGAATGACCCAGAAACAGTGAATGTAGATATCAGGAGGCCTGAGCAGTCTATGAGACCTCTGACAATGGAACCAGAATGTATTCCTGGTGCACGAATGGACTTCGGGAGTCCATTCCCTATGGAGGGTTACTCCTTTAGCCTAGCCTAGGCCCTACTCCAAAGGATTTGGCAGAGTTTGATGATCCCTCATGGAAGGCCTCACACTCCCTGGGGAGTGGCTGGAGGATGGGAGGGTTGTGTGGGGTATGAGAAGACGGGAGAGAGAGGGAAATGGGATAGATATGTAAAATAAAAAAAATTAAATAAATAAAAAGACCACTGTTACAGATGATGCTAAAATTAGTTTTCCTCCTATAGATAGGATTAAATATTATGTGCAAATGTTAATATGTGTTTTCCTCCTTTAGATATTCTGTGTTCACTTATGGTTGTGCCTACAGACAAAATCTAGAAGCATATTTAAGTTTAAAGACAGCAGAATAAGTTTATTTTGAAAAGTCTCAATTTCATAGACAGCATCCTTTATATTCCCAATATCATCCTAAATTTTGCACACATGTAATATTTATGGAGGTCATAGAAACATAGTCCTCAAAATAAACAATATAAGAAGATGAAAGATTACATTATGTAGGTTACTAAAAGTTGGCATAGGGGTGCAGTTTTCTAACAGAGTTCACTGGGAACACCATGACTCCAGCTGAGGATCAAGTAGCTTAATTTCAAGAACTTGCAAGTAGTCAATCTTCTTTGCCTAAGAAAATATGCTATATTTCTTTGTCTTGCCTTTAACAATGTGGTCTTAGAAAATTTCTGGCTCCTATATGTAGTTTTTTATTTTAATCATAATGACAAAATAGCTGACAGAAGAACATTGTGACAATAAAGGATCACTTTTGGTGCAAGGTTTAAGAGCACAGCCCACCATGTTAGGAGGGCCTGGTGGGATTCACAGCAAACATTCCATTTCCAAGTGGCTGCAACTATTACATCATTAAAGAACAGGAAGGACAGCAGGACATGCTGGCTCTCACACGGTAGTCTCTTTCTCCCTTTTATCTAGTCTGGTCCTTAGCGTGTGGCACATTGCTACCCACATTGAGGTGGAACCTTCTCTATTTTTTTTTCTAGACCAGCCCTCATGGAAAAGATTTTGTCATTCTAAATACAACTAAATTGACAATAGTGATGCACCACCATTAGGGCTGTGAAAGTTAATATGTTTGAGGACAAGCTATACCAAAACAAAACCAGAGAGTCACACTATATACAATCCCTGCATACTAGACCATGTAATGATTCCAGGTTGTGTGTGTTGGTATATCTACAACATACTGAGGTGGTACCATGCTATACTTTAATTTAAGAGTCTTACCAAATTGTCTCAAACTAATGTTGTAGTTGGGAATGATTCCCTAGAACCTTCTGTTTCTGTGCCCTCTGTCCTCAGCTGCTGCTGCTGTATTGAAAGTTTGTGGGACTTTTATGATGTGAAGCTTTGCTGCAGGTAGTGGGTATTTCAAAGCAAGCACTGAAGTTCCGTAAGCCCCAGGTCATTTCCTGTTGTCTCTATTTCCAGCCTGTCTTTGTGATGTGTTCAGCACCCTCTACCTCCTTTTACAGTACCCACCCTACTGTGATGGATTGCATCCCTTTCATCTCAGAGCCAAATATAGAAAACCAAAAACCCATCCACCTACTCCACTTGACTTTTGACAGTATTTTGACACAACAAGGAAAGTAATTAATAATTACTATTAGAACCTTTTGTTCATAAAGTTATCTTTGCAGTTTGAATTTATGCCTTTCCTGAAAGAGCAAATTCTGCCTATCATCTTGAGTGGTGCTTTAAGAGTCCCATTGTTCCCACAAAGTCTGTCAGATACAGTAGCTCTGTTTGGTTAGCTTACACAATTTTAGTTAATGATACTGTTTTTAAATGTAAGTAATAAAGATTTCGTTATATTTTGTTTTTCTTTATTTCTTAAAAATGTTCTTATTTCAAATACTAAATAAAGAGAGTTTGGAAAAGAATAGACTGAGAATCAAAAGGAGTTTATAAAACACTTTATAAGGCTTTTAAATAACCAACAAATATTAATTTTTATACATCGTTTTTATCTCTCAGTATGCCTTAGTTGTAACAGGCTAACCTACACTACAGACATATTGTCTTACTAATCACTTAAGTTTTAAACTGATAAATCTATAAATGTAGATTATGCGTGGAACTATTTTAATTTTTAATATCCTATAATATCTTATTTTAAATGAGATATCACAGAATATCATACAACACATGTTAAATCAAGGATGAAGTATGATTTAATTGTAGATACTTAAAAATATTTTATTCTTGGGAAAGATACTTGGAAATATTTATGAGTTACATACTGTTTTAAATTTATTCTTTGGAAATTTAATATATATAGATACATGCAATGTGTTTCTATCACAACCACACCTCCCTTCTACCTTCATACAGAACACCTGCCCAACATATTTCCTTCTCAATATCATGTCCTCTTTTGCCTTCTCTTAAATTAATCTACTGAGTTCTATTTATACTGCATGCCTGTCAGTCCACTAACATACAACCATGGCCATGTCCCAAAGAAGTGATTCACTCTCCCCACAACAGCCATCATTTCAGCTAGGTATGGGTCCTTGGGTGCTTCTGCTCCTCTTCGCCTAGATGTATTTTGACTAGTTTTGTCTTGTGTAGGTTTTATGCACATAACCACAGCTATTGTACATTCTTCTGTCATGTCGAGAAGGCAACACTTTACAGCAATGCTCTCCATCATCTGGTCTGAGCCTTGGTGGCAGGGACAATAAACAGACTTGATCTATTGTTGAGTGCCCAAATGGCTTCCTGTCAGCACTGTGAAGTTATGAGTTTCTGTATTAAACACTAGCCATTGTTATAAATATCTTCTCTGACCAAGCTTAAAAGTAGTACAGATCTATGAAAACGACCAAAAATATTAAGAAGGAAGTTGGCAACATGACAACCAATCAAAGGTTCTTCCCTTGTCTCTGTGACTTCTCTCGCTATAATTCCAAACAACTTAAAGCATTTTACTTGGGAATCAGAAAAGTCTAATTTAAAAAGTAGTTCTCTTCGATTTAGTTTTTGAAACAAGCTCTACAACACAGTTTGATTTGAAAACCACAATAAATCACTTTGCATGATGTATAGTCACAGACATGGGTTTTATCACCAGGGACATTCAAGTCTATAGACTATCTACTTTTATAAAACAGCCATAATATAATAAATATTCTTTACAACATTAGCAAATATTTAATTACATGTAAAACTTACTGGATCAATTAGATAAATGAAGTGAAATTTTCAATCTCATGACTACCTTGACACATGGTACACAGAGACTTCTGAAGAATATATAGCTATAACACTTAGCTGGCTCCACAGATGATCTTCTAAGATGTAACAAAAGGAAAAGTCTTTCTATTCTGTAACAAGGAAGTCATTTATTTATAGGAATATGTACTTTAAATTTGTTATTTGAGTATATAAGAACATTTACTGATTAAACCAAATTAAATCCTATTTCTTGATATATACTGACATTAAACTGTACAATATCACCAGGAGATTATACCATTGTGACATTTCTCATTTCATAATTAAATATCCAATGCATTGGCATTTATTTATTAAAATATTTTTATCCAATATTTGGTTTAAAAATCACTAAAACATAAAATATCAAATTGGATACAGTCTTAGTATTTTTATATGGATTTTCTGTCAGGCAGAAATGTCCTGAAACCTTCCTAATTCATATCCACATATAATATTCAAACTGGCTATTCAAGATAACCAATATTTCTTGCAGTTTCCTAAGGCCATTAGGGTTTCATGTCTACACAGAATGGTATACACACACACACACACACACACACACACATACACACACACACACACACAATATATATATATATTTTATAGTTTGTTCCATATCATAAAACATTCTCTAGTTGTGTTTTCTGTTCTTGTCTGTGGAAAGAACATAGATATATCTAAGTTTGAACAATATCTTTTGAATAATGGAATTTATATAAATGTTTAAGCTATATGTAAATCATGTGCAGTACATATGGCAGGTGATATGGGAAGGCAAATATTATCTTAAATCTGTATCAGCAGGACACAAGGAGTGTGTCAAACAGGAGGAATGATTGGCAGTTTATAGATAGAAAAATCAACATTAGGGTCTAGAGAAATGACAAGAATCCTGGGTTGATTTTCCATGTAATTATACCTTCTTGTGTACTAGAATTATATCACACCAGGAAATGTTTGTTTTTATTTTTTGTTTTTTTTTTTGTTGTTGTTGTTTTCAACTTCTATTGTGTTTAAAGATTCTGATAGCAAACACTCTATCACTAGTTTTTCTAGAAGTTTGATTTAGGTTGACAAAGTCAATATGAACCAAGTTTTTATTCTTATCTCATAACAGTTCACTTTCCTGACTACCAGGACAACTTCCAGGATTCTCCTAAAGTCTTTTCATGGAAATCAAGAATATAATTAAGTTGAGAAATCTCCAGTTTTAAAATTGAGTGTAATTTTAACTTTAAACCTATTTGATTTTGATTTTAAGATATTTCATATGTGAAATCACATAAAATATTCATGCAGATTCACTATTAACCTCTGTTGAGAATTACTTTGTTTTTTGCAATAGACACTCTTTCACTTGACTTTATGCCTTTTGTCTTACAGAAGGTGTAGAGATGTGAATTCTAGAATTATTGTTCTATTTCATTTATAGGTCAATGGATAACATTTTAAATTAGTAAAATTGCTGAGTGGTGGTGTTGCATGCTTTTAATCCCAGCACTCTGGAGGCAGAGGCAAGTGTATTTCTGTGAGTTTGAGGCCAGCCTGGACCACAAGAGTTAGTTCCAGGACAGCTCCCAAACCCACAGAGAAACCCTGTCTAAAAATAAGAAAAAGAAAAAAAATTAATACAATTGATTTTATAATAAATGTTATCCTTACAAATTTTGACAGTTTCTTATGGACAGGAATGGCAAAGACATAAAAGACAATTAATTAGTTTCAGAGGTAATTTACAAGTCAATCCTTTTGTTTTTGACCTAAAAGTTAGCAAAAAACATAGTGACTAAAGTGCATTATCATTCTTACAGAGAAAAGATTGTTATCTTCTACCATTTCTTTCAATATTGTCTAAAAGATCAACTTAAAGCATGAATAGGGAGAACAGATGAACATATTGAACACACTGGGAGTGGTCTAGTAAGTGTTCCTCAATCCAGATTGAATACTCATTTGAAGTAAGCAGGGCTGATCCTCTGAGGTCTTTGAATTAAAAAAAAAATACAAAAGTTTCTGAGAGAGTTTGAAGTAGGAAAAAAAATACTATTGGGCAGTCAGTATTTTTCTATTGATATGACATGTCTGGCATAGATGAAGGACTTTTTAAAATAAAAATTTTAGCCAAGGTTCCTGTTCCAGTTCACAGAACAAAATAGAGTAGGAAGAGATAGATTATGTATAGATTTCCAGTTTCCCTCAATGCACACCTCACTATTACTATCAGCATTCTTGCTCCCAAGTAATGTACCTCACAAAATTAATGAATGATAGTGTCACTGTCGTCCATAAGAATATAGCTACATATTTCAACAAGGATATGACGTGCTTCCACACTTACATTATAACGGGCCATTTCAATGTTGAAAAATCACTTCTACTCTGTCTTCACTGCAGCCCCTTCTGGATTTTTGACAGGGCTCCTATAAGCACTGGACTCTTTGTAATAGTAACTTGTATTTAATATTCTTGCTCACAATTTATTGTTTAATGGCTTATTTCTTATTAATGTTGAGTAATATTCCTTTGCTGGTATATATCAAGATGTTTATTCATTTACTGTATGCTCAGTTGATTTCAGGTATTCACAATAATTGTAAATGAGTTTATTTTCAACATCCATTTGTGGACTTTTGGTGTGGAAATAACTATTCAAGTTCTTTTGGCAAACATCAAGCAGTTAAGGTTGTATAATAAGACTAGAGTGTGTATTTCCGAGATTGCCTATCCTACTTGGTAGCATCAGCAGTGGACTAAAGGGCCTGTGCCTCCCCCATGCTTAACCACGTGGTCAGTCAAAATCCACATCAAAATGTGTTCTTGAAAAGGGACCTCAAGTAAATACATAACTTAATTTGAAACAAGTAACTTTAGACAAAATATAGAAATCTTATTAGCCAGTTCTGCTTTATCTGCAACTTCTGGCAGTTGTCTCCATGTCTAAAAAAAAAAAAAATAGTACACATTGCACAGAATGTGTTACTAATGTGTGTGTGTGTGTGTGTGTGTGTGTGTGTGTGTGTGTGTGTGTTTGTAAATTAGTATTTGTAGTTTCAGATCATAACTTTTAGAAAATTGTCCAGTTGGTTGGTGGGAGATGTCATTCTGTAAATATTGATTGGGTTAATGAATAGAGCACTGTTGGCCAATAGCAAAGCAAGATAGGTAGGACTAGGAGTCCAGAAGGAAAGAGGCAGTAGGAGGGAGGAGATTCAAGATGGTGGACTGACAGAGAGAATGCTGACCCCTGTCTCTGGTAAGATGAGACCACGTGGAAGTACTTAGATTAATAGAAATGGGTTAATATTTAAGACAGAGTTAGCTGATAAGAAATGCTAGTAGCAGGACAACCGAATTATATAATTATATCTAATACAGTGTCTCTGTGTGTTATTTGGGGATGGTCCAGTAGTGAGACCAGGCTGGAGGTGGAAAACATACTTATAACTGTTGGTAGATCCTTAGACAAGAACACACACATGGGTGTTTATATGTGTTTTGATCTTTAAAGAAATAACGTCTGTAGCTTGTTGTTTTCCAGCCAGCCCGCCTGCCGTTGGTCTGGCGTGCCGGTCCCCAATAACACACAAGAGACTCTATATTTGATACAATCCTGTTGGCCAGTTACCATTATTGTTTATGGGCTAGCTCTGCCTTAATTATTAACCCATTTCTACTTATCTAAGTATTTCCACATGGTCGTCTTATCAGGGAGCCGCGGCAGGCGTCCTGCTTCTTCCCTGGGCTACATCTCAACCCCTCCCTACTACTTCCTCTTTCCTCCTCCTGGTCTCCTAGCCCCACCTATCTTGTTTCCTATTGGCCACAGGGCTTTATTAACCAGTATGAGAAACATATATACAGAATAACATCTCCTATCAAACGTCAAACTTTATATGTTTATGACTAAGTAGGAAGGAGATTAAAGAGCAAATATATGAACTAATAATTTCATGGTGATTCATTTAAATGACATTACATTGAGTAGAATTTGTGAGACGATGAGATGGCGCATGTCTTGATTTTCCTGGACAGAATCTTTGTTATAAACTATGTAATTAGAGATTTCCTTATATCCTTTCACTGTGACACTTAACAAAAATGATTTGCACTTGTTCACTTGTCTGGTCTTCACAATGTTTTGCCATTAAAATATACCAACATAAAGTGAAATAATCCAATCATGCTTTGCATGGTAAGCTTAAAATTATAGAATACATATATTAAATATACTAATTCATCTGCTTTTTTGCAAATGAAAGTCTATTTGTTGCTGGCTGTGTGATTTCAGTCTTTCTCAAATAAAATGGAATAGTTCAAATCATGTATCCTTTATGAATCATCAATATGAACAACAACAAAAACATTACTAAAATGGAACACACAAAACAATGGTGTAGATATTCCCTTTCACTGCATGTTTCTTCCCTTTGCTGAGCATTAAAAAAAATTCATTTAAGTAGTTCCCAAAATACATGTCCTTCATTTCCATGAAATGTTTGTACTTTGGTGCTCAGGGCAGCTCCTTTTTAAACTGTTTATATTGATATGGGAGCCATATGGAAAGAAAAGCAATGTTAAAACTTTGACATTATAAGATTACAGAATTTACTAATGTTCTGATCACTGAAAAATAATTCATGTATTGATAAACAGGTCTTGATTATTTCTGCACATTTTTTTTCAAAAAGATACAAAATTTTAAAATATCAAGTTATTTCCTTGGGAGCACATTATAGACACTCTTGCTCTGAGAGAATCCAGTGGGTGGTTAACTCCTCAGGTAAAGGGCTTATGTTAAATAAGTTATGATGTTTAAGTAACAGCTCTGGTTTAATTTTATGCTCTTGCTCTCTCTTTAAGGTATAAAAAGACAATACTTGTGTTGATTACCTTCTTTTTGTTGTAATTATGAGACACTTTTCTGTGAACAGTGTCTGTCTCTTAATCACAAGTAGCAGCAGGTACTGAACAATTGATCTGCCACACATCTCACTCTGAGCAATATGCACAAAAGGAGCTAGATGAGGAAAAACACTAATGAGTCTTTAAGTAAATGACGGGGAGTTTTTTCTCCACTTCAATTAACCAGCATAGAACTTAATGGAAAGGCATTCTAAATTTATATATTCTAATTAATCTAAGCTATTTTTGTTGTTAGTTTGCTCTTTCTTGCTGATGTTGTTACTTTCAAAAATTGTATTTTCAGAAACATGGTATATAAAGGAAAACTGAGTGTTCAACACAAAATGTTATTATACATTTGTTAGATTGCATAGCAACGAAAGATTTGATTTCTCTTAATTGAACGGTTGTGAGAGTGGAATGGAGACAATTTGAGACAAAGCTGGGCAGAAAGATGCTGACGGGATTTGGGCAGGTATTGATAGGGTTGAAAGAATATGAAATAATTGTTATCTATAGAAATGCCAAAATTAAACCACTAACTTAGTATGCTGACTTAAAAAAAAAAGGGTTAAAGAATAGGAAAATCTGTAACTACAGTTAGAAATGATTTTGACTCAATAAAAAGCACAGCATCTGACAAATTCTGAGGAATTTTCTTTCAGGATACTAGCACATTTCTCATCAGACAAATAGAAAAACCCAAACACTCCTCACCTAGGATTCACTTCTTGTGTATTTAATTATTAAGGTATCCATAATAGGTTCAATGACACACTGTTCTTGATATATGTCACTTACTCCAATGCCAATATAGCATCACATTAAAGCAACAGTGCCAAGTCTTAGACAGTTGACAGAATGACTAAAGCACAAGTATTATATTGATAACCAGTGATGTCCACAGCATTACCATTGAAACATTTAAAGGGACAGGGAGTCAGAATTGAAGTGAAGTAACCCTAGATATGGAATTAACTAAATTTAATTTCAGTATTGAGGAAGCTGAAGCAGGAAGTTCTTATGTCTGAAATCAGCCTAAGCTTCACTGGGGAACCCTGTGTCAAACTAAATAAATAAATAAATAAATAAATAAATAAATAAATAAATAAATAAATGGGCTTCATTATGGCCTAAAATGTCATAGCCAAGAAGAGACTATGAACAAAGGATCCCAAAACACTGTCACTAATTCAATGTATTCTAATCTTGCATTGTTTGTGATGGTTGTTCTAGGCTGTTTATGTTGTAACGCATCTTTGTGAGGCTTCAGTAGGACCCAGTGGAGTGGGGATTGAGAAATGGCAGGTAAAGACGCTAAGACAAAGGCACAGGATAGAGTCAGGAAGGTGATCCAGTGAATTCTGAATGCCCCAGGTGTATTCCTCACCATTGTCAGATACCCCAACCACAATGGGACAATGGCAAAGACTTGTTTATCATGTGTAAGGAACAAACAGACTTTCTTCCTCAATTCTCCAAGCCTTTGGTAACCACAAAGGCTTGTGTAGATTCAAATTCTCCTCATTTGGCCACGAGGGTCATGAGTAAGCATACCTCAGACCAAGTCTGTTATTATTTAGATAAGACATCCAAGACCAAGATCTAACATACTGTACCCACACCTTAGACTTTTGGATCTTATGACTTACTAAGGACAGTTTTGAACTCTCTGATCTTGAGCCAAAATAAGTGGAGCATCTTTATGGGCCCCAACAAGTGAAAAATTGTGGTGTTGAAACAGTAAGTAGGAAAATATAAAGAGCTTGTCAGGGATGCAAGTATTTTAACAAGAGAAAATTCTGTCCCTCACAGTAAAGCTGACAATACTAGAATTCCCAGAAATTTTGAGTTAGCAGAGAAGAAAGTCTAAAGGCATTTGGAAGAGAATTTCAGTTTCTTAGAACTTTTAGAGAAGAGGCAGTTATTGATTAATAGTGAGTTTGAGCATACCTATACTTAAGTCTACTTAAGTATAGGTACTTAAGTAGATACTTAAGCCTTAACCTCATTCAGGTTCCCCAAATTGACAGAGGTTGGAGGAGGAATGATTCCCTTATATGTATCCACCTTAAATAAATTTCCTTTTTTCTGCTTTTCAATAAGGAAAAGAGAGAAATAAGGAAGGAAAATGAAGAAGAAAATGATTGGATAGAACAGCCAGAATATAAATGAGACAAGTGTGTCCAGCAGCAGTTTACTCCTTAGGAAATTCAGTAAGAAATTAAGAATGTACATGAACTGTGCTATTTACCTCAGTTCATAGGAACATTAAAATAGAAACTTAGATATTGTGATGAGGATAGTAATGAAGGTGAGGAAGTGGACGCATGCAGTGAAATCATAATCACAGAGCAAGAAACAGCTCAGAGAGAGTTTCGTGCATGCTATAGAGGAGGAGTGCTTGTATGAAGCTCATATTAGTACACAAGAAAATAAAACCAACCCAAGAAATCAAATCTTACAAAACAAACAGGAAAGAAATGTCTTTGTAATATTTAATAAGTTGTGACTTTGTTATACTAAAGGAAAGAATAAAAGTCACTGGACAGAGTGAAAAAACTTTGTTTCATTCCCTTTTCGTAACTAGGATCTAAGTAGGTAGGTACTTTTCAGTAACCTCTTCCCTACATCTGCAGTATGCTATAATATGAGTCCACAGAAGAAGGTTTATTAATATATTAGAGGTTAAGCTTTGTGTCATCACCTGTTTCAAGTTCAGGGAAGTGGAAAAATGTAGCCACTGAGTACCCTTGGATACAAACTTCATTGATCAGTTGGGACTACCATTTGATGTTAAGTATGGAGTCAGAAAAAAAAAATGAAGTTTAGGAAATCTCTGGGGGAAATAAAGCCATTAATTGAGTAAGTAGGAACACAGAACAAATGCCATATGATTAGCATCAGACCTGAAGCACAGAAGGTAGCCTCAGCAACCTTTTTCTCATAAAAGCTTTCAGCAAAGGAAAATGCTAAGTTGCAATTTGCCCTGATTATATGTAATGAGGTTTCTGAGTTAAAACTAACCAAATTATGGAACACAGCTAATTATATATAAACTTAATTGTCTTAGGTCAGCTTTCCTAGAAAAAAGAAATCTAAGAGGCAGGTTTGCATGCAGGCAATTTATTGGAAGGTTACAAGAGAAGAGTTGATCAGAGACTGGATTTAAGTATCAGGGCAAAAGCCAATTTAATCAATCCGGTGGTCTATGACATTGGAATGGCCTCTCTGAATTTTGTCTGCCTTGAGGTGGAGCACTCAGCACTTGAACAGGAGGTGCTCCAAGGAGAGAATGCAAAAGTGTATAAAGATTCTAGTAGAAGATAAATCTCATTGGTCCTCTGCTGAGGTCTCAACTCTAAATATTCCAAATATCATAACTTGGAGCTTGAGACTTAAAGAGAGGATCTTATCCCAGAAATGTGGCCTGTACTATTCCCCAGCCACGGTACTGAATTACTCTATAGTACTTATGTAACAAGGGGTTCTGAGAAGAGCTCCTAAGGTGTGTTACAGCAGGTTTCCCCCCACGCCATTTGCAGCGGGTCCTGCCGCCATGGTCCCGCAGCCACGTGAGCCCCAAATAACACTCAGAGACTCTGTATTTGATACAATCCTGTTGGCCAGTTACCATTATTGTTTATGGGCTAGCTCTGTCTTAATTATTAACCCATTTCTACTTATCTAAGTATTTCCACGTGGTCGTCTTATCAGGGAGCCGCTGCAGGCGTCCTGCTTCTTCCCCGGCTACATCTCGACTCCTCCCTACTACTTCCTCTTTCCTCCTTGTCTCCTAGCCCCGCCTATCTTGCTATCTCATTGGCCACAGAGCTTTATTAACCAGTATGAGAAACATATATACAGAATAACGTCTCCCATCAAAGGTGCTGTTGTTCTTTTGGGAAAACTCCAGAAAGGAAAGTTAATGAAAACAAACTTAGAGACCCTAGGAGATGTCCATTGACAATCTTCTAGAACTCTTCAAGCTTTCCACTATCATCTAGACTAGGTGATGTAGAGACTCGAACCCTCCACCACAAATCATCTAGTCTTCTGATTATCCTGACCTTCAGGGTTCTGAGTATTGCACAAGGCTGTTTACAATAAAATAGGAAAATTCATCCCTGTATCTCTCTGTAGATCAGAAAATTTCCAAAGCTTCTTGTCTTTCCGTTCTATTCTTCACTTTACCTTTGTTCTTTCTGTTCATGTTACTATGGTAGCAATGATTCTCTTGATACCAAATCTAAACAGATGTTTATGTATTTAAAAAATATAGTCAGCTACAGGCCCAAGCACAAAGGTAGGTTTATTCAATTTAGTCATCACAAACTGTGTAAAGTGTATAACTACTGAAGACCAACTTTCCAATTTGCCCTCTCTTTAGCCTCTGGAAACTACTGCTGAACTCTATACTACTGTTTGATGATTTTGGATATGTTTTAAAAGGCCTTGGGGATATTGTGCCAAATAAAAACCTTTTCCCTTGATAACAGTGTGGTCAATTGCATCTACTAAAGTCAGACTACTTACATTGTCATCTGCTATTATAAAACAATGAACCAAAGTTACTAAACTGCAGTCTTAATTTTGAATTAATTTTATTGTTTCTAAATTATTATACTTAGATGAATTTTTATTCTATAATTAAAGGCCTCAATTTTAGAGTCTAGACTTATGTAAAAATAAAGCACTATTGGACACAAAATGCCTGATTTGTTAGTAGATGCTATAGTAACTTGCTAGGGGTTAATTTAGTGTTTTTAGTACTTAGCTTTTTATCTAGACATCATATCTTATAGGCCATAATAAATTAAATTCATTGTGCTTTTTTTGGGGAGTGGTTGTTCATCTACTTGAGTAGCAACAGATGACATTTGTGAAAATGCAGGCAATTCACGTATCTCCCACAGAGGTTTCAGAGCTCAGAGCTCACTCTTGTCTCAGTCTATTTATTCTGTGTCTGATAATTTGGAGTTGAGTTTATCCTCCTGATCACTTACCTTAATTATTTTTATTTTTACATTTAAGGTGGCAGCAGTAGATCATGATTGTCCCTTAGTCCACCATCTGAGCTCATCAGGTTTATATTATTTACTCAGTAGTATCACTTTTACCATCATTTTTGTTAAGACTTCAAAGTTTTAAAACTTCCCAGCATCACCAGTGATTCTCCACTCATGACCATGGTTTCTTCCACTGACATCTTATCTACCCCCAGAGTTAACAGAAGGGAAAAAATAAAAGATAATAGTGATGCCTGCAGGTCATGATACACCATAGAAATATGCTCAGTTACAATATTCTCTCCATCAATAATGTCATTATTGTCAGCGCCTCAGTGGTTCCTGTGCCTAACTCAGTACTAAACTAAACTAAATTGGATTTCTCAGTCAAGCCAAGGAAACGACGATGAGATTAACATTTACCTACTTTATACAAGTGAAACGAAAGATGGTTGGTGTGGTGTGTCTATTCATAACATTATAGTCTCAGCTAAATACTTAGTCAATGTCTGGGCATACTATAAGCAAAAGGTGGCCAGTTAAATTTGTCTCAAATAAGGACAAGGAGTTGAAATTTCAGACAGTATACTTTTATTTTAATTTAAATTAGAAATAACCATGTTTTACATATAAATCCAAATTCCCTCTCCCTCCCATCCTCCAATGCCCCCAATGACACCTCCCATCCCATTCTCTATCCAATCCCCAAGGAGAATGAGACCTTCTATGGGGGATCATTAAATTCTATCCCATCATTTGGAGCAGGGCCTAGGCCCTTCCCCATGTGTCTAGGCTAAAAGAGTATCCCTCTATGTGGAATGGACTTCACTTCAAAGCCCATTTATATACTAGGGATGAATATTGATCCACTACCAAGGGCCCCATAGGCTTCCCAGGCCTTCTAAATGACACCCGTGTTCAAGGGGTCTGGGTCAGTCCTATGGTTGATTCTCAGCTATCAGTCTGGGGTCCATGAGCTTCCCCTTGTTCTAGTCAGCTGTCTCTGTGTGTTTCTGTAGCCTGGTGTTGACCCATTTGTTTATCCCTCCTCCCTTTCTGCAACTAGATTCCAGGAGTTCGGCTCAGTGTTTAGCTGTGAGTGTCTGTTTCTGCTTCTGTCAGTTACTTAGTGAAGGTTCTAGGATGGAATATAAGGTAGTCATCAATCTCATTATCAGAGAAAGGCATTTAAGGTAAATTCTCCACTTTTGCTTAGATTGTTAGTTGTGGTCATCCTTGTGGATCTCTGAACATTTCATTAGTGTCAGATTTCTTTGTACAGCTATAGTGGATCCCTCTATTAAGGTCCCTCTTGTCTTGCTCTCCACTATTCTTCCTCCAACTCATGTTCCTCCAACTCACTATTCTCCCTGTCTCTCATGTCCTCCTCCTCACTCCTATTCTCTACACTCTAAACCAGATAAAACTTTTTTTCTAAATAAGCTGTTAGAGGAAAAGAATGGTAGAGGTTGGTCAAGATGTGTTACATAATTGGTGTAAATATTGATGATGAGATAGCACACATCCTTTTTTTCTTATTTTCCTTATAAATACTTTCTCTAATAGAAAAGCAGTGAAAAAGTGTGAAGAGATAAACTGACATATTTTTAGATTATATCTTAAACACATACATACCTTTGTTTTTGCTTCTTTTTAAGGGACATTATAAACTAGAATGCAAAAAAGCCAGAGCATGTTTCCAAGGAAATTAAAAATCTACATATGTTATAAAAAGGACTAAACTGGGAGACATAAAATAGGTCCATTATTTATTTGACTAAACCTTTAATCATTTGAAACATGATTTTTGGTGAGAATCTTTCAGACATTTAAAATTTTATTTACTTATTGAGATTTTTATACTAAATGCTACTTTGTCTTTTCCTCCAATAAAGAATATCTTATTTTAAAAATTTATTCATAAATTTATATATTTCTACAAAACATGTAACTTCCATACAGCATTAATACTTTTTTCTTGTGACAACTATATGGTCTTGGGATAGAAATGTACAAAACAATTTTGGTTTCATATAAATATTGAATAAATGTGTTTTAAAATATTCAGAATTATATACATTATATGAAAGTTTAGAATTTTATATTTTGAAAGTCTAAATACTAAATGACATTAAGTAGTATATTATACATTTTGTTATATGTATCAGATAATTTCTACATCATATATTATGTAAAATATTAGAGTATATAAATTGAACACGCAGAAGAAATAAAATCTGATATTTTAAAATTGTATTAAGATTTTGTTTTACATTTTATATTCACATATAAGAAGAATGAGAGATCTTAAATTTATTAAGTGTGGTTAATATCCCATGTATTCGTTTGTAAGATATTATATTGCTCCATGCCACGGTTGGAGGAATGTTCCTGTAGTGTTCCCAAGCTCTGTGCTCCAGAGTGGCATGGAAATATCCAAGGGATGGATTTGAAAGAGGAACTCTTACATTCAGCAAGGTCCGATCATACTAATAGTAACAGAGGATGGCTTAGACCTGGTGTCTCTGTAACCTTTGTGAAACCATCTGCAGAAAAAAAGTCCTGAGTGCACGGCTGATCAGTGTGCAGAAACACAGACAAGACTGAATTGTATTAGGTCTACAATGCTGGTTATTTTGCATATCTCGAGATCATTATTAACTACAAAATAGCTAATCTTGTTTATTAGAATTGTCTTTTACTTTTTCTTTTTTCCTGCCCATTACCTTTTATGTTCCACAAAAAATATTTTCACCCCAACTTTATGTGCTATATTTTAAAACACAGTGAATAATCTTAGTGCTGCAAACATGTGTGTGGATATAGGAGCATCTACCGAGCATTTGGACCCTCTCTGTGGTTTCATTCCTAAAGAAAATTGACTATCCCTCCCAAAGCAGCCATCAGTTACACAACAACAAGAAAAATAATTAATAGTTACTATCAGAACCTCCTTATTACATAAAGTTATCTTTGCAGTTTGAATTTATGCTTTTCCTCAAAGAGTAAAATTCTGTCTGTCATCTCGCATGGTGAATTTATAGTCCCAGTGTTTCTACAGAGTCTGACAGATACAGCAGCTCTGTTTGGTTAACTTATGCAGGGGATGAGGCTTCATCAGTCTTCCATTTCTGTGAGCTCATGAAACCTGGGACTTTGGTTTGCCTCGCTTAAAGACTTATATATGCAGTCATAACTACTATAAGTTCATGTGTGCATTGTTGGTAGACTTTCCAGAAAATAATGTTCTACTGAAAAAATTTCTCTGTTACACTCTCCAACATTTCTGAGTTTCTTTCACCATGATCCCTGAGATTTGAATGGCGAAGTGGGATACAGATGTCTCCTAAGAGCTGAGAATACAGCAGTCTCTACTTACCTGTGCATTGACCAGTTGTACACATCTATTCTAATAATCAAATACTACAACCAAAAAAGAGCTAATCTGAAGAGAAATGGAAGACACACTAATGTAAAGGTAAAGAGAAAAGTCCTTGTGGCATAGTACTAATATCAGCTTCTTCTCTAGGACTGTTGACCTGGCCAACCAAAGATTATTGGTCTAGGAAATGATAATAGGCATGTGTTCTGCCCTGTCTTTGTGGGTTTAAAACATATCAGACCAGTGGTTGGTTATTCCTATGACATCTATGCCGCTATTGAACCAGTGTGATAGTCTTCCATGCAAGTCATAATGGCTGCACACAGGGTTAACTACTAGGTAAGATTATTGATGAATTTTCTCCTATTAGAGAATCAGGTGAACTCCCCAGTACTATGATAGCTATCCAGAAGGGATGAAGCTCCCAGTTCTCAACCAGGTTTATTTTACATAGCCCATGTTTCAAGTATGTGGTTACTTCAAAAATAGTGTCTTACTATCAAGTTCTTGAGAGTAACCAAGAGTGATGTTAATATCTTAGAATATTTAGAGGGGCCACTGACCAACAACACTATAAGAGGTATCCTATGTCTGTCTGTCTGTCACTAGCCTTTTTTTAGTATCCATGGTGTCTGCAAAAGGTGTTCTCAGTTTAAGGGTAGCTCCTTTTAAACTCTGTATAAAGGGTTTCTTTTAGAAGCCTGTGATGTGAAACAATCCTTCTGTATACTATAAATATGTGTAGCTCTTATTGGTTAATAAAAAGTTGACTGCCCACTAGCTGAACTAGCAAAAAGCAGCAAACTGAGAATCCTGGGAGAAAGCAGAGTGGATCAGTGATGGGAGATGTCATTCTGTAAATATATTTATCGTATTGGTTAATGAATAAAGCACTGTTGGCCAATAGGAAAGCAAGATAGGTGGGACTAGGAGACTAGGAGGAGAGAGGAAGTAGTGGGAGGAATTCAAGATGGAGGCTAGAGAGAAGAATGCCAGACCCTCTGTCGGGTAAGATAAGACCATGTGGAAATACTTAGATTGATAGAAATGGGTTAATAATTAAGACAAAGCTAGACGATAAGAAACAAGTAACTGGCCAAAAGCATTTATATCTAATACAGAGTCTCTGAGTGTTATTTGTGGCTGGCGTGGCTGTGGGTCCAGACTGGCAGGGAAAAAAACCTACTCCTAACAGATCAGGAGATGCCAGCAGATGCAGAGGGGGCAGGAGATGAACATGTCATGCTAATAAAGGAAACATCATGGGGCAGAGCATAAATAAAGAATTGGGTCAAATTAAACTCTAAGAGCTAGTTAGTAATAAGCCTGATCTATTGGCCCAGCATTTACAATTTTTATAAAGTCTCTGAGTATCTTATTTAGGAATCAGTTATTTTGGAGCAGGCAGTCAGTTCCTATGCTACAAGACTCTTCAGTAGTTTCATGTTGTACAATATTATTTTAAGGTGTGTTACTTCAGTTCATGCTCTGAAACGTTCATTTAGTGATGCAAAGATGAATGTGATTAAATAAAATTCACCTTCGGTCAGGAGACTGGGTCAGCAACTACTTTACAGGAAGTAGTAGGGAGGAACCAGGATTATAAGGAGGGGTCGGAACAAGAGGGAGGACTTCTTGAGAGACAGGAAAAGATGAGCTAGGTGACCTGCTTGATATTCAGCCTGTCTGGGAAGCAGGATTCTACCTAACCTTTGAATCTTGATTTCTTTACCTGGACAGAGATTTAAATAAGTTTCCGTGAGCCAGTGTCTCAGGGAACAGAAATCCCTCGGGCTGCTGTTCTCACAACCTAGCAGAGTAGCAATTGTTGAATAGGATAACCATGACTAACAAGGCAGAAACAATTAAAAACAAACAAACAAACAAAAAATTAAAAATCCAACAGTTTAATAACGGCTTTTGCAAGGATTTTTACTGCTAGTTATTCCTCATCGATCTTTACACTGACTTTTCACTTTCCATGTCACTTAATCCCTTCCTGTTCTAAGTTCTCCCTACCAAACAGTCTGCATTCTATCTCACTCCTTGCCTTGAAAGATGTACAAGTTCTGCAGTCTGGGCCTGGAGGTCAGAACACAACTTTTAGAAGATACTTTTCTCTTTGTACCGCATTGGTCCTGTGGATCAAACACAGGTTATCAGGCTTGGCAAGTGCATTTATCTGCTAAGCCATTGGGAAGAACTTCTGATATATAAGGACATGTCTCCTTTTCCATTAATACCCATCGTAATGACCTAGACCCCACTTTAGGTACTACTTCAAACACGCTTTATCCACTTGTGTCCCTTTCTGAGGTCCCGGAGATTGCAAATTACATATGACTTTTGGCATTAGATGACTTCCCAAAATTAAAATGTAACATATGCTATTAAGTGATTACAAACACCACTTTGTAATGAACCATCACAAAAAATAACACTACAATTAAAGTCAATAGAGAATGTCTTCCTTAGTAAGCAAAAAACCTTCACTATCACAAAATATAATATGAATTATAATTATTTGAAAAGAAAAGTATCTGTGCTTTGGTTTGCTACTCCCCCCTTCCATATACATGACACATAAAGTTATGAAAATATTCAACTAGGAAAATTTTCATAAAAACATTTATCATTCAGAATTGTATATCATAGAAGTTTAAATACAATTTGAATTCTATGTCTCCTTTTTTAAATCATCTACCTACCTGTGTACCTACCTACCTATCTATCTATCTATCTATCTATCTATCTACTTATCTGTCTATCAATCTATCTATCTATCTATCTATCTATCTATCTATCTATCTATCTATCTATCATCTATTCTTCTCTCATATATTGCAGCCCAAATGCAGATCTCCCTCTCCCGTCTCCTCTCAGTCCCTCCCTACCACTTCCCCTTTCCCTGATATTCAGAAAATAGCATGCCTCTCAGAGATATCAAGCAAACATGGCATAACAAGTAACAGTAAGACTAGGCACAAATTCTTTTATCCAGGCCGGGTGAGGCAATCCAGTAGGAGGGAGATAGTTCCAAATGAAGCAAAAGCTCCATTGATAGAACTACTACAAAAATACTGAGCTACACAACCATAACATATACACAAAGAACCTGGTATAGTCCCATGTAAGATCTCTGACTGTCCCTCCAGTCTCTATGAGCCCTTAAGAGCCCTAGTTAGTTGACTCTGAGTTTCTTGCAGTCCTTGATTCAATTTGCTCCTACAAACCTTCCTTTGCATGGGACTCTGGGAGCTCTGACTAACGTTTGGCTGTGGTCACTGCATTTGCTCCCATGAGTTGCTGGATGAAGCATCTCTGATGACAATCATTTAAGGCTCTGGTATAGAATTTTGGGTTTTGTGTGTGTGTGTGTGTGTGTGTATAGATGTGTTTGTTTATCAAGCCAGGGTTTCCCTGTATACCCTTGGATATCCCAGAATTAGTTTTGTAGAACAGGCTGGACTTAAACTCATAGATCCTCCTGCCTCTGTCTCCAGAGTGCTGGGATCAGAGGAGGTGTGCATTACCAAGGACTGGCTCTTCCTGCCTTTAAAGTTTGAACCTATTTAAAATTCATATAACAGTGTATAGATAAAAAGCTGATTAACTGACTGACATTAGGGATTAGATATGTTTTAACATACTATTTCATATTTATGGTTCCTCTTCTATGTTTTAGGTAATTCAGCTAATCGTTTTGTTTCTTATATTTCTTAATGACTCTTTTACATTATCCACAGGTTTCCCTACATCTCTTATTGTAAAGTCAACCCATCCGCCTTCAAATGTCCTTTCTAATGTTTTCCTTTGGAATTAAGAAATTATCATGGAGTATGGACAAGGCTACAGTTTAGGAGAAAAACTGTCTAATTATAACTATGACCCCAAAGTAAAGTCCACTGAAAAGTATTTGCCTTTTATACACTATGCATTATTTCAGAAAAAATAAACAACTTTTAATTAATGATTTTCCAAGTGGAGTTAACAACATAACCAAACTCTGAATCATGCTTATGATATGAACTTATTAGGATATCTATGGTAAGAAGAAAAATTAGGCTTTTCTTCTTTATATTGTATGTCCTTTCATGGTTTTAATTGCTGTCACTCTCAGTATATAAATCAGAAGGAAATGTGACACAGTCCTAACCAATGAATTAAAAAAATTTGCCAAAAAATTGGTAAATTTACTATTTACCAAGAAAAAAAAAAACAATGGTTCTTGGTACTGTTGCATGCCCTAACTTAGTGTTCAGAAAAATCAATACTTCTGTTTTTTATCTGAGATGTTATTTAGTATGAGCTTATGGAATCAATTGGATTGGTAATTTGAGTGTGTGTGTGTGTGTGTGTGTGTGTATTTATGTATGTGTAGTTTTATCTGTGTGCATGTATGTCTCTCTGTGTGTAGGTTTGTATACATTTGTGTGTGTGCACATATATATATCTCCACATAAATGTACTTAGCATGAGTTCTAATTGGTCTTAATAATAAAAACCTAGAGTCAAATATTACGGGCTGAAAACCCAAAAGATCAGAAAAGCAAAACAGCTAGCTATTACAGTTCTTACCTCTACAAAATCCTACGACTGAAAAAAAGCTGAGATACTCTCTCTTCCTTCCTTATATTACTCTATCTGCCCAGCCATATCACTTCCTGTTTGTCTATACAGACCTCCATACCTCTATGGTTAACAACTGGATAGCTGCACTCTCTGATCTTCAGGCGAGCTTTATTTGTTAGAGCACAAACAAATATCACCATATATGTATGTATATATGTATGCATGCACGTATATATCTATGTGTGTGTGTATTTGTGTCTGTCTGTGTGTATGCCTGTATGTGCTTCTGTGCATGTGTGTGTGTCTATATGTGTATGTCTGTGTGTATGTGTATCTGTATATATCTGTGTGTCTGTGTATATGCCTCTGTGTGTATGTATGTGTGTGTGTATGCCTGTGTTGGTATGGGTGTGTGTATTACTGTTTGCATGTGTATCTGTGTCTGTGTGTCTCTTTGCTTATTTCTCTGTGTGTGTCTGTATTTGTGTATTTGTGTTTGTGTCTATAGAGATGCTTCTGTGTGCCTGTGTGCATGTGTGTGTTATTATAACCACTTTCAAAGGCATTTTTTATTTTTACACATGACATTAAATTTTGTACTAAAATAATTTATTTTGAAGGGAATTATCAGAAATTATTTCTGAATTTCTATGTAATTTTTTATCTGTGAGTGTTTTATTTCTTTTAACTAAATATAACTGCCAGAAAAGATGCTATCTTATTCATAGCATAGAGGAAAACATACCAATTTTCACCAGTAACCATGGAACTTCCTGTGATATGGTGATATTTTGTTTCTAATCTGACAAATAAAGCTTGTCTGAAGATTAGAATGCAGAGCTAAACCTCTGGTTAGCCACATACCTAAGACACTAGTTAGCCATAGAGGACAGATAGTGGTGGCCACACCTTTAATCTCAGCATTTGGAAGACAGAGGCAGATGGATCTCCTCCGTGAGTTCTAGGCCAGCCAGGGCTACATGAGAATGAATCAGCCTAAAAGAGAAACAGAGCTCACACCTTTGGTCCCAACACTTGGGATGAGATGCCTTTAATCCCAGCACAGAGAGGAATATAACACTGGAGCAGTGCAGTCTCAGTGCCTTCTGAGGTTTGGTGGAGAGCATTACAGTCTGCAGCCATGCTGAGGACAGGATCACCCCTCTTTGATCTTAGCCTGGGTAGAAGGGAGAACACTAGTGGCTTGGCTGCTTTGCTTTTCTGATCTTCAGCTTGAACCCCATTGTCTTTCTCTGGGTTTTTACTATTAAGACCAACTGGAATTTGTGCTCTTCTGTGAAGTTTGACATTCATCTTCCCATGTTCTAAGCAGAAGTCAAAGGGACTTTTATACTGTTTGGAAATGCCACTGCTATTAAACTTGCAAGGGATACATCGCTGTCACATCACAACAGTGCTTCTACTGAGTCACTTCTGGGGTCCTGAAAAGTAAAATGGGAGGGATGTCTCCTGGAAGAATTAAAACACACACATTTTATAATGGAACCTTCAGTTTCTTCTACAATTATTTTTCTATTTCAAATAAATACATTTGCCAAACAAGTTCTAACATTTCTTTTCACAAAGTGGATAACTTGACCATAATAAAAAGCGATTCAGACTCTAGGTTTTCCTCCAAGGTCTAAAATGTTATTTCTCATGGTGGCTGCATTAGCATGATTAGTCTGTAATATGCCATAGTTCATTTTACATTGTTACATGGTTGCCCACAACTAAAATATACCTCAATAAGACACGTACATGAGAGAAAACCTACTATGTGGTTTCAGAAATTCACTGCTTAAAGTATTAAAAAGGAGGGGATATATTATGCTTTAGCTTTGTGCCACTCAGAATATTTTCACTTTTATAGATTTTCATTCTATAAATTATTAATGTGGGCAGGTACAAGGAGAAATAAGTTTCATTAGAAAATGCTTCTTCCTCAGACACAGCAAATATTATAGGTAGGAATCTACATAAAATGGAAATATATTTAGATTATTTTGTGAAAAAACAAAACACAATGTACACAACATTAATTCTGTAAATACTTTTAAAGAAACAGAAAATAAAAAGCTTATGAATAAATACTGGTGGGTATGCTTTGGGATTCAACAAGGGGCAAGAAATATGAGAGGAATTTTAAGAGGTAATGTACTCTACACAATTGAGATCTGTAAGTCATTATCTGGAAAGAAATTGAAAAGGCCTTTAGCAAAAAGTATATCTTCATTTGAGAGGCAAATAGCAATTGGTACTGATTGCTAAAAGAGTTAACAATAAAACATAAAAGGCAGGAAAACTGCTGTTCTAGGCATCCTTGAATATCCACCTAAATTGCCATATTGTTATGTCTAGTACTGGCCATTCTAAAATTAGAATAATTTATTTTTAATAGATTCTTTGTGGACTACTAAAAGCAATGGCTGGATGTTTTTACTGGATAAGCTAAATGTTTGTAACCAAGAAGACAGTGGATATAAGAGAAATACAAATATATTTTACAGGGATATATTTATCTCTTTCATTGAAAGTTAACTATTATAACACAAAGTCTCTGTTTTTCTGTTTCTTGTGTTCTCTCCGTACTCTCAACTTATGTCTGCATGGGCTATGTCACACTGGACTAGTTGGAGATGTAAGCCAACATGAGGACTAGGGAATGTGGAGCAGAAGCATCGTGTCAGGATGACATTGTGGTTTTGCTCATCAGCCATTGTCACAGACAGCAATGGCTAATTTCTTATCAAATTTACAAATGTTTTGTAAATTTTGAGACAAACACAGGAATAAAACACCCATTGAAAAGCTGTGATTATATTCCCTGGTTGGTCATAGGGGCTGCAAGAAGTTCTGGCATTCAGCCACTCTAACAGATGTCTTAATCCTTGGGGAACTTAGGGGCCTTAAAAATCTACAATGGTTCTTGGAAAACTTAAGATACTCCACACTTCTATTTATTTCATGTTTTTGTTTTATATTGGTTTAAATTTTGAGATGCAGTTTCTCTCTATAGCCTAAGATGGCCATCAATTTATTGCACAACCCAGGCTGGACTTGAACCAGTGATGCTCTTGACTCAGCCTACTAACTGCAGAGATTACACATGTGTGGCACTATGTCTGCCTCTTTCTTTTCTTATGTGAACACATTTCTTGAATCCTTTCAAAGGCAAAAGGTGATACTGAAAGATTGCACAGTTGCAAATGTACATTGGTAGAAGAGTAAGGGGTGATTTAAAGTTTAGGAGATACATACTCAAAAGTTCTTTTATTATGCTTGAGTTCAGTTGCTGAAGTTTACAGTCTGCAGTGATATATTTACTACTTGTCTATGAGTAACATATATGTACTAGGAAATGTAGCTGTTCAAAATTCAAAACAGAAAATAACAAAAAAAATTATGATACATGAGTTAAAAGCAAATAAATGGACTATAAGAGGAGAGCGAATATCTTAAATAATGACATCAGAGCTGTTTAGCAACAGGACCCTACAAGAACACTGGCCAATCAACACATTTATTCATTTATTTATTTCTTTGTAAGCCACTAGACAGACTAGACATCTATGAGTACTTGCACAAAAAGGAAACACATTGCCCATAAATAGTCACAAATACACAGATTATCACAAAAGCATGGATTGACATTTTTATTTTGCTAGAATGAGATAACATTTCAACATACTTCTTTAGTTACTACTAATATATCTGTGCAAAGTGTATTCTTATCTGAATCAATTCACCTCATAAACTAACACACTGAAGGTATAATTAAGCAGAAAACCCCCTTTCATACTCTATTATAAAACCTGTAAGACTTGTACAGAGATATTTTTTCAGTTACTACTTTCTTTGCAAATAGATATCTTTAGCACATAAGGATGCCATTGTTTGTACGATGGTATAGAAGAGATTGTTATATGTTCATTTATGTTTGAATCATTGTGCCATTTTATATTCAGAATTATTAATGAAAATTAAAACATGTGATACAATGAGAGATGTTTTTTAAAATATTTTCAGCTTTATACTTAAAATCATAATATTAATAATATAGTATAATTTATTTCTTTTTTAATTTCTAAAATAAAAAGAAACAGAAAATTTAATTCATGCTTGCCTGAGCTTCATGAACACTGAAATATATACGTTTCAAAATAACAACAATGAGATAATTTATTTTTTTAATTAAAGGATTTAATGAATGAATACAGAGTGTTTGCATCCCTCCTATCCTTGTCTCCACCAACCACCTCTTCTCATCACTCCTGGTTACCCTGTTTCAAGTTTCTGACCTTGTCTTCTATAATGATCTTTCATGTACAAATGCCCAGAGGAGGGAGTGGAGGAAACATTGAGATTGTTACGGTTTCAGTAAAAGGAAAAAAAGAAAAAGAAAACAACAACAACAACAAAAAGACAAAAGTTTATGTCAGTAGCCATTGCCTGCGTGGCCTGAAGCTCTTCATTTATGATGGGGCGTTGAGAAATTTTTATTCTTCTGTATATAGCTGACAATTATTGTGACCTTTGCAGGTCTTGCCTAAGCAACTATATCTTTGAGAGTTCATAGAAGCAACACCTCAGCCTTGTCCAGATGGAACTGTCATGAAGCAGTGTCTATTTCTTTAGTCTCTTACAATCTTTCTACCTCATTTCATTGCCTCTGGGCACTGGGCAGGTGGATTGTGACAGAGAGATTTTTAGAATACAAAATTAGAGGCTATGGCCAAAGATTACAGATACGGATTTGATAACTAACGAATGTAGATAGCTTTTCAAACCCATCACTCTAGATATAAGAATAGTAAATAGAGAGAAGTTTGATATTTGATGACAATATGGGGATTGCACTTATTTTGTGGCAAGCCCTCAAGCACGCCTACATTTAGTTTAAAAACTATCAAAATGTATTCAGAAAGTAACCAAATCATTAATGGGCCTCTAAGAGAGGGATCTTATTCCTAACTCTAGACGTCAACTTCCAAATACCTAGAGTATTTGCTTGGAAAACTTAAAAATCACCACTTTCCTTGAAAGTGAACTTATATCTTAAAAGCTTCTTGGCAGTTTTACAGCCTCTGTCAAAGACCCGTGAACCCTTCCTTTGTGATGTCAAGCCTCTATAAAAGTAGGTGGCACCTCCTTTTGTCAGTCTCTGTGGGTGGATGAAACTTGACTGTAGCAGGTACTACCTCCTCTGACTCTTGAACCCCTTCTATGAAGATGATCTGAGAAGGCATATTTTTCCTTTTTTGGCGGTCTAATTGGCAAATACTTGTTCTCTGGGGAAATAGATCAGAGGCCCCAAACTCTTTTCTAGGGTCTTTAGATAGATTTTAAATATAGTTAAGTACTACAGAGGATGTTAATTTCATTGTCTGTCTTGTTTCTATTTCCATTTTTTAATTATTTTTTTCTTATTTCACATATCTATCCCAGTTCCTTCTCCCTCCCTCCCTTTCATGCCCCCTGACTCCCCTCGTATCCTATCCCTCTCCCACTCAACAGAGAGGGTGATGCCTTCCAAGAGTGGTCAATAAAATCAGTCATGTCATTTGGAGTAGGGACTAGGCCCTCCCTGTCTGCCTTGTTTCTTAAGCACCGTTTGATATTTAAAGTGAGCAAAGCAGTCAACCCTTATGCCCACTGATTAAAGGTAGACAGTCCTTCCGTCATGCCCAGATGTTTGATGAGAAACTGTTGTCTTAACAGTCCCTTTGGACAATAGCTAGACTTTCATTAAATCAGCCCTCAGCTTTAAATTCTCCATGACAGTTTTGAGCAGATGCTGCCTCATCAAATAGTGTCTCCAACCCTTGAAATCCTAGGATATGCTAGCCCACTTCTCACTTTAAATAAAAAGAGTGGTAGCAAGGCATGGTGGTCAAGCCTCTTTTTGAACTCAGTTTAGGAGCTGGAAGGACAACTCACAAGCTAAGAACACTTGATGCTCTTGAAGTGGATCCAGGTTCCTGTTAGTGCTTACCTGGTGGCTCACAACTGTTGATGGAATTAGTTCAGCCAATAGCTTTTGGGGTACCGGCCCTTAGGGTGTAGTCTAGGGTGTTAAGTGTAGAATGATAAGTGGAGAGAGGTAGAGTGCTTGCTCTCTTGGGAGGTTGAGAGCAAATGCAAGCTGGTGTGGTTGTTCACATCTCCTCTGGCAAATATAATCCATTTGCTATATTATACTTACTTCTTTAAGTTTTAAAAACAAAGCAAAAAATTAGATATTTTGTAAGTTAGATGGTTTTTTTTATTACTATATAGTTGCTTGCTATAAGCATCTTAATGATTTCTATCTACTAAAGTACCTTAATAGTTTTACTAATTGGTGGCTAGAAAAAAAAGTTCAGCTGAAATGTTATCAAAAGTCTACACACTTATTTCAACAGATAAATGCTATTCATATGTGAAATGTCAAGGTTTGATTTCTTCTGTTGACATTTTTTTATATTTTTGATTGTAAGCCTAGCCTGTAATGGCAGAGCCATCTCTCGAGCCCTCTTCTGTTGACATTAATGAGTGCTGTGAGCATATCTTTCTAGGTGGAAAGTCATTCATTAAAATGACTTCAATGGCAGATTACATTTTGTATCAATGAAGACTTTGAAAGGTAACATTCTGTGAACAACGTAGATATAATTGGATTTCTGATGTCCTTCAAGGCCTTAAAAAGTGTCTCAAGGGATCATTAACTCTAATATTTGTTAACAACATCAACGATCAGTTGTAAATAATTGGACTCAAAACTGTTCAAATTGAAAGAGGTTGGAAATTAGTCTTTGTGACCAATTATTTCAAACAGGACATTTTGAAGTATTTTTTTGCATAATAACTGGCTCCTTATAGGAATAAAGTCTACTCTTAGTGAAATTGGTTTATTGAAGTTTTATGTATGTGATATACCTGAACATGCATCTGTCTATACACATATGACTCATACTTTCTCCATGTTATATTTTAATAAGTAAACATACATAGCATAAACATGACTAATTTTGTATTGTATGAACCATATTTTATCAAATCATGTGCTAGCCCCTTTCAAATTTTATCACCATGTATTTTGAAAATAAAAGATGCAAACTATATGATTGTGTTAATTTAAATAGAGAAAGTATGTAAAGAGAGTAATAGTTCTAATGAGAAAAAGAAAAGTTATAAGAATTAAACAAAGCAGTACCTGTGAATTCAAACACCCAATATAATTTATAGGGGATTCCTATTATGTCTACCATTTTACATGATGCACATACCTAAAAATGAATTTAAGTACAATGAAAGTTTAATATTTGTATGAGTCAGGGTTCTCTAGAGTTACAGAACTTATAGAAGAAATCTCTCTCTACGTGTAAAAAGGGGACTTATTAGAATGACTTACCAACTGAAATCAGATAGCGCAACAATGGCTAAATGAAAGGTTCAAGAACCCAGTAGTTGCTCAGTCAAAGAGACTGGATGTCTCAGCTGGTCTACAGCATACACTGGAATCCCAAAGAAATAGGAGCTAATGCCATTGAAGGAATTGACTTGTTAGCAGGCAAAGAACAGGAGAGAGAGAGAGAGAGAGAGAGCTAGAGAGAGGGAGAGAGAGAGAGAGAGAGAGAGAGAGAGAGAGAGAGAGAGAGAGAGGGAAACAGAGAGAGAGAAAGAGAGAGAGAGAGAGAGAGAGAGAGAGAGAGAGAGAGAGAGAGAGAGATTTCTAGCAGAAGGTGTAGACCAGGATAGACATGGCTTTTCCCAGCTCAAATGACTTCTGTGGATTAAAGGCATGTCTTTGATATCTGGACTAAAGATATGCTTTCCTAATTCAAGGATATAGATTAGAAATGGTTCTTCCTACTTTAAATTAAACAAAAATCTCCCACAGATGTGTGATATGCCCTCCATTTTTTGATATTAGTTAATTCAAGATGTAGTGTAGATGACAATCAAGAAAAGCCATCACAACAATAAAAGCTACTTTATTACCTTCACAAGTTCTAAACTAATTTTAAGAAATCACCCAAACTGTTTACTGAGATCTTAACTATTTTTCTGCAATAATAGGACCTTTAATTTTTCTCAGTAATTTCTGTTATATGCTTTATCACCAATATGAATGATATCCTCCAAAATACAGCATCATTGGGAAAAATATATGATGTTACAAGAAAAAAAACCTGGGAAGACAATGAAATACCCTATATAAACTATGATTTATTCTTCTATATAATGTATAGCAATTTAGGTTCATCATTACATTAAAGAATGTATCAAACATTGCATTTACATCTTTATTGAATTTTGGAAAAAAATAATTATAAAACATTGATCTGGATACATTTTAGAAATTATTGAGAGATTAGTATTTTCATTTTCTTTAGATTTATGATACAAACTGGAAAAGTGCTTCTACTTATAATTCTTCCTTTCCCTTTACTCTTCATGTGTTCATGAACTCAAAAGTATTTAATACATTATTATAGAAATTTTATGTGGACAATTTGTTCCTGTTTCCTTTATTCAGTTTTATAATAAACTCATAATCCTTCTATATCAAAATCATATGTTCTCCATATCAAATTAATTGCTATGTTACTTGAATTTACGTCATTTTCCCACATGTATTACACCACAGGTAAAACTCCTGAGAATTGATCATTCTTTGAGAGTGAATAGATCTGATACTAGCCATACTAGCCGGGTTCTTAAACTTTACAGCTCCCATTAATGTCAAAAGAATCTTCTTGGTGTATGAGAGTAAATTAAGAACAATTTTTGTTTAACATTCTTATTGTATGAGGTTTTACTAGACTTGTATTTGTTATGCAGGCATATGCATAAATTGGGTGATAAATTCATGTTGATGTTAGCATCAAACTGTAAAGAAGCAGACTAAATATCCTGATATATGCTAAATTAGTGGAAGAATATGTAAACATGAGAACAATAATGACTAATAAAACAATAACAAAAGGTCTCTGTGACCATGTTTGTATAACACTGCAGAATGTGATAAAAAAGAAATCTACTAGAAAATGTATTTGTAGGTTCTTGACACAATCTGGCATGTTTTATAAGAACTAATTTTGATTTTTAAAAAGTGTGTGTGTGTGTGTGTGTGTGTGTGTGTGTTTGCTTATGTGTATGTGCCTGTGTGTGGAAACACATGTACACATGTACACGAATACCATCATGTCTGTGTGGAAGTTAGAGAGAGACAATCTTTGGTAATGAGTTATCTCCTTCTAACATGTGTTCTGAAGCTCCAGGTCTGCTCATCAAACTTATGTGCAGTCCATCTTCTTGGCTCAAGACTAATTTTAAAATGAGTGTTATTTTTCTGTATGGTTTTCTTGGTAGGTGTCTAAAATCACGGCACTTGAGAGGTTGACATAGATGGTCTGAGCCTAGCATCAGCAAAATGTCTAATAAAAAAATGAAACAAAACAACCCAACCCAAGCAAAAGAGCAACAAACCAGAAAAAGACCATAAACAGAAAGCAAAAATGATCTTTCTATAGATCTTCAAGACAAAATTGAGAGGTTCATAAGGTTTTAGGTACAATTTCAAGAAATTATTTTTGTGTCTTTAAATGGAAAAGTGGCATATTAAAATAGGCATAGTTGAATAATATTCACCCCAACAAAGAAAACCTGATGTTTGTGAAAACTTGGATAAACATGGAATACTGTGTTAAATGAAATCTGTAAGACAGATGATAGACACTGCTTGATCACATTTTTAAAATATAACCATCAGCTCTTTGGAATATGGTAGAATCATGATCATCAGGAATAGAGGGACACAGGAAACCTCGAATGCCAGTCAAAATGTCAACAACTGCAAATATATAATGAAAGTGTTCTGCAGGATAACAGGAATCACAGTAATCACATTTAAGGACAAACTGGGTTCTTCAAATTTTCTAGGGGTGGAAAATCACCACAGACATGTGCAGGATAGTAGTAACAAAGCAGTTTGTGTAAGAAACAGGTGTGTCATTACATGATGTTGTTTTTTACAATGTGGATGTGTGTTTCAAATCTCTTGTTATCCAGGCAGTGGTAGTGCACATCATTAATCTTGGCACTTGGGTGGCAGAAGTATGAGGATCCCTGAGTTTGAGGCTAGCCTGATTTACTGAGGGAATTCCAGCACAGTCAGGTCTACACAGAGAAACCCTGTCTTAAAACAAACAAAAACATATGAACAAACAAAAAAGGTGCTTCTGTTGTGTACTTGAATATGTGCTATACAATTTGCTCTGTTCATGCTAATTTAATTTCAAAAAAGAAGTGGATATTAGGAAAACATGCTTTAAAACTGCACAGGGAAATACATTAACTGTTCTTCAACGTCTGTGTATAGAAATGCAACTTATAGCCATTTATATCATCACTCTAAAATTGATTTTATTCATTTCGTGGCGATTATATTAATTTTGCATTCTTTATATCTGCTCTTGAAAGGTACTTAGCTTGCTTTAAAAATTTTTGGTACATCATACTTTCTCTTCTAAGAGGTTCAGTTTGGCTGGATTTATGTTGAAGTCTTTGATCCATTTGGACTTGAGTTTTGTGCATGGCGATAGACATGGGTCTGTCTGCAGTCTTCTACACACCATCATCCAGTTGTGCCAGCACTATTTGTTGAAGATACTTTCCTCCCCCCATTGTATTTTTTTTAACTGTTTTGTCGAAAATCAGATGTTCATGGGCATGTGGATTAATATCGGGATTTTTGATTCAATTCCTGAGACCGCTACCTGAACATAATTCCAGTAGCACAGACACTGAGATCAACAATTAATAAAAGGGGCTTCCTCAGACTTAGAAGCTTCTGTAAGGCAAAGGTCACAGTTGACAAGACTAAACAGCAGCCCACAGACTGAGAAAAAATTTTTACCAATCCTACATCTGACAAAAGGCTGATCTCCAAAATATACAAAGATTTCAAGAAACTAGTCAACAAAATACCAAATAGCTCTATTAAAAAATGGGGTACAGAATTGAAAAAAGAATTCTCAATAGAGGAAAGCAAAGAGAATAAAAGAAACTTAAGAAAATGTTCCTTAGCTATCAGGGAAATGCAAATGAAAACAACTTTGAGATACCATCTTACTCCTGCCAGAATGGCTAAAATTAGAAACACCAGTGACAACTTATGTTGGAGAAGAGGCAGAGAAAGGAGAACACTCCTCCACTGCTGGTGGAGTACAAACTCATACAGCCATTTTGAAGATCAGTATGGCGGTTCCTCAGGAAAATGGGAATTAGCTTACCACACGACCCAGCAATTCCACTCTTAGGTATATCCCCAAATGACCCACATCCATGCAACAAAGACATGTGCTCAACTATGTTCATAGTAGCATTATTTGTAATAGCAAGAACCTGGAAGCAACCTAGATGCCCCTCAACTGAAGAATGGATAAAGAAGATGTGGCACATCTACACAATGGAATACTACTCTGCAGAAAAAAAAAATAACAGAATCTTGAAATTCACAGGCAAGTAGATGGAACTTGAAGAAACCATCCTGAATGAGGTAACCCAGTCACAAAAAGAGGAACAGGGTATGTTCTCGCTCATATATGGATTTTAGACCTAGTACAAAGGATCACCAGCCTATAATACACACTAGTAGATGAACTGGGATACTAGGTTATTCTAAGAGATTCATATATGGTCCCTCACAAAAGGGGGAAGGGACAAGTCCCCCAGAGCACATGAGAAATGGGAGGGGCAGTGAATGGAGAGAGAACTAGGAGAAAGAGAAGGGAAGAAGAGGAAAACACGTGTGACTAGATAGACTGAGTCGGGGGGGGGTACATAAAAGAGGGAGCCATTATTGGTTTGCAGAGAAAACTGAACCTAAAGAAATGTCTAGAGAACTACAAGACTGACTCCAACTAATAATTTGAGCAACAATGGAAAGGCTACCATAAATGACCTTCCCTGATAGTGAGTTCATGGAGTCCTCATCTAGTACCTGTTGGAAACAGAAGCAAACACTAATAACCAAACACTGATTCAAACTAGAATCCAGATGCAGAGAGAGGGGAAAAGACCAAGTTGCAGAAACTCACAAAGACAGCTGACCTGAACATGGAGGAGATTGGGCCTCCCAGACTGATGGCTAGGAACCCAGCAAGGGACTGACTCAGACTCCCTGAATATGGGTCTCAGCTAGAAGGACAGAGGGACCTCAGACAGTGGAACCAGGATCTATTGCTGGTGCTCTAAAGGACCTTGCAAACAATCCCCCATAGAGGGATACTCCCTTAACCTAGAGACAGGAGAGAAATCCTAGTCCTTACCTCAAATGACTTGACAAATTTACATGACCCAACCTGGATAGCATAGCCCTACAAGTGGAAGGCGGGTGTGGGGGGATTGGAGGGGAGGGTGGCCAGGGTGCATGTCACAGGGGAAAGAGAGTAAGAGGGAGGCAGGGAGTGAGGGAGGGGTGGAAGGAGGGAGGAAAGGAGAGGAAACTGGGATCCACATGTAAAAATTTTAAATTATATTATTAATTTAAAAAAAGAAGGAAAAAACGATGCTGGATTAATTCAATATACATATATACATACATACATACATACATACATACATACATACATACATACATTTAAAATGCATAGCTTAAAATTTAAGCCTAAGGACAAGTTACTGGGGAAAAGGATTTCTAATTTTGTTTCCACAGAAAATGAAAAGCTCAAGATCCCTTCCAGAATAATGCGGTTTGATCGAGCAAGACCCCTTGAAGCAACGCCAAGGAGACAATGCAGCCTTGCAGACCACTACAGCCAGGATTTCTGCATCTTCTTAGGATTCTCCTATGAGAGTGTCCCCTGCCAGCAGGAAGCAGCTTGGAAAGAATGACGCTCAAAATCCCAAATATTGTTTATAAATGTTTGTTTTCATTTTTTTTAAAATGGCATGTATAATTATGTCCAGCATAAAATAAATAAATGTTTTAAAAAATTGGTACAGTGGTCAAGCTGCAGCATGGATTGTCAAAAGAATATCCTTTGAGAAGTGCAAACCTAGAATGATCTAAGCAAAATATTGACACTTCTAAACCTTGATTCAAATCAGACTGCGGTCTGACCACCTTCACTGTATGCATTTGACAATTGTTACAATGTTAGGAATGGATTCGAATATTCCTTATGACAAATGAATATAATACCTTTTCAAAAGTTTGATTTTATTTATTTTTAAATTTATTTTTAAAGATTTATGAAATGGTTCTTTATAATTTTAGGATGTTTTTGTGTTGTTCATCTATTTTTTAAAGCTTTATTTGCTTTTATATTATGTATATACATGTGTGTCTATATTTGTGCATGTTGAGAGCAACTTCAAATATAGGCCAGAGAGAGTTTCAGAATCCCAGATCAGACACTAATGATGTTTGAAAATTCCCTCCTTGTGCAGTGACAACTAACAGAGTTCTTCCGAAGGGAACATACAGGCTCTTAGGAAGTGATACACTGTACCAATAACTGCTCATCTATCTTAAGGCATATTAAGAAATCTAAGTGAATTGTTTCTTTGTCATACTTGTTTGTGAATTTATGTTTTAATTTTACATGTGAATACTAAATCATTTACTAGTATGTCATTCACTTAATTTCTTTTTAATTTGGTAATATTCTCAAGGTCTTTTGACATTATCTGTTGTTATATTTGAGATAAATGCATTTATATATTACATAATCATTCTATTATCTTTTGGACAAAGGTAACTCATATATCAATGTATGCTAATTTGTTGAGAATAATTATGCAATGTGACCATAGAACAGATACCCAATACTAAGACCCTGCTTAATGAGCTCATCAATACAATGTCTTTCGAATTTTTATCTTTAAATTTAATGATTGATAACTCGTTCATTTCTCATCAGAAAATACTTGTTATAGATGACAATCAATACAGAGCCCTACAATTGGTCCATGAGCAGAAAATAAGAGATAGTGGATTGCCTATCAATAATGTGAAAGTTTTACACACCCCTCAATCCAGTTCTCAACAACAAGGCAGAACTGTCGTTGGAAAGAATGTAAAAGCCAGCTGTAGTAACTGCTTGCAGCAAAACTTCTTTGCAAGATATGACACAGCTATGACTACATATGCAACATCTGCAAAAGATCAAGCCAGGCAAAGTCCTAGTAAGGAGGAGGCAGAGAAGCATAAAATTCCACCTGTAGCTGAGATGCAATCATCAATGCCCAGTGTTGATCCCATGAGCATGGCACAGAGTAAGAGCTGACTGATAATGGCTTGGGATTTTGAAAACTCAAAGCCCAACCCCTATTGACATACCTGCTGCCACAAGGCTGTACCTCCAAATCCTTCCCAAACATTCTACGACTGTGGCTCAAGTATTTAAATGTATGAGTATACAGGGGCCATTTTCACTCCTATCAACACAGTCCTGCACCAGTGTGCATGCATGCAGCACACTAAATGAACTGAGTGGGTTTGTCAGAGATTTAACATATATATATATATATATATATATATATATATATATATATGTCATATATATGTCATATATATATTTGACATATATGTGTCATATATATGTCATATATATGTTATATATATGTCATATATATGTCAAATATATATATCATATATCATATATCTATATATATATGTATATATATATATATATATATAGAGAGAGAGAGAGAGAGAGGAGAGAGCATGAGGTTGCTAAGGAAAAGTGAAGGAAGGAAAGGGGGAAAGGATAAACGTGGATTAGAACAAGCCTTATGATACACATGTAGCAAAGTCTCAACAAAAATGGCAAAAAATCAAACACAAGCTACTCATAATTTTCTGTGACTTCTCTTGCTCACCCTCTCTACATATATGCATATGTTTATGAATGTGTATATATTCATCTCCCAATATATACATGTAGATATTTGCCCATCCCTTTGTGTATGAGCATAAAATATAAATAGACAAGGTAGCCTATATTCTGTTGTTTTTCTTAAAAGTTAAAATATGTACAGTGGTTTCTTTTTAAGAAGCATTACTTTACTGCATATTTACCCATCTAGTTGTTTTAGTGACTGCTAACACAAATGCATTGTTTCTACAGAGTTCACCTGAATGCATCTGTCATTTTCTGTTAAAATATCTTATACAATGCAAGCATTATTCAGACTTCTAATTTTACATTATTTTACTTTAAATTAACGTTTTCAAAACATCAAATGGTCTCTTAGTTTCTTTCCTGTAAGAACTGAATAACAAATAAAATTGATTTCTAAAACTTTCATACTATTATTTTCAAATAATTACATTATCAAGTCAATCTGGAATATTTTTGTTTTTTATTAAGTTTGCTCTGTGACAATTTCATTCTTTTATCTGTATATATGTATATATTTATATGTAATATATTCAGACTATTATTCCAACTCCTGACAACTTTTATTTCTTGATCATCCCAATCACCTACCCTTCTCTCTACTAGTCCATTTCCCAGATTTATAGCTCTGTTTCTTTGCTGATTCAAGCCAAGGGCCTTATGGGTCACCACTGTGGAACTGCAGAGCCTGGGAAACATACCAGTGGTTGCACAGTTGCAGACAATGACTGTCCCTCTCCCTGAATCTATTGGAAGCAAACAGTTCATCAGTGCCAGCAATGGCCGCCTGAGCTCTTGCTTCACCCTTGAGTGATTACTGACAGGTACATTCTTGAGTTGACTCAGTGGAGCCAACAACAATTGCTGTAATTTTTTACCACAATGGTGACAACAATAGTTGTGCCTTGTCCAGAAGGAGCATTGTGCAATCCTTTAATCTCTTGGCACCTACATTATCGGCCCACCCTCTTTGAAAGTATTACCTGACTCTTAGAGAGGAGGGTTTGTATACACATCTTATATCTTCTGATACATATACTTGGGACCTTGTGCATTCATCATTTTTCTTTTCACTAAAAATAACAAAAAAATATTCACTGCCCAAGACTGAGCTTAGTAAATGTCTATGGTAATATAAGTTAATTTTTTTTCAAATTTGCATTCTGATTCTGTGTCAAGTTAGTTAATTTTTCACATAGGCCCTATGACATCACTCCCCAGGGATTTTTGGCCCTGCTTTACAGTGCCAGACCAGGCATTTGTTTTTTCCCAATAAGTTCAGAACATTTTAATAACTACATTTGTCCTAAAAGAAAATATGGAAAACCATTTTTTTCACTTTAGGTACCATTTATTTATTTCTTCCTATAGTTTTGCATGAATTTTTCAAATGAATCACGGGTTTATACTTAGCATCCTTGCTCCCTAATCACATCAATAATTATGTTCTTAATAGTGCATTCACGTTTTATTCCAAGATGTATCCAGCTTTCACTGAACAACTACATAATGCTATGAAATAATGTATATATATATATATATTATAATTATGTATACATTGCCTTCAATTATTAACTAGTTACTCAAAATTTTCTATCCCATTCTTTATCATTTTTGACATATGTGCTGTAAGAACTGTAGGGTGTATTTCTTTTTATCATCTACAATTTTTCTCCTACAAACAACTAACTGACTTGCTTCCTGTGTTTGAGCACATGCTGTATAACACAACACATGTGTGGAGGTCAAAGGACAATTTTGGTAATTTAATTCTTTGTCACCATGGGAACCAAAGATCGAACTCCAGTCATCAACACAATTTGTAAGCACCTATACTCGAGTAAAGCATGAACCAGTTTACATAATATTTCATGACAATGCAACAAACCATCTATGTTTATACATCAATCTAGTAAATTTTACTTGAATACAAATTTTATTATTGTAAGTTTCCTTTTTATGTCAGAAAAAACAGTTATACATTGCTTTAAACAATAAAATAATGAATACTAAAACCGAAACAATAAGAAAATCATCAATAATTAAATGGAAATGATATGGAATAAACAAAAGATTCACATAAAGGATCAAACCTTACACCAGAAATCAAACATATTTTGGAGATTTCAGAAAATATTTTAATACCCCCTCTAAATCCTTTTAGTGGTCATTGGCCCAATAACTTAGAGTTCTAATATTACCTACAATTGAAGAGGGAATATTGTCACACATAAGCAAAAGTTTCTGCTTTAAAGCCTCTATACTTCAGTTACAATATATATCTTAAATAGATGCTGAAGGCACTTTTTGTTGCATAGTCAGGGTAACTCCAAAGGAAGACAAAATTGGATTTAAGCAAGCAGACAAACCAAGATATAATTCCTGGATCTGGATGGAAAGGGGATTCCAGTATTTGTTCGGAGGATTATTATTTAAAACAACAATCACAGTATACTGAACACATTCTTTATGTCAGATGATACACTGCCTACAACTAGGTATATAATCCTCAAAACCACACTGCAAGGTAAATAAGGATAAAATAATCTGTCTTTATAGCTAATGAGGCTTAGATTATTTTATTAGCTTTATTTTAATATGTTCCTATGGTTACCACTTTTCTCTGCCTTCATGTTTATGTTTAAGTGCATCAAATTCATTTTAAGACATTGTACAACTTATTACTTCAACTATTACTTCAACAATATTTTATTGTGTGTTTAAAATACCAACACAGTGTTGAGAAAATAAATGCATGAGCAAATTTTGAAGAATATGCTGGTTACTTATGATGGAAAATTTTGCAAACGTGAGAAAACAAATAAAAAAGGATACAAAATGGAGTAGGAAAGAAAAGGGGTGTGAAGGCAGTATTAATACATGTCATGTAAATTTCTCAAAGAAATATTTTGAATGGAATGCATCACTACAAGTTACTGAACTCTTAACTTTTAAAGGATAACATTCACATTTAAGTTACACAAAGGCCAAGTTTGTACACAAGATCATTTATGCATATTTCATAAACTTATTTGAAGAAAGATTTGGTGAAAAAATGTTTTTTTGCAATAGTTAACCAAAGGATGTATAAAATTGTAGAGTTTCTTTTTCTCTTCTTCATAGTTTTTTACCCTAAAAAATGGAAGCAATGATTCAGTAAGATTAGAGTCATGTGGATAGCAAATTTTACTTTAAGCCAATATTGTATTTCATTTAATGGGGCTCTGACACAGTTGCAATCTCTTGACCCCCTCTGAGGCCTGGCCCCATTCGTGTCACCTTGGTGCTGATGTTAGCTATTGTATAGTAAAAATACTTTTGTCATGAAAGAGTACAAGAACCCTCCAGCAGACACTTTTTAGGAATTATTAAAATTATAATTTGGATCCTCCTTCATGATACATTATCAGTTCTCCCAAGACCATTGCCCATGGGACATGACAAATTCACAGTGACTTCTCCTCCCAGGCTCTGTCTCTTTCATCTCGTGCCGCTAGCAGCTGTACAATATAGGAACATCTGATCTGGTACATTAAAGTATGGAGGGAGTGGTAACCACACAGCTATACGTTCATTGTCTTCACCAAGTGTAAACAGACGCCTGACACTCAATACTAAGGTTCTAATGTTAATATCACATGGTTTGGACTTGGTGGTAGAGTCATGTAATTCCTCAAATTTAGGAAAGTGGGACTGGAAGATCAGAAACTGAGGATCATGGGCTGGCTAGATTCATAAAGGTAACTGTCACCAAACACAAAGTCTTAGGTTAGAGCCCAGGATCTATATGGTAGAAGGAGAGAACCAATTCACATACGCTGTTCTCTGATGTCTACAGCCAAGCCATAGCAGTGCACCCAAGCGTACAAATAAATAAAGGTAGTAAAAAAAAATTGTTAATTATCATGTGTTAACACAGAGCAATAGGCAACTGAAGGGTTCATTCCCATTACCCTATTAACAGCAACTCTGAAATATTTTCCAGTATAGTTAATTGGGGTGAGACAATCTCCTATTCAAAGCTACAAACATATAAATGCCTAGAATATTTGTTTCAATTTTGCTGGTAGAAATGTAAGAACACAAAGTGTTTTGAACCAACCCACACATCCTGAAATTATTTTGCAGTGGGGAAGATGTATAGCCAATCTGTGATCCCAAGTTATCATACATTTTAATTTTTTTTGCTACTCTGTAAGTTCCAAGATTCATTATATTTATTTACATATATAAACTCTGTTTTTTAAATACAGAAAGCCCTTGTTACCCTCAGGCAATATCTTAAAGACAGAAATCTGATTCAGCTCCTGTTTTTAAGATAAAAATTACTTTACTGAGGTCAGTATAACTGTTTTAAATATGAGACAGTAAAAAATAAGAAATTGTAAACTTCAGTCTTTTTTCTTTTTATCAGCAGTGTGACATAAAATAGCAAGCATAATTAAAAAAAATAAATATTCCCTAAAATCATCCTGTATTTTCAGAGGCTAAGGAACTATTCTGCTATACTTGTTATTATATTCTGGCAAAGTGACATGGTGTGTGGCCAGCAAGTGTCCTTTCAAAGGTGCCATTGTCACAGCAAATTAATTCATAGCTCACACCCTGCAATGTCAGCGTCTATTGTTATCCTTTCTTCTCCCTCCCTGTCATTCAGATTAATAACATAAGTGGTGCTGTATGCTTACAGCCTTTTTCTCCTTGTCATTTGAGTCAGAATCGCCTTTGCACAAATAATTTTTCTTCAGCAACTTTAAATGCATTGCAATATATCCCTGTTAAGTTGGAAGTGCTACACAATAATTTCCCCTTAGACTACCCGTATTGAACTAATTTAGTAGACCTCTTTATGTTATTGGATTTTTTTATCATAAACACTTCATTTCAGATTGAATTTGAGGTCTTGCGTCCACTTTTTTTGCCATGGCCTGGAACCAAGATTATGATAACATTGTTATGACACCTTTTAAGATGGCATGTTTATTTGAAATATTAATTTGCTCATGGCACAACTCATTTGATTTCCTCTGAACTCATGTTTGTGAACTCTTTATATTTGTTCTCAGAAAACATTCACAGAATATGAATCTATCTATGCACAACATAGTATATGTCATCAGATAAATCAAGATGAACAAAGTTTGACTATGTAGATGTTTGTTTGATTCAACGGGAATTCTGATCTGTTGATGTGAAGAAAGTAAAGATCTTAAACATTTACTTTCTCTACTAGACAAGTAGATGGCACACAAGATAAAATTTATAGTAGATACAGTCTATAATTGCAAGTTCAGATGCCCAGACAAGTTTTTATACAGGAACAAAAACTACTTCCTCGAGAATGCTGTTTTGCTACAAGACCAACGTCTGAAGCCAGGGTTCTGTCACTAGGGTGAAGATCCATTCAAATGTTGCTATATCTGCAATAAACACACTTAGCTAGCTATTGTCAGAGCTCAGTCTAGGAAACTCTAAGGATATGTTGGGGCTCTTATAGTTGCCTCACACTCACATAAGAAGTGGTCTTATAAATGGAAATATAGACCTTTTCCATCATGTCTCAGCATGAAGTGGAGCCTGGGGAAGAATAAAGTTAAACTTTGTGTAGCATCATTTCCTAGGTAAGATCAATTCATAGTGGAAAGGGAGTCTGGTGAGCTATCCTTTGGTATGTTAGCCTTTATAAACTGGTGAAAATAGAGGCAAAGCTGTCAGAGGAATTTGAAAACCAGAGAGAATTAGTTCTGTAGTTTCATACAAGATGATCGCACATCCTATGTGGCCAGTCAATTCATGACAGACACAGGGTATAGCTGCTTTGTATGATAAGTTATGCTCTTCAGCTTTACAATTCGATATCTCATCTAATTGCATTCCTCACATTCATGTGAAGTTTTTTTGTTCTAATAAGAAGTTGAAAATTTGATTGTCTTGGGCATTTTGTCATGGTCCCTGATAGAAAGAGACAAGATATTTAATAGTTTAAATTGAGTGTCATAAACCTAGAAGCTCAAGAGTTCTGCTTCCCCTTCAGTGGGGGCACAAAGTAAAGATGGAAGAATCATCCCCAAATCCTCCTCTATGCAACCTGCTTGAGGCAGACTGATCTAGAGATTGTTTTGAATGAAAATGAGAATATCGTTACTCCTAGGTACGGTTTGGAAAAAAAAGGTTTTTATTGTAGATATGAGTAAGAGAACAGCTAGAAGCATTTGGAAGAGTCCAGAGCAACAGGGAGGGAAATTAGTGGAATAGAGAACCTTGGAGTCAGCCTACAGGCCAAGCAAACTCTTTAGTATGCTAAAAAGCACCATAGTTAGCCACCTGTCTTGAATTTCTTTGGGACCTGCTATGTCAATCTCTGTTCTTCATTCTCAAAAAAAAACATATTTCTCATTTTTGTGAGAAATATGAATTGCTTTCGATCATTAGAAAATAGCAGAGGTGTGAGCCTGTGGTTACCTTATAGAGAAATATATCTTATTTATCAGTTTGCTCTCATTTCACTTTCTAGTTTCCCCTCTCTACTAACTACAAAAAAATATTGCTGCTATGAATTAAACATAATAGTGAATTCTGCCAATAACCTGATTGAGCTGGAAGTGGGTAGAACCTTTCCCGGCCAAGCATTTGGATGAAAATGCCATGCTAACTGACCCTTGACTGAGGCCTTGCACAGGACTCACCTAAACTGCAACAGATTGCCGACCCGTTAGAACTGTTAGATAATGAATGTGTGCTGCATTAAGATTCTAAGTGTGTGCTGATTTCATATATGACAATCTAGAACTAATAAATTATGACATGAAGACTTGCAATTGTAGTAGAAAAAGGACAATTCAGAAAAGATAAGCTACATGAGGGCACCCAATAATAACAGCACAAAGATATATAATTATGCACTATCAAACACATGTCATTATGGAGTTCTTTTCCTACTCCTTCCTTCTCTCCAATTTTGTCAGGGCAAGTGAGGGGTCAAATACTTGGACAAGCTTGCAAAGAATACTCTGTGTATTCATACTCTGAATACACAGAAATGTAAAAACTTTGTTAACAAGATACTTATTTTTAACATGAGAGGTTTAAGTATTAAATTTGTATAATCTAAGTTAATTTAATATTACCTTTAATTAAGAATAAAATAAAAAATTAAATGACGGAATTGCCAAATCTCCTAGAATACACCTATGATTCTAGCATTCCAAAGTTGGAGCAGTAGTATCACAAGATTGAGTCTAGCCTGTATTAGACATTAAGAAGCTGTTTCAAAACAAACAATAAAATGTACAAAATCTATGTTAAAAAAGTATAAATGCATTAATAAATACCATACATTGAAACTATATTGCATCTACATTCAAACTCAAGAACAATTTCAGTGGAAAGAACCACACCTCTTTAACCAATAAATCATGAAATGGTTAAGGAAATGCATCTGTTGTTTTACAAAGATTTCTCAATTAGTACTTGGCAATGGATGGTATGTGATCACACATCACAATAGACTATCATTGTTTGGGTAGTACAGGACCATCTATTTCTCCAAAACCTCATGTAGTTCTGGATATTTCTACACACTAAAGGAATGATAATGGAGAAAAGATGAAGTTAATTCAAATATAACCTGTGTCAAAACTCATATTTATAAACATATGATAATATAATATAATTATTATAGAGCTTATAAACAAGGTAGAAATCCAATGATTATATTAAACTCCTTTTAAATTAAAATAACAAGAGAGTATATAGGTGCAATTCATGTGATATGATAAACAGAATCTAATTAAGAAGCTAAATGACATTAATTATACTTAATTATATTTACATTCTCTATGCTCAACAAATAGAATAATGTGGTACTTTACTAAGTAACATTATTTTGTAGAGCATCATTTTATTATTTACTGTGACATAATACAATTTTGTCTCCAAGCAAGATTTATTAATTTTTGGGTTTTCTGCTGTTAAGCATCTAAGATTTTCATTCTCAATTCATCTTTATACTGTATTATGGTTGGATGTAGTTTCATGAATGAGGAAAGTGTTCTAGAACACATATATTCAATACTAATTTTAACTGTTTTCTAATTAAAATTTTTGTCATTTAATAGTAGAATTATTTTGGGGATGAATTGCTTTATTGCCATACTTATGTAATCCTTGACTGTATGTCAAGAAAGACAACATATTGTAAAATCTAGTATTTCAAACACATTTGAATACATTATTTTTGATCACAGAATATTTACTACATGAAACTAGAGTAGGATACTACTATTCTGATGAGACTTTTCCAGATGTTTTTGGCAAATATATATATTTTAAAAATCAGTTGTAGAAAACACTTGGGATTTTTAAGATGTGCATCATGCTTTGTATGCATACCTCCACAGAAATAGATGACACAACTCAGCTGTCTTCATACTGATTCAAACTGTATGTGAAGCTAGGTGATGGCAGTGTGTGTGTGTGTGTGTGTGTGTGTGTGTGTGTGTGTGTGTGTGTGGTGTAGGGGGGGTAACAGAAAGAGAGAGAGAGAGAGAGAGAGAGAGAGAGAGAGAGAGAGAGAGAGAGAGAGAGAGAGAGAAAGGGATGCTACAATGTGGTCTATTAGTATTAAACATTCCATAATATTTTTCCTTTTCTTTTTAAGATATAAAGCTGATGGCCTGTTACTTATTGGCTAGCTCTTTTTTAAAGATAAAACCATTTCTACAAATCTAAATATTTCCATGTGGTCTTGGCTTACCAGAAAGAGGGTCCATAGTTGTGCTCTCTTGGTCCTCCATGTTGAATCTCCTCCTACCTCTCCCTCCTACCACTCCCTGCATTCTCCTTGTCTCCTAGTTCCATCTATCTTGCTTTCCTAATGGCCAACAGCATTTTATTCATGAACCAATACAATAAACATATTTACAGAATGACATCTCCCATCATCTCTTCTTTTCTGTACAAAATGAAACGAAGGGTTTTAACTTAGAGATAGCAAAATATATAACAAAACAGTTATCAAATAAGAACTACAGTTAACAAGGTCCAGTCCATCAACATTTAGTAAGATTTAAAGATCATATTGCATCATCTATCCTATCTTTGTGAATCTAAAGTCCATCATGTTTTTAAGACTATTTTACATATGAACAAACCAGCAAAGCATTGGGTGCTCACAATACATAGCTAAAGATTAATCAACTTATTTATGTTCATTACAATGTCCTAGCTCAGGTTAAAATTGAGACACATATATTTTTCATGTTTTTTATTATTTTAATCTTATTTTTCACTGTGTACTTGATCGATTAGTTACTTTAACTGACTGATCATTGAGCTCTATAAAGAGTGTTGACAGATTTCTGTTTCATTATGTTTAAATTGTAGTGTTTATTAGTTAACAAATAACTGAAGCAAGGAAACAAGCAGAAAAAGTTTTTCTTGTTCTTTTAAATAATCTTATAAATATATGAATATCTCTAGATTGGCTTGAATGAATGTATTCTATATCATGAAAGCTGGAGCTGGGCGACGGCTGCAAAATGAAGTAGGTTGGGCAGGGTGAGTCATTGCATGCTATTATAAATTTACCTTCTACTTATTGGCCACAATGATCTTGTACAAAATGGCAGAACAAAAGATTTTCAAGTCACAAGGTATTACTGGGAATTTAAATGTACCAAGTAGATGATATGGGTGGCATGGGAAGATCTATCAGTGTTGGTGTTATCCATTCTGTACAAAATTCCATTCCTGTGACAGTTTTCTAACATCTTCTGAAGTTGCTGTTAATTTTATTCGGCCCTGATGGTACTCTTTCACTGTTGGTAAGCAAATTAACTGAACAAAACTCAAGCGTATGGATTAGCTCAGCAGCGACCCCATGGTGCACTGTGCTGTTACATTTCCTATGGAAAGCAGTTTAAAGCAATACCCAGTGTCCTAGAAATCTGTAAAGGTACTGGCCAACTTCAGCAGTAAGCACATGTCTTCTGTAGCTAACAAAGAAGTGATGTAAAACCCACCATGAAATTCCCTTTTAGTACCACATGTCATCCAATTATTTAATGAATTTTACTTGTAAAACTTGCTACGGTTTCCTGGTTGGTTACCAAATTGGATGCGATTGTATTGTTTAATATCCTAACCTAATATTTGCTTGAAATAATTAAATGCATTGGAAATACATGAAAAAAGTTACTTAGGACTAAAAATTAAACAACTTCCGAAAGAAATACTCTGAATATTGAGTTAGTGGTTGTCTGTAACAGTTGACTTTGAATACTTTCTCAGCATGCTTGACTGTTACCTCAGCATAGCATTATGAGAAAAATAGATATGTTGCTCACTGAATTGGGTCACAGATGTCAATCACCCAGTTAGCATTCAAAGGAAATATTCTCATTGCTACCAGAGACTTGACAAATATCTAAGAAGGAAAGCAATTTTCAAGACATGTCTAAGAATTCTGTTTTTGTTTAATGAGTAGCAATAATTCTATATTATACATTAGTTTGCTAATTTCCATTTATTTTGACACTCATAGACAGTAAAATTCGCTATTCTAGAAAAGTGGTAGATTAGCCTAGGAGACTCGAGGCCAGCTAGCACTGTGAGTTCAATCCCCAGGTTAAATTTGATTCCTAGGAATGTAAGTAGTCAAATCTGGTGCATATACTCCCTAGTGGCACATGCAATAAAAGGTTCTAAAGAGAATCAACACATCTTTGCTCTTAACCTGAAAATCAGTTCTGTTAGATTGTCTGTGTGACAGTGATGAGTAAGACTAGACTAGTATAAAGCAGAATTCTAGATAACAAAAGACACAGTGAATCTTTTGAATCCTAGCTATTAACCTCATGATGTTTTCCAAAATCTACATACATTGAAATTTAGTAATTATAACTTTGACATGGGTAAGTAGTATATGTTTAAAAATATATCATTACTTCCTCATTCTGCATTTATAGATGTATATTGCATAATGCATGGAGAACATCAGAAGGGTGATGATTTAAAAAGTATAAGAGAAAAGATTAACTCTTACATGTTCTAATTGATCAATGTCCATCACTGTTATAATGGAACTAAATTTAAATGAAATTGAATTTCATTTGTTAAAAAAAAGGAAAATAAACCAGATAATTTCAGTATATAAATACTTGTTGCTATTTCATGAAAAAAAGAGATTTCTTTTTTTTTACATAATATAATTTATTTAGCTCCTTCTTAACTAGTGTATAAATAACATCTGATCTCACATTGTGATTTCAGGGAAATGGCTGCTTTAATTGGTTCTGGTGCCAGAAAATATGACTTTACCACTTAATTCCCTGATCCTCAGTTCAGCAATCTGTAGACCAGAATAAAAATAGTACCTACTAGTAGCATTGATGTGATGATTACATAAAATGGGAAAACACATGCAAGGTGCTGAGCTCAGAACTCACAAAAAGGCTCTATTAGACCTGCCCCCTACATGGACAATTGGCTTCTTCTTTACACTCACACAGTACCCATCATCTCCTTTTGCCTTATTTTTTCTTCACAGTACTGTCATTTTCTAAAAGCCTAAAGATGCTCATTTTAATTGGAGCCGTGTTTCATCTCCTCACAATACTATAAGACTAAGCAAGGTCTATAGGATAAAGTGTAATGCATTATGATTGATGCAGTGTCACTGTTGTCAAGCCTGGAGTGAGATATGAGATAGATAAGAAAGCATTCTTGTGATGTCATTCAAAATAATTCTGGATTTTAAAAAGTGGCAGATAATTTCTTGTTTTTGTTCTGATGGCAGTGTTGATCCGTGGAACAGATTAGAATACATAAATACAGATATTATAAAGCATTATGGTTGATACTGCTTCCAACTGAAAAAATTATGTAACTATGTAATTGGTTTTTATTGAAAAACTTTATGGATTTTAATAAGTGTAGGATACTTATAAACTTGCCTCTCTGCATGTGCACAGGGGATATTGTCAATAAAATCTTTAAGATTTAACCACAGTGATTAATATTATTATTATAAATATAATAAGGATATGAATAAAATTTGATTCACCTGTAATTTTTGGTGAAATAAGCATAATGGCTATTTCTGATATGTTTGAAATATTCCACAGAGAGAGTGTAAGGAGATAACATTACATATTACTATATTTGGAGAAAAATTATAAAAATAACAAGTGAAATATTTACACATATTCATTAATCTGTAGATAAGAAATTAGGTATAATCAAGTCTGGAGGATTAGCAAATACATGTTTTGAGATACTAATAAGGATGAGTGTTGAAATTTGGGACATAATAAGGATAAAGATGGTAAAAACAGAACAGAAATTGAAGAGGCAATTGACAGCATCAAGGTGGCATCATGGGCTTTTGAAGAAGTGCTAATCTTGACAAAATCTGGACCCCAAAGAATGAGATTATCATAGTTGAATCAGTGATAAAGCTTGTTTTAATTTGATGTCCAAAGTTATGTATTTAATAAATAATTAGGATGAATGGTCTAAGAAATTAAGAAACCTGCTTTTGGTATAAACTAATGAATTAACATCGAAACTATAAGAAAGAAATAGGTAACACCGCACCGAGTGGTTGATAAGAAAGCTCTGCAGGCAGAGACTGTTGCCTCGGAGCCTTACAACCTGAATTGGATCCCTAAGATCAGCTTTGTGGAAGGAAATAACACCGTCTAGGACGTTAACCTCTGACCTTCATACATGTGCCTTGCTGTGCATGTATGTGCTCAACAGTTAATATGTAAAAAAATGAAATAAAATAAAAATTTACCATGAAATATTCTACCAATTTAGGGAAACATAACTAATCCAGGTTTCTGTGAGTCATTCACGTATGCTTATAAGATTTCATTTTTTTACTGGACAAATGCATACGAGTTGCAAAAGGCTTGATGATTGTCAAAAGGATATTTTTGTTCATCAATGCTTAATTTTATAACAATTTTACTTAGTAAATTCAGAGTAAATATAATAATTCTCTTTTCCTTTTTCTGTTTTTTTTTTTTTTTTTTTTTTTTTGGTTGTAGATAAAATCCATGGCTTTGGCTACCCACACTAACATGATCACTTATGATCACTTTTTACAAAAGAAAGTTGAAACAGTATTTGATGATTTCATGTGCATTAAATACAATTTGATTATAATATTTGAGATGTACCTGATTAACTTCTGCTATGAATATAACATATTTTATCTATACTAGTGTGTTTTCTGGAAGTCTTTGAACTTGGTTTGAAGTAAATTGTCTATTAAGCCTCCTATGCATAGTAAACTCAAGTTTCTCCTGCCTCCTTTGCATCTATCTCTAGCAGCCTGTGTCCCTTACCTTTAACATTAACTGTTATATGATCCTTCAAAAATGAGTATATTAAATAGCATGACACATCAAGGTTGTTGATAATATTACCATCCACATATCAATATTGTTTTCACAGGAAAATTGTCTTACCTTTCCATAACAAGACAATAATTATATTTCACTTTCCCCTTTGTTCTTAAAATTTTCCGTTTTCTATTTTCTTTTCCTCCAAAATCAGATTAAGATACATAGGTAAATTAATAAAGGGGTTTTGTTGGTACTATCTATGGCTAGATCTAAATATGAATTTTATAATTTTATAATTATTTAAATTAGTCTCTGTGTAGCCTACTTACTACCAGTCCACTTACTTTTCAGATGTCTGTAATGAGGTACTTGATGTGATTTATTTGTGATCTGATGTATTTCATGTCAAATGACAAAAGCTGGAGTACTCCAGTTAAAGGGAACCTCAACTGACAAAATGTCTCCATCACATTTTCCTGTAGAAAAGTTTGTGGGAGTATTTTCTTGGTTGCTGGTTGTTGTGAGATGGTCCAGACTTTTGTGGATGCTGCCAAACTGAGTGGTTGTCAGGGACAATGTAAAATATCATACTGAGTGAGCCACAGAGAACTAGTCTTTAAACAGCATATATCCATGATGCCTGATTCTCTTCCTGCCACCAGTTTCTTACGTTGGAGTCCTGACTCCTTGATGACCATAAGCTAAGCTATCCTTGTTTTGATTTTGCTGCCTTTACCTTAGTGCTAGGAAGCAAACTACTGAAATGTTCCTGATGCACATGAACAACTCGACATGTAGAGTGCCTGTGATCCTCTGTGCAATCTGATGCCATTCATGTGTGCAGGGTTCACAATGTGTTCTTTTTCCCTTAGCTTGAGGTTACCCAAAAATATCTATATATGTGTCATCTTAAAGCCCATCATTTCTTCTTTTCATCATAATTCTGTTTTATTTTCATATTCAGTTAGTCTTCCTCATTTCCATACAACCTATTACATGTAGAAACTGTCTTTGAGTACAAGACTGTCTTGAAAATCACTCTGCCGTTCTTGCTTCAGCCTCACCAGTGGTAAGTTATAAGTCTACACTGACTACCAATATGAACTTTTACATTTGCAATGTATAAATTTTGTTTAAAATTCGCAAATAACCTTTTCTGGACCTTTACAAAATTAAGATCATAAAATAATTACAAAATAATTATGTTTTCTTTTATTAAAATTATTTTTATGTAATATGTTCTGATAACAGTTTTTCCTCTCATAAGAGCACATATTTGAGCTCACAGTTAAGAGGTGACAACCTTCCAAACCAAAAAAGACAGGGAGAATTTGGATTTTAAAAGCAGTAAGACTAGATATTGTTAAAGAGACAACTTTAAAGTGTTTTAATTTGTATTCCTGAGGGGCTTCTAAGTTCATAACATGTTTTATATTGTAATCTTGCTTAACAGTGATTTGTTGTGTGTCAGGTTGGCAAGAAGTCAGCTGTCCTGACAGTTATTTCAACCTGACATAAGCTAGAGTCATATAAGAGGAGGGAACCACAAATGAGCAAATGTCTCCATAAGATAGGTCTGCAGGCAATCGTTATCTCTTTCCCCTCCTCTGGGGGAACACGTATGTCTCTCTTAGGGTCCTCCTTGTTTCCTAGCTTTTCTTGTGGTGTGAATTGTAGGCTGGTGATCCTTTGCTCTATGTCTAAAATCCATATATGAGTGAGTACATACCATGTTTCATTTTGAGTCTGAGTTATCTCACTCAGGATGGTTGCTTCTAGTTCCACCAATTTGCCTGCAAATTTAAAGACTTTGTTGTTTTTCCTGCTTAGTACTACCACATGGTGTAAATGTACCACATTTTCTCCATCCATTCTTCAGTTGAGGGGCAGGCTCAACTGAAGAACTATTGCAAATAATGCTGCTATGAACATTCTTGAACAAATGTCCTTGTTGTAAGAATGTGTATTTTTTGAGTATATGCCTAAGAGTGGAATTGAGGCCCATTTCATGAGGAACTGCCATATACTGATTTCCAAATGGGCTGTATGAGTTTGCATTCTCACTAGCAATGAAGGAGTGTTCCCCTTTCTCCACATCCTCTCCAGCATACACTGTCTTTGGTGTTTTTCATTTAGTGAGGTATCGAAGTAACAAAAGGACAAACACATACATACTCACTCATATGTGGATTTTAGACAAAGAGCAAAGGATTACCAGCCTACAATTCACCATCAGAAAAGCTAGGAAACAAGGAGGACCCTAAGAGAGACAACATGTACCCCTGGAGAAGGGGAAAGAGACAAGATTTCCTAAGCAAATAGTGAGTATGGAGGGAGGAGAGAGGGAGTTAGGAGACAGAGAATTGGAGAAGAGAAGGGGAGAGGTGGGCATGGCATGAGGAAACAGGAAGATTGAGACAGGGAAAGAATAGAGGAGATCAAGAAAAGAGAACCATAACAGAGAGAGCCATTATTGAGTTAAAGAGAAATCTGGCACTAGGAAAATGTGCTGATATCTACAAGGATGAACCCAACTAACAATCTAAGGAATTAAATAAATGCCCTTCCCAAGAATGAGATTAATGACTGTGTTATGTGGCATCCTAGAGCCCTCATGTAGTATTCCCCAATGGAAAACAAATGCTTTGGATATAGATATGTTTAGTACTAGGAGCTCAAGTTATCTTCCACGTGTGTAGAAAAACTTGGTGACTTCTGTGATTTTAATGATCAGTCATTTTACTTGTGACTGTCTAAAAATAAAATATTAGAGAGAACAGCTGAATCAATTCATAATATGATGACCTATATTTGCTTTGTCATTTTCCAATTCTTCTCTGTAAAATATTCAATTTTATTTAATTTTCACCCAGAGCAAAAGAATATGAAATGAAACATTCTTCTATTTTTAAATTTAATTTAGAATATTTATGATTCCAGAGACTTCTGTATGCTGGATATCTAGTCACATTTCTTCCTCAGTGAATTATCTTACCCATTACAGTCTTTCCATTTTTCTAAATGTTGCAGCATTCTCTATAAGATAAATGATTCTCATATTTGGGGTCATTAGAAGTTGTCTCATATGATAATCACCATGTATATCTCCTGCCATAAACTATAAGAAAATCTTCACTAAAAACACACACACACACACATATATATACATAAATATGTATATACACATGAATACACATGTACATATATATTAATGTATACTCATATGTATACATATACATATACATATACATATACATATATCCTGAAGGCCAAGATTGAAGCTTTTCACTTCCAAGAACTAAACATTGCATGAAGGGAGAGATCTATAATTTTAAATGCCTCTGTTAAATTGAAAATAGATATTCTCATTTCAACAATGCTAGTTTTGTTCTTTGAAGTGTCACACAATAAATCTAAACTCATTTTCTTTATGAGTACTTTAATTATGTTAAGAAATAGCATGCTTCTCTATGCGGAACTCTGTTTTTCCCCATTATACATCATCAGCACTTTCAATATCTATTCATCTTTCTTGCTTTAGAGACATCTCATTATTCAGATTTCTTTTCTAAGAATCTTAATTTAAAAAGTTATTCTATCTCCAAGAAAATTTGAAGTTTTAAAAGTAAAGTAAATGTATGAGAATCTTTATGAATGCTAGAATAATGCTAGTTGTTCAACACATGGCATTTATTTTGGGCATGATCAATTTAAACACATTCATTAACAATGAGAAAATGACAGCATCAATTTCCAATCAAATAGAAAAATTCTGTCATACACAGGGAGAAAATGACAAAAATACATAACTATCAGTGCAAATTTTCTTTTTCCTATGCTATTAAGGATTTTGTAGAATGTGATTTATATAATCTTTGTCCGTAAGGAACAGGTAGATATTTAAAGTAGAAATTAAAAGTTCATTCAAATTACTATATATTTAAAATCTCTATTATTTATGACTAAAGTGTAGACAATTATATAATGTGCTCAGTAGTATTATTGTGAACCATATTCAATGTTTTTTTAAAACAACAAATTATTTTTGAATACATTCAATCATTATAATAATTGCTACCTAACAATAGTATAGCTGGAATTAATATTTATGTTGAAATTTTCAATATAGTACAATTTCACTAAATTATAATTTATGTAAGCTATAAAATAAGACTTCAGAAATCTATAAAATCAAATAGTCTACAACTGAATCTAACTGTTTTGTGAGAAGAAAAATTATTTGATGAGAACTAGGTCTAATACTAGTGGGTGTGTATTAGAATGTAACACTTTCTTACTGGCTCTCTGACCCTTGTGTGTTATAACTTTTCCTTCTGTTGGCTTGTCTTGTTGCATTTCAATCTGATAGCTTTGTTTCATCTTAGCATATTTTCTCTTGTGATATTTAAAAAAATGAATTAATGGATGGATGATTGAATATAAACCTATCCAGATGAGTAAATGTCAAAAGGAACTTTCATTTATACCTCTGGGAAAAGAGTCGGTTATCCACAATGGAGTGAGATTGGGGCTACCAATCACTCAAGTTCAGGTAGCATGTGCAGGAGTAGCTAACTGTCCAACAAAAAATGGACTCTATGGTTTCTATGTTCTTCTGGTGTGATATTATTTGGATACAGTTTGGTGTGTTTGGTTTTTTTTTTTTAATTGTTTGTTTTGATTTGATTTTATCCTGGGTTGTTTTGTTTTGGGGTGTGGTGGTATTTTATTTTCCAGGTTTTGTGTTTTGTTGAGTTTTGTTTTTATTTCTTTTTTGAGAAAGAACAAAAGTGTGGGTAGAAAGAAGGAGAGTTTCTGAACACACTTGGGGGATGGAAATAATGTGAACAAAATGTATTTAAATTTAAACATTGTTTTAGGCTTAAAACAGAAACAAACTAAGCAAAGAATGAAACAAGATAACAACAACAAAAAATATATTAGTTTCTGAAAACTTTTGTTACAGTGTTAATACTGCTGACTTTTGGACTATGGATAGGTCATGTGCTAAAGAATTAATGTTAAACTGGACAGACATGAACTTTAGGAAAACATAGCGTTTTAATTTCCTTTCCTGGTAATTTAATTTCCTTGTCTATTTAGTTGGTGTATCATGTCTGTCTATCAATCAATAAATCTATCTATCATCTATCCATCTTTCTATTATCTATCTATTTATCTTTCTATTTTCTATTATCATTTCACTACAATGCTGCATGCTTATTCATATTGGGTAAGCAATCAAGCACTGACCAATATTCCAATTTTCAAATTGTGTTCCATCTTTCTTACTTTGAGAAATTCATAGTATCTTAATTTTTCACATTGTCTTGGTTTAATTGATGAATTTATAATTGTTATATACACATATACATGTTAAATATCCACTTAAAAATTTCTAGTTTTTTCCAAAGTTTCACCTATATTTTTATCAAAAGTACTATGCTTGTATTTTTATTGTCTTTTTTTATACTGAATATATTATATAGTATAATTTAAATCTTTTAATACTTCCACAACTTGGTTTATATTCCAAGATGATGGCATCTGTCATTAAGTTTTAGTTGGAAACAGATGCCTTAGTATAAAAGCATGCACAATTATTATCAAAATTAGCAGTAGCAATCAGTTACCTTAAATTTCAACTCAAATTTCCCAATGTTTTGGTTCTATTCTCTAAGTAAAGTTGTATTTCTTCCTCATTTAGGCAACACTTAGTCACTGTAATAAATGTCAATAACGTTCTGTTCTAAAAGCAGAACACTTATCACTCCCAAACTTAAGAGCTGGAAAAAAGATCTGTGATACTTTCAAATCCAATTTTATTTTCTAACTAACTTGTCATGAAATATCAAGACCTCTGTCAACTTCATATTTGATAAAATACCATATTTTGTGACACATTTAATCCATGCGTCAGAACAATACATATTATGCAGTTATGTTGTTTGCTAGAATCCTTCATGAAAGTGGAAATTTATGAAACTCATTCTTGAGATAGTTATTTCGCTGTAATATTCGCTGTCTTAGGGTTTCTATTGCTGTGACATGACACCAGAGCAAATCTTATTAAAAAAAAAAAAAACAAAAACAAAAAAAAAACTTTTAATTGCCTTAGAGTTCGGAGTTTCACTCCATTATCACCACAGTGGAAAGCATGGTGGTGTGCAGGTAGACATGATGCTGGAGTAGTAGCTGAGAGTTTTACATCTGGATCCTTAGACAACAAGAAGGAAGAGTGAGCCATTGTGCCTAGGTTGAGCTTCTGAGACTTCAAAGCTACCCCCAGTGACACGCATACTCCACCAAGGCCTCACCTACTCAAACAATGACAACATTCATAATAGTACCTCTCCCAGTAAGCCTATGGGAGCCACTTTTACTCAAACCACCAAAGTCATACAAACTATTTCTGATTAATGGAATGCAAATTATACATATGTGGATATGTGATGCCTATAAAAAAATAAAAATAAATAAATAGACTTTCCATACTTAAAAATAGTAAAAGTGTTCAGGAACCTGATTTCCCATCTAATGTTAGGTAGTTTTCAAAATCTCCATGTTTAGAAATATTTTTCCTGTAACCATGAAAGAAACCAAGAGAAGTCAGTAAGCCTGACTGGGGTACAGTACTTTCTTATCTTGTCATTTGACTTCACTCCTAATTGCTCCTACTAAACAAAGATTAGTATAAGTCATTTTTTAAAAGCACTATAACTGATTCAGTTTACCAAATATTGGGGGTAAAGAAGTAATTTTACTGCTATTCAGTGTTGATCATAGTTCCTCGTCAGTAAAATAAATGATAAGGAGGAGGATATATAGAAAATGGATTGATAAAGGAGATATATAAGATGAATAAGGCATAGATGGATGCAGGTGATGGATAGGTATATGATAGATATAATTAAAAGTTAGAGAGATACAAGTGAGAGAAAGAATAAATAAATACCAGTAGGAAAACAAAAGTCAGAGTCATGATCTTGAGTATCTCTGAGTTTTCTAAATGTCAAAAATGATGCTATAAAAAGTTTATGTACACAAGGATGTGGGAAAACATTCTTTATATGTTGACGATAATAATAGAAAAAATGTGACAGACATTTTGACATGGAAGTTCCTCATATAGTGTATGTGACAGTAAACGCATACTTGGTAATTTATCTGCAGAAAGATCACTCTATTCAACAAATGATAGACTCCCATGCTCACACTGACATGAAAGACAATAGAAAAGACACATAAATAAACTTAGGGTCCATATATGTTCAAATTAGTTGATACTAGAAGGGTACACACATATTTTAAAATAATCAATTTCAAGCCAAATAACATATTTTATTATTTGTGACAAGGTCGGTGATTCTACAGGGAATAATGTTACATGAAATAAGCCAGGCATAGAGAAACAGATGCCATTTGTTATGGTTTATCATGGACTCTGAAAAGGCAAGACAACTAAAAGAAGGCAAGAGATTGATAATTACCGAAGCAAGAGCAAGGATGGATAGCATGTGTGGCTATGGTTAGATAGGAGGTATATGATCTGATGTGATAAAGAATGGGAATGAGTCAAAGTCTTGAGTCAGGCATTTAAAACTAGCTGAAAGAGAAAGATTTAAAGAAGCTACAAATTATTCAGCAAATGAAATGATGAATGTGACAAGTATTTTTACTTGATATTTGGCAATTTATATCTTAAGTGAAATATTTAAATTTCAAAATATATACAGACAAAATTTAAAAATATATATTTATGAGAAGAACAAATTGCAGTGACCTCTAGCATATAACCACACATATAATTTATTACTGGGTACTTAGATATTTTTTGGAAATGAAGTTATGAATTTCATGTTTGTAACAATAAACTTACGATAGTAACCTATATTCTTCTAGTTTTTGCTATTTGCACATTGAACTGATTGAAAGGAAAAGTGGATTCTGGAAGTCATTCTTCCACTTCTAGATTCTGTTAAAACAAGTATTTGGGAAATTTGAATCATACCTGCTTTGACATCTCTGCTGTCTAAATAAACATTACTTCTTTAATTTGAAGCATATTTCTCTCTCTTCACCAGGTATAATCCCATATAAGGAAACGGCTGAGAAGTTACTGTGAGCCATGGCCTGAGTGACTTTTCATACTCTAAATAGATGTAGAATTACTCTCCATTTGCCTGGCACTAATTGCTTTTCATATACTGAAATCTCTGAAAATAACTTCCATCATAAGTTTATGATAACAAACAGCTATTGAAAAAAAGTGTAAGTCAAAATTTAATGTAAGTCTGTGTGATGTATTAATTTTTTACACTTTTAGATTTTGATATTTATTTCAAAACTTATTTTATCTTACTTTATTTCTCAACTAAACAGTTTTTAACCGTGGCAAGAAAAAAAAAGTCTCTGAAATGGTTAATACTGATTATCAAGTTGCTAGAATTTGTAATGTCATTGTCACAAGCCTCTGATCACATCTGTGAGGAACTGTCTCTATTAAGGTAATTGGTAATGGAAAATTTACTGTAAGGAAAGAGAACCACACACTAAGCTGTGGTCCTGGACTGCATACAATGGTAAAAGCATGCTAGCCCCAGGGACCTGAGTTTATGCTTCCCTGAAGTGGATATCTCTACCGTCAGAACTTCTCCACTGTGACAGATAGTCCCTTCTAACTGAACCAAAACAAATGCTCTTTTAAATAGCATTTGCCAGGAATTCAATCATGACAATAAGAAAAACAACAAAGCCAATCTAAATGTTTTTGTTTTGTTCATGTTTTCTTACAGTTCTTGGCCACACCAGGGATAAGGGTGAACTTTCTGTCATGTACCAAACTTTGACCTAATTACCTCCAAATCAGATATGCTGTAATTGTTCTTCTTTTGCTGCAGCTATCGCCAATGAAACATGAACAGGAGACTCAACGTGCTCATGTGTTTATTGGTGGAGAGAAGAGAAAGGGGGTACCTTGTGGACAACCAAACACAGGAAAGAGAGAGGGGGGAGCTGTGGGGTACTTGCTTCAAAAGGGAAACTCATGCATGTGTAACTGAGTCCCTACACAGTCCCATAATGAATGACATAGAGATGACTTGTCCATGCGTGTCCCGCCCATAGTTAGGGTGCGGGGTGAGCAAAATGCCAGTTTCCAACAGTAACTCTAGATATAATTGAACTATTTTTCTCTGAGGATATACATCTTTGGTTGGAATGCTTTCGAGGTCCTGTTCTCAGATTTGTGAGACAAGGATATGTGCAAAAAGACCATGTTCCCATGCATTTTGTTTGAGAGTGGATAGTAGCTCAGCACAAACACTATGCTTCTGCGAGTTAATTCTTAACCATCTATAAGCAATATAACTCCTTTGCTCAGTTTGTGCTATTTTGTGTCACTGGAGTAGACATAAAAAGCTAATGGTGGATCACTGACTTGACTAGGGAGCATTCAGTTTACTTGAGTTATTGCCATTCAAAAATTCTTTGCCAAACTAATATGGCTGATCTTGTAGAAAGTCCCAGCAGACTTCTGGAACAGTGTGCATTAGTGACATGTTACAGCTTTTCCAAGACTGTTAGCAGTGCCCAATAATCGCTTTTAGGGAATAGATAATTTGCATGGTATTTACGCTTAATAAGACCACTAAAAATGGGACTGAAATATTAAGCTATTTCGTGCATAAAGGGAACTAAAAAAAATACTGTAGCAGAAAAAAAACCATCTAAATAGCAGTAATCATGTTTTAAGAATTCCTTGTGAAGAAGTAATGCAGACCATCCAGGTGAAACCTTGGTAAATTTGTCATTGAGATTTGTGCAAAAATATGCTGTTACATACTGAGCAGAGGAACTCGAGGCACGAGGACTGCATAAATCTCCTGGAAGAGTTGAAAGGCATTGCAAAGTAATGAGAAGCTGATCACACATTGCTCAGAATCATCATTAAGACATGAATATCAGTTTGTAAGAGATTTCTTATTTCTTAAGCAGAGGGTGCACACCTTAGATGTAGGTATGCATCTGTTGAAAAAAAGATGAAAAGATAATTTTAGAAATAAGAAAATGCTAGCCTAGGAATTTATAGAAAAGGGAGGAGGGACCCAAGGACTTGGGAAAGTGTTTTTGGGAAATAAGTGAACAGTCATTAGGAAATGCTACATCAACAACTAGTATCACAAAGCATTAAGGTACATGAAAAGAAATGTTACTGATATCAATAAGTACAAGATAATTTAGAACATTCAGATTAAAAAAGTAAAAGTTTCGTCCCCTGCTTTTCAGTTATCTACAAGTTTAATGTTTTGACATCTGACTAAATATCTGTAAACTGTTAAAAGTAGAAAAATATTCTGTTTCAAACAACTCCTTTATGGAGCTTTCTGTAACAGTCTTGAGAAATGAATGTACCAGTCTAATGTCATCCATGGTTTTGCTTTTAGTAGGTTAAGTTCACTGTGTCAAACTTCAGCCCACAAATATAAGAGCGAAACAACAGAAATAAGCAATTCATGTTTTAAAATTATTGGAGTTTGATACAATGCTCTGCCACCTGACTTGCCTACAAGAACACAAGCCTTCCCTGTATTCAACATATATGCCTATGTACTCTCCTTCCCTACAGCCATGTGTGTGCTGTCCACAGTTCCACGAAACCCGGGAGACTGTTGGAAAGTCTCTCAATGGATAAGATGGGCACACTTAACTACTGAAATGTACAGGAGCTTTATGACACCAAGATCTGTTTGTTTCTCAGTGATGAAGCACGTGGGTTTTTACAGTTATCTGAGTTTACCAATAATTTTTATGATATTCTGTCCTCTAGGGGGTGACCATATCAATGGTAATATGGTGAACTTAATGCACTTTCTAGGATATGTATATATTTTCTCTCTTACAATCAAATTTTAAGAAACACAATGTTTACTAATTTAATCAGCCTTTTTCATTAAAGAAAGTGAATACCTTATTTGATGAACACACACACACACACACACACACACACACATATATTCAATGAAGTGGTAATCGATGACAAAAGCATTATCTAATTACCTCAATTTTACTTAAAAGTGCGGACACATCCCCCATGGAGGGACACCCCCTTGACCTAGAGACAGGAGAGAAGTCCTAGTCCCCACTTCAAATGACTTGACAGATTTACATGACCCAACCTGGATATCATAGCCCTACAAGTGGAAAGGGGGTGGGGGGATGGGAAGGGAGAGTGGCCAGGGTGCATGTCACAGGGGAAAGACTGTAAGAGGGAGGGAGAGAGGGAGGGAGGGAGGGCTCTCTCTGACTTGTGGGTAACTTTTATACCCACAGAACTTAGCTCTTTTCATTGTCACCAAATGCCAAGACATCATGCTTGAACATCTCACATGGCATGTGATTTGGGATAAATTAGAATGGAAGTGTTAATAGACTTTGATAGCTTACAGTGAATCAAGCATTGATGTTTTAAGAGCCTACATCTGTGTGTGTGTGTGTGTGTGTGTGTGTATGTGTGTGTGTGTGAGGGTGTGTGTGTATGTAATTGAATATCAAGTTCTGACAGTCAGCATAATGACAAATATGAGATATTTACATAAAAATGGAATTGCTATCTTAATACTTATGTGAGAGCAAATAGGATAAATATTTATTGAATATTGTTTAATATCATCATCTGGATATATATGTATTTATAATCTAAGTGATCTTTCTTTAGGTTTAAGAATTTGCTGTCTTTGGAAGTAATGTCGGTTCCAAATTTTGATGTATCACAAAGAAAGTAAACTCAGTAAGAATTTTACATTTCAATTTGACTAGTAACCATATTCTGAGGATTTTTTTTCCAGCTATCTTATTTTAAAAAGAGTCATACAATGGCTTATTATATTTAATGCCACCTCATTTCCTTAATTTTAATGTAAGTATAAAGTTATAAAAATGTTTCAAAAAGTGCATTCAATTGCCTGAATAATTTCTGCTATATCATAAAGTGTTAGTGGTACACTTAGCAGTATACTTCCTTTATAATCACGATTAAAATGAGATAATGCTAATCCAATAATCAGTTTTACTCCAGAATTACATAAAGCCATGACCATTATATAAGTATAAGATGATGTGATAAAAGTATTACTCCTTTACTATTTCTTATTGGTTTGAATTTTTCTGTACGTAAACTCATCTAGGGTTTTTCCTATTTATCACTTTTCTATAAATTCACACATTTCCATTTTGACGTCTTTTGCTATTTATAGCTTGACATTTAACAATTAATCCATCTTTGTATAGGCTTCACTTACACAGGCCAAAATTCCCAATTTTCCCAACCAAATTTTTTAAATATAACATGAGGAAATTATTTTGACCCTATAAAATAATGCTTACTACAACAGTATAAGAAAAATTTGGGAAATTATATATTTCTATATGTCTATATATATATATATGCATTACACAGCTATATAATCACACATAAATAAATGTATTCTTATATAAATATGCATAAATGTTAATTATATGCTACATATTGTATTCACACATATTAAAAATGCACTTTGCATTGAATATATTACATGTTAAGTAAATGCAATGATACATGTTGGAATTAGAGTTTGCTACACTGTACCTTTGTCAGCTTACATAATATTGAGACTAGTTCTGCTGATGGCAACCAATTCATATCTCCTATGAGACTGTAACAACACACATATATCATTTAATCTTTTAAGTTCCTCTTCAAACAAACTTATAAATATCATTTCATAATAAAATTTCAGAGAGGACCATTGATGCTCTGTGCCTCAGAGCTATTAAATCCTAAAGTGGTTTAGAAAAGTCTATATATTTCCCTCTTGTATTTTGTAAGACAGATGTTTAAGACTACAAGTTGGAAGCCAAGTCTCATATAATTCAGATTCAACTAAATGGGCTGCAAAAGTAAATGCATGGGCTTGACGGCCTTGAACCTGTTGCTCCAGCTGGTATGACTCCTGTGATTCCAGTGCTCAGCCGTTGTTGATATGCCCTAGTCCTCTTCCTCAGGTCTGCACTGTTGACAAATTTCTCTGTTGAAGACATGAATGGTTCTGCATGTGCACAGAGAATTGCATTCTCTTTTGTAAGGGCATTAGTTTTCCACAAACCTTTACAAATGTCTGTATTAATTTCACCATATTAGATAGTGGATACTGTCTCGAGCAGAAGCACAAAACTTACTACACAAATATGCCCACTACTACTTTTTTTATATATAGGGATACTTTACAATCTTGAACTTACTAGAATACCAAACTAAAATCTACTCAGCCTAATACAGAAGTAAGCATTTTCATTTATTACAAATATTCATGATTTTCAGTAGCCTTATACAAATACAACATGTTGCTTGGGCATATTCTTTGTTCTGTTCAGAATATTTTGTTCTGTACAGAATATTTCATCCTGACTTTTAAAAATATGATAATTAATATAATTGTAGGAACTTTGTTAATGTAGAACCTTTTAACTTCCACACTCAGTTTTGAAGATACTGAAGTTAAAGGCTTCCATTCTCTGCTTTCTATATTTTTCTCAACCCCCCAGCTTTTGTTTCCTGCTTCTGTTACTCTTGTTGGCCTTCCATTTATATGACAACATACATGACTATCTTTACTTTTAAACTCATTTAAATGAAAGGATTAATGTAAGGCTTTCCAGTTATCCTGAGGACTAAACCACTGTCTCACAGGTTCTTAGTAAGCACTGTATCATGGAACTACACTATTATCCCTAAGGGATTTTAGAATAAATCAAGTAGTTGAAAAGGTTGTTCTGGGGAACTATGTCAGGAAAAGATGAATTCTAATAAATAATTAAATAGGATGAACTGAAAGAATTTAGCTTATAACAATTACTGTGATTTCTGTGATTGGTTAAACATGCATATAAAAATGTTTAGGTATCTCCTACACATGCCAGTTTAATAAAATATAAACGGAGTTCCACAGAAGCTTTAAGGCCTGCTCTACTCAAATTGAAAGAATGAAAAGAAACAAACTTTATACTCCACATTGGTAATTTTACAGCTGCATATGTGTAGTGTGTGTGTGTGTGTGTGTGTGTGTGTGTGTGTGTGTGTGTGTATGTATGTGTAAAAGTAATTCATTATAGAATTGATATGTAGATTGTTCCCCCATGGGTATTTGTAAGCCTGTCAGTGTTAAGTTCAAACATTAGATGAATCTGAAATCAGAATGATCAAATGTCCCAAATAAAATATCACTATCAAAAGTTAGTTTCCTCACTAAAGCAGCCTGACTTCTATGAAGTAGCAGAGCTTAAATAAAATATCAGAATTTTCCACAAGAAATATCTGATAAGGATTTGTACTAATGGCTTCATAGCTTCCCTGTTAAGGATATGTATGTATAGCTGTATGGCTTCCTTGCTACGAATATGAATGGATAGCTGCATAAATTCCATTATTGATGAATGAGAGATTTTACATTGTTTTTGTTGTTGTTGTTCTCCTTCAAATCTCAGTTTTTATTGTAGACATTTGCAGTTTCTTTGGTCATCATTTAGTGAAGATTTTGCTTAAAAGGGTTTAATTGCGCATTTCCGTGTCAAAGCTGTGGTTAAGCAATGGCTAATTTTAACATTAGTTTGAACTCAAGTTGAGAGTACTAAAGGCCAACTGAAGTCTAAAGTCTAGGTCTGTTTTGTTCAGTAGCTCCAGCGAGAAACATCATGAAGGCTACGTGTGACTAACAATTGCAGCTCATATCTAGCTGGCATAGATTTGGAGGGAGCCTGTTTGTGATCTACAAGGTATTAGACAGCCTTGTGTTACTGCTGGTCTGGAAACATGTCCAAACTACTCAACACAGTTGAGACAAGCATCTACTTGTTATTACTTCCACAGTTGGAATCATTTGCTCTTTTTAATTGATGTTACCCAAGTATACCTTTGAGTATTTATTGGTAGTTATTACTAAGTCAGACTTGTATCCTTAATTTGAATATCACAAAGTCTTTTCAAAGCTTAACTATCAACCTAGACTCTGCTCTAATCTTGGTATTTAATGGTCAGAAGCAAGTAGTCTATGGAAAGAGAAGTACTGAGTGGTTACCAAGGCCTTGTCTGTGGTAGCCTCATCACATCTCCCAATGTTCAAACTCACTACTTCATTGCAAAAAATTTCTGTCACCACACTTGTCCCTGAAATCCACTGTAAGCACTTATATTGTCAAAAGTGATGTTTTAATCTCACCTGGCATGTGCTGCCAATCTTATCCAGGTTTTTTTCTTCCACTTCTCACTGTAACTTTTTGAAATTGGGATCAAAGCAACCTGGTGTAGATTACCTATAGATGACAATTGGGTGTTCTTAGTAGTTCCAGCTATAAAAATAGGCAGAAACCTGGCATGGTAACTCTTAAATTACTGTGTTGGTATATTAAGTATGACCATTCATGTATGTTTGTATGGTATTAATCAACAGCAGTAGAAACATCTAACTCCTTTGATACCAAGCCCTTAAATCTGTCTGTTCCTCTCCTTTTGATAAGCAATAGGACCCTACAAAGGGCCAATATAAATGGCTATTTTGTGAAAAAATGTCTGTAGAGTTAGTGGTTAATGCTCAAGTTTGTCAAATAGCCCTTCCAAACTCACACTTGTAAAAAGTACCCAAAATAAATGGATCTACCTAAACCAAATAAAGTGTAAGTGTGAAAGCTCCATGTTATGTGCTAAAATGCCATAATGAAATTCATTATTGTGTATAATTAACATACATGAATAAAAATTAATAAATCCTTAAAAGAAATTGAAGGAGATGTTATTTACAGACAGTGGGGTGTTTTGAATTATACAAGTGTCAAAATGAATAAATGTGATGCATACAGTGTATTCTGAGAAGCCACTAAATGTAGGTCCCAATTATTTTTCAAATAATTCAAAGACACTCAAAGTCTATAAACAAACAAATAAACAAAGTAAGTGTAAAAGATCCCATGTTATATACTGAGATGCCATAAGGAAGTGGGGTATTCCTAAAAGCATATTTTACTTTACTTATCTACAGACTAAAGTGGTAGTTCCTTTCTGTTTTACTAGGTTGACTTGGGAACATATTAAGGCCAATAATTTGGACAAAGATTCACTGCACAAATAGCACAACATATAATTTTATGTTTTCAATTTAACAGCAGCACCTAAAATTAGATCGACCCCTATTCCCAATTCTATAAAAACACACACTCTCATGCTTATACCCACAGAGACACAATACTCCTGTGAATAGTTAAAACATTGAAAGTGAAATGCCCTAAAATAACTTGCAAGGTCTTTTCAATATTCAAATTAGATTTTAAAGCATCAAAGAAGAAGAGATACACAGAAAAGGATATGTAAACTTTGCCATAACTGTATAGTGAATGATTTATGAAGAAAGCCAGAAGAGTGAATAGAAGTAGCAAAATCTATATAGTTATACCTAAAATGATATGTATAACAGACATGAGCTAGGGAGATAATGACTACAAGACTGCTAGATAAAGAAAAATAGATGATAGGCAGGTAACATTTGATAGATAATGAACAATATATGGTAAAGCATGAACAGAACGTACATGATAGAAAGCAGGTAAGTGAAAGATAAGCAGGTTGACAGATGATAGCTAATGGATAAAGCTGTCAGTAGCATGTGGTATATCACCATAGTTACAAAAGAAGGTATCATTTCCTTTTGTAAAGAAGTTATAAATATCATAGTCTTGTAAGCCTATTAGTTAACATATTTCCATTTGTAATTTCTTCTTTATCAATTTATGTGCATTTCCAAAGTTTTAATCTCACATGAGTTCACAGAAATATCTTTCTATCTTGCTTTTGGTCCTTTTCAATTCCATGAAGTACCTTTTATTCTTCAAACAGCATGCTTAATCATTACAAATTTCACTACAATGATCGCTTCAATTTCCACATCTACTCAGAGTCATGCCTTCTTCAACAGTTCCCCATGTGATCATGAATCCTTTACTAATTATCCAAATATAAGATAATCACTAAGTGCACTTTTAATAAAGATTTTCTTAAGTACTATGATAATGATGAGATGTATAGTCAAGATCATTGTTTTCTTCAATTCTATATACATAGGAATCACCAGGAGAGCTAGTTAAAGCAAAGCTTCCTAGACCCAATGGCCCACAGCTTTAACTCAACTGTGCTATTACACTTCTAATAAGCTCCCAGATGATGTTTTTAAATAGCAAACCCTTCTCCATATGTTCAGAAGAGGGATGCAAGTCAGTATTTTGCATATGATTCTCTTATTACGTAAAATTTACTGACATTATACTGCAAAGTACCCAATGATTCTAAGTTGAAAGGTGACATTTTTGAACCCATAGTATCCTGGAAAAATAAATATCCAACCCTGTTTCTGAGAGCCATTGGTATCTTGTATGATTACACACACACACACACACACACACACACACACACACGTATGTACATATATACACATATATACACGTGTGTGTGATATATATGTATGTGTGTATATAAATATATATGTATAGATTATAAGTCTTAAATAAAAATGTATAGTCTTACTCAATTTTGCATGGTATTTACTTAAATATGCAGTGTTTAATTTTCCGTTTATACTGTAATAAGTTGAGATAATTTTGGGTAAAACCAGCACTAAATTTTTAGAATTTTTCAAAGTCCTGTGCCTGTAATGAAATATTAAATTTGTACTAATACTCTTCACAATTGGAAAATAAATTTTCACTTATTTAGGTTCTTGGTGCTAATTAGGTAAGATGGTTCTACAGAATATATAATCTGCTCACTAACACCTGTGGACTGATGATGTCTGCATTGAATTTAGGCTACCAAATAATACTTTCTGGAATTTCTGGTAAAATGGTGTGCATAGTGCAGCTATTGTTTCACACTCCCAAATTATGAGTGCTGCTGCCTTTATAACACCACAAATTACTAATCCCCAAAGCAAGTCCTTTATGGAAAAGTGGTTGGAAGGAGAAAGTAAGCAACATTTTAGAAGGGACATTTGATACGGTTGGTGAGGACTTGCATACCAATGAGAAAAGCACTGATAGTAGAAAAACTGCATATAGTAACAAAATGCTTTATTGAAATACGTAAGATGATTAATAGGAAATATAGACTATAAGTGAGCAGGTATTCTACTAGGCTATTCTCTGATGGGAGATGTCTTTCTGTAAATATGTTTCTCTTATTGGTTAATGAATAAAGTGCTGTTGGCAAATAGGAAAGCAAAATAGGCAGGGCTGGGAGACAAGGAGAATTCTGGGAAATGTAGTAGTGATGAGAGTCAAGATGTATGGACTTGAGAAGAAGGTCCAGATCCTCTCTCCGGTAAGATAAGATCACGTGGAAATACTTAGATTAATCGAAATTGGTTAATATTTAAGACAGGGCTAGCCAATAAGAAATGCTAGTAACAGGCCAACAGCTTTATATCTTGTATTAGATATTGTATTGAGTCTGTGTGATACTTTGGGCTGAAGCAACTGTGGGTGCAGGCTGGTGGGAAAACTGCTCATAACACTTCTAAAAAGACAACTGAGTTTCTTTTGTGTAGTAGTGACATAAGCATCTGGAAAAACACATAAAAAGAGTGGTTCCTGAAGACTCAGTTCATGATTATGGCTCCCTGCATTTCAGGTACGGAGTGATGTTTAAGATAGTTTGTAGGAATGTGACTAAAAGAGAACTCTTCCCTTCATGGCTGACAAGAAAGAAGAACCCAGGGTGGGACCAGGTATCTTAAGAACATCCTCCAGCTTGAACTCTTAAAGCATCCAGAACTTCCCCATATAGTGCACCATATAGTCAACACACTCAAAGGTTTGAGAAGTACCTCATACCTAAAATATAATGAGCTTATCAGGCTGTGTCCAACAATTAAACATCACTTTTGGAAAAAAAAAATGTTCTTAGAAATCTTGACAAGGAGTAAATAGCACTTAGACAAATGCTATAATCAGAAAATAAAGATTTAGCCTAAAGACAAATAAGTTGAGAATGGCCCACAGTCCTGAGTTGAATGTAGAAATTCAAGACTGTTCCTGAATCACAGGCCATCTCAGTGACATGACTGTAGGTGTGAAGACCAGCCATTCCAAGCAATAAACCTTCGGAGAGAGAGTCTCAAACAGTTCATGTCCTCATAGATTTTTCAGGGGTTCCAAGATATAAAAGAGCTTTTAAAAAATCAATTGTGTTTGATTTTGTCTTGTAGAGTACATTGTAATTTGAAATAAGAGGCTGCCAGACTTTTAAAGAAATTATATTAAATTGCTTGGAAAAAAATGTCAAAACCTGTTTTTGTTTTTTGTTTTTTTGTTTTTTTTTTTCTTTTAAGAGGTCTTTGTACTATCCCAAGGTGCAGATGAGATGGTAAGTTGCACGCTGGGCCAGAAAATGCCTTGTTAGGAAAGTAGGGAGGATTTAGAGTATGAATGAAGAAAGACACAAGTAACTGGGCCAGATGCACACCAAATCTTCCTTGCACAATGACAGAACTGTCACCATGTACAGGGCAGGGGTGCCAAGCAGCCAGGAGCAGAGGGCACTGCTGAGTGTCCTTCTCCTTCCTGGACACAGTGGCATTCTTGACTGCAACTGGATGCTTTGTTTTCAAAACTCACAATATACAATGTTTCTCCTATGATTGCTGTTTGTTGTTATCATGTGTCTTTTCAAAGTGTGTCTTTCCTGAGTGGTTCACTTGTCCACAATTTCAATATATTTGTGTTTCTATTATCAGAACATAAATATTTTTAAACCTGTAATTTGTATAAGCGTCTCAGTAAGAGTCAACATGTTTGCAATTGTTCATATGGGGCGGCATAGGCTCTATCTGCAAGTTTGCTCAATTATTTGAAAATACAGATTTTCTGTACTATAATTTTATGACTTAATCTAGAATTAGAGAAATTTACTTAAATGTATAGGTTTGACCCTTATTTTTATACTTGATTAATATTTATTTTTAAAACTGATACCTCATTTGCAAATATCAAAATCAAGTTTACTTACAAAAAAATTCATGACATCTCAACATAATTTAAGTTTTCTATATAGACAGTTTGAGCACCTTCAGAAACATGAGGATTACACTTCCAGTAGCAACCAGTACTTTGTACATTTGTACAAAGATAATTTTCAGAAACATAATTATATTATTTTTATTATATACACATAAAAGCTATTATTTATTACATTTGAAGCATCTATTTCTATCCATATATTTAAGAATGTATTCCTCATCTAAGGTGGATGAACATAGAATTACCTAAGTAGATATTATAATTTATCAGATAGTATCACTACAAGAATCTAAAATCATGTTAATGAGAGCATCATCTTGTCCTATCTAATCCTGTGAGCAACTGATCTTCAGTCTGAGAGACACTGACACACAGAATACAAAAACACACAAACACAGACACACACACACACAAACACACAAGCACACATGCCACCATGACAGGCACAGACACACACAGGTGCAAATGACTCCTAACATCGGATTTCACAAAGGCATTATGAACTTTACAAGCATTACTGGTAAATTGCTATGATATGTCCACTCATTAATATGCATAATTACTGTATTAAAAGTAGAAATGAATGATGCAAAACATTTTGTTCACTAAAACGTGTCAAAATAAGGCTGGACAATAATGTCACACTCCTTTAACCCCAGCATTTAGGAGATAGAGGCAGAAAAATCTCTATGAGTTAGAGGTAAACCTGGATTACAGAGGTCCAGGACAAGCTCCAAAGCTATGCAGAGAACCCCGGTCTTTGAAACAAAACAACAACAAAAATCTGACAGAATTAAACCCAATCCATACTAACACAAAATATTTTTAGTAAAAAAAACAACTGCATATTTCAAAACCAAAAGTTAAGCAGATGATTAAAACTTCTTTTGGTTATTTACAGTTTGCTTAAACATGTATTAATGTTGATTATGTCTCTATACATCTACTGTATATAGACAAGCATCAGTTCTACTTGGTATATGTGAGAAAAATTGCCTCCCAAATAGGCCTGGTGATACGGCTCAGCAATTATGAACACAGGCTGCTCTTCCAGAAGACCAGGGTTTGATTGCCAGCACCCACCTGGCAGATCAGTAGTTCTGTAACTCCAGCTACAGGGGATGCAATTTCTTGTCTGGCCTCCCAGAGCACCAACCTCATGCATGGTGCACAGACACATATAAAGGCACCAGTCTCACACATGGCACACTGACACAATTACAAGTGGAGCATTCATATGCAAATTAAAGAAAGCAAAATAAATTAAATAAAAATGCCTAATTATCTATGAAACAGCACTTTTCATGTTTCATGCCATCCTTATCACAATACTAAGGAATGTAAGAACCTTTTCAAAATCCAGACTGGTGATAGTTGTATCAAGAGACAAGGAAATTCTTCAATTTATGATTACTCAAAGACTGGGATACAACTGATGTATGAAATAATGGTCTACATTACCTATTTTTAAGGACATGAAAATCAAAACCATAATGAAATATAATATTTATCCTGTATGGTTAATACCATAGAATGATTGCTCAGAAAATCAACATCTTCCCTTGTTTGGGATATTTTTATTTATTATTTTCTTCTTTCTTTTTCTTCTTTCCTTCCTTCCTTCTGCTTTCAACACACACATGGCATGATTATTAAATGAGAAAGAACAGACAGCATCTTCAGTGTATGTCACTAGGAAAATGGAAATTCCCATCACTAAATAAAAATAAAAACCTACACTCTTACGTCACACCTGGAATGGGTTATGAATGCCTTGATTGCCAGGAAAATCAGGTTGCCTGATGAAATTATAGAGGAAGTTGCTACAAGACAACTCACATGAATGATATTTGGGGATTGAACACTGGAATATAATCAAACAACAAAAGCAACCCACACAAATAACCAATCAGAATGATTCATGATAGCAAAGAAATAAAGTGAAGAAATCATATACAGAACAGAAATGTATTAGTTATGAATTGGATAAATTTCAATCAACACATTACTACAAATACAAACTGATGAAAAACATGTACTCTGATTTTTCAAACAGCAGTAACAAATGATAAACAAATAAATGAAATTATGCTTAACATTACTGATTTTATCTAAATGCAAATCAAAACCATAAGGAAACATCACATCATTCCTTAATAGAAATGGACAATATGAAAAAGATAAATGATTGTAATTATCACAGGATATGGAGAACAGAGACATGTACATCGTGGTAGTGGAAAGAGACATAATACATCTTTTTAAGAAAAACACTGTGATATTTTGCCAAAAATATAAAAAATGAACTAGTACTTTCAGTAATGAATTCTACTCTATATTAAAAGAAAATTAATTCCAAATTTTGAAAGTCAACTAAAAATAAAATATACAAAATTACATAAACAAAGCAATTTTATAGCATATGGGTTTTCTTCAAATTCACACTAGAAAGAGACATGATCAGAAAAGAATACTCTGTGTCATAATCATGGTGCACACATGATTATGTACAAAATTGAGCCATAAAAATCCAACACAACATTATAGGATCAGATGTCATGATTCATTGTAGTACATCTTTGTCATCCAAGTATGCAAATGTATGTCAGTGTGTCCAAACTGGTTAACGGAGACTCAGCATGGCCACTCACAGAATGGGATCCCAGCACTGGGGAGGAAGAAGCCAAGAAGATCTTCCTGCGATCAAAGACAGCCAGAGCTACATAGTGAGAGTCTGCCTCAAAACTTGAAAAAATAAATAAAATGAAGAATAAATATTATAAATGCATTTCAGATGATAAAAAATTTTTGGATAAATCAGTAAGCTTTAGTGATGGAAGAATAAACAAAGTCGGAATGGAACACATTTTTTGGACATGGAGCATGTGTGAAATGCTACTAGCAGTCACCGAGGAAAGCTTGAAGGTTCATCAACTCTATTTCACAGCAATACAATTCTTTCCAGCACACTACAAAAGAAAAAAGTAAGTAAAACAGGAAATCTGAAGAACAAAATAGCTGTTTGGAAAATGATCTTACTCGAGATAAACCTGAGTCACATATAGAATATTATTAGAACTAATAAAGTCAATAAATTTGCAGGATAAAAATCCTAATATACAAAATAAATTATATTTCTAAGTAACATAATAACAAAAGTTAACTGAAAAAGGGTAGCATGCACCATAGGATCAAAAATAAACAGGAGTTAGATACGTTGCCTGAAAGTTTTCAATAAAAAACAAAGGAAGAGAAAAGATTAAGAATAAATTAAATTAAGTAATTAAAAATATTTAACCCTGGAAGTTAACAGTTGAAAAACAAAGAAGAGAAAAGAATGCGAAAATATAGATAATGGTGGATTAGAAGACTTATATCTGCTAAATGTACATACCAAGGACCATCTTAATATTTAGTGCAAATCCCACTTAAAAGGATTTTATGGAAATAGAAATTAAAAATCACCTAAAATTCACACAATAGACCTTAGACATTCAAAACAATTTTAAAATTATAATCAAAATTGGGACTGTCCTCTGGATTAAAAAAAAATTGGTACTGTCACAATTACCCATCCCAAAACATATTCCTAAACTACAAAACAGTTTGAATTTGGCCTAAAGAAAATATATATGCCACTGAGACAGAACATAGTGTTCAGAAATCAACCCATGCATATATAATCAACACTGGTAAGACTGCCAAAAATGCAGTGAGAAGTGCATTGTCAACAGGGTTTGAGAAAGCCTGGTGTGCATGACATATAAAATAGACACACTGAACCATTGCCTTGTGCTGTGATTTTAATTCAACTCAAATTAAAGACAAAAGTTTAAGACCAACCCTTTAAATCCCCTAAAAAGAATCAGCAAAGCCTTCATGCATTGGTCTTGGAAATGATGTCTTGGATATGACACAAAACTCACAGGGGAAAAAAAATGAAAATTAAAGAGAGTATATTAATGATTATTCACAACAAAGATAGCAACTGGCAAACATAACAGTATGTGGAGCAAGAAAAAATATTTTTGTATTTTACTCTTCTGAGGTGTTACAGTCTTATAAATTTATAGATAGATATGTTGTCATATATATTCTATAACTTGTTTTTCGTTGTTACTAATGATAACCTAATAGAGAGGGAATTTGAATAATTTTTTCAACAAATCTCACAAATGGACCACAGATTCAATGAAGGGTGTTTACAGTTAATAATACTGAATTTTGTACTTACATTTCCTATATCATGGATACTAGAATGTGAAAGATAATTCTTAAAATAGAAAACATATAATTTTTTATAAACATGGTTATATTTTTTAAATTGAAATATAGTTCCATTATTTCCGTGTTCCCTTTCCTCCCTCCAACTTTCCCACACATTGTATGCTTTCGTGTCTTTAGTAGTTGTTACTCATGCACATACAAATACATACATAAATTCACGTATATGTATGCATAGATATTCCTAAATATATAAATGCAATGCACTGAGTCTGTATACACTTACTTGTATGTATCTGTTTTCAGATCTGACCGCTCAGTATCAGATACCTTATTTAGGAGTTGTTCCCTTGCCAATACTACTTCTACTCTGAGCAGTGTAGTTGTCTTCCTCTCTTTGTGTAGTGTTGAGATTGATGACCATTCATTGTAGGCATCTTTATTTGGACCATCCTTGTCTAGCTAGCTCTTATTTAATCCACTACATTCATAAGACTTTATGACTGTAGCTTTTCTGATATCTGGGATATGAAATCTCACAACTAACTTCTTATTAGCCTGGCTGTTTGAATGTCTGTACCTCATTTCCCACTATGATTCTTGAGCATGGGTTCAGAGGCCATGTTTTAGATGTATCAATATGCACTGGGTATTTAGGGATGCTTCTCTACATTTTGATTGGTTACAGTTTTCTTTAATGGTCTTAGTTATGTTGGAAAGTTGTGTTTCTTTAATGATGGGTTAGACTTATCTGTGGTTATGAGGTTAAATACAGGCATGGCATAATATAGCTGATGATGCTGTGTTGGCAGGTACACCTTGATGGTAAACCCTAGCTATCTAATTGGATTAACACATGTTCCATAAAAGTGGTCTAGTAACCTTGCCAGCTACTAGGAGCTGTTGAAATGTTTGCTTTCAGAGGAAAACTTGCAACTAACACTATACTAGACACCATAATTACTAATCACATTCTAGATAATTATCCATTTTATCATTCATTTTTTTTAAATCCCATGTTGGAAATGCTGCTTGAGAATGGGAAGTGTCTGAAAACACACTTGTTGAATTTAATTATGAAGTGAAGCTCAAGTTTTATGTAATAAGGGCATTAGAGGCTAAACAAACAAACCAACACAAACTACTCCAAGTTCTATAAAACTTTACAGTAAAACAAATATTAAAGCATTGAGGAGCATATTCCTGCTAGAGACCTTTCCATCTGACTGGGAAGCTGGTTAAAGGCTCCTTAAGAGTCTGGAAAGAAACCACACAAAAGCTCAAGGAACTCCCTAAAATTGACTGAATGTGCTAGGTTCCCCTCTCTCTGAGGTTTTATAAGCAGTAAGGATGGAAGAGAATAATCTCACCCCCTACTGCACAGAAGACTATTAGCCAGTCCAACTGTCTGGAGGAGGCACTGTCTCCAACTTGTTGCACTCTCCTTCCAAACTACTGTCTAAAAACATGTATCTAAAGACAAATCATGCTTTGATTAATAATGTACATCCAAAAAGGCAGTTAAAATATATGTTGTCAATACTCAATATTTAATTGAAGTATAAAACAACTAGTACATTGATGGGAGATGTGATTCTGTATATATGTTTCTCATACTGTTAATAAAGCCCTGTGGCCAATAGAAAACTAGATAGGTGGGGCTAGGAGACTAGGAGGAGGAAGAGGAAGTAGTAGGTGGGTCAAGATGTAGCCCCAGGGAAGAAGCAGGAAGCCTGCCGCGCGGCTCCCCGATAAGACGACCACGTGGAAATACTTAGATAAGTAGAAATGGGTTAATGATTAAGGCAGAGCTAGCCCATTAACAATAATGGTAACTGGCCAACAGGATTGTATCAAATACAGAGTCTCTGAGTGTTATTTGGGGCTCACGTGGTTGCAGGACAATGGCGGCAGAACCAGCGGCAGCCGGCGGGGAAACCTGCCGCAACAGTACATCTTAAATTTTATATAGAAATATACAGTATCTTCATGATATTAGGCTTAAGTAAAACTTCTGTTTCTGAAGATGTGCAAAATATTCTAATAAATCTAATAAATCTAATGTTAATATTTCAATTGGCCATAGTTTTCTGTGAATATTTCCATTCTCTATACCATGATGTGGTATTCTAATAAACCATTCCTTGGACAGAAATATGATGATATCACACACTCATGCATCATCCACCATACTGTGATAAAAGCAACCTTTGCAATGATTTATTGACCCAACTTATAATCATGCATTTGGAGTATTATTATTCCAAAATTAGAAGTAAAACTGAAGAACTAATTGGAGAGGTTCTGCAGAAAAGAAAATATACTCCATCTATAACCACTAATGTAAACAAAAGCAGAGTTTAAATAAAACTATGAAGAGTTATTAAGGGACAATTCTATTTAACTTTTTTTAATTTTTCAAAATATTAAGAATACAAAAATTAAAAAAAAAGTGGTCCTTGAGGATATATCCTAATCATGCAAAATTTCTGGTACCTAAGAAATATTTGCTGTCAGAAAAAGTTGGAAGGATTGATTTTGTTCTTCTACTACTCTTAAGGATTTACTAAGCTGTTATTCAAATTCAGCTCATATGGGGACTGATCTCAATTGTTGGCATGGCCACTCCCTAAAACCCTTCTTCAGAAAGGTTAAGGAATACTCTCTACCACAGTTTACTCCCTGCGGAGTGTTGTATTAGTGTGCTAGCTGGAAGCTGTAACCTAAGCTTACTAGAACCTCTTTGGTATCAGCTAAGACATTTTTGTGCAATACAAGAGGTTTTATTAATAATTAACTGATTAAGTAGAAGTTTTTAGTACTGAAAAGGAGACAGAGATACTTGCTGTCTTTTCTCCTCTAGGAATCCCAGCAGTAGTAGAACAATGAACTTCCCAGTACGCTGAGGAGTTTATGTCTGTCTAACTTGTCATAAACAAGGGTTTATGTTTTTAAACAAATTAGTGCATTTTTCCTAAAATGAACTCTTGCTAGTTGCATAAATTAGAAGTCTGACAAACTGAACTTTTTCTTTCTCCTGGTCCAACAAGCCCTTTAACTGCATTCTAATATTGTGATCTGGATAGCCTGACTAAAAAGATACCAACTAGAATTTATAAACTTCCTATGAATACATCATTCTCTTTTCTTGCTATGATCATGGACATAAATTATATAAGAATCTCCTTAAAAGTGAAATTGTTGAATATCAAGATGAAAAATACTTATTAGAAAATATGGATGAAGTTAATCAACAATAAAGATGCCCCGCCTACTTTATGAAGTCTGTAAGGAAAATAAATATGAATAAGTGTCACGAGCATGTTTTCCAGGCCGGTCTGGTCCCGCTGCCCGGCTATCACGCCAGCCCCCAATAACACTCAGAGACTCTGTATTTTTTACAATCCTGTTGGCCAGTTACTATTATTGTTTATGGGCTAGCTCTGTCTTAATTATTAACCCAGTTCTACTTATCTAAATATTTCCACGTGGTCATCTTATCAGAGCACAGCAGGCCAGCATCTTGCTTCCTCTTTCCTCCTTGTCTCCCAGTCCCACCAATCTTTCTTTCCCATTGGCCACAGTGCTTTATTAATTAAACAGTATGAGAAACATATTTACGGAATAACAACTCCCATCAAATAAAATCTGTGATTTTATTTCCAATTAAGGTTTACAATCCTAACCATGGTATATACAATATGAAAAAACATCAGATTTCAAATGCATTTTTTTTATTTCCGTTCAAGTGATGACCACTGTGTCTTTCCATTTTATCAATTACTTCAAAACTACATATTTATATAAATGATTTTATATCATAAAAATGTTATATAAACTGATTTTATATTATATAAGTGTTATATATGTATAAAAATGTTATAGAAAAGGAAGGTTGCTTTTTTGTTATTTTGTGTTTTTCGAGACAGGGTTTCTCTGTATTTCTTTGGAGCCTGTCCTGGAACTCACTTTGTAGACCAGGCTGGTGCTGTGCTTAAAGGCATGGACTACCAATGCCAGGCCTAGAAATTTTTTTTTTTTTTTTTTTTTTTTTTTTTTGTAAAATGATGGCTTTTGTCCAAAGGAAACTCCCAGTTCTCCAAACTAAAGTGCTGTCCAATATCCAGAAATCAGCTTAGCCTGTATTTTATGAGGATTTCTGGCAGGTAGATAAAAGTCAGCATTCTGCTGGAACTTGTGAGGCTGGTCCTCTACCAAAAGGAGTCATTTCCCTTAACTCTGGTATGAGGGACATATGACCTGTGTTGCCTCATGGCATATCAAAACTCAGCCTGGCCTTCAGGCTTCCTCAGTACCACAAATAGCTAATGAGTATTTCAGAGTCTTACTACTTCTCACTTCCTCCTCTAAACACTGTCCAGCTCTCAGGCTTCCCTCCCCCAAGTTCTCCTTAAAACTATTAAAACTGTTGCTTTATTGCTGTGTTTTCTCCTTGCTTTTCCCCTGTTTCTCTCTCTGTGGGTGTCTATCCCCTTCTGGGCCTCCACTCTGTTGTGGATAATCCTGGCTGTCCAGTCAGTTAGCCTTGTTCAGGATTCTTCCTCTTGGTCTTCTCTGGACCTTTCTGGATATATCTGGCTACTTTCTCCCCCATCTGCAATAAATGCTTTCCTCTTAAGCACAGCATGGAGAGCTCATGTCATCGATTTGTGTGCATACGATGCTTGTCCTTAGTTAAATGGCACTTCCATGGTCATGTTCATCGGCTGTAGTTACCTAGAACTCTTCAGAAAAGCACAGGTATCAAGCCTTCCAGGAACACTGGCCCAGAGGGAAGGGTTCCTCTCAGTAACAATACATTAAATGTTTCCCTTTAATTAAACTTCAAGCCACTTGGTGCTTGAGACATGAAAAAAAAAGGCACCGTGAATTTAAATCAATAAAAATGTAATATTTTAAAACCGTTTATAAGCCGCTAAAAGTTAAGTGACATACATGCCATGAATAAAGCTCAGAAGTATCTTTCTTCTTAGGTTACAAGTAGTGTCGTCGACATATGAGGAAAGAAATTTTAATCACTGTGTTCTTTTTTATATGCTTATTTTAGATTGTGATACTAGGTCTAGAAACTAATACGAATACAGCTTGATGTCATGTTGGGGTGGTACTTAGCTGCGTTCTGTTCTCCTGAATGAAATACCAGCCCAACTGAGGCAAAATAAATAGCACTAAGTTAAAATTCACATTGAAAATATTATTCTGTTTTATTGCTCTCTTTTATTATATTTTTTATATTATGTAGTTTCTGACAAGATTGACATTTACTGAAGTTGTTTTATGTTGTCATTTTGAAATGCCCCTTAAAAATTCATGTTTTGAACACTGAGCATCCTGTCTTTGAATTGAAATTGTTTTGTTTAATTTTTAAAATATTAATTTAGTTGTTTGCCCCTTTCCTTTCTTTTCTCCAAACTCTCTGACTTACCCTCCCTTAGGTCCATTCATATTCATGGCTTCATTTTTATTAATTGTCATTGCATACATATATTTACTCAAATAAACATACGTATTGCTAAGTGGAATCATATTGAAGGCTGTATATACACACACACACACATGTACATTTACATACATACATACATACATACATACATACATACATACATGGAACCCAGTAAAGACAATCACAGGACCTCTGCATATGCTTCCTGACTCAAGTCTGTGAGTTTATGAGTTTTGGTCATGCTGACTAACATGTCTTATTTTCCCTCTGGCTATTATACATTTCTTCTTGTTCAACAGGGCTCCCTGAGTTGCAACAAGGCATAGGAGGGAGATTAGTAGGGGAAGATCTGTGGGGTCCAGTAGTGATGAGGTTCAGGTAAGCTGCTACACAGGTAAAGATGAGACTGGGGATTGGACTTGAAGAATGGAGGGAGAGGTAAAGATCTGAAATTAGCTTGCCTGTTTTATCAGTCAGAGTGGCTTTCCAGGAAATGTCTGTTGGAGCTGGGGACTGGGATAGAGCAATGGTGGTAGCAAGGGACAAGAGTTCATAAAAGGAAGATCTATAGGATCCCCTGGAAATGGGGACATGGGACACTGGGAGGACTCTGTAGGTGATGTATTACAAAGACAGAGATGAGAATGAGTTATTTATTGGGTTTGGAATAGTTGAAGAAGAGGTGAACATCTGATGTTATCCTACCTATTTCCCTTATCAATGTGGTCTGTGACTTCCCAGCAAGTGTCTTCTGAAGTTAGATAGTTAGATAAACTGATTAGTGGTGGGAGAGAAGTTATGAGGAGAAGATCTGTGTAGTTCAGTGGAGATGGGTCAGGGTATAAAGGCCAGGCCTCAGCAGGCAGTCTGATGAAGAGCGAGATACGGTTGGGGGATTGAATTCGGAGGAGCTGAGGGAGAGGTGAAGATCTGGTATTGGCCTACATGTTTCGTTTACTACAGTCTGATAAATGAGTTTCTAAGAACCAATATAGCTGTAAAAAGATTACTGCCTCTCAAAAATTGTAGGAAGAGCATTAAGAAGGGCATAGCAAGTTAAATTAGTGAAACTATCCGAATTGCAACTTTGTATGGTAAATGCATGTTATAGAATTTCATACCCAAGCATAGCATCAAAAGTTTACACAATACCAACTTTAAATTTCATCAGTTATGATGCGTCTTGGAATGGATTCAGCATTTCACCAGGTACAACTCTCTGGCATAAGGCTTTGATGAAGGGATGCCGATGAACATGCAGAGGCAAAGCACAGATGGGAAACTCCATCTTCTTCAGTTTGCCTGCACACTTAAATCTGCTAAAACTAAGCCCTGAATGATAAGGACTGTAAAACAGAATATATGCTAGAAATTTGATAAATCTTTTATTTGAACTAGACAAACACTTCAATAAATTATGAAAAGAACTTCAACATTGTAGTCACATGATGCCACATACACTTTGTATTAAATTGTGAACAGTGATTTGTGACTGTCACTGTTTAACCACCTATTTTTTTCTTCTTTTTTTTCAGCATAACATTAAACAATTTTAGTACTAGAATTGAGGTATACATATATAGAAACAATCAAACAAAACAAACAGCAGCAGCAACTAAAAGAGACAGATAAAGAAAAGTGGGGATTGACTTCCTAAGAGAACAGTTTCTTTCCCATGAGAATAATGATGGGAAGAAAAGACCAGCTCAAGGACAATTTTTTTTTTTTGAGATGACAAGGAGCACTAGAGGACACAAGGGACTTTACAAAATTCTTATTCTTGTAAAAACCACGTATACTCCTAACTCCACTTTCCTCTCCCATCCTGCATTTTGTTCTGTTGCTGGCCCCCACCTTTACTCCCTTCTCTTCCTAGACAGTCGGCTGTTTCTTACAATGGACTGAATTGGCTTTTACCAGGATCCCCTCTTGTAGAATGCTCTCATCCTTCATTGGCTCAGTTTGTGATTTGCATACAAGAGACACTGATAGGCACTAGACTGCAAGCTTATTGTTTCAGAGAGATTTTGGAAATATTTAATATAGGAAGGACTGGGATGAATGTTTCTGAAAATCGGTATTTACAGTAGGCCTTAGGTATTTCACAATGATACTGCAAATACAAGCCTAGAAGAGATGGATACTCAACATAGTTTCCTACAAGTATCTAAGAAGAGGAAACTTAGGAAATGATGTTATTCGAAGAGAAAGTAACTCTTTCTCAAACTTAATAAATTATTCAAAATAATCTTTCTTTACTATAGATTAATATATGCTACTTATATAGAAATAAGTGAATAAGCTAACATTCTTTGGTGTAATAAAACCCATTGGAAAAGAACAAAGGTTTATCCATCAAACATATTTAAAACCTGGATTTCTAAACTTTCATCCAAGATTAAATTTAGAATCAAGTGTTTGGAACATTTAAAAAATGACAGAAAAGCGAATGTAAGCCAGAAGTAATTTTTAACCATACAAATGTAATATTAAGTTCCATTGAAAAGGAGAATTGGAGTGTAACGTTTTTGTGTGTTTCTAAGAGTTGAAAGCTGAATAAAGTACTGTGGGACTATTAAATGAAATGACCTGACCCGCTAAAAGCAATTTAAATTGCTAAAGGAAACGCAGCACTTTTCACATGTAGATGGAAAGAGTCATCTCACAAAGGGTCACTAATGTTAGAGAGACTAAAACATATGGGAGAGTTTCAGAAAATTGTCCTTTGGATGCTCAATGAAGAGCATTAAAAGTGACCTTATGCCTAGCAAACCCAGTCCAAAAAGATTAGGTCAGACTGCACTAGTGAGAATAATACACTGCTAAAATGTCGGTGTCTAGTTATTTTAGGCTTTTTTTTTCTTGTAGAGTGGGCATTTTTGGATCTTATTTTGACTTGTGGTTACAAAATGTGTAGATGTTTTGCATCCATAAATTTGGCATGAATAAATATAAATTACAGTAATCATAAATATATAATCACTACTTCAAGAAATAAATATAATACAGAATTATTTTTCAACTCAGTTAAATAATATACAGAAAAATCTACATTTTAAATTATCTGAAAGAAAGTAGTATTCATTCAAATTAATTGAAGTGTATTGAAATCATGTGGCAGGTGTGGTTATACACCACAGAGAGCATCTATTAAAAAAAATAATCATCACAACCAAAAGCAATAGGCATAAAAATGAAGGTTTTCCTGACAAGAGTCTGTCTTATAATGCACTCCAACACAGATAATTCTGAATTAGTCCTATGTGAATGAGAATAGAAAATACAACAACCTAATATCAAGTGTTTGGATTCTCTATTTTACATAATTTGGCATGGGTGTGATTTGAGATACTCTTAACCAGGTAAGGTGGTTTATTGGCTAAAGGCATTACGGTCAAGCCTGATGGCAGGAGTTTGAACCCTAACACCCACAAAAGAAAAGAGAACCAACCTTAGATTATTCTCTAATCTCTATAAGAGCACTGGCACTGGGATGTTTATATGTACACACACACACACACACAATGAAATAGACTTGTTACCAGGGTGAGCTATGTTGCTTTCTTTTTGTTTGTTTGTTTTTCTTTCTTCTTTCCTTCCTTCTTTCCTCCTTTCCTTCCTTCCTTCCCCCTTCCTTCCTTCTTTCCTTTTTTTTCCAAATTTAATTGTGTTTTAAGTTTATAATTTGAAAACAATTTACTATATAGAACTCACACAGGTGGTATTTTAAGATAAATACAGCTTTCTTTTTAGTAATATAAATTCTGGAGTGTATAGGAACTCTTGACAATATATATGGGGATGCAATGGGAGGAAGGTTCATTGTGACCATTAACAGAGGACAATAAGACACTACACACAGCTGGGTTCATGAAAAAGGTGCTTACAGGTAGGCAGAAAATAACAGTAGAAACTTGAAATTCAAAAACAGACTCTCCAAGAAAGCTCAAGAAAGATCCAGAGTTGATCGTCTTATTTGTGATGACCTCAACTGTCCTGAACATGGAACAACATGGAAAGCAGTGTTGGGGAAAAATAGCATTTAGTAGGAAAAAGCTTGAAGGACAATTTGGTTTAATGAAACTGGTGCAAAAAAATGTTATCAGTTCCTTGCCAATCCAAGAGGATACCTTTTCCAGGACATTCTGACTCTGTCTTCCAGATTGGACTAGCCCATGGTCACATACCAACAAAGAATAAACAACAAATATTATAACTTCAAACCTGGACAAATACTCTGAAAACTCATATAAAGGAGAAAGGTGACTGGCCTACAGTTTCAGGCACAGTCCATGCTGGGGGCGGGGTGTGGGGGGCGTATCAGGGACTTGAGCAATAAATGCATCCCAATACTCGGCTGGTTTGCTTTCTCTACTTTAAAAACACCCCAGGTTACTGCCAAATGAACAATCCTGTCCACAGCTTAGCTGAATCTTCCCACACCAATTAGTGGGTTTGAGGCAACTAAAACTGTTGGCCTGGTTCTGATTCCTATTCCACAAAACGGAATCCATTCGTGGTATTGCAAACCTGCTTTAAGGCCCTCGGCTAAGAAGCATCAGTTGGGGAGGACTATTGCTTTTAGCTAAACACACAGCATCAAGCTGCCTTCTAAACATCTATGTTAGTGTTCATAGACAGATGCTGCTTACAGACCTAATAACAGAAACCAGAGAATCCAAGGTAGAGAGAATAACTGATACTCCAGAGATCACCTTCAAATGGGACATTCATATCGTCTCCATTAAGGCTCAGGGAACAAACAACACGGGAGAGAACACACAATGAACAAAACGGAACGCACGTGAGAGAAGAGTTGTGTGTTGCTATCTTGTGAGCAGGACACAGCCAATGACATCATGCTTCCCTAGACACAGGGAAACATATCATTCATAGATTTTAACTTTTTATCTTAGGATCTCTCTTATTATGTCTGAAAGGTTCTAATGTATTTGGATTTTGTTTCTGTTTTTGTTTTTTTTGTTTTGTTTATTTCCATTTGGTGGGGAGAATGTTTTCAAGATCTTCCTCTTAATTAAGAGGTCAATATTATCCAGTTTTCATGCATTAGCCATTTTCACTGTATTCTGACTTTCTGTTTAATTATGTTAAGATCTCACAAGAACCAAGAAACTGTTTCAATTATCATATATTTATAAAATTTTATATTGTGGCTTCCTGGGATGTAATTTGGGAAAATTCCATCTGAAAACTGAAAAAGTGTGTCTCCTGTTGCTGTCATGGAAAATGTTTCCAGGTTTTTGTTAGGATATGTGTACTGTAATTTATGTCTGTTATTTCTTGGCTGTTGTTCCTGTGGTTGTTGTTCCTCTAACTGATGATGCATCTATTGAGACCAAAACCATTACTATGTTGTGACTTACCAGACCTTTAATATCTAGCAGTGATTGCATAATAGAAAATGGTGTTTGATATTTACTGTATGTTTATTAGCATTTCTTTGTCTCCTTGGTGGATATTTTATTTTAGTAACATGCAAACATTGTCTTTACTGACTGATTTTTGTCCTACAATTATCTTTTTCATATAAAATATTCATGTTCTAAAGTCATTTGCCCAGAACATGTTCTTTCCTTAGATTTCCAGTCTTTGTATGTTTCATTTCATAGTGTGATACTTGTTGACAAATATTGTTAATCTTTTTGTAAATTAAATCAGCCCATCCATACCTCTTATTTGAAAAAATGTATTAATCACTATTTTTGAAAGCTATTGTGAATGATTTCCTGCATTGTTTTATTTCCTTCCTCTTTCAAATTATATATAATTTATTTTCCTCATTAATCTGGAGTAATTGATGCTTTATTAAATTCTTGATATTCTTTTCTTATTCATATTTTCTTGCTGGCTCTTCTATTGGGATTTATTTCTTCCTGTGTTCCTGTAATTGTTTTATGTCACCTATTCTATGTGTAGGAATATTTTTAAGTATCTTTCCAATATTTACACATTGGTGAAGACTTCCCTTTATGTATGTGACCATAGGTTATCTTCCTTTCTCATTTGATCCCAAATTAGACGTTCTCAGGAGACAGTAAGTAGCATAAGTTGGCATTTGTTTTATTTTGGGGTCTGAAATGAACCCTTGTTGCTCTTCTGATCATTAGATCTTGTGCTGAAAATAGCTGTTGCTTCATGATGTTTCCTTTATAACTTGCTGGCAATTCTGCGTGATTCTTTTGATGACTTTTATTGTTCTGTATTTGCAGCAGTTTCACTAAAATGGGCACAGGGTTTCTTTTATGCTAATGTCTGTTTGGATTCTAAATGCCGTCTGTGTCTGGATGTCCAAATCTCTCATAAGATTCAGTGGCATGCAATGTTTCACTGAATAGTGGGTTATTTTTTTTATGGTTTTATACTGCACCTTGGTTTCTTTGCTATGCATGTGTATGTTCTTAAAGGAAAGTTTCTTAAATCAAGCATGTTCTACTGGTAACTTTTTATTTCCTTTTCCACTGTCTGAATGTAACAACCCACTAACCATGTTTAAAGTCCTGTCATATAATTTTATGGTATATGCACTACAGAGCAACATGCTTTAAATATATTGTTCAACATTTTTTGATCCCCAAGGTATCACAGTTTCAATTAATAGTCCCCTCCTCTCAATAGTGTCCTTATAACCTTCCAAGACATGGTGATTGTTGCAATGGAGTTCCTTTCATAAAGTAGCCCAAAATAGTTCATAAAACTCTTCCAAACCATAGGGTTTTCCCAAGATTAATTTTGTCAGCCCATTTACTTGTGAGTATGGCAGACTGTAGTCTCTGGGCATATGTTGTACTTATGGTAACATACTCCCAACCCTCTGCAGATGGTATCAGAGTTAAGAAAAGATTTATATTTTTCTCTGAGCTTCTCCCTGCATCTGTAAGTTTCTTATCACCTTTTTCTTGAATCTAGAAATGAACACCATTTTTTAAATTACTCCAGAATAATCTTTCTTTGTAATTATCCCAGAATAAAGTTACTTCTTTGTTGCTTTGACCTTCACATTCACACACATCTATATGATTTTAAATTTTCCTAGAAGTATGAGTAGGTACATTGTATTGCCTTTACACTAATCTGAATATAGGGCAATTATGGGGATTCTGTTCTGCACTTTGATTTTACTTTTATTAGTGCTATCCCAGTTGTCAATTACATACTGTCACAGTATGTGTGTGTGTGTATGTGTGTGTGTGTGTGTGTGTGTAAAGCTGAATATTTTTAGTGAAAAATGAAGAACAGATAGCTACATACATTATATTTTAGCAACTTACCCATATGACAATGCAATCACAAGTTAAACTCTATGAATAAACAGACATGCTTCAAGGTAAATAAACAGAAAACTAGAGTGACTTTCTCACTGAGGTAAACACACACACACACACACACACACACACACACACACACACACACACACACACACCACCACCACCACCACCACCACCACCACCACACCAAGGGAAGAGGGTGTAAATTAATTCCTAAGAATTGTAATAGAAGAAAATGTCATAAAATATTAGCTTTTATTTTTGTAAAACATAGATATTAGGTAATTATTTATAGTGGTAGAAATTACATAAAAACAAGAAAAAATTGTCATCCAGAGTAAAAAACATCTAACATTTGACTTGATTCTTTATAATGTATCCTTAATTATGTGTAATCATGAGAAATGTTTCTTCTGAGGAAATGTATTTCATCTCTCAGTCATTATTAGATTCTATATTCCAAAGTTAGAAAATCATAACTAAGGCAAAATATCATCCACCACATATTACTAAAGGTAACACTTCACTGAAGCATTTAAATATCATTTAAGAATAAATATTGAGGATTAAAAAAAACCCACAAAATCGAATACAAGGTTTAGTAGTTCTCATAATAAGGGCTTTGGCTTTAAAAATGTGCTCCTGGCTTTCAATTTATGGTACCAGCTGTCACCATGCTTACATGATAAGTTTCAAAAGGTGGCTAAATGTATTAAGTAATTGACTCATTTGTATTGTCTAAAGCAAAAGAGAGTTCACCCCAAAGGCTATAAAAGTATGTGTTTGGGGCAAATAGGAGTGACCATAATACATCCAAACAAACTAAGGCTACCCTAGCAGCATTCTCTATTGAAAAAGTTATAGCCACTTTTATCAGTAATTGATCAAATGGAATCTATAAATGAACATATTTGCCCATTGTAGTCACAAAGACTGCAAGAAAGTAAGCTATTGAATGTAAGCAAAACTTTATTGTAGCTTTGATATGTCAGCTGATGACAATCATAGTTTTAGTGTTGAGAGACAGGAGTGGTTTATGCAAAATCTGTTTCAACGATTTGACCTGATAGTATAAAGGGGTTAAGCATAGTTTGAACTGTGAATGACTATTGAAGCACTAAAGATATCATGGTATAATTTGGGTGTCAATCTGTAACTCAAGAGCTTTCCAGAAGACTGTATTCCAACTATTCATTTAGTATTATAGATTATTCAAAAATCTCTGTTAATTTTTCTTTCTTTTCTGGAACTTCAAGTTATTTAACAATGTACTATAATCTTCATACAATTTTTTTTTGCTATTTAACTCTACTACATTCAACTTTTAAATTATTTTATGCTTACTCAATTCATACTTACTAGTAAAAAAAATCACACAATTTGTTCTCTCTTTTTTTAAAATCATTAACTTGTCCCTCTATGAAGTTTTCTGCTCAATTGTTTATGCCAAAGTTGATAGTTTAACAAAAACTGAAGTAATAATTCTTGAATCCATTTATCCAGTTAATTAGAAATGTAGCTGTTACTTCATCATATAGATTTATTTTAGTCATTAAGAATTCAAGCTCACTAAGCATGAATAAAAATGAATTGGCATTTGGATAGTTTGCAAGTCAAATTGTGTGATTTTACTTGCATTTCCTTTAAGTATTTTAATGTAAAGTACCACTAGTAAGAGATAGTTTTTATAAAGTTAATTACATTATTATTTGGAAAATAAATAAGGAGAGATATAAAATTGTTCTTGTATAGCTACGAAGTCATACGAAATGAATTATTGCTTTAATGAACTTTAATGATTGAAAAAGATCTATCAGGAAATACAGCAGTCGAGTATGAAGACAGAAATAGCTAAAAAGATATTTTCATCCTACTTGAGAAAAATGTGTTCATGGTCTTAACACTTGGTGTAATTCATATTTCCCCCACAGTAACTAAATGATTAAATATGCACTTATGGAAAATATCCTTATTTAAGCATGTTTTCAGTTAATTGGATGGCATAGACTTAAAAGGCGAAATTGGTCATTTGTCCTTTTCTGAAGACTCCATTTTGTATGAGGGACAGAAGCTATCTCATAAAGACTGGAGAGTTACAGAGTTCTTAGGGACTAAGTCATAAAGATTAGAGAGTTTCTAAGTTCTTAGGGGCCAGTTCATGAGGACTGGAGAGTTGCAAAATTCTTAGGAGCTATGTAATAAAGATTTGACAGTTACAAAATTCTTAGAGACCATCTCATGAGGGTTGGAGAGTTACAAAGTTATTTTGGTGAGTAAGATGCAGGATATAGAACTCTTTTGTGTACTGGTCTTAGAATATTTAAGATCATCAGATTCAGTCTCGTCTGCACCCTGAGACAGGTGTTTCTCATTAAAACAGTACAAATTATGAGCTGGGTGACCTTTATTCTGAGCTATAGGAGTCACAGCCATCTCTCAAATCATTCCTTCAAAGCTCCAGGATCTATGTGTAAGAAGACCCAGGAGGCTGGTAAGAGTTGGAAGATTGAAGTGACTTTCAGGAAACAGTATTTGCCAGACACAACAGGCCAGATGTGCATATGAACTGACAAGAGACTGTGCCAGTATGTACATACAAGCAGAAGCCCAACCTCCCAGCTTTGAGAGGAAAGTGAGCACAAAGTAGTCCCACACCAAGGAGGCATTGGCAAGTGATAGATTCTGAGTGAGGAGGAAAAGTCAGTTTATATGAAATTGGTGATGCTGAATATGTCACCCACACTCCAGGGACACACCTGAAGGAGACAGACAATATAGATTGGACTGTGGTTTTGTTGTTATATGTTCTCCTTATAAGACAGGAGATGAGGAAGGTAAGTGTGCAGGGAGGTGGTGGAGGCTCTGTGATGAGTTGGGGAAGAGATGAATATTACTAAACTGTATTATATGCCATTTTGAAATATTAATAAAATCTTGGGAGGAGAGTTTTGCTTAGAACTCAATTCAAAACATCCATAAACTAAGATGTAGAATAAAATTAACTCAGATATCTAAAACACACAATGAGGAGAGAACAGTACATGTGTAGGATAAGGTTCAAGAAAAGTCATATTTAATAATTAATTCACTCCAATACTCTCCTATATGCAAATAATTATGATGGCGTAACTTACTTAAAACAAAAATAGAACATTAAATCTTCGATTCCTATTGACCTTCTGGCCTGCCAAGCGAAACCAAACTTTTGGAATAATCATTCCAAATGAATACAATCTGTAAAGATGTATACTAATATCAAAGTACCACACATAGAGGAGGTATCTATAGATAACTTACTGAAACGTTAAAAAATCAACCTGAAAACTTAAAAATAAGAAATTTGAGATGGATAGGAGAAACTACATTAGGTTACTTGAATACAGGATCAACTTACTGACAACTTCTAATGTCTTTCCTGTCTATAAGAAGCCCAGGTTTTATCAAAGACATAGTCCTGTATTGGGAGGCAGGATCCTATGGAATGTCATAACTAAGACACTGGAGGTATTCATAGTATGTAGCCAGTTTCTTCCATGTGTTTACGCAGTTAATGGTGTTTCTTATTGTATTTGGTTTCAAGCTCAATTCTATCGTACAAAAATATTAATGGGTCTATCAACTCAATATTTAAAAGCATAAGGAGAAAGGAGAAGAAATGGAAAAAGTAGAATGGGAAAGTGTGAAGAGGCAAAATAAAATATGAAAGGCCCTATTAGAAAAGCAATTCAGGCAGCAAATGTAAATATGCTCTCAAGTCCACTAAATTAAATGTCATTTTAAGAAAACGAATTTCAGTAAAAGCAAGAAAAAGATATTGTTAAGTGCTTAGAATTAAAAAATTAAGAAAAAAATATTATTCCTTTTTGTTCAAAGTAGTTCACTTATAAATGGGCCATTTTTCTTTTTGAAATGGGTAATTAATATTTTAGTGGAGCTAAAAATTATTCATATTTTCTAAGCTTAGTGTCAATAAATTCAACAAAAAAATAATGAAAGGGAAATGTTTCATGTTTCACTTTTTTGTCGATGCCATCTTAGTTTACAACTGATCCTAGTGTTTTAATTAAATGTAATTTTTTTCAGCAGTTTCCCTCTGGTTTATTTCATTTGGATTTAGTTATAGGTAACTTTTCATGATCAAAAACATTTGTCAAAAATCATTCTACTTTTAAAAACTCTACCCATATGAATAGACTGCTTCTTACATAAAACATCAAATCTTAAAAAAAATAAAAGGAGGGGGAGGAAAAAAAAAACATTGCTTGATCAATGTATTCCTCAGAGAAGTCCACAGTGCCAAAATAGATTTTTCAAGCAGGTATTTCATACTTGTACAAATGAAACTTCAATAGCCTTTATATCATTGAAGGCAGAAATCAATAAAATATGTTTAATCTGGAAGAACAGTGCTCTTTGATTTTGCTATTTCAAAAGATGTTGAAATTATGCAGGTGGAAACAGTTTCATGAATCCTAAAACCATTTTCAGAAGTGTCAATGCTTTGGGATTTTCTGATTTCTGTCAGAATATTTGGAGCATTGACCAAAAATATTCATTTATCTTGTCTTCCATCTATGAATCATTATACCATATCATACAGTGAAGCACTTGCTCCAAGCACTACTCTTCTCAGCGGGAAGCCACCTAAGAATTACTTCAAAGATGACATCCATGTTTTATTTTTTTTTCCAGTAAAAATAATTCTAATCCCTGTGATGAATATAAGCATTCCTTAAAACATGTATTCAATTACTAACCAAAAAAATTGAATCATGTGGGCACATTTGTAAGTCTTTCATTGCCTTTCCCTGTGCTATCTTGTTTTGCAAAATATATGCTATAAAATAATGAAAAGTTTCTGGATATGTGGACAATGAAATTGTATGAGATCTACGTATCTGATTTGCTTCTGAAAGGTACACTATACCTGACCACCACACAAATCCATCACAACACAATTACACACAGTCCCTGAAATGGAAAACAAGGAAAATACATGTATGTGTTGCAATGAATTTTACTAAAATTTTTACAAAACCAAGACTCAATATTTTTAAGCAGCAAGCAGACAACTATAGCAATGAGCAGAAATTAATCCCACATCAGACCCAAGGTGATCTTAAGGTGTCTACACAAATATAATCTTGTGTAACTTGCTGGTATAATTCATATCCACCTATTATTTTAGAAATCTGCAGAGTGTACTACCAAGACGATTATTGAATCCATCTTGTTCCTAGATCAGAGGCTACTCTGTTGAAAAGTCATATCAGGTAACAAAACATTAATACAAATCACAGAATAAGTTGTTAACAGAAACATAAGTTTACCATACAGAAACATAAGTTTACATTCATGTAAAAAGCTCCAGTATGAATATATAAACTCAGATAAAATTCAGAGAGCCAGATATATGCAATCTCTTTATTCCAAAATCTTCACTATTTGATGATTTACTCTGCTGCTTTCTAATTCCATGTGCACAGCCATACCTGAAAGTATATTAACCTTTGATCATACTCAAAACAGAGGCAAGTGGGAATAAGCATTAGAAATTGATGTGTTTAATAATACTTCAACCAAAATCGTTGTACTGTGCACATATTAGTCACACAGGTAAACTGGATATAAGGAAATCTGGAACTATGGGCAAAGCGATTTTACTCTAACTAGCCAAAATGAATCAGTTCATACTTTTTGATCCAGTTCTTAGGGGCTAGAAGCAAAATTAGAGCTTTTTGGCCAAAAGGAAAGACTATTTGGAATGTTTGCCCAAAACCAATGCATTTCCTTGTAGGAAAACTCATGCGTTTTAGTGTTTGATATGTATGTTTTCTCATATTCCTTTAAGGCAACATTTAATGAGACAAAATGCTGCAATAGTAAAATTTTATAGAACTCCAAAAGACTGTGTGAGAAATGTCCTACAAAATCATTATGAAATCTCACAGATTTATCTTTGAGATGATGGCAATGGAGCCTACAAACTTTTTAATGAATGAAGGTGAAGGCCATCTATTTCTACTCACAATTTTAGAGCTAATGTGAAAATAGCTATTACATATATTTCATATGAAATTATCAAAATAAGTGAGATAACAGAGAATTTGCATATAAATAAAATAAGGCTTAGGAGTGATTAGTGGCCTAGGAAATAGCTCAGCAGGAAAAACACATGTGGGCTATGGCATACATACACTTGCCTGCACATACAAACCCATGAATACAAATCAAAGAGTAGGAATGTAGTACAATTTTTAATGTTTATGTATTGTATTTATATTATAAATATTATGTTAAAATTAAGAAAGGGAGGGAAGGAGAGAAGACGGGAAGGAGAGAGAGGAACACATCTGGTTTTGATAATGAATTGTAGCTGCATGCATAAGCAAAGTGTTTGTGCATTTGCTTATGGAAATATGAATCTGTACAACAGTGGGTTATGTCCATAGACCTATACCTTGGCAAATTCTGTGGTCTTCATTAAGTAGTGTTCATAAAATACATTGAAAATTATAGGCCTTGATAATAAATCAATAGTAAATAGAGCTATGCACTTGATCTAGCACTGTGGGTATATACTTGGTTATATCCAAGGAAACGCAGTATCATAGAACTAAGCTCAATTAGTGTCAAGTATTAGATAGGTCAACCTTGTTATACCATGAGGTATAGGCTCATGGTTAAAATGAATGTTGTCATGGAGACACGTATTGAATGCTACAAGGGATATAATAAATTGAGATGTTGAAATCAAAGTATTGGGAAATAGAAGCATGGTTAGGTTTCTGTCAGGGGAGAGTTTCAAAGTTATTGAGTCATCCAAATTACTCTGTGCAGTTCATGTATAGTTATTAGCACCTAAAAATATGTGCTGCACTAATGTTCATAACTTCATGACACACACATTTTCTTCTCCTTTCTCTTGCCCCAGATCTGCAATCCTGATGATGAGGACCTTGTGCTTTCATGCTGAGTCTTGCACATTCACTTATTTCTGAAAATGTCTTAGCAACTGACCCTGGGAATGGTTTTCTGTTCCGTCTTTCACCCTAATATTCCTATGTTTAGCAAGGCTTGTTATAAGATGCCTCCACTCATGCAGTATATGTCAATATATAAGCATACTGTTCATTTAATTCAATATACTACTGAAAGCACTGATCTTATTTTCTTAAAATACTTTTGATTATTGAAAACAGTGTATATTTCAGGGTTAGTGTTCTCCTTTTTTTAGTCATTTGAACTCCAGATAGTCTGGTAAACCCTATAAGGATACAGGCTTTCTAATTTTTAGTAGAAACTTGACATGATAAATCTTGGTAGCATACAGTACAAGGACTGTACTCTATGCTATTGTAATGAGGTCTGTTTAAAGAATGTCAGTATGCCATATCCCAAATCCTTTTTCTGTTTTCCTTATGGGATGCTGTTATAATATATGAGAGCAGGTATTAAAGTGTATTTTTAATTTTAGTTGTAAACTTTTACATATTATATAGTCCTTTTGTGCCTTTTAGTAATGCCAGGAAAGATTCCTATAAAGTCTCAACAAGATGAGTTGAAAATAACCAGTGGACATGCCAAAGTGGGCTGGAAAAACCCTATAAAGTCTCAGTCCTATATCAAGAATTGTAGTCAACTGAGGAAATATGGGATTGCAAGAGATGCTCTTCCCTGGGGAAGAGCAGTCCAACTGGTGATTCAGAGGCAAACTGTCAGCTCTGAAGACAGACTTAGAGGTAGCATTGTATAAACTGGCAAGCTTATATTAGGAATATGTATTTGATTCCATTCATATATAAATATGTGTTAACAATTAATGAGAAGAGGAGGCCATGAATTTGAAGTAGAACTTGGAGGGTTGTACAGGAAGCTTTGGCATAACGATAGAGCAGGGAGAAATGTAATTATGTTATAATCTCAAATGAAACTTTTAATAATTTTCACATTTTTTGGGTTCTCTAAAACATTTATAGATTTTCCCCATTGTGTATATCTCAGGACCTTTAAACTGCCTCAATCCCTACTTTCCTCTTTACATAAAAAACTATGAGTGACTTCTCAGGTGAATACCAGGAGACACACAATTTCAGTATTTGGGAAATGAAGTCAGGAATGCCAATGGTCTAAGACCAGAGTCAACTACATAATGAATTTGAAGCCAGCATAGCCCACATGAGAAACTATCTCAAAGAAAGGAAAAGGAGACAAAGGAAGAGAAAATAGGAGACAAAAAAAATGTAACAAAGAGATGGAAAATGTGTCTCTAAGTCCATGGTCACTTGTCCTATTGCTGAATTAAGTTCTCTGCAGCAGAGAGTACTCTCTGGTGACACTTGACAGAAAGTCAATGCAATGCAGTGTGAGATTTATTGGTCCATGTATCCAGGAAGGACAAGGGTGAATCTGAGGTTGAGTGGAACTAGGAAATTAAATGTCTTCAGGATACTTTGTATGTCAGTATTCTCCTGTATCCTTCATAGATTGATTCAGTTACATTTTGGTGCAGCAAGCCTAACTGGGAGTTAGGTTGTTGACAATTATGTATTTGTGTTAACAATGTCATAGACTAGCAGGTAGTAATTCCAAAACAGCAACTCTTGTGGAGAGTGAATCAGTTGAGAATTTTTTCCCCTGGTTTGAGTCTTTATTCTCTTAGTGATAATCAATAACATCATCTGTGTTGTAAAGCACACAATCTTTTAAATAAATGTAAGGACATAGAAGAAGTGTTCAAGAAGAACAAATATCCATTCATGTTCACAAGCATGCATGTATATAAGTACCAGTCTTTAGTGTGTGTGGCCTCTTTGAGAGCTTGTCTAGGGACCACATCTCATACACATCCATCTTGCACCTTATACTTTCTGCACTATAAGGTGCAGAAAACCAACAGGGTATTTGTTGGTTGCTATTTGTAAAATGTATCTTTTAAGAACATTATTGATCCTTGCATTAACTTCTATATTCCAATTATTTTGTGCAATTTCAATACACAAGGAAATATGATTTCTCCCTTCATTCTTACAAATATGTAAGTCAAGATTTATTGTATGCTGAGATTTTCTGTTTGTAGATGTGTCACATGAAGTCCTGTACTGTTTACATGACAGGATTCTAAGACCACAAAACTTGACTCTGAAGTGACAGGGTCCCAGAGGTCAAACCTTTACTTGTTTTATCATTGTTCCTAAATCTGTTAGGCATGAAAATGTATTCCAAGAGCTGGACTTCTGTATATTCCATAATATATTCTTTTTTATTTTATTTTAGATGTATTCATTTTAATTTTATGTATATGAATATTTTTGTCTGAATATGTCTGTGCAACCAAAACATGCAGTGTCGTTGGAGGTCATGACAGGGGATGTGGTGATATTTTGTTTATGATCTAACAAACGATCCTGGAGATCAGAGTGCAAAGCTAGCCACACTAGTTAGCTATAGAGGCCAGACAGTTGTGGGACCTTTAATCCCAGGAGTCAAGAGACAAAGGCAGAGGGATCTCTGTTAGTTCAAGGCCACCCTTGGCCACACAAAATTTATGCAGTCTGAAAGAGAAACAGAGCATAAACAAGGGTGGAGACCTCAGTGATATGGCTGGAAGGAGAGAGGACTGAAAGGCAGGAGGAGACAAAACAGAGATGCAGTCTGAGGAGCAGTGCAGTCTCTGCAATCTGAAGATGTAGCGTAGGAAGTCAGTCTAAGGATTCAGTCTGAGGAGGCCGTCTGAGGACAGGACCACGCCTTCAGTCTGAGCATTAGTAGAGGTAAGAACTCTCTAGAGGCTGGCCGCTTTGCTTCCCTGAACTTCAGCATTTGAAGTTTTTATCGACTCTGAGTTTTTATTAAGATCTATTAGAGTTCCTGCTACAAGGGGATTTCCTGGAACTTCAGTTGCTTTACTCACCTGCTTTTTTGCTGCTGAGAATCAAACTCAAGTCTCCTGCATGCAAGAGCAGTATGTGCCCTTTGCTGCTGGACTATCATACAACTAACATACATAAAATTTATACATGAATATGCAATAAATACAATAAAAATAAAAATTTGGAGTTGGACTGGAATTTGAATACATAAAACATTTTACTGTGTTGTCCAACTCTATCAGAAATAATACTTTAAATCCTACATGGAATGGATGGTTATTCATTCATAAGTTTGTTTCTATAAGGATGAATCGTTCCCATGTTTTAAAAATAAAGCTATATTCTAAAATTGAAAGAAATATAACATGTAATCCTTTGTCACATGTACAGTATATTTTGCAACCAAATATGTTGGCATTACTTTCTAAACTGCAGATTTTAATTTTGGCATGCTATATGCATTATCTTCCAATTTTAGAAGATAATAACTGGCTGTCAGAAAAATAATTTTGTATTCTTCCAATATAGTTACATTAATAATGTTTTAGTATTTTGATATAGTCTTAGATATTTATTGTATAGTAAAGAAATTGTAGTACATTTTGGATGTATGCTATATATTTATTAATTTTACAGTGTTAAATAGTATACAATGTCACTTTAAAATTTTTAACATACACTGAGCCATTTAAATGCAACAGTTATAATTTCAATCTCTCAACTTCATCTTAATAGGTATGTGTACACTAATCTTTGAGGAATTCTCCACTGGCATCCTGTTGTATTGTTTTTAATTCTTTCCTTTTTCTCTTCTTCAATCCTTTCCTCCTTTAGGACTTTCTTCCCTCGTCTTTCATTACTGTGTAACTTTACTCAAGCTTTATTTCCCTTCACATGATTTGATTGTTTATTTTAGTAATGAGGAGTTTCCTGAGAAAAGACCGATAATGGGTAAATGTTTTGAGACTATTTAAGCAAAGATTTTTGTGCCCTAATATTGAATTCCTCGTTTAGCTTATATTGTAGAGGTTGTTTCAGAGGAAACTTGTACAAATTTTTCAGCAGATCATATTTCAATGCATCCTTGTAATGATACTGCTGCACAACTATTAGTAATCACACTTTTTGAGTCCTGTACTGAAAAGGGGGCAAATGTGGTAAGAAAAAGTACAAAAGATACAGTTTGGAGAGAAAAGGACACTGGCAATCTTACTGTTACTGGCAAAGCTTTGTCTGCAAGAGAGGCTGGAATGGATAAATGTATAAACTGACTGCATAACATTGCCATGCTCTGATTAATGTAGATATGAGGGGTGGGGTTGGGGGGCAGCCAGAAGCATCTGGAGAGTCCAAGCAAAGACAAAAAAATGGTAGCATGTGAGGATCCACACAGAGGAACACAGCTGACACAGCAGAGTGACAAGCTTAGTAAGTAGCTGTGGAGAGCGAAGCCATGAGCTGGAAATGTTTAGGGGAGGGGAGGAGTGAGAAGAACCCTGAAGTGTGTAAAAGGTACTTGTGATACAGAGGGAAGCTGGAGGTCAGTATGCATGCTGGTGCGCTAAGACACATCACTTCTGTCTTTTGGAATTTGGGAAATGGCAAATTCTTTGGACCTGGCATCATTGAGGTTGGTACTATTAAGGAGAAGCCTGATCTGCATTGGAATAAAATGATGAATTCATTTCCCTACCTAACTAAGCTTCCAGCTTTTGAAAATGAACTTAAAGGGTTTTCTGTGATGAGAAGGCACATAGATCTAAAACCTGCTGTCTTTCAAATGTCCCAAGGACCATCCCAAGCTTATATCCAACTTGATTATGTCCTATATGAGATGATTTACACAAGAGTAAGGTTTCATGGATTCATCCTGTGTGTTTTCAAAGGGATACTGAGGCCTCACAATGTATGTCCCCGCATGGAGGGCCTGGAAAGGCAGCAGGCCCTGACAAAGCAGTGTGTGACACTGTGAAAATGAAGCCTTGGTTGTGTTAAAGTCCCCCAAATTATTGGAGATGTCAGGATGGTGGGATAACTTCCAAGGAGAGCTACACACAGGGCCTGAACCATCCAGAGAGAGGGATGTAGGTACCTAGCAGTAAAACTTGAAGAAAAGAAGTCTAGGTCTATTTTTATGACATTATAGAATTTTGTGCTTTCTCTGATGAGCTCTGGTCTTCCTTTGGTCCAGTAAGTCCTCTCTGTGTCCTGCTTCTTGCCTTTCTAATGGTAATGTATATTATTCCATGCCATTATAAGATGAATGTTCACAATTTGCCTTTTAATTGTTTAAGGGAATGTTAATGCATATTCCATGCCATTATAAAATGTATGTTCACAATTTGCCTTTTAATTTTATAAGGGATTGCAGTTAATTGATTGTCTTGAGTCTTTGGAAGAGAATTTGAACATTTATGCAACATGGAAATGAAATCTACTGGAATATCTGTATGGACTTTTTTAAAAGTTGGAATAAATGCATTTGTACTATAGGGCTGTGGTGGTTTGAATGAAAACGGCCCCCATAAGCACATAGGGAGTGACATTATTTGAAATGACTAGGATATGTGGGTTTGTTGGAGTAGCTGTGGCCTTGTTTGCATAGGTATTACCTTGTTGGAGAAAGTGGGTCAGTGAGGGTAGGTTTTGAGGTTTCAGAAGTCCAAGCCCATTCCAATGGCTTGCTTTTTCTTCCTTCAGCATGCCAATCCAAGCTTGGCTCCTTCTCTAGTGCCTGGTCTGGCTGTGTGCCTACATGCTTCCCACTATGATGGCAATCAACTAAGCCTCTGAAACGTAAGCCAGCCCCAATTAAGACTTCCTCTCTAAGAGTTGCAATGGCCATGATGTCTCTTCACAGAAACAGACACCCTAGCTAAGACAAGGGCTGTAAGACTGTGGCAGGGGGAATGAAATAGGGGAATGTAATTGTTGGGATTAGAAATGGCATCTGTAGAATTGTTTATTGAAGAACTTGGTTGTCTATTTGTGGAACTTCGTGGATGCTTAAGAAATGTGACCTTGCTGCTGGGAAGAGCTTTGTTAAAACCTCTCCCTACTCACAGTTTACTCTCTGCTGTGTGCTTGAAGTTTTGCATATGATCTCTCAGCATCCAGTTCCTGAAGACATGCCAGATGCTGTCTCACTTCCTCACTGGAATCTTATGCCCAAATCAAGCCTTCCTTCTATAAGTGCCTCGATTGTGGAGTTTTATCACAGCAAGGGGAAAAGTAACTAACACAACTATAGTTTTTGTGAAGCATATTTAAACTAAATGATGGTTTAAAATGTTCAAACTGAAGAGGTTCAAAAGAGATGAGAAGGCTACATGAGAAACTATTTCAAATGACTGTGAAATTTCATGACTAAAATCACACAAACACTATGAAAGCGGTTGTTGTTAAGTACCCATCATTACATAGTTTTTTTTTTTTCTCAAGAAAATTGATGACTGACAACCTTGTTTCCATCTGGGAACATCTAACATCTGTGGTTGTAAACATCAAAACACAGCTGTTGTGGGTCTGAGTAAGCACTCCAGTTTATTTATTTCTGACTTTAAAAAAGTCTTCAGTTGTCATCAAACATCACATTTGTTATGTCAGGAGAGAAACAATACAGAGGAATCGCTACCTCAAACAGTAAAACACAATACTGGCTTTCCAGAATTTTGTTAGATAGGATGCAGTTTTTCTTCAATTGAAAAATATGATATGGCTACTTGGCTTTTAAAAATCTACATAATTTAAAGCTATGAGAATAGTATGCTTTATTTTATAAAAAATTATGATGTAAAAAATATAATAAAGAATTCAAGCAGTAAATTGAGTTATTCAGAGTCAAGTTAAAGTCATTTTCTACTGTTTCAAATGTGCTGATATACATTGGTGGTAATTTGACTTTCTACTCTAAAAGTACATCTTAGAGAGTATTAAACCTTTTTAATTGTAACAATCTTATTTTACATATCAATCCCAGATCCTCTCCCTCTCATCCTCAAATTCACCCTACTGACCTCCCATCCCCACCTACTCCACAGGGAGGAGCCCTTCCAGGAGGGAGCACCAAAATCTTTCAAGTCATTTTGGGGTAGGGCATAGGCCCCCTGCCATGTCCTAGGCTAAGGGAGTATCCCTCCCTGGGAAATGGGTTTCTAAATTTATTCATGCAGTAGGGATGCATCATGGTTCAACTGCCAGAGGCCCCATAGTCTGCCCAGTCCTCCGAGCTGACACCCACCTTCAGGGGTTTGATCCTATATTAGTTCCCCAGCTGTGAGACTGGGGTCCATGAGCTCCCACTTGCTCTGGTCAGCTGTTTCTGTGGGTTTTCCCAGCATGGCCTTCACCCCTTTGCTCATTACTCCTCCCTCTCTACAACTGGATTCCAGGAGTTTGGCTCAGTGCTTAGTTGTGAATATCTGCTTTTGCATTCATCAGCTACTGGCTGAATGCTCTAAGACAACGTTTAAGGTAGTCATCATTCTCATTATAAGGAAAGGGCATTTAAGGCAGCCTCACCACTATTGCTTAGATTCCTACTGGTGTCTTCTTTTTGGATCTCTGTATAATTCTCTAGTGCCAGATTTCTCTTTAAACCTATAATGGCCCCTCTATTGATGTGTTTCTTTTCTTGCTCTCCTCTATTCATCTCCCCATTCAATCTTCCTGATCCCTCACCTTCTCCTCCCCCTCCTCTTCTCCTCTCCACTTTTTCCTCCCTCCCTCTCACCTTCCATCATGCTCTCAAATTGTTCAGGGGCTCTTGTCCCTCTCACCTTCACTGGGGGATCATGTAAGAAGGACTCTCTTACAGTCTTCCTTGTTCCCTGTTCTCTGGAGGTGTGGATTGTAGTATGATAAACCTTTGCCCTATGTCTAATATCCGTATATTTGTGAGTACATACCATTTTTGTCTTTCTGTGACTGGCTTACCTTACTTAGGATGGTTTCTTCTAGTTCCTTCCATTTGCCTGTCAATTTAAAGATTCCATTCTCTTTTTTGTTTCCACTGAGTAGAACCATACTGATTTCCAAACTGGCTGTATGAGTTTACACTCCCACTATCAATGAAGGAGAGTTCCCCTTTCTCCACATCATCTCCAGCATAAACTATTATTGGTGTTTTTCATTTTAGCATTCTGACAAGAGTAAGATGGAATCTCAGAGTTGCTTTGATTTGCATTTCCCTGATGGCTAAGGATGTTGAGCACTTTCTTAAGTGACTTTCAGCCATTTTAGATTCCTCTATTGAGAATTCTCTGTTTAGTTCTGTACCCCAGTTTTTAATTAAGTTATTTGGTGTTTTGGTGATTAGCTTCTTGAGTTCTTTGTATATTTTGAAAATCAGCTCTCTGTCAGATATGGTATTGGTGAAGATCTTTGCCCACTCTGTGGGCTGCCGTTTTGTCTTATTGACTGTGTCTTTTGCCTTACAGAAGGAAGCTTCTCAGTCTCAGGAGGTCCCATTTATTAATTGTTGATCTGTGTCTGTGCTACTGGAGATATGTTCAGGAAGTGGTCTCCAGTGCCAGTTTGTTCAAGGCTACCCCCCAGTTTCTCTTCTAAGAGACTCAGTGTACCTGGGTTTATGTTGAGGTCTTTGATCCATTTCGACTTAAGTTTTGTACATGGTGATAGATGTCGATCTATCTGCAATCTCCTACAGGCTAGCATCCAATTTATGCCATCACCATCTGTTGAAAATGCTTTCTTTTCTCCATTGTATAATTTTAGCCTCTTTGTCAAAAATCAGGTGTTCGTAGGTGTGAGGGCTAATATCAGGTTTTTAATTCGATTCCATTGGTCTTACTATCTTTGTGTCAATACCAAGCTGTTTTCATTACTATAGTTCTATAGTAGAGCTTTTAGTCAGGGATGGTGATACCTCCAGAAGTTTATTCATTGTGCATGGTTGTTTTGTCTATCCTGGGTTTTTTGTTTTTCTATATAATATTGAGTATTGTCCTTTCAAGATTTGTGAGGAATTTGTTGGGATTTTAAAGGGAATTGCATCGAATCTGTAGATTGCTTTTGGTAAGATTGCTACTTTTACTATGTTGATCCTACTTATCAAGAGCATGAAAGATCTTTCCATTTTCTTTAATTTCTTTCTTTAATGACTCAAAGTTCTTGTCATACATGCTTTTATCCTGTTTTGTAAGAGTTACTCCAAGATATTTTATGTTGTTTGTGGCTATTGTAAAGGGTAATGCTTCTTTGATTTCTTTCCAGTCCCTTTATTGCCTATATATAGTAGGGCTACTGATTTTTTTTGAGTTAATTTTTTATTTAAAATCTATTTTGTGGTCTTAATTTTTTCCTCGAACTCAAAGATCAGGCTCTTTCTCAGATTAAGTGAATGCACTACCACTGCCCTCCATATTTTGATTTTTTTTTCTCAGCTGTAGTTGATCTAAAGAAATATATCATATAAAACATGTCAAAATAAATTCACATTGCACACATATCATTCACTTTCTGTCAAATTATTATTTCCCCAATTCTTCATCATAGTTCTAATTAGTTACAATTACTTACATTTACTTCTTTCCATCTAAACCCAGGATAATATAGAGGGAAAAATTCATCCTTCCATGTTTCCAAAGAATGCTCACCACATTTATTTATTTGTTTGTTTATTTATTCACTTATTGTGGTGTGGTAAATTCTTTGGAGGTTCCTGTTGTCCTGAATTTGTGGGTGGGGGAGTATGTGCCCACATGTATGAGCAATTGTGAGAAACTGAGAGGTTAATGTTGAGTGTCTTCCTATATTATTTTATACTTTACTGTTTTAGACAGAATCTCTCAATAAGCCTGAAACTCATCTATTTCTAAGACTAACTGATTGTCCATCTATTGGAATTTCGCATATCTCCATGGCTAGGATTTTAGGCACACACTCTCATTCCTGAAATTATTCTTTCCATGTGGTTTTGTGCAAGAATTTTCTCTGATATAAAATCATAAATCTCGGAGGGCTGCTGAAGATAAGGGATTTTATAACCTAATGGGAGGTGAAACAGTCCATATGTGGCTGTTAAAATACTAGTGTTCCCTATTGGTTTATATTTTTTAATATGTAATCTCTATCTCTAGTTGGTAGGACTGTTTGGGACAGATTAGGAGGTATGGAATCATTGGAGGCCAGGTGTCTCAACAGGTTTTAAAAAGCCCATGCCTATCTCAATTAGTTATTTCTGCCACATGCTTATGGATCAAAAGGCAATCTCTCAGCTACTACTCAAGAACCTTTCTTACTTTCATGCTACTATACTTCCCATCATTGATGAGAGTCAATGACTATTGACTCCAGTCCGTCCTTCATAAGTCCCTAATAAAGTATTACTCATATAGGGTTAGTTGGCTATGTTGTCTTACTGTAGCATAGAGGTCATTAAAAACCTGTCCTATAGGGAAACTTAAGTTACAAGATGTTTTAGAAGTACTTAAAGCTGATCCTGTTTTATAGATCTCTCCATCCACTAGCACTGCGGAGAGACCTCAAGACACTTAGAAGAAGCAAGGGGCGGCCATACAACCTACATTCAACTAAACTGCATGACAAAGGCACACACCACCTGACTTTCCTCAAAGAAACAATTTACAGCTTTTGAGGTGCCAGCAAGTTATTCCATATACTTCGCATTTTTATATAAGATTCCAATTCTCTCTCTAATGACCATCTGCAATGTGGTGAAAGCAATTATTCTGCAACTTATCAAAAACATATTATCCATTAAAGAATGTCTTTGTGCTTTCCTGAAAGACCTCAGCTGACCTCAGTGCCTGAACTTATTTGCTACACTTGCCACACCAATTCTCTATTGTAGTCGACATTTCTGAGAGGAGAAACACAACAAGAGGTTGTGGTAAGCTAACTGTGTGGATAGTCTCTCTAACACCCTCATAACATCCTAGAGCTTTGCCAATTTAAACCCACAATGTTGTGTTTTCTGATATAAATTTAAGAGTAATAAAATGAATCTCTCCCTAAGAAACAATGATTCCAGAGAACAGTTAAACATTATATGTAATTTAACATTTTACTCAATGTTGATTAAAAATCAGTCATTTTCATTAAACTACAATACTGGAAATGTATCTTTGTTCTCTGTCAATAAAGATGATTTAATAATTTCAGAAAATAAACAAAAAAAATCTTATCAGTGATCAAAAATATTGTCTTCCTCACAGATAACATTTTGAAATATACTGAAATAAAGATGTGGATTCCAAAGCAATGTTCTTTGTAATAGTTTAACAGACATGTGTGATGTCCTCCAGTTCACTAAAACAAAGATTAGTGATGTGTGGAATTGAAACAGATGGCAAGTATTAAAGAACAACCCATGAGATAGTTTGAAAGGAAGAAAAACATGTTCATTGAAGATTTATATTGTACCAAAGAAATACCAGTGTCATTTACAGTCTAGAAAAATCTGTAAGCCCAGAAGTCTCTCAAACTTTCAAGTAATGAAATCTGAGGACTGTGTAACTTATGAGTACTTTAACTGCACAAATTGGTCAATAGATGCTTTCAACTGTAACTTGTCTATAGGCCAAGTAATGAATCCTAAATTATAGTCAAAGTGAATGTTGTTTATCTAGGAAGTACCACAAAGAAAAACTGAGAACAATTTTGAGAAATGTCATCAAAATATTGGACTATGCCACCGGGAGACACTTATTGGCAGTATATGTCATATGGATTGCTGCCACTGGAAAGCTGTTCCCAGATTTCAATAGTTACTAACCATCATGAAGAGAGAGTTTCTGTCCCACCTGGTCCCACAACCTTTTATCCCCAAATAAACATTGTTTGGCTGATGGCTCAGGCTTCTTATTGGCTAGCTCTCTCATAGTTATTGACCAATTTCTAGTAAACTATGTATTGCCACTAGGCTGTCACTCAGCTGTATTGCTCCATCACATTGTTCTTTCTCAGCTACATGGCATCTCTGCCTTCCTCCTTCGCATCATTCTCCTCATCTGGTACCTCAGCCTATACTTCCAAACTGGTTGCTCTACAATCAGTGTTTTATTCATCAACCAATAAGAGAAGCATATGCAGAAGAACATCCCCCATCACCCGCATCTTATTTTCAAAGGATCGCTATGAAAGTCTTGGAATTAATTTTAATGCTTATCACTACTCCAATGCATACCTCCTAGCTTTAGAACTAGACAGGGGTTTACAGAACAGATCTAATTTGCATTTTAGTTTTATCAAGTTTTGCATAAACTTGGTCAAGTCACTGAACCATTTTTAGCAATTATGAAGTATGTGATTTATCAATCATAAGTACCTCAGAAATGTGTCTGTTTCATGGTGGATCTACATGCATATTTACTATAATATTGGCTTTATCTTTGAAGTGTAAAACTCAGATGAAAGAGAACTTCAAAGAAGTTTCTTGGTGAAAGTATTTTCAGTTATTTAAAACCACACACACACACACACACACACACACACACACACACACACACAATTAGCTTCCAGAGAAATGTGTAAACAGGCAATTTTTTATCCTAAAAGAGATGTATTAATATCATAATACCTCTGAATTAAAGATCTATAATAAAGCACATTAACATGGAATGGTAAATAGGGGAGATATCTCAAATTACATTTTCAGTATTTGTGATTGAAAACTGAAAAGCTTTATAAGGTCAGAAAAAAAGGAAAGAAAACTCTACCAAAGTAAAAACAGGAAATATTTTAAACAAAAAGAATCTTAGCAAAACTGAAAATCTAAAAGGATAATTTATATGAAGATATTTCTAAGTCATAATATCAGCAATAAAATTATACCCATAAAAAAATTAGAAAGGTAGTGGAGATTGTAGCAGTCTAATAAACAGAAATTTATTTATATAATATGGTTAAATGAAATTTTAATAAAATGTACAAACAATAGTTCAATCATCTTAAGAACTTTAAAAGTCTTGTAATTCTACTTCTATTTAAAGGTGGCAAGCAGCCTGGCAAAATGTTGTGGACACTTATGAACCTCTTGGATAAGTCTTAAGACTTCATTATTCAGGGAATAAGCTCATCATATTTCCAGTATATGTGTATTTCTATATGTTCCATTTTTACAGAGTAATTGTTTAGGCACAGAAACATTCTTTACATACAAAGATCTGTGGCTTAGTTGTCATGTTTCTAAAGTCGTATAGCTTAAGCAAAGGAGCAAACAGCACAACTGGTATAAAATAAGCCAGTCTGCCTTTCTTGGGAAGGAAACAGTTAACACAGATGTTATGCCAGAGTTATCTTCACTTACCAGTTCTTTCTGTGTACTAGAAAAGAAACTGTTCAGTTGCAGAATAGCCAAGCCTCACCATATACTATACTCTGGAAGGACAGGGGTGATCACAATTTACGGAATAATAATTTCCAAATGGTGTATATAACTTCCCTGATGAGTAAAAGAAAATTTTGAAATGATAGTTGCTTTTAGTATTAGAATTGGAGGACCCACAGTTAAACTTCCCTCTCATAAATCAAATAATAGAAAGAAAACCACGTTTCCCCAGCAATTTGTCTTTACAGAGGTTGGTTTAACAAAATACGAAATTACACATGACAAGGAATTGTTACATTGGCTGGTGATAATTGCTCAGTAGTAGTCTCCTTGTTTAGAATATATAATGCTCTAGGTTCAATCCTCACCATTAAAAAGTTAAAATTTCTTACGCAAATCATTTACTACTTAAAAAATTAACGAATCTGTGGCCAAAGGAAAGTCATAATAAATTAGAGCTAGAATTAAGATGAATTTTGTGTGGGGCTATATGTGTGTGTGAATTATGTCATTTTATGAAAATGTATATGTAACAAAAAAGAAAATGAGAGTATGTGAAAGTGGGCATGTCACATCAGTCATACCATATGTGCTAGGAATCTGCATAGTGATTAAGAAAGCTTGTCTCTTCAAAGTGACAAATAATCACATCTATTCTTCCCAAAGAACAACAAAAAAGAAACATTTAAAATATAGTGAATATGTAAACTCAAAAACTATTTCACAGCACTGGGCATTTTTAGTGCATTAAACTCAATTTGTTTCAAAATTATCACTTTCTCTTTCCTGTTTGTGGGATTTCAATTAGATATCCTTTTCACTCAAGTCACTACAACTTTCACCTCTATTTAAAATATCCCATCTCAATATTTTCTGTCTTGATCTTCATTAAGAGCCTCATTCTGTATTTTTCACTACTAGGATTCCTTCTACTTGAACTTGAATTGCTCAAAATGACAATCATCATTGCCTTATAAAATATGCCCTCATCTAGGGAAACCATCCAAAGAAGATACTCGTGAGCTGGACTTCAAAGGTGGGAAAGGACACAGCAGGATGGAAAAGAGTCAAAAGATATTAAAGAAGTAAAAAGCAGGCTTGCAATGCTGAAGGAAACACAACTAATACTGTAAATAGCGGTGGGCATTTAAGAGCAACATTGATATGTTGATTTATCAAACCTATGAACAAACTGGAAAATTCAATATTTATCATAAATGTCTGTGGAATTGCAGATCATACAAATGTTCTGATTCTATCATTTACTTTCCTGGAAAAGAAAATGGCCTCCCTACTCCATCTGTCACTTTTCTCTCATGCTTATTCTTTTGTTTTTATTATTCATGCTCAATGTAGGTTGATGGAGACTCACCACCACAAAAAGGACTATGATACAACAACAAAACCCTTTAAATGTTCTGTCTCTCCTGGACATAAGTGAACAAATATTCAAGCAACAACAAAAGCTCTATTATTCCTTTGTTTCTTTCTAGCTCACTATGTCTTATGCTTTGGCTGATCTTATAGCTTCATCTGCCACAAATGCTGTCTATTTCCTTTATTGTTAGGAATTTTCCTGAAATCTATCAGAAGTCAACTTGAAGTTCAACATGTGTTAAAGGATGTCAAACCATAATGTTCTTCATTCTCCAGTTTCCTATTACACTCCCTATATCATACATAAAAGCTGCATGCTAATATGCACTTTGATATTATAGTTTTAGATTTAAAGTAGTAAACATTACATTTATGATAGTGTGTGCACGTTATTTCAAAAATTAGGTAACTAACAAATTGCATTGGAAATACATTAAATAAAATTCATTTCCAGTTATATTTGGTATCGTTTGGTATTGGGCAACCAATTAGATGGATCATCCCTGGGAGAAACTTTAACTCCAGTTTTCAGCATCCCATAGTTTGCTATAGTTACTTGTTCACCTTTTGCTTTGTTTTTTGATTTGTTTTGTTTTTTTTTTTGTTTTTGTTTTTGTTTTTTGACAGAATTTTGAGGAGTCATGGAGGAATCTTTGTAATTTCCAGGAGATATACTCTCACAATATCGTTCTTGGTTCTGTGGTTCTAGCAATCTTTTGCTTTTTTCCAGATGTTTCATGAGCTTTAGGTTCAGGAGATTTTATGTAAATTGTAGGTATACATCCTACCTCACAGGTCTACTCAGCAGAGGATGCGCAACCCATGATGATTTTTCTCTTAGAATTTTCATTAGGTATGATCCTGTAGTGATCTTCTTCTTTTGCAAAGAAAAGTTGTTTTGGTTTTTTTTGTTTTTGTTTTTGTTTTTGTTTTTGTTTTTTTTTTCATGAGGGCTGAGAGATGCAGTAATGTGTAAGTATAATATTTAACATGTAGTTATAATTTGGGCTGCTTGGATAAATTAGCAATAATAGACTCTAAGATTCATGACCTCGCTGGCCCCAAACAGTTGCCTATGTTTTCATTATAGCATGATCTCTCTCTCGTTGAGCAGGCCGTAAGTTCAGCCAGAGAGCTTGTTGTTACCACCAAGACACAAATGCCACTGTGGCACTATTACAGATATCAGCACATACTGTTCATCCTTGTGATTCACAGACATTTCAGATAAGTAGGAATATTGGTTGCATGCCTTCCCTGTTAAAATGTATCTCAGCTTCCTGTCCTATGATAACTAGTCCTCTAAAAAGAAGCTTAAAGTTTATTACCAGCTCAGATTCTCTAGGATTTATGTAGCAAGTACATGGTGTCTTCAACAACAGACAAAGCAGAAGACCCAAAAACTGAGTACACATAACTACAGCAGTCATGTATTTAATAGAGATGGTTAAAAAAAAAAAAAAAGAAACAAACTCTGGAGAAAAGATAGAGTATTCACTAAATCCTGCATACAAAACTGGATCTCCACACGTATAAGAATGAAATTAGACCTGTATATCAAATATACTTTGTAAATACTAATTGCAATGCATCAGAGACTGACATATAAAACCTGATATTTCTCGAAGAAAATATAGGCATGGCCTTTCATTCTGGGGTTGTAGGAAAGAACTTTCGTAATAAAATACCTTTTGCAGAGGAATTGAGGCCAACAACAGAAAAATGTAAACTTGTAAAACCATTTGGCTTGTACATGGCTAATGAAACAAGAAACTGAGTAAAAATAAGTCCCACAAAATGGAGAGAATTTTTGTCAGCTGTAAATCTGACAAACGACCTGTATTTCCACAATACATAAAGAACTAAAAATAAATTAACGCACCACAAAACAAATGGTCTGTTTAAAAATGGACTTGGATCTGAACAGAGACTTCACCAAAGAAGAAGTAAAAGTTTCTCAATAATAGATCAAAATCTTTTATCTCCCCTAGCAGTTAGGAAGATGCGAATTAAAACAACTTTAAGTATTCATCTTGCCCCAGTGGGAATGAGGAAGACCAACAAAACAATTGAGGACAACGGCAGGACCCGCTGAGGGAAAGGTAGCACACATTCTTTACAACGGGCATGGTTAAAAACTGGTGTGTCCACTGTGAAGACCAGTGTGGAGAATTCTCAAAGAGCCAAAAGTAAATATCCCATATGGCCACCTATAGCACTCCTTAGCATCCTACTCCACAGATGTTTAGCCATGTTCATTATTGCTTTATTCGCAACAGTTATGAAATGGAAGCAACTCAAGTGTTCTTCAACTGATAATGGATTAAAGCATGCACTAAAGTACACTATCCTGCTGTTTATAAAAATAAGCTAAAGCTAGACCATATTATATTGAGTGTGTTGATCCAGACCCAGAAAGAAAAAATGACTCATTTTTTAATGAAATATTTTGAAATGTGAATATATAACCAAAAGTAATCCAGAAAACAGAAAAGTAGGATAATATGGGAGGGCACAAGAGCAGATAATAAAAAGATAGAAGTTATTCAGAGAGGAAATGGTGGAACAGGTGAGTCTTAATTGACGTAGAGGGAGGGAAGGCTATGAAGAAACGGTAGGGGTAAAAGTAAAATAATGCTGATGAGCATGTTTGGAAAAACAGAAGTGTATTATTATTTACCTCAGTTTTATATAGTACTTATAATCCTCTATATTTAAGTATGCATTGTTCAAATTACAATAAAACATGAATTTTACCTCTTGTTCAAATTGTACTGCACATAAATATAACTACAGAACTGCCAAAATATATTCTTATATAGAATTAAAGGATTCAAAATGAAACGGTAGCTCATTAATGTAAAGAAATTCCAGTACAGGATATTGAAAGTCTTTTTTTTTTAAATATTGGTAATATAGAAAATCATGGAGCAAGTGAATGCAATTGTGATACTCAGAGTATGCAAAAAAAAAAAGCCTGAGCAAATGAATTTCTCTAACTGTTTTATTTATATCTGTGTATGTAATTATTTTCCAGGATTGTGTTCCGTTTTAGCTACAGGAATGCTAGTCTGAACATGTTGACCTCTTAGGTTGAAGGCAATAGATTATACATGAGTTTTTCTACAGAACAATGCAAATTGAAGACTAACTTATGATTGACAAGAATTTCAGACAATAAGCAACCCAAAATTATTGGTGTTTAGCCATAGTCTATTTTTATTATTTAAGGTTACTGAGAAACTCCACTATTTGCTAGGATGCATATAATCTGAAATATAAGTTGCGTTCAATGTATAAATGTCTGTTAGTTTTGTGGTTTCAAGAATAACATTGCCCAGAAACAGCTTTCTGGAAATTATTCTTTTGAAGAAATTATATTCTCTAGCTCACTGTTATTCTGATGAGCAATATTATACATAAAATTGCCTTATTTATTTCATGGGTATTATAAATAATTGGAATTTAGCAAATGCTAACACATAACATACATAGGCCATGTACCAAGACAGTAAACAATGAGTTGACCCAATTTAGGTTTCTGTCATTTGTATCCAAAGCCTTCCAGTATTTTGAATTACAAAAATTTAATAAGGCTAAATATGATGCTGTGTTACAACATTCAACTAACTGGTAGGGCATTTTAAACATAGCCTAGCTTAATATCATTTAGCCTAGCAGCCAATATTCCATAAATGCTGTGCCAGGGAAGTTTTTCACTCAGGATTTTTCGACCAGATGGTGTTCATCCGGCCATATGTTGCAGAGCAGAGATGAGTTTAATGATACCCTGCCTGATACTTTCTCTCAGTAGTGAAAATTCTAAGAATAAATGAGAGAAATCAGTGCTAAGAAAATAATACTACACACTCAATTGGTTGATAAATATAATAATGTCTATGCTACAGAGTTCGGGGAGCTCACAGGCCACAGGTATGAAACTACTATTATTAATTTACTGGGGATATAGTATCAAACTGTCCTCTAACTACAGGTCTTTCTACTCATAGTTTAGTAAAGATCTCATACCTGAAACTCATCAGAGAGGTTTCTTGGTGCAGTAGACGGTGGTAACTGCAAATATACAAAATGGTCAAAATGCAGAAAGCAACTATGAGATGCACATTTATGAATGGAATATTTATATCACACCCTCAAGGCTCAGAGTCCATTTTAGAAGAGAAGACAGAAGTACAGAAGTATTATCAGGGATGATCATGGCAAAGCAGTATCTTCTGGACATGATTCACAGGACTGCTGCGGTCATGAATTAGCATTAGGTTTCCTTGCCTGGTAAAGATACATACCTGGCCAAGCCCATCAAAAGTCTAGCCTACAGAGGGAAACGATCCGTGAGCCTCTGATCCTAGCTGAGGAGTGAGGTATTAAAGGCTCCCAGTCCAAGGAGAGTCAGTTCTCTTTAAAAGAGTGTGCTCCTGCAAAGTCTCCGATGCCCCAGTGGACAGTCATTCGCATGCCCACAAGTATATGAATTGCTCGAAAAAATTGTGGGTTACTAAATTTGAAAATGGAGGACCTGAGGTTGCAAGTATAAGAGCATGGGGGGTGGATTTGGGAGAACTTAACTGTGAGTATGAACGAAATAGCATATGAAATTACCCAAGAATTAGTAAAAATACAACTTTTGTGTATTATTGACTTTTTGATTGAAAATAGAGGTTTACTTTCAATATGCTTTTGTATTTTGAATTGTCCCGATTTCTCAAACCACTCTAACATACTTTGTACATTCTTAACATATAGTATAGTGTTTAATAGCAAAAAATGCAGATGTAGCACTACAAACATGTCAAGTCCAAGGCTGAGCAGCAGAATCCTCATAGAGTCTCATGCCTAGTTAACTTTCACTCCACTCTAGTGTTGCTTCACTTAAGTTTAGAAAGCCACTAAATGTTTCTCTCAACTCTGTTCTTTTTACATTTTGATGATGTTAGAGAAAAAGCAGCTCTAAGTAACTGCTTTAAAAAGTTTTTCCTCATTTGCTCCTCATCTCCCCCCTCCCCTGCCCCATTGTTGTGAAATTTCTTCAATATCAAAGAATGGATGTTAATACCTTTTCTAAAACTCGGGCCAGTCAGCCTCTCCCACGTAGCAGGACCTCTTTCATTTTATCTGTAGTAATTTTTCTTCAATATCAGGTTGAAAAAGCAGGGAGTTAATGTTCATGCCTCTGTCCCTCTTTTCTTTATCCCAGAGCCTTTACTTGTTCCGTGTAGACTTATCTCTCAAACTTTGATTTACAGTAAATGGTTTCCCTCATGGTAGTCAGATTTTTAAAAATGTATTTTGTTTAATGTCAATCATGGAAAAGAGTTTTGAAATTGATCTTTTGCACTAACATTGAAGACTTCATGTGCTTGGTCATATTTGGTGAGTTATTTTTCAGAAGATAAACGGGATTGCACTTGTACTGATGTGAGCTTATAAGTCTGCATCACATAGATAAAATATAAATATACTTTGCACACATCTAGGATGGTTAGTTTAGTCAACTTGTCACAATCTAGAATCACCTGAGTAGAGACCACATGAGGAACTGCCTTCATAAATTGTTTTGTGCATGTGCCTGTAAAGTATTTTCTCACTTGAGTGAATTAGGCGCCATGATTAAATGGCACCATTTTATGAATTTGGCCTGGGACTGTGTGAGCATATACAGTTAGCTAAGCATTACCATGCTTTCTGTGGTCCTTTTTGCATTTGATTGTAACTGTGACTCACTATTTCAAGTCTACCATCTTGACTTCCCACCAGGTTAGAAATGTAAAGTGGAATTGTGAAACAGACACAATGCTTTTCGTAGAGCATTTTGTCAGAGCTATGTGAAAGAAAACTGATACCAACATGATACTTTATTAATGTTTGTTTTTCTTCACAATTCCCTAATACAAAAGTTTACATAAACAAAAAATGTACCTGCAATAGCATGCTAACTTATTCTATCAGTGACACCTATCTACATTGTCCAAAATTTCAAAACACACATGTCTTTTCTCGTAGGTTTCCCTATATCCTGGGTATTTTCAACAGGTTTCTTGTTTGTTTGAGCAAACTTGTACTATGTTTGGTGGCAGATTTTTGTCTTTGTAATGCCTCCTTGTTGAGACCAGACGCTTTTGTTGATGGTGTCCCATCGCTGTATCCCAGGTGTCCATCTGGAGTGCTTAACTGCTTTGAGTTGCCCAAGGTTGTGACATTGAAAATCTGACAGAAATTCTGCTTTCTTCCAACTTTTGTAGCTAACAGGCGTTCAATCTGTTGTGTCAGAAACTAGGAGATTCCTCCAGGTCCCTGTAGTCTTCCCTTCCAGTTTACAAAACACCTTAAAAGTGGAGCTCTGCTGTGTGCCAAGAATTACATCCACTGCTGTGGGAATAGTTGCTTAGGGCTTTCCTGCAGCTGTTTAGACAAAACTGCCATCAATATTCTGTGTTTACCTACGTTAGTATACTTTGTGACCTCCAGATTGTGTCCAAAATGTAAATCACCAATCCTACCCCAAAGATTATCGAGTAAATTTTGTCACAAAGTTAATGATGTGCATACTTTTTTATTTATCATAATAAAATACAAAGAAAGAAATGGAAACTGTCATGATCTCACAAGTTATAAAGTTAATGAAACAGAATTATTGAACATAAAATGGACCCCATTGAGGTCCCTCTCTGCAAACACACACACACTCACACACACACACACACACACACACACACACACACACACACATTACTAGCTGGTTGATACATGTTATATATATTTCTGAAAGAACACGTTGGATATAACCACTCAAAATTCCAGACATACAAGTGATAATTTTGTGTTTCTTATTTCCAATGAGACCACATGAGTGTTTTTTTTTTAATCTTTATATTTTGTATACTGAAGTAAATACATAATCAACATTCATGGAAATATTCAGTCTTTTCGTATATTTTTGTTAGTGAGAGGAAAATACTTTTGTAAAGAAAAAAGTAGGAAATTATGCTTGTTGGATACTTTGGTACATCATTCCATTTCATGGTTCCTTGCAAAAGACATGTACTAAATAGTGATATTAATAAAGGAAACCTAGAAAAAGGGCATGGATATTGTCTATATTTAAAAGAATTAAAGAATATATATATATATATATATACATATATACACATAATTTAGAGAAAGAGAACAAAATTGACAACAAAAGTGAACTAAAATATGCTTTTTTGTGATATTTATTGTGAATGATTAAATTACATTGTTTTTAAGCAGTGACAAGGATACATTTAAATAAAGAAGGACGAAAGAAAATCAACATGGGAAAGGACAGTATTATTTTTGAACAAATGGAAGGGTGGGAGAAACCATAAGTGCTGTAGCCAGAAAAACGTTTAAGAACTGTTAGTGGCCATTGCGTGTGTGAGCTTCATCAACATATGTGCCTAACATTTTAGATAAGAAAGCACTGCAAACCTTTGAACATTTTGCTTAATACTATATTATCATATACAAGTTATATAAAATCATGTTTCTTCATAATATTTTCATATGCATAGAGAAGATATTTTTATTGTAACTGCTACATACCACATCACCATTGTTCTCTGAGTGCTACTAGAAATATGAGTGATGACAGGCTTTTGAAATTATTGTGACTATATGTGTGTCTGAGGTCAGGTGAGTCATCTCTAATTTACCTTGAGAGATTACCTTTTTATAGTTAATAAAGTGATGAAGGATTTGTTACCCATATTAGCCTTATAAAACTTGTGAGATTGAGTCAACACAAAATGTACTTTTTATGACACAAATGATTTTCTTACTTGATTCATGGCCCACATTTGTTGGAAATTAAAATATGATGGGAATAACTCCATGAACTTCACAAGTGGCCTCGTAAGGTCATGTGGAAATGAGGTGGGTAATGCTAGAGAATGGAGCTTGATACTACGATTATTTTGCGTAATATTCTCACATGAAGCAGGGGTGTGTGGGTCTTCAGTCTCCTGATACACAATGAGCAAATAATCCTACTTTGTGTGAGGTACAGTTTTGTGTGGGCAGAAAAGCAGAAAGGATGGGAAGGACTTGCCAGCATTTATCATATAAACATCTGTAACTAAAACGTGCTCATTAGACTTTATTTCTAGGTACTGTCAGATATGTGATTAGCCCAGGAATTATATCAGTGTTTATTTCTTTGTTTCAATAAAGGAAGAAATATGTAGATAAAGATATTTCAGTACACTAACTTGTATTTTATAATCCACCTTGACATAGTAATATTTAGAGATAATTAAATAGAATATTTTAATTATAATTACATTATAATATTATGTCAGGATTTGTATGACATAGAATTTATAACATTTACATTTTATTAAAGTATATTTCCTTACACATTTGTTCTGAATTTCTGATCTCTTAAATACAAAAATTAAACTAGTTAGAAAAAAAGTAAAAAAGATAGATTCAGTCACCTGCAATTCTTGGTAATCACTATGGAGCTATATTAGTGTTGCATTGCTATTGACTTATCTACAATGGCACTGGAATGGTGAACGCAGAGAACCTCTGAACCTAGAGAATAAAGCAAACAGAAAGTTCTGTGTATGTTTCACCCTATGAAAATATTGTTAAACAATTTTGAAGTTAAAGAACATCAACTCAGCAAATGAATGGATGAATGAATGAATAAAATCACACATTACTGACAGAGCATCAAGAGAATCATTGTAGAAAACTCCTAAGGACACCGCATGTGCTCAGCAATAGTATTCTACCCCACAGGGTAATCAGGAACTGGCAGGGTCAATGTCTCTATAATCTACAGTCTCTTCATCACAACACACCTATTTGCTCAACAGACATCCTATTTAAATGCTGCTTATGTAGAAAATTCTTGTAGTAGGTCACATGAGAAATAAGTAAATCACTCCATCACAGAATATATTAATATTTTAAATACAACTAAGGCAATATGCTTGCATTACTGAATAGACTGTTTTACATGGTTAACATATGGTGAATACTTTTTTGCACAGATATGTATGAGAGTATATATGTACATATATACATATGTATGCTTATATATAACACATACAAAATAGGAATAAAATATCCATTCTGGAGCATGTATTTATGTGTAAGTACACTATATATGTTTTCTAGGGATATGCACATGTAGAATACTTATTTCATTCACATATTATTTTAAATTACCTTTGTGATAACCATATTGCATAATTTTTCAGCTTCATATTGTACAGTGACAAAAAATTTTTGAGTTACTAGAAGAGCATGTTTCTTTGAAATTAATTATTATTTTTGGTTCCTTTTACTTAAAATTCTATATTTATGGATGCTCTCTGTTTGCTTATGACGGATTTTCTGAATTGCTTTCCTTGAAAGAACATTTTTCATACTTAATTGTCAATAAAACAGTAGCTTTATTCCCCTTGTTGCTTGCTTTATTAAAGTTTCTGTCATTTACATTATGCAAAATATTTGAAACATATTGTATTCTGCTCTGCTGTGCTTTCAACAGATGTCTAATTAGCAAGAATTGCTCAGAGTTTGGCCACTTTATTTAGTTACCCAGATATATAGAACCGTTTTTTCTACATGTAGAAAACTGTGGTTTCTATTAATGCTTTCTTTATAGACTCCTCCTCAGATGAATATATTACTTATATGTGCATTTTCTTTTAAAGAGTTTTCTGGTTGTCTCCTTTACATCCACTGAAGCAGACAGGGTGCAATTTTCTCATCCTGATTGCAGCAATGGAGCAGGAAAAAATAAAAACAATGCACATCAAGCACTGTATTATTCCCGTCAAGATGGAAATCCAAGGGAATATGTTTGAGTTTTCTGCTTGGTATCAACTATGTAAGTCAAAACAATGAAATATTACATTTGATTTACCTTTCACTATAATTTATATGCAGATATATATTCAAGTTCTTCGAAATTTTAAAACATAGTTGTATATGTGTGTGTGTGTTATATATATATATGTGTGTGTGAGTATATATATAATTAAGAACTTAATAGACTTATATTTAGACTATTTGTGGAAATATATTTTAATATAATACCTTAAATTAATATGTACTATAGGTAATCTTAAGTATATATGGATTTAGAGCCTATATTTATCCTTTCAACATAGACTTTTTTAATCCAGCACCAAATATGTGGTTTTGATTTCACCTTACATCATGATTAATATTGTTAATTTGATAGGACATAGAATCACCTAGGAAGTAATCATCATGTAGGCCTATGAGAGCTCCACACATGAGATAAACTGAGATGGGAAAAACATCTGAAATAGGATTAGCAGGAACACATTTTCTTAGGCTCTGGGCAGAATAAAAACAAACAAAAAATGAGCAGAGATACTGTATTCCTTTGCTCCCTAACTTTTGATACAGTGACCAAAGTAAATTCATATACTAGGGATAAATACTGATCCACTACCAGAGGCCCTATATACTGCCTAGTCCTCCCAACTAACACCACATTCAAGGAATCTGGGTTGGTCCTGTGCTGGTTTCCCACCTAACAAACTGAAGTCCATGAGCTCCCCCTTGTTCAGGTCAGCAGTATCTATGGGTTTCTCCGGGTTATTCTTGACCCCTTTGCTCATCACTCTTCCCTGTCTGCAACTGGACTCCAAGGGTTCATCTCAGTGTTTAGCTGTGGATTTCTTCTTCTGCTTTTATCTGCTACTAGATGAAGGCTCTGGGATGGCATATAATGTCATCAATCTCATTATCAGGGAAGGGTATTTATCGTAGCCTCTCTACTATTGTTTGATTGTTAGTTATGGTCATCCTTGTAGATCTCTGGACCTTTTCCTAGTGTGAGGTTTCTTTTAAACCTATAATGGTTCCCTTTATTATGTTAGGTCATTTCTTGCCCCCCTCTATTTTTTCCCTGTCTCAATCTTCCAGTTCCATCATGTCCTCCTCTCCCCTTCTCTTTCTCCTACTTCCCTCTCCCCTCCCTCCATGCTCCCAACTTGCTTGGGAGATCTTGTCCCTTTCCCCTTCTCTAGGGGACCATGTATGTCTCTCTGAGGGTCCTTCTTGTTTCCGAGCTTATATGGAGGTGTGGATTGTAGGCTGGAAATCTTTTGCTCCATGTCTAAAAGCCATATAGGAGTGAGAACATACCATGTTTGTCTTTCTGTGACTGGGTTACTTCACTCAGGATGTTTTTTTCTAGTTGCATCCATTTGCCAGTGAATTTCAGGATTCCATTGTTTTGTTGTTGTTTTACTCACTGACCAGCAGTAAGAAGTCTTGTGTGTTCTTTACAATGCCCTTCATCAGCCTCAGTAATACCAAACCACCCTTTTTCTACCCAGCAAGATATGTTGGACACATCCTCTATCACACACACAGAAAGCAGATTAGCTTGTCAATAAAGATCCACTAGGTATGTAGAAATCTGTAGAGAGCCTCGAAGTGCCACACCTTAAAGATGGTGCTGGCTTTTGCCTTTCACCTCCCCAAGGGTGAGCGCTCTCTGGCATAAACAAGCCCTTATTTGGTTAAGTCTGTTCAGCCTGTCTGCTTCAGCGTTAAAGTAGCCTAACTGCAGGGTCCACGTAGCTCACTGGGGTCAGTTAGCACAAGGGGATTTAAGCCTGTGCAGGGGTCCCCTAGTCTCTGGCGGGTCAAAAGAACATGTTTCAAGGATCCTGATTAAAACTGCATGAAAAAGATCTTCCCGGAGTCGCATCTTCCTTGCTGTCAGTGGTAGGCGCATACAGAAATCCTTTTAGCAATGTCTGGAATACTTCCTCCCATTTCTCAGCCCACTTAGGCCAAACAGATGGATCATGCCACTTAAAAAAATATCTTCATCTACTTACTGAAAGTTTAGGGTATTGGAACAGAGTCAAGGTTTCCTAGTTACTAAAGGGGAATAAGGCACTGCTAAGCTTCACAAACTTGGCCATGTCCAGGTTGGCTGGCCATGTCCAGGTCCTGCCTTTCTGGTCTTCCTTTCTATGAATACTACTTCCCATCTTCTTCTGTAGGCATTAACCCCCAAACGCCTATCAATCCAGTATCTGTTCCTCTCCACTCCCCAGCATTTCCCTTTCTCCAAGCTTATCTTCCACATCTTTCTGAAATGCAGGGAGACATATTCAGTATTGAAATTTTCTATCATACTAAGAGGCCTGATCCATCAGGCCAAGGCATGGGTGAGAAGGCTTCAGAGCCTGAGAGAAGAAGGATGGGTAGGATTAAAACTTTGAAAGATACCTTCAATTACCTCTAGTCCCCTTCTGCCAACCCCTCAGTAGCTCTACTCAGCAGTGAGGTGATATGTCCATGGGACATGTCATCTGGGTCCTCTTCCCTAGAGGAGAAAGCTAGGAAGGATCCTGGTACTGGTCCAGTCTATCTGGGACACCTGTGCAAATCGTGTGCACAGACATTGTGGTAGATCCTACAGCATCTAAGATCCAGGCAGAGAAGAACTAGGACCTTTGGAATCAGAATAACCAGTCATGCCTTCCTCAGAGCTCTATGCTACAGCCATCATATACATTCAATGTCAACAGAACTTTGCCCTCTGATTAACAACAACAACAACAAAGTCAGCTGCTAAGACAAAGTAAAGCACTGAATGCAAAGCACTAAGTGAAGGGAGCCAGGCTGAAAGAGCTGTGTGTTCCTATTTCAATTCTGCAGCCTCCTGAAAAGGAGGCCTTCGTTGCTGGAGGTTGTAGAAGGCATGGAATACTCTAAAGTTGGGCAGACACTCTTCAGTTGTCCAACTCAGAGGCTGTGCAACGCACAGAAGCCCAACAATGAAATCATGAATCTAAACAAAATGTGTGTTGGTTTCTCACTTCTAATAAGTGCACCATACCTGGTAGTGAGAGAACAAATGAGAAGGACAGGCATATGGAAATGCCCAGTACCTCCTTCTCAATCTTTCTGTCAATTTAGAACCACCCTTCTAACAAACTGTTAATTTAAAATAACAATCCACAGCAAGCTGGGCATTTTTAATCCTGACATTCATGAAGCGCTGTGTAGTGACATATTCCTTTTTGTTACCAGCAGTTTTCCCACCAACCTGGTCCCACAGCTGTGTCAGCTGCAAATAACACAGAGAGATACTGTATTACATATGAAGCTACTGGCCTGTTCCTAGTATTTCTTGTTGGCTAGCTCTGTCTTAAATATTAACTCATTTCTATTAATCTACGGGGTCTTATCTTACCGGAGAGAGGTTCCAGACCTCTTCTCTCATGTCCTTACATCTTGATTCTCTCTACATCTCAGAATTCTCCTTGTCTCCTAGTCCCACCTATCTTGCCTTCCAATTTGCCAACAGTGCTTTATTCGCTAACCAATAAGAGATGCATATTTACAGAATGACATCTCCCATCAGGCTTGGCCTGAAGACTGTTGCAAATTTGAGAGCAATCTGGGTAAAAGACTGAGAGCCCCTGTAAAGCTAATCGAGAGTTAGGAGATAGTGGATGTTTGAGTGAAAGGGCATGTGGGTGAAGTCAACCTGGCAGTCCTTGTCTGATTGGTGTCCATGCAAGAGCTGGCATATCTGGATGGCTCCCTGTGAGATGGCCTTGGCACATGTCTGACAGAAGGCGTAGACCTGTAAAACATGGGCTCAAAGGTGGGCGTGGTCAAAGAGGGCTCTAAAAAGTGGAACACAGCCTTAGGCCCTATATGTTAAGACTTGGTAAATGTCTGAAAAGATGGAGAGTGCCAATTCTGGGGGAGGATGAGGTTATTTGAGTAGAACCATTCATCCTTTGTCTGTGTAGTTCCTTTATTCAGGAGTTCATCCTCTTCTGTGTTTGAGAACTGGGATGATAGGCATCTGTGAAAAACAAAGTATGCCCTGTAGTGATGGGAGATGTTATTCTGTATATATGTTTCTCATACTGGTTAATAAAGCACTGTGGCCAATAGAAAACTAGATAGGCGGGGCTAGGAGACTAGGAGGAAGAAAGAGGAAGTAGAAAGGGAGGGTCGAGATGTAGCCCGGGAAGAAGCAGGAAGCCTGCCGCTCGGCTCCCCGATAAGATGACCACATGGAAATACTTAGATAAGTAGAAATGGGTTAATAATTATGGCAGAGCTAGCCCATTAACAATAATGGTAATTGGCCAACAGGATTGTATCAAATACAGAGTCTCTGAGTGTTATTTGGGGCACACGTGGTTGCAGGACAATGGCGGCAGAACCAGCGGCAGCCGGCGGGGAGACCTGCTGTAACATAAACGACCACATGGAAATACTTAGATAAGTAGAATTGGGTTAATAATTAAGGCAGAGCTAGTCCTTAAACAATAATGGTAATTGGCCAACAGGATTGTATCAAATACAGAGTCTCTGAGTGTTATTTGGGGCACACGTGGCTGCAGGACTGGCGGCAGGACCGGGAGGCCGGCGGGGAGGAACGTGCCATAACACTGTAGTTCCCGTGAAGCTGGAGGCCAGTCCCTAGGTACTGAGTTAGCCCTGGCATTGCCTTAAGGCCATTGCCTTGGAGGACTTGTGTCCTCATGGGGAATTATGGCTAGTCCTGTCAGTAACTGGAAGACTTCGAAGAGCTTGGCTATAAGATGGGTGTGCTCTTGGCAGCGAATACACCCTTCCAAAGCACAGGATGGGTACAAGCAAATAAAAGGCATGTTTAGAGTGGGTGTAGATATTAGACCATTGACACTTAGCTATTTGGAGCCCTCTAGTCAAGCAAATTAATTCAGCTTTTTGTGAATAGGTTGTCCTCACCTGCAGGACCACTGCATAAGCCACCTAGTAATTTCCTGATCTGTCTATAAGGGAGCTTCCATCAGCAGAGATGGTGAGCTGGGGGTCTGTGAGGAGATGGTCTAGGAGGCCAGGCCAGTGTGACTGTAAGGCCTCCAAAGCCTCTGGGCAGAAGTGGGAGAAGGTTATCAGAGGAGAAAGGGAGAGGGAGGAGGGTTGTAGGGTTTAGGTCAAGGCTAGAGGCCAAGGTGATGTGTGTGTGGTGGTGGTGGGGTGGTCTAGAAACAGTAAATGAAAGACCTGGACCCTTGAGGCCCAAGGAGAGAAAGAGAACAAAGGCTCAGAAGCTCTGAGTGGGATGGGTAGTGTATACAGTGATTGGCTGAAACAGTGATCTTGAAGATTTCCCAGGTGAGTTTGATTGCTGTTGCCAGGGCTCACAAACATGGCTGCCATCCATATATAGGTAGGGTTGAGTTGTTTGGATAGGAAAGCAACAGCCCAATTGGAAGGCCCAACCAGTTGAGCTAGAAACCCAGTGGCCACTCCCACCTTCTCATCCTAAAGAGGTGGAAGGGGTAGGTGGAGTCCAGGAGAACTAGGGCGCCGACTGTTAGGAGTGGTGGCAACAGAAGGTGGCCAGGTGGGTGAGACCCTTGGGGGTCTCTCTGGTTGCCTGGCACAAGGGCTTGGCTGTGATGGCAAAGATAGTAATTGAGAATCCCATCAGTACCAGAAATGAGAGAATCTGGTCTGCTGTGGTTGAGGGGCTTTAAGTCCCATGGCCCTTGAACAAAATCAGAAGTGAGAATCTTAGACACCGGTATGAGTTGAACGCCCAAATACCCAACAGTGGAAGGACATAGTTGAGCCTCATAGAAACACGGTAAACCAAGAACATAAGGTAACTTAGGAACAAAGAGGTGGCTGGGACAGAGACAGGGAGGGATGCTGTAACAGCGAGAGGTCTAAAGCAGGCTCTAACAGCAGCCTTAAGGTCCAGTGATACAGGAACAAAGCACCAGGCCCCTCTGTAGCATGCACATGTGGTGATTCAGCAAGGCGACCACAGGGCGCAGGCAGGCAGGCTTCCTGTCACCTCACACCAGCACTGGGGATATTTCGGGGCTTGGAATGGAGCCAGGATCCCAGCGGGCAATGCCAAAAGAGGCAGGCGGCTCAGACCCACTTGCAAAGGAAATGCGAGGCTACCAGATCTGCCTAGAACGCCAAAGCCAGTGAGCTCGCCCAGAACCAATGGGCCCAGTAAAGTGGCACCGAGGTGACACCTCCGAAGGCCAGACAAAGCAGACAGCATGGGGAAAAGCTGCTCCCTCCAACGGGGGCCCACACGGGTGCGCACACAAGCAGACAAGCAGGTGGAGCAGTATCGGATTTATTTCGAGCTTCCATAGGTGGGGGTGATCTCTCGGTGGAGCAGGACTTCCAGCATCTGCTCGCACATGGCCAGGCACCGCGGCACGTGGAAGCAGCCTGTGAGGAGAATGAGCACTGGGGTGGGGAGGGCCTGGGGAGCAGGGTGCCACACACCCCTGCAGTCGCGCCGGGTTCCCAGCTCACCTTTAAACGGACCTCCCTTAAAGTTGAGGCTCACCTTTCCCTCTCGGTTCAGGTAGCCATACCATTCTCCATACTCGGGATCACGAAACTAGAACAAGGAAACAGCGGCAGCTAGCGAGCATCTGGCGGGACCCACCCAAGAGTGTCAACCTACGCCAGAGTCACCTGCTGAGCAAGGGGCCCTCTCTGTACCCTTGGCACTGCTGCCAGTGGTCACAGTTCAAGCGGCACCATTTCGATTTCATTACTTTTAAGGTACCAAGTCCTGAGTTAGATGAAAGCTGAGTGTGGCAGGCAGCTTGTAACCCGCTGGGGAAGGGGCTGCAGGTGGTGAGCTGACATGCAGAGAGAACGCGAGCTCAGTATCTCAACACCCAAAGACACACATTTTTACCTCACCTAAGCTTTAGAAACACGAAACGAAGAATCCTAGATTGACCTGCCCGCACATTTGCGGTTCCCTGCAGTTCATGTCCTCTGCTCCAAAGGCCTTTACATCATCGATCAGAGACGACACTAACGCCTGTCCTTGGATGCTCAGGTTTTGGGGCTGTGTTTTCGATTTGTGCACACTGGGGTTTTCGTAACAGGGTCTCAGATTTTGCTCTAGCCCTGTGTGATTCGGCATGCCTTCGATGCCAGTCCTCAGGAGGCTGGCACGTTTCTGTATCAGACCAACCTGGTCTTCTGCCTGCTTTCACAGTGGGTTCTGAATGTTGTCTCACTTCTTCTGAACCTGTCAAGTGAGTGCGTCTAATGCTTCAGATGTGGGGGACAGCAGCAGAGCTGTTGGCTGGACAGACTCACTTTACATCTTATCCCATAGCTGTCTCTTGTTTTTTTCAGTGCCCCCAAATGTAGCCCAGATCCTTATCTTAGACCCTGCCCGTCTTGCTCTCACTGATAAAAATCCCCCATGGAGGGATACTTGACAGATTTACATGAGCCCACCTGGATAGCATAGCCCTACATGTAAGAGTGGAGGTGGGGGGATGGGAGGGGAAGGTGGCCAGGGTACATGTGAGGGGGCAAAGAAGAAGGAGGAAGAAAGGGTGGGAGGGAGGGAGAGGAAACTGAGATCGACATGTAAAATAAAAATAATAATAAAAAAAAATAGTTAAGTAGAATCCCTTCTTAGAAGGCATTCTGAGGAGATTGCTATCAAAATGCTTCCTTTAAATTGTGACACATGAGTTGTGCATTTCAAGTTCTGTAATGGTTCATGTGGATAATCCCAGCACTTGGGAGGCTGAAGCAGGAGATTTGCTGCTAGCTCAAGGCCAGTCCAAGCTCTGTCTTAGAAAGAGTGGTGGTAGTATATTCAAGAAAGAGATAAACGGCTCCTTGTTTAATCTTTGAGTCATCTTCTCCTTATTATGTATTTCTTTTTGAGGAGGAGTCTTGCTCACCTTGTGTTCCTGACTGTCCTGGAACTTGCTACATAGCTCAGGCTGCTCTGGAACTCAATTCAAATCTCCTACCTCCACATCTCCAGTGATGGAGCTAAAAGAATGCACCATACTGGCCCATGCCTTTTTTTTTTTAATTTCTGGAGATGGTTTCTCTGTGTAGCCTTGGGCATCCTGGAACTCACAGAGATCCACTTGCTTCTGTTTCCCAAGTACTGGAATTAAAGGAGTGAGCCACCACCACCAGGCTCATGTCCTCATTTTTAATTAGTTTATCTGATTCATGATAATGTGGGTAGGGATCAGGGAGAAAGAAAACTAAAAAAAAAAAACATCCCAGGTTTTTTTTCCCCCCTGTGGATTGTTCCTTGGCCATCTGAAATTTGGACTTCTCTATTGTTACATAGCTTAGTGACTATCTATCTGTTTGTTTTTATTTTCTTGGTTTTTTTGTTGTTTATTGTTTGGTTTTGGTTTTAGTTTTTCAATACAGTGTTTCTCTGGATAGCTCTAGGGATCCTAAATCTCACTCTGTAGACCAGAGTTTGACCTCAAACTCAAGAGATACCTGGCATTGGCTCCTGAGTGCTGGGATTAAAGACATGCACCATCACTGCCTGTTGATTATAACTTCTGCAATTCCGTTTTTTTGTTGTTGTTGTTCTCATTTTATAGAGTATCCCAGGAAGGCTTCAAACCCTCATCCTCTGTCTTTGACCTCCCAAGTGCTAAGATTGCAAAGACAGACACCTCAACGGGCTCTTGAAGTTGTTTAGTGTCACCTCCATCTTGTTCACATTCATTCTTAATTCATTTTGGTTAAGACTGGTGGCTTCTAATTCATTCCCTTAACAAATATATTTAGTATTCAGGCAGAGATGCACTCTAATGTCTCGTACTGCTTGGAATTAGTGCTGAGTATCTCAAAGAGCTCTAGCTTCCTGTTTAGATACACTGTGATAGAAACAAAGCTTGGATTTTGTTGCCTCTAATCACAATAAAACCAGGCGGGATTTGAGTTAGAGTTAGTGCAGATGTAGTTAGCCAGATAAAGCAGCACAGACCTGTGATCTCTGCACTCTGGAGTCAGGGTGGAGGCAGGAGCAGAAGTACAAGTTTTGAGGCCAGCTTGGCTTACATGAGACATCTAAAAACACAATCACTCAAACTGTCATCTTCTTCTAGAAGAAAAGCCACGGGCCAAAGAATGGGAGTCTCTGCTACAGTTTCAGGGTAACCACTAGAATAATAACTTGGGAAATATTCCACAAGTCCTAAAGAACACTGCCTACATTAAGTACATTTCCCTCTGGCGGACCCTGGTTTGGTTTCTGTCTGGCTTCAAGACTAATTCTGGTCTCCTTGCTCATCCCTGATAACCTCTTCTCTTTACCTTCTATACTAAAAAAATGTAACTTGCTCCTTGTTGTCCATAATAACTATTTCTGTTGCTGCTATTTGTTTGAGACAAGAGTTTTTCTGTGTAGCTGGTTAGTCTTATAATTACTGTGAGGACCAGGTTGGTCTCTTCCTCTAGTTCCAGCAACACAATGGCTGGGATTTCAGTTATGTACCACCATGCCCATGTCACCTACATTTCTTAACACAACTAGACAATTTCTCTGTCTGAATTGCAGCCCCAGAAACTCATCTGCTGGGCTGGGCCAAGAGTCAGTAAAGTGCCTTGCAAACTAGACTGATGGTGGTGGTGGTGACCATCTTCAATCCCAGCACTTGGGAGGCAGAGGCAGACTGATCTCTGAGTTAGAAATCAGTCTGGTCTACAGAGTGAGTTTCAAGACAACCCAGCCAGGGACACCCAGAGAAACCCTGTGTTAAAAAATACAACAACAAAATAAGTGCCTTGAAACCATGAGGACCTGAGTTTAGTCCCCGAATCCATGTGTGTGTGTGTGTGTGGGGGGTGTCTATGTGTGTGTGTGTGTCTGTGTGTGTGTGTATATCTATGTGTGTGTGTGTATATGTGTGTATGTGTGTGTGTATCTATGTGTGGTGTGTGTATCTATGTGTGTGTGTGTATATGTGTGTATGTGTGTGTGTATTGTGTGTGTGTGTGTGTGTGTGTGTGTGTGTGTGTGTGTGTGTGTACAAAGACAGCAGATAGCATGGAGAAACACAGAGAAACAGAGAGTGAGTGGCCCTATCTCAACAAGAAGGTATACAGTACCTGAGGAACATCACCTGAAGTTGTCCTCTGAACACCTCTCTCTCTCTCTCTCTCTCTCTCTCTCTCTCTCTCTCTCTCTCTCATCACACACACACACACACACACACACACACACACACACACACACACTCACACACACACTTGCCAGAGCATGTCCAACTGCTGATTTACCAGTCTGACATCCTAGCCTTTGAATTCAAACCTCGGGCTCAGGCTGCTGGATCTGGCAGATCAAGGATGTTCCTGCTCCATGCACGTAGTCCACCTGGATGGACCCTCCTAGCTCCCCTTCTCTCAAACAGACACACCCTGCCCACCCATGCCTTGGATCTTTGCTCACAAGGTCTTCTCTGTCCCCTCTGTAAGAAAGTTCTGTATCGTTTCACCTGCTCTGTCTCCACAGTCCATTGGTATCTATATTTGCCTGTTATTTTATTAGAGTCTGATCACCCAGAAAGGTAAATTCCCTTGAGGCGGGGCTTTTTGGTTCACCAGACAAAAGGCACTCTTGGATCTCTCAGAGGAGCTGATGAATGGGCTAGGGAAATCCTCCCTACTGGGTCCCCCTTACACAGCCTCCTGCTGTCTGTCTTATCCTTCACACCCAGCCTGTGCTTCCAGGGAATGAGGAGACAATACTTACATGGCAGAAGGTGTACTCGGCCACCTGGTTGAAGATTTTTAGCAAGGTGGGGTCCCGACTGTCACAGTAGCCCATGAGGAAGGCAATCATGGCTTCACTGTGTGGCCACCACAGCTTCATGTCCCACTCCAGCTGAGAACAGAGCAGAAATAGGCAACTCAGGTCCCTGTTGGCCTTAGGACACTTTCGCATATTCTCCGTTCTGGCTCAGTATGTCTGGTTCAGGACTTGGTTCTTGAATCACCATGAGACATGGTAGATAAAGTCTGACTAGTCCTTAAGAGTAGGGCTAGGTCTGTGATATGTGTGTACCCCATGGCAGCTACTTAAAAGGTCCTGGGGCAGACTCAGAATGTTGTCTGCACTGTCACATCGTCTTTAAGCCTCTTGGACACCTCTGATGCCAATGGCCAGTGTAGTGCCCTCTGCAGGACCAGGACACAACTGAACAGATGATTTATTTCACTCCTGTCTTCCCCCAAGGGAGAGAGAATTACCCAAGAACCCTTCAAGTCACTGGCTGCAGACAAAGGAGACACGTGTCTTGGCATGAGGATTTGTACATAATCTCTCCTTTAATGGCTTTCACTGGACAAGTCCTGGGGAAGACTAGACTCTGGGTTCAAATTTCATTGTTGGTTTTTCATACAGGGTATCTCTATGTTGTCCCGGCTGTCCTGGAATTCACTATGCACAGCAGGTTGGCCTCAAGCTCACACAGATCCTTCTGTCTCTGCCTCTGCCCCTTAAGGTGTGTGACACCACATCTAGCTATGAGTTCCCCTATTACATGCCAGACTTCCCGGAAGTTTCTCTGGGAGTACTCACCTGGGTGGGGCAGAAACCATCAACATCCTGGAAGTAGAAGAGGCCTCCGTGTTCAGGGTCCCATCCAGAGTGGAAAGGTAACAAGAGAAACTTGTCAATGATGTGTTCTTGAAGTTTGGGGTCACCTTTCTTTCGGGCATACTGGAGCAGGAACCAGCCAGCTTCTATTGCATGGCCTAGTTAGGGTTGAAAGGAAGAATGGCAGGTATCACAATTCCCCTCCCAAGCATCTGAGGACTTGAGGTCCTGGAACCTTCCTTCCTTCTCAAGGGTGAAAGATGCTTGAACTTTGTCACAGGATAACCTGGCCTTTTGGCTGAAATACATTCCCTGAAAAAAAAGAAATATGGCGCCCAAAATACAGATACTTAAACTCCTGGGGCCAATGGCTGATCCTGGCCAGACTATCCCCTTCCTCTACCTGGTCCTTGGTGGAGGAAAGAGGGCAGGCCCCTCCCATATGAAGTCCCAAAATGAAGGCTGAGTTCTTTTTCCTGATGGCACAGCACACGAAATATATCCACCTGGGTTCTGATGTCTTCCAAAGCAACCAGGGAGTTCTTTGCCATCATCTGATATATTCTCTAGCACAGCTTTTCCATTCCTCTGCCAGGAAAGAGACAAAAGACTGATGTTTTCAGCTCCGTGTCATCCACCCAGAAAGATCTAACTTCAAAAATCCTTCCCACTGGGCATAGTGGTCCATGCCATGAATCCCAGCACTGGGGAGGCAGAGGCAGAGGCAGAGGCAGGTAGAGATCCATGAGTTCAAGGCCAGCCTGATCTACATAGTGAGTTCCAGGACTGCCAGGACTGTTATACAGAGCTCTTTCTTGAAAAACCAAAAGACAAAAAATCCTTCTTTCACCCTGAGTACCAGCCATCCACCTACTCAGGAGGTCCAAAGAGAGTACCTTTAGTTGTTGAGTATTTTAAAACAGTCTTGGGTAGCCCAGTCTGCTCTCAAACTCATTAGGCATGAAAGACTGATCTTAAATTCTCCATTTTTCTGTTTCCACCTCTGTCATTTGGGAATTACAGAGGAAGACATACATTTATGGAATGCTGATTCTCTCCCATGGGCCTGTAAGTTCTTCTCCTTGCTTTAGGTCTGGGTCTCTCAAGCATAGAGATTAAAATACTCAATGAGGAGCCAAGAGAGTTGGGTGCCCACAGAGGGTGGGAAGAAATATAGGTCAAGGTATTAGGATGTGTTTGGGGCTCTGGCCTCTCCTTTCTGCCTTAGGACCCACCCATCTCTGCCCCATATGCTAGACTCTACCTTCATGAGGGCCCTGGGCTGTATTTCAAATGAATGTGCTTCCTCCCCAAGCACATATTTCAGACAGAGGAGCCCTTGCAGAGTGGAAGAACGGAGTTCACTCCTTCCCTCTCTCTGTGCCCACCTGTACATGCTTCAGAATCCTCTGGGCACACCAGTCTGATAGCTCTGCATACTTCGTCAGTGCCTCATCTTCCTCTGAAAGCTGGTCTATCAGGTTCATCAGCATCATGGGCACCGCCATAGACTCTGCTGCTGGGGTCCCTGAGAGCTGAGGCCGACCTAGCCCAGCTGGGTCCTCCCGTACCCAGCGGACAATCTGGTCCATCATCTCCACAGCTTCATTCTGGGGGGAATACCAATCAGACACAGCATGCCTTGTCCTATTTGCCTTCCAGAGGAGGAACTCAGGACTCAGAATGTTCTCCAAGGACACCTGTTCCTTCTGCAGCTCCCCAGGGCCAGCTCTACAGCCTGGCACCAGAGGCCAAGCAGACCCAGCCAGCATTGCTTGGGGGCGGGGAAAGAGGGGTTGGCTCTCTGGACTTCAGGCCACTTTAAAGCAGAAGTGCTCAGGAAAGAAGGAGAGGACACAGGACACTGATTGATTGACCCCTGCTTGTCCAGGGTCGCTATGGTGGTACAGGGATAGTAAGAGGGCGTAGAAGAGAAGGTGGTCAGGAAACTGTAGGACAGGAGTGAAAGGAGTTGCGGCAGGCTGCCAGACCCGTATTCAGAGTACACTCATACCTGTGGCCATGCCTCCCACACACCTGGTAACGTGTTTCCTTTGTTACTCTCCAAAGCTCGTTCATGGCTATGGTGTAGAAACACTCGCTGAAAATGGTCCGCTGCACCTTTATCGGACGTCCATCCCGAGTCAACACAAAGGCACACTTTTTGTCAGGAGGTGCCACTCGTGCATGACGCAGCAAGAACTCACCACCTGGTGGTTGGGAAGCATACAAGCTAGGTGAAGGCCCGGAATATACTGCCTCTTGGAACATATCCAGTCCTCCTTTTCTAGACTCCTTTATATCCACTGAGTAAGTGCGCCATTGAAGCTGCCGAGGAGCTGGGTGTCAGGAGAGGGTACCTGCTTTTGCCGCATCCAGAATCTCAGGGTGTCGGAAGCGCTCAAAATTGAGGTACAAGCGACAATACATCCATACCTGTGGGGGGAAAGGTTTAAAGAGAACAGCTAGGGTACTGGGAATCCTAAGTGTCCCGGGGTATACCCAATGACACCCTTAAGTATGAAAACTGACCTGTCTCCCCTGCAGCCAGACATATTTAAGGTCATCATAGACCTGCCCATTGCGGCCAAGACATGTGAAGAAGCCCCTGTGAGATACGCATAATTAGAAAACGAGGGAAGGAGACGAGCACCCTTCTCCATTGCTTCACTACTCTTCTGAAGCCGGTAGATCTGTGAGGCCTCGGAGTGAAGTAGGGGTTTGGAAGGGGCAAACGCCCTGGGAGGACCATTGAGGGGTAGCTGACCCGTGTTCCCGGTCGTGGGAGTGCCGCACCCAAAAAGCGACCACGCTGTCAAGCTCCTTTGTCAGACGTTCCTTCCAGGCCTGCAGTAGCTGACGATCCTTCTCCATGTCCTGTGAAGTGAATCAGGTCAGGGCACGGAGACACAGCTCTTCACAGGGAGACCCCGGACCAGTTCAAGAGGGCCCAGAGCTGCTCCTGTGCACCTCACCCCACCCCTCCTCATAGGCCTTGAACTAAGGACCCCTCTTAGCTCTGTGAATGTCTTCTAACCCCACCATCGGTTAGAAGCCATCGGATCAGCACCTCTCCTGCCAACCCTCCCACTGACCTGTAACACTGGGTCGGTTAAGCCATCTTCCCCAAGTAACCGTTATTAGTGAGTGATGTCACTCAGGTAACAGAGGAATGTCCCGCCCACCTTATCCTCCTCGGGATTCCGAAAGGTCCCTGTTGCCCATCTATGTCCTCCTTCCTCACCTACCCCTTCGCTGATGACCCTTGCTCTAGATGTCCCTGGTGGGAATTGGCGGAGGGCAGTTGTCCCATGAGGTGGGAGTAGGAAGGAGACTGGATCTGAGCCTGGCAGATGAGGCGGGTGTTCGCAACAGATGTGTGAGGAGGGGGATACCCCTGGAAATGCCTGGATTCTGAGACCCTATGACCCCATAGAGTCGGCGAGTCTTCTCTGCCAATTTGGTTCGTTAGCTGTTTAACCTGTCAGTATCCGGTAATTTACTCCCATTGGCCCCAAAGGATGCTTCTGGGAAAGCAGGTGGCAGCCATGCAGAGCACAGTGGGCATCCTCCACATCCCTCGGCCTGCCTTCTAGCTACCCAGTATTGGTTGTCTCTGAGACAGACTGGTTCATCTTTTCTCCATTCTTGTTACCCACTGGGCACCCTCATTGATCAGCAGAATTGCGTGGAGGACGAGTTCCTGCAAAATGCCTGAGGTACTTTGGGGAACTTGAGCATGGTCTGAATCTTTTTTATTTCCGTTTTGTTTCATGTGTCTTAGTGTTTTTGCCTCTATGTATGGCTGTGGACTACTGAACAATTCACCTCTGCTGATCCATGCCCTCCTATCTCTGGACATTGCTCCCACAGCTCCTATCTGCAGGACAATTTATTGTTCCTCTTCCTGGGTCTGAGGCAGGGCTAGTGGAACTTTAACTTGCCTTCTTTACTGACAGAACAAACCTCAACAAACCAGGAGCCTTGTAGTTTGTGGATCCAGTGAGGCTGTGCTGCCAGCCCTCAAGTTATCCTTTAGCCTGGCCTGGGCTGCTCCTCCTGGGGCAGGGAAGGGTCTGGTGGGAGGACATAATGAACATCACATGCTAGGAGGTGTTGCTGTGTGGCCTAGTGGTAGTGTGAGTGTGGAGTAAAGGGCTTCTCAGAGGCCTTCTTCACTGGCCTGTGTTCAGGCCTCAGCCTGTACCCAATGCGTCTTCATGCCCAGTGGTCCTGGGTCTGTAAGAGGCAACTTTTGACACCAAAATGGCTGAGAGGAAGAAGAACAGCACAGGGCCTGCAGAGATACCCCAGTGGTTGAGAGAGTGTACCCAGGTTCAATTTCCAGGGCCCACGTTGGTCAGCTCACAGCTGCCTGTAACTCTTGCTGCAGAGGGCTGTGTCTTTGCTGTCTGTGCCAACCCGCACATCCTTATTCTCCTATCCATCCACCCACACAAAATTAAGAAATAAAAAGCTTGGTGTGGTCTACATAGTGAGAGCCAGGGATACAGAATAAGACCTTCTCTAGAAAAAACGAAGGGATTAATAACAGAGATGTCATCAGTAAGAGGTGAGGTTCTGAGGAAATATGTCGTCGTCACATCCCTTCCTTCTCTAGCTCAATCACCAGGGACCTGGAAATGCATGGAGGTGGCATGCTTGCTATTCTCAGCCTGCTGACGCCTAGACCTACTGGCACTGAACTCTGGCTATAGGCCAAGGCTGCCTTATCTCCAGGCTTTCTTAGTCTTCTTTCTAGTTAGCATCCTTCAGGAAAAGCACAGCTGTAACATCCAACTGGCTTCCGGACTGCCAGGGTCTACAATTCTGCCTCTCCCTCTTTGGAGGCTTGGCTTGTGTACTAAGCTAGAGGATGTGGTCCTGCAACATCCATCTGAGGTCAGACATATCTGTCCTGCTAGCACTGACACCCTGAAGTGTCCTGAGCTTATGTTGGAAAGAATATGGAGGCTGTGGTTTACTTACATGTCTGCCAGTGGCCAGCCTGGCCTTTACATTGGTTTGTATCTTAGTGGGACAATAGGTGTTCTGGCTTCCAAATGCTGAATCAGTGCCAAGTGTTCAGGAGGCGCCAGCCTTGGGCCTATATGGTAGCATAGCTCTAGAGGCTCCAGGTCCCAGTGGTGTACCTTGCTCTGGAGCCTTCTTAGAAGGGCTATTGAGGAGCCCTCACCTGTGGTTCCTGGTAACAAAAGGCCTTCGAGGTTTCTGCAAGCATTACTCACAGCCTAAAACTTGAGTCCTGGACAGAAAAATCCAGAGCTCGGGAACAATGCTATGAAGCTAATTACTGAGTTTGTGTCGTGTACCTATGCCCAGCCTTTGTGGGATATATGACTGAACAGACACAGGAAGCTGTTCAGGGGCAGGACTGCTGTGGCACTTGGGCAGGCAATGCAGGGACTTCAGGCCAGCTCAAATGGCCAAGTGAGGGCCAAGTGTTCCCATTAAGATTGATAAGTGAAGGTATGAGGGGTGGGGGGCATTGACCTAAGTTTTCCATCTGTTGTTTCCTACTGACAATTACCACCCCAGAGTTTCTCCCTCTGTCCTACAGGGGAGTCATAATTGAGGGTCTCACACCACCATTGGCCTTTGACAGTTTATCTCCAGCTCAATTTAACAATACTTCTTCCTACATTCATCTCTCAAGCAAAAGCTGCCTATTCTGCCAGCTGCTAACAACACTATGCCCACCCTCCCAGACTGAGGGTCCAGATGAGCACCACAACCCACACACCCATACATCAAGAACAAAGACACACTGTCTTGGCTTCTAGTAAGCAGGAAGTCCACAGATAGGTCTTCAGCCACATCCTCAAAGCAGAACACTACAATTGATTTCTTCATTTAGTGGGATGGTGACTTCACCCTTATTTCAGTCCAGGCATATTTACACATTGGTGTCTGCTCTTCTGGACCTAATACCATTGTCAGGGAAAAGATAGCATGGGCAAGGAAGCATGGTAGAATGGTAAAAGAGCCATTGTAGAATGACCAGGAGCAATGATGGATGCTTATAGGCCAAGTGTGGTGGTGCAAACCTGTAATCCCAGTGCTCAAGAAGTAGAATCAGAAATATCCAAATTTCAAGACCATCTTTGGTTATATACTGTGAGTTTGAAGCTTTCATGGTTACATGGAAAACTGCCTTAAAAAAAAATAAGTATACAAAATGCAAGAGTGTCAGGTGTCGATGGCACAAGCCTTTAATCCTAGCACTCAGCAGCCAGAGGCAGGTGGATCTACGTGAGTTTGATGCCAGCCTGGTCTACAGAGCAAGTTCCAGGATGGCCCACTCTTACACAGGAAACCCTGTTTTGAAATAAAAAAAAAAGAAGAGGAAAGTAAGAAAGAGAAAAGGAAGAGAAAGAAAAGGACAAAGGGAAGGAAGGAAGGAAAGGAGGGAGGGAGGGAGGAGGGAGGGAGGGAGGGAGGGAGAAAGAAGGAAGAAAGAACAATGGGGAGGAATCTGATGGGGGGAAGGCAGATGACAAATGACAAAGAGCTTGTGGTCCAGGATTCCAGCTGGATGCCCAAGGAGAGGTAAGTCAAGGCAGAGAGCACTATGGGCTCGTTTTATTTTCAGGGTTCCTCTGTCTACTGTGAGTCCAAAGGGCAGAGGCTTCACTTATCTAAGGAAAAGATAGTGGAGACATCCAAGCCTCGGGGTAGCTGTTCAAATAGATCCACTGTGAAGAGATCAGAATGGGCGGAGTTGCATCTTAACAGTGACTTTCCTGGGGCTAAGAGAGGAAAGGTCTCCTTAGCATCTCCTGCCTGCCCAGACCTCCCCATCTCCCCTTCCCTTTATCAGTATGTCCTCTGCCTGCTCTCAGGCTCCATTCTATGGTGGGTTTTCCTGAGTGCAGGTGCTCCAGATTCGGCTGCTTGCATGGCCTATTTCTCAGCCTCCAACAGCACCCACTGGGTCTCTCTCTCTCTCTCTCTCTCTCTCTCTCTCTCTCTCTCTCTCTCTCTCTCTCTCTCTCTCTCTTTCTCTCTTTCTGTCTCTGTCTCTGTCTCTTCCATGTGGGGATTGGGGCATACCTTTAATATGGTCACTGGAACTGCTAAATTTCCATTAATGGGACAAGTCAGGTAGAAGGAAGCTAGTGTGTGTGTGTATATGTGGAAACTCCCAGAAGGGCACTTGGGCAGGCCTGCAGGGACTTCAGGCCAGCTCAAATGGCCAAGTGAGGGCCAAGTGTTCCCATTAAGATTGATAAGTGAAGGTATGAGGGGGTGGGGGGCATTGACCTAAGTTTTCCATCTGTTGTTTCCTACTGGCAATTATTCCCCCAGAGTTTCTCCCTCTATCCTACAGGGGAGTCATAATTGAGGGTCTCACATGACCATGGGCCTTTTGACAATTTATCTCCAGCTCAATTTAGCAATACTTCTTCCCTCATCCATCTCTCAAGCAAAAGCTGCCTGTTCTGCCAGCTGCTAACAATACTGTGCCCCACCCTCCCAGACTGAGGGTCCAGATGAGCACCACAACCCACACACCCATACATCAAGAACAAAGACACACCGTCTTGGCTTCTGGTAAGCAGGATGTCCACAGATAGGTCTTCAGCCACATCCCAAAACGGAAGTCAAAGCAAAGCCACCCTTATCAAATGTCACAAGGCTGAAATGGTGTGTGCCAGGCAGTCATTAGGATGGGTGCTAGTGATGCCTCTTCCAATCAGGGGAGTCTCCACTAAGTGAGAATAACAGGTTTTACAAGAATGGCAACTTAAGTTCATTCCAAAGCATACCCTTTTTTGTTGGCTGCCAGGCCCTCTACAAAGAATGTGATACGGAAAGAGGGACCTATTATAGCTGCACAAGGAAGGCCAAGTTCACCAGCAGACCGCAGTATCCTGTGGGTTCTCCACCAGTAGCAACAGCACCTCTGGTTCAGAACATGCACAGCAGCCAGTGTCACGGAGCTACAGCCTGCAAGCCAGTTGCATCTGAGGTCAACAGAGGGCGGGGGAAAATGCTGCCCCGAGTCAGGTTGAACCATGGCAGAGCTTTCAGATCTCAGCTCCAAGAACCCTGACCTCCTAACCAAACTAGCTCTGGCCCTTGTCTGCTCACGTGTGTTCTTGGCACCTCGGCTGTCCTTGGCAGTGGTTACTACCATTCCTGAAACCAGCTGTGTGAAATTTTTCTCTGCCCAGGGCTGTGACCCACCAAAGTCAAGGACTTCTTCTCTTGTAGGCAATAAGTCATTTCTAGAATCTATAGCAAACATATATTTATACATAGATCTAGAAACTGGGTTGGGTGGCCCAGGCTTATTATCCCAGAGGGTTGGGGCAGAGAAAGCTGCAAGTTACAGACCAGACTGAGTAAAATAATGAGTACAAGACTAGCCTGAGCTACATTCCAAGCTCCGCTCCCACCCAAACAAAGGAATGTCTGATAAAAGGCTGTAAGAAAGCCTGAATGTTTGCATTGCTAAGCAGAGACCCAGGCCCCTCCAGCCAGACATTCACTCTCACATCTGCTAACGAGCAGAGTAGCTTGGATGGCCTTCAATTGGAGACTAAGCTGACCTTTCAAAATTTAAAGTGTCAAGACAGTGCTGCTGTTCCTGGACAGTTGGAAAGGCCATGAGAAATACAAGCCACCAAAGCTGGACACCCGGAATGAGCAAGGACCATCTTGAAGACATTCTTGGGCCAAACTCTCATTTCCTGCTGGGAACTAACTGGCCTGTGTTTGCTGATTGAAGTGATAGAAATCTTTTCAAAGTCCTTGGGTTTCACAATTTTTGTTGTTTCATTGTGTTTTGTTTCTCTAAGACAGGGTTTCTCTGAACTCACTCTGTAGACCAGGCTGACCTCTGAAAGGCCCAGAGCAAGTCTGAACATTAGGCCACCTACCCACCTTCTTCTATTGCTTGACCCTTGCCCTACATTGTCAGTCACGGGAGACCAGCCGGTTAAAAATTAAGACGAGAGTCCATGAGCTCCCTCTAGGACTGGAATTGGGGGGGGGGGGGGGTTTGGGGAGGAGGTGGAAGGAGGAACTGTGATTGGTATGTAAAATGAATAAAATATTAAACAATTAAGCCCCCAGCTGTGTCTAGAGCTATGTGGAGAGATTCACAGAGTTGTGTAAGCAAGCCCCCAGGTAAGCATATACTGGTTGTAAAATGTTATCACAAGTTGTAAATTCCTGAAACGTACTGTCACCCAGGACTTAACTTCAAATTGTAAAAATTCCTTTCATCTATGACCTCTATAGCTTACGTTTTTAAAAGAACTTACTCCCTCTGTTCCGTGTCACAGTTAGAAGTTCCGATACCACCATAGTGATGGAATAAAGTTGCTGCTGCTCATCTAACTTTGGTGAACTAATTTTCAACGTTTGTGCGATTCCCAGACCCAACCCCTCCAACTCAGAAATCCACCAGCCTCTGTCTCCCAGAGCGCCGGGGTAAAAGGCGTGGTCCAGCCCCGCCCGCCCGGCTGCTTCTCCACATTTTGAGGAAGCAGCAAGGAATTCTTGTCACCAGCTGTTGGCTCACCCTCTGCAGTCACCTCAATCTGCTACAATGATGGAGGACTGGGCCAAACTTCCAAAGGCA